>OY728134.1:345295697-346495697 GCA_963277665.1 Viscum album | reverse complement strand
GTCTCATAATTAAAAACATATATTTTTGTTCTAATAGATCTAGTGTATTCATCATATCATGATCCATGAAATTAAATCATTATCATACACTGTTCATGTAACATTCCAGGTACCTATAAAATAGTTTGTTTAATATTCTAAAAATATTAAGTTAAAATCAATATAAATTTATAATAAAATTAGTGGAATTTATTGAAATTAATATATCTATTATAATAGAATATTTACATTAATAATGATAGTATAAATAAATTTAATATTTCTTTTTAGTGGAAATTTGATATATTTATATCTTGTAATATGTAAATAAATGTTTTTAATACTCTAAAGTATGTGGTGGTATTTTTTTGAAACAACAATATTTATTTACAATTTTATAATTATTATAATTTTTTTTAAAATAACATAAAAAATATAAACAATGTAATATTTTGTTTAATTGATTGTAATTTAATTATATTAGAATTTAATTAATTTTTTTATGTTTCATAAATGATTTTATAATTGTAACATAAATATTTTTTGAATAAATGATTATTTTAATTAAAAATTAAATTCCTCATATTTAGATTTTTTATTATAAAATATAGTTCATTTTTTATTTATACAATTTGATAAATGGTTAGAAGGATTTTTTGGGAAAGTTTTAAAATTTGTTTTATCAAGAATGTGAAATATGATAATTTGTGGTCATTGCTAAATACATGAATTATTGAGTCATCGATTGTGTATGACCAGTGTAAGAACCTTATGTTCAAAATATAATTAAATAGTAACTAAATTTAGTATCATGTATCTATATTATTCAATTTTTTGATCCAATATAATAAAAAAATGGACAAAATAAAAAAACCCCTCTCATCCACTATATATATCACCTCTCACCAAATCTTCTCCTCACACCAAAAAATCCTTGATGCTTGACCAAATTTAATCTAATTATTGTCCAAAGTCTATCATCCACACAAATGAGCATTTTTTCCTAATAAAATACTAAATTTAAGATCCTTAAAGCAGATCTAATAGAGAATAATTCAAGAGGTAAAACAACTTTTATTTTATATTATTTTTTTATATATTATATTATATTATATTATATTATATTATATTATATTTAATATTATTTTCCTCTCCTCACATACCATTCTCCTCGTGACATGATAAATATATTATCATTTGTATACTATAATTTTTTAAGGAACAAACCTTCATCATTTCTCTTTCTCTACCGTTTTTTCTAAAATGGAAAACATCATCTGTTATGTGTTGATTTATCACATTTAAAGATGATAAGATCTAATTTTCCGTTACCTCTTTCAAGGATAGTCATAAAACAATTATTAAAGTTAAAAAAATTAGTTTATATATTAAAAAATTTATAATATTTTGGACCTAATTAATATACAATGAGTTAATTGAAATGAAATTAGTTTTTGATGGTATGAAAAACACAACAAAAATAAACTAAAAAATTACCATAAAGTACTTTTCTAATAAATCATCTTCATGTTAGAATGAAATGATATATGGTTTAATTTAAAATTATGGAAACATATTAATACCATTTTATTTAATTTTTTTATTTTTTCCCTTTACCAAAAGATCTATAATGAACCAACCATAGAAACCATGAAATAATTGCTCTCTAAATAATAGAAAAAACACTATTTGTTTTTCATAAATTGGTGAAAGTTTTTAAAAAAAATGTCATATAATATATTATTATACTAATATAGTTCTTTAATATCTTTATAAAAATCAGTAAACCATTATACAAGATTCTTTAACATGTATGAAGTTAGGAAAACCTGAGGTATGTGAATTTTCAATAAAAAAAATATTTTAATATCCATTTTTAAAATATTTAGAATGAATGTTTTTATGATGCATATATTCATATTATAATATTTACATCTAATTAGTGTATTTTTTTATGATGAATTAAGTGTTATATATCTCCCTACAATTCATTATGTATGTTTTTGTTGGATGTTGACCGTAATGGTTATTCCACGTGTAACTTTGATGGTTATACCATAATGTAGATTTTAGGGTAACTTAATACGTTTTATATGATTTATACATTGTAAGGAAGTCATGAGGGTTAAAAATCATATGGTATTTGTGAGGGTTACACTTTTATGTAATTAATTCCAAAATTTAGCTTTAATTATTTTTTTATGTTTTCAATGATTTTTAGAAATCTCTTGTTTTCCAAACAAATTATAAGTCACTTTAAGTGAGAGAATCATGTATTAAAGAAACTGATTTCATATATTTTATGTTTTCATAGAAAATAATTCTATTTTCATCATTTAATTACCCTTACTGTGAATTTTTCCTCATCCCATGTTTTAAATATATATAGGCATAGATTAATGAAGGGTTAAAAAAGGAAGTAATGCTAAATGTTGTGATGAATTCAGGTTTAACTAAAAACCATTTTAATATGAAAAAATGGACACTTCTTTAATATTATCCAAATTTTATGCATTTATCAATTATGAACTAATTATATAAAAAAACTAAACTATATAGATCTTTCATTATTCAATAATGTGAATTATAATTGAATTAACAAACATATTTAATGTTCATGTCTAGCTCATAATAGTTGCTATCATAGAACAATTTAGATAAATTCTACTATTATGGTGATATTAATAGAATAACATAAATTAATTTTACATTATAGATAACATTAAATGATATTGAATTTAATTATTACTATGTTTATTCATATAATATATGTTTTTTAGAATGGTTTTTTGTAGACGAAATAGGGAATAAGAAGTTGGATTGAATGATAGAATGATATCATTCTAAATCTGTAGCCTAAAAATAGGCGAATTAGAACCAAGAAGATTTTTCATAACAATACATCAGGTAAAATAAGCAATAAATGGTAATTTAATCTATGAAATTAAATATCGATAGATACCATAATGAATCATGATGATAATATAGAATTTTGTAAGGAAACAACCCCATATTATGTTGATCTTTTGACCAAGTAGTGTATGAATGGTTGACTAAATCCATTAAAAAGATATTATAGGTCATGGGGTGATTATATAATCATAATTTTAGTATTTTTATTTATATTTTTGAAGTTGAAGCTGACCAGTGCTGGTTAATGATCTATAATATTAGGTATTCCAAATAGATTGATTGTGTAGAATGGGATAAATTTAAGATTATATTCCTTGAAATATATATTCTTATTGTTGTTCGACACATTATGGAAAACAATTAGTTGAATTGAATAGAAGGATGAGGACCCAAATTCAATGATTGAATAATACTTCACTTTTCTGTTCGGGTACATTCCCAATCTTATTCCAGATCATGATAGTAAAATCAATCATTTTAACACATGATTGAAGCTATGATATCGAATTGAATAAGCCTCTAAAGAATTAAAAATTTATGAGTAAAATGTTTGAGGTGCATAAAATTTATAAATGGAGTTTTGTTATGATCATATTTACATTTAAAACAAGCATACAAAATATTCCACAAGGAAAGAAATGTGTTATAATCAATCAAAGTAATCAGAGGCTAAGAAGATCCAGTTTCTAGTTTGTGAAATGATTGCTAAAAAGTACACTGAGGAATGCCTTAAAAAATCAAAGAAGTGAATTAGATGTTGTAATTTTGGAAATATGGACCAATGTTGTATTGAAAATTATTTTATGATTAATTATGATAAAAAAAGTTATAGGGTTTTAAATATGGTGAGATTTGGAATTATAAAAATACATTCCCATAGGAAGAAATGAATAATGGAAATTAACACGATCATAATATTATCGTTGTAGTGAAATCCATTATGATTATATTAGCCAATGTTGGGACACTCAATGTAGTTGTATGAGGTACTTTGTTTTCATATATTTTTCGTAGATTTTGTTTGATATAGGGTTTATAAATTTCTATATTTAATAAGAAATTTTGGGTAAATTGGGAATTTAACCCCATGAATTCAAAATATAAATTCTGTTAAAAACATGAGGGGGAAATATTTCAAAAAACTAAACTATAATAGTCCTTATGTTATTTTTTCTGTGGAATTAAATTTTATTTAAACCTTATTATTTTCCCTAGTAGAGTTTTATGTTATTCTGTGTTTGGATTGGATTTCTATTTAACTTTCAATTATTGAATATAGAGATAATGAAGTTGATTTTAAAAACATATTTAAGTTTCTATTGAGTAATGAACCCGTACAATCTATAAAAAATTAGAAAGATTAAAAACTATTAATATATGAAAATGAATGATATCATGCACACATCATTGAATATAATTAAACTATTAAAATAAATTATATTTCAATGGTAAATTAATTGTTGGATGTTTTTCCTATTGATTTTCCTTGTTTTATAAATGATGGAGACGTTAAATTTACTATTAAATTAGTTTATGATTCTAAGCTAGTTTCAAAACCCCCATTAAAATGGATCAAGTTGAACTTCTTGAATTGAAAAACTAGTTACAAGAGTTTCTCGATAAATGAATAATTCTTCTCAATACATCACCATGGGGTGATCATTTTATATTTCATAAAATTAAATATTTTTCAAGGAATATTTACATTCATTATATATTCTTGAATAACATTATTGTTATGAATAAGTATATTTTTCCTCAAATTGATGAATTGTTTGATCAACTCCAGGGATCTCAGTATTCATCCATGATTGAAAAGAGACTTGGGTATAATAAGCTGATGGAGATGGAGGATTTCATTCCAAAAATACAATTTCGTATTAGATATGGAATCAATGACTTTTTATTGGGTCCCTTTGGTATAAAAAATTATCATACAATATTTATCGATATTATGAAAATAATAATCTCTACATATTTGTATAAATTTGTTTTTGTTTTTTATTATATTTTGTTTTTTTAAAAATGGTAAAAGGATCATGAAAAAAATTTATGGATTTATCTAAAATCTACCAAATAATTGATGTTTTTCAATAATTTAGCATGTTTTGTTTTTTGTTGTAATAGATTTTTTCCCATTGGAACATTGTCACCAAGGATGGAATAATAATTAATCCTTCCAAAAAAGTTATTGATGAATGAAAAATACCTACCAACGTCACTATGATTCATTTATTTAATTTATTATTATGAAATTAAAGATGGTTTTTATGATATTTTTATTGTTAGCGAGCCCGCTATGTATGTTAGTGAGAAAATGGGTTAATTTTTTTTAGTAAAAATAAGGTTAATTTTTTTCTAGGAACTAAATTTGAAATTGGTAACTATTCCAATTTTTGAATGACAATCAATAAGTGGTTATTTTATCATCTAGTGTGATATTTCACTGATAAGACAAGACTATATTTTGATAAATAATTTTCAGGTAATTTCATATGATTGAAGACAACTAAAACCCCATGAGTTATATTATCACACACATGATTTGGAATTTACAATTATGGTTTTATCATTTGTAATTTTGATAAATAATTTATATAAAGCCCATAGTGAATTATATAATTACAATAAATTTTCGAATTATATATTTAATTATAAGAAATTATACATGAGATAGAGAATATGGATGAAATTAATAAAGAAATATGATTTCACAATCAATTACCGTCTTGGATGATAAATCAATGTGTAGGATCCCTTTAGATGAAATGAATCTACTATAACTATTTTATGTTTTGAACATGATCACTTGGTAATGTGTTTGATACATTTTTGTGTGGATGTTTTTGGTGTTTGAAATTCCTCTGTTTTTCTTATTGTTTCAGTTTAGTCATCTCTCTTAGTGAGTTTTAATAATGTGTAGAAAGAATAACACGAGTTACATCAAAATGTAAAATTGTTAAATAAAGATAATTTACAAGAATTTATTGTTTATAAATATTTTATCTTGATATTTTTAAATATACTATGTGTGCCTTGTGCTTCAAAATTTAATATAAAATTTTTATGTGAAGCTCATAGTTCTCCATTTTCAGTTCATCATAGTAGTACTAAGTCATACAAAGACCATCATGATTATTAATGTTGTGATGGTATGGAAATAATATTGATAATTCACAAATGAAATGTTTATTTAGTCAACATGTTGAAGAAGAGTAACAAATAACTAATGTAATTCTTCAACAATTACCTATGACAGTGTCAAAATATGAAAGATATATCCTTGGAATTAGGGGTGGGACTACTAATAACTTCTTGAGGTAACAATGTGAGTTGGGTTATTATTGATTGACTTACTAAATCTATATATTTACTTTCTATTCATGATACTCTATGTATATATCAAATTTCATGACTCTACTGAATATAGATTTATAGGATTAATGGATTTACTATCTTCATTGTATATGTCCATGATTATAGGTTTAATTTTAAATTCTGGAAGGGAATTCAGATTTTGTTGGGAATTGAATTAAAATTCATCAAATTTTTTTTTACTCATAATGAATAAAAAACCATGTGATCTATTTACACTAGATATGAAATAATTTTTTCTTGTTAAATGTATTACAAAGGATGTTTAGATCATCATATTTCTCTTGTTGAGTTTTTATTTAATAATAGATTTCAATATAGTATACATATAAAATCATTTGATTTATTATATGTAGAGACATTTCAGACTCCAACATTTTTAGATGAAAATGATGAATGGAATTTAATCGAACTAGAATTAGTTAAGGAAGTGTTTGAGAAAGTAAGGATTATCCAGTATCAAATAATGAATCCTCAAAACATGCCAAAAGTTTATACATATATATGGTGGAAGAATATTTCTTTTGAGGTAGGTTATCATGTATTTATTAGTATTTATATAAGAAAATGTTTGATGAATTTTTTAATGAAGGTAATATGAGGGAACTTTTCATTGGACCCTATGAAATCATTTATAAATTTAGGTATGTTTCTTTCTGAGTGGATTTTCATTTAAGTTTCCAATGATATTTTTTTCATGTATTGATGTTAATAATGTATGTTCCAAATTCAGCCAATGGTTTAATCCGAAATTATTTTTTCTATAAGATAAACATTCATATGAGGAAATGTCAATTTATGTTAATGAATATATAGAAAGTGTATTGCGGGATAAGGTAATTCACTAGGTTATGTTTTTGTGGAGAAACCATATAGTTGATGAAGAAACATGGGAATATTAAAATACTATGAGGAAATTGTATTTTTACTTATTTAATAATTAAATATAAATTTCTAGGATTCAATTTCTATTATATGAGAGAATGTAACAATACATTTAAATTTAATGTAATATTATTTCATGTAGGAATAAAATATTTTAATTCATTATTAATTTATAATGAAATATGTGGTAATTATAGAAAATAAATAATATATACTAATATAATAGTAAGCAATCCTATGAGTGTATAAATAAAATTTATGTATCTTATAATTGGAAATATTATATATTTATATAATGGAATAAATAAATAAATTTTTGGAAAATGATAAATTACTTGTTGGTATTTATGTGAAATATAAATGTTTAATTAAATTTTTTTAATTAATATAATGATTTTTTTAAAAATTAACAACATAAAATATTTTCCCGAGTTATTATTTTTATTATTTTTAGAATATAATTTTATGAGAATATATATAATTTTAGAAACTGTCGAAAAATAAGGTAAAATATTATAATCAATATTCTTTGAAAAACTGATGATTTAAGTTAAAAATTATATTGCACATATTTATAAAATTATTTTTATAACATGGTGATAATTTTTGAATTATAAATTTTGATAAATGATTAGTTTTGATTTTTAGAAATTTTCAAAAATAGTTGACATAATGTTTAACACTGAAATTATTTAATTTACATGATAAGAAAAATATATGAATTATTGAGTCATGGATGATGTATGGATAATATAACAACCCATTTTTCTAACTCAGATACATTAGTTATTATATTTAGTCACAATAATACACAATATTTATAGTCTTGATCCTAAATAATAAACAAATGGATAAAATAAAAAAACCCACTCTTTCACAATAAATACCTCCGATCATCACCTCTTTTCATCAAACCAAAAAATAATTAATGTTTTACCAATTTATTCCAAATAATATTCCTAAGTCTATCCTGCATGGATAAGATTCTTTTTTTCCAATAAAAGTCCAAACTCAAGTGCCTCTAGGAGGTTCTCATAGAGAAGAATTCAAGATATAAAAACCACATTCTATTTTGTTAGTTTTATTTCTTTTATTTTCGTCTATTGTATTCACCTCCCCTTTACCTAGTTAAATTATAACTAAAATATACATTATTTAATATAATTTTACTATGTTAATGTATGAAACTATAATCAAATATCTTTTTATCCCCTTTATTTTAAAAAAATAATACATCGTTTGTAATATATTAATTTATCACATTTAGGGATAACATGTTTTAATTTTACATTACCACCTTCATGGATAGTGAAAAAAATAATTATTTTTTAAAAATATTTCAATATATATTTTAAATTCATTAATGTTATCAAACTATTTTATATACATACCAATAAATTAAATGAATCAAGTTTGTGATGGTGGAAAAAACCCACAAAAAATAAGCCAATAATTATCATTAATATTTTATCTGATTAATCATCCCTATATAAGAAAAAAATTATATGTTTTCATTAAAAATGTCAGAATATTTATAACAAAAATGTATTCTACTTTTAGAGTTTTTTCCAATTTTAAAATAATATCTATAAAAAATCAACCATGGAAACCATGAAATGAATACACCTAAAAAAATAGAAATAATAAAATATAATTAATATTTTTTTATAAAATTATCATATATTATTCTATAGATATTAATATAGATCTTTAATATATTAATAACACTTTTTAAAATATTATAAAAGAGGTTTTAACATGTTTGATGTCGAAAAACAATTTTGTAAGAGACTTGTATTTTAAAATCCCCTTTTAATTTTCATTTTTAGAAAATTGAAAGGTACTATTTTTATGATTCAAGTATTTATCTTTTATGATTATTTTATAGCTCATGGGAATTTTTTTTATGATCAATGGTGTGGTCTATATCTCACTCCAATGCATTATACATGTTTATGTAGAAATTTTTCTATAATAGTTATTACAGATGTAACTATGATGGTTATTCCAAGAGTAACTGTGATGGTTACAACATAAGGTAGAAGTGAGGGTTAAATCATAAGGTATATATGATGGTTATATTGTAAGGTTGTAGTGATTGTTACAAGTAATATGTTATAATCGATGATTATAATTTTAATTAAGTAATACCATAAATTACCTTTTTGGTCGTATTTATATTTTATGTGTTTTATTGAAATATAGTATTTTAAAATATCATTTATTTGGATCTTTATGGGTGGTAAGTATATCTTTGTTAAAATGATTTCATATGATTATAGGTATTCATTAACTAATTATTTCATTCCTTATTTTTATATCCCTTATTGTAATTTTTGTGTTCATTACATGTATTAAAATGTTTTTCATAGGGATTAAGTATGCATAAGTGAAAAGAAGAAGAAAAGTGGAATGATTTGAAGAATTCATGTTTTAATTTAAAAATTTATTATGGGAAAATGTTATTTTTTTAGTAGTATCCACATTGTATTCTTGTATTATTTAGAACATAATTCTCTGATACTTTAAACAGTAATGATATTTGGGAATGTAATAAATTGAATTATAGTTGAATGAACTAGTGTATGTAATTATTGTAGTTAGGTCCTCATATTTCATTATATCGTAACATGTGGAAAGGATATAATTTTTAAAATCAGGTCATCATATAATAACGAGTGAAAATAAATTGGATTCATAAGAATTTCCTCATTGAATAACCCATGAAAGATAAATGGGTTTCATAAATGAAATTCCATCCTAAAAACTAAATAATTCTGAGAAATAATAATAGTGGTATTAGTGGATTTTATCCTTATTACATCATATTTAACATCAATAAATGATGTCTTTATTATAAAATTACTTTTATTGATATTTTAAAACATTTCGTAATGAAAATATTCATTATTCTTATAAAAAATTCTTAAAAAAATAAATCATTTTTAAACCCAATTTAATTTTTAATGACTTTGATAAAATATAATGATTAATTGATGCAATGATGGGTCAGGGTGTCGAAAATTGTTATCAATCCATTAATGTTAAAATGATTATTTTATTCACATATGTATTATAACAAAATGGGAATTATTTTGAATGCGTCATTGTTATTACATTCAAAAAAATTAGAATCATAAAACTTATGTCAAAAAATGTTAACTATATAATTTAGAGAGTAATAAAGAATTTATGATTTTTTTATAAAACAATGTTTGGGAGGAAAAATATAATTGTGATATAAGAGAGAAATATAATAGCATTTTATTAATAGTGTTTTTTTCAATTATTTTAAGTAAAAATCAGTTGAATAATGTTATATTACATGAAATAATCATGAATTACTATATGATAATAAAATTCATGAATTTAATGATAGATGGATCATAATACTTTTTTCATCAGAAAAATTATCATAAATAATCCCATTAAACAATGAGATTGTATCCTAAAGTCATTACCACTTTGGTAACATTGAATCATAGAATCCATAAAGTAAAAACATAAAAGAAAACATAATACATAGTTATGATAAATATATTATTGATATTAAATTCCAAATAGGTTTCACATACACATCATTAATGAATAATTCTACATAACAAAACATACTTCTGAAAAAAGGAAGATAAAGACAAAAACTATCACGAACCGTCCCCTGGGGCCCGTATCGTGACTACCCCAAGTCCGCCTTCCATAGGCCAGGGGGTAGAGACTAGCACCAAAGGCGTAACTCCCTAAAAACTGGGAAGGCATTACCTTTATAAAACATAAACACACTCAACCAGAGAACAAGGGGAAGAAAACACTAAGTAAAGCAATATAAAAAGTGTGCTGAAAGTACAAAGGGGCCGGAAATACAATCCCAACAGAAAGGTACAATTACAAATGAAAATAAAGTACAACTGAAAAGACAACAAGTTAATGGTGAAGAAGCTCCTCGATCGTCTTCCAGGTTCCTACTTGTAGGGTATGTACAGATGGCCACCTGAGCTCTCCATATCCATCTGTCACCTCCAGGTACCATCTCATAATGAGTCCCACCTCTGAGTATCGTCCAGCTCTACAAGCCTCAACCATGACCAATGATTTCCGTCATCTGCAACCAACACAACGAGGTGCAAGAATATCCCATGCAGGGGTGAGTATAACAATACTCAGTAGGGACCCCGAGACCCTCAAGGTCTCACTAAATCCAAAAAAGATAAACCACAAATAAATATCTCAACAGATAACCTTTACTTAGGTATATTCCCATACATATATATATAAGTTATCAAGTAACCCATCTCAATCACGAGGAAAATACAAAGGTCATTGACTAAGCTCAAACTCGGATTTTCATCATCGAAACCACAACTGTTGGAGAACTCCTCCTCTGTCGAGTACAGTGGCCCTGTCACGACTCTGAGGCGCTACTCACTAACCTTAGACTGCTGAGGTACTCTTACTGTCGAGTATCGCAGGTCTGCTGCCAAATACCGGGTGCTCCATCCGCTGTGGTTCTGCCACCAAATACCAGGCGCTCCCCCCTAATAGCCTACAGAGGTACTCCTCCTATCGAGTACCGCGAGTCTGCTGCCAACTACCAGGCGCTCCGTCCGTCATGGGTCTGCCTCCAAATACCGGGCTCTCCATCCACTGGGCTAATCGAATCACTTTGAGTCAAATCGGCCAAGCAGTCATCATGTCTATAGATACTAGGTCTCTGCACTCCGTACGCTCGTCTCTGAGAGCATCCGCTCCACGAGCTACTGGTTGTTACATCCAAGTGTCACGAAGTCTCACGTATAAGTAACACAAATGACCGTCTTGTCAAAGGGGTCTCAACGCAACAGACGACCTATTAATCGGATGCCCGGTCTGTGAGTTATTAGCTTTTTTGTCCTGAGGGCCTAGTTGGTTTCGTGTACGAACCAACTGGACCATATATCAACTATACCACACACTCCCATTGGGTATACTAAAAGGGACGACTATGCTCCAAGAGTACCGGCTCTGCTGAAAGTTCGTCAAACGGACATCTGGTGCCAAAGATATGGACCAAGAAGGTAATGGGTCAATAATGAGCCCGGGTCCGGTCCGACCCGGTGAGACAAACTCGTCCTAACCGAAACTGGGCCGACCAGCTCTGGGTCGACCCGGTCAGACTCGCTGGGTCTAACCTGACCCATTGGGTGAGTCAGCCCGCTATGTTTTGACCCGGTCCACCGGGCACGGCCCAACGGACCGTGAGGGCAGTTCAGCCTGATAGTCGCCACGTAGGTGGCTCGGTAACTCGGCCTGGGAGACTGGTCCAGTTCGACCAGCGTCCCCGTAGGGGCGTCGCAGGCCGGTTCAGCAGGATGGTGACTGGGAGGCTAGCGGGCAGAACGCGTGGGGCGCGGGGGGGGGGGGGGGGGGGGTCTCCGGGCTGGCCGCGGGTGCACCGGGCAGGGTGTGGGTGCGCCAGGCATGGTGCCGAACACCGGGCAGCGCGCGGGGACGCACCGAGTAGCATGGAAGGGTGCCGCGGGGGCGCTGGGGTGCATTGGGCAGCATGTCGGGGGGCACTGGGCTACGCCGGAAGGGCACCGGGCTGCGCCGGCAGGGCGCCGCGGATCCACCGGCAGGGCGTCGGCAGGGGCGCGGGGAGCCGGGTGCGCACGAGGGAGCCGTGGGGGCAGCGCAGTTCACGGAGGTCACGATTAGCACGACCTTTGTTCGCCGCCTTCATCGCCATCGCCTCATTTCCATGCTGTCCTGGAGTCATCACAAAAAGAACAACAGAGGGGTCGGGCCATGTTGGTTTGGCCCAGACCCTCCGCGTTTAGGGTGGTAGTAATATGTTCTCGCAAGTATGAAGCACAACAACCACTATTCTTCATTTTGAGATAAATGAAGAATATGGGAAAGGTTCATACATTAAATAAAATAAAACCCCCACCTCATGCTCGTTGCTCGTTGGCAGAGTTGCAGAAGGAAGATGATGAAGACCGTCGTTTGTCGCGTCTGCCACACGTCCCCAAATCCGAGCTGCGTCGGTTTGTTGATGATATTGTGGAGGATAGGTGTCTGGGGAAGGAAGGGCGAAGAATAATCACATGGAAGATCATCGTTGGTGTTCTTCGCATTTTTCGTTGGAGAGGATAAGATTTCCCCAAGTGTTGGGCGTCGTGATACTTTACCAGCGCTTCGTTGCTTGGTGAAGCCTTCCCAAAACCTTCTCCCGAGCTCCCTATATATAGGAGACGGGGAGAGGTATGTAAAAATCATGGAATTTATGATGGTTCATTTATTTGTAACCTTCCTAAATTCCAACGATGCAGTTACATAATTTAAAAAGGGGGTCGGGCGAATTAAATTACGTTGGCACAATTTAAGAGGTGCGTTAGCATAAATTAAGAGGGGAGGATGCCAAGAAGTTTCCCCAACATAGCCTACGTTAAAACATAAAACAAAAATTAATTTTATGTTGAAACATAAAATTAATTGGTAGTAATTAATTTCACGTCGACACCTAAAATTAACTGACAGTAATAAATTTTATATCAACCCATAAAATTAACTAAAAGCGTACTCGTAAAATTCCAAAGAATTTACAAAAAAAATTCCTTGAAATTTACGGGTCTTGACATTACTCTCACCACAGGGCATTACGTCCCTGTAAAGCTACAACACAAACTAAGGAAACTAAAGGAGGTACCGAGCATGCATCTGAGCCTCCCACTACCAAGTGCTCTCCTTGAGGTTCCTATTCTACCAATGAATGCGCACTAGAGGAATAGACCGTCCATGAAGGACCCGCTCCTATCATTCCTCGATCTTCGCCGGAACCTCCGTGAAGGTCGCCCCGTCATCGATGTCCATCTCCCCATGATCGATGATGTGTGTCGGGTCGTGCACGTACCTCCTCAGCTGAGATACGTGGAAGACGTCATGCACCCGGTGAAACTGAGGTGGAAGGGCCAGATGAAGCGCGGAGATAACTTGCCACCCCAACCAAATCTCTGTAGTCCACGTCGAGGTGAGACCCATAAGAAAACATGGTCACCATCCTCGAACTCAAGTGGTCTCTGTCTCCTATCATCATAGGACTTGTATCAGTTTAGTGCAGTCTTCATCCGCTCATGGATGATCTACACATTCTCCATCATAGCCTACACCATCTCTGGTCTTACAAGAGCTGCTTAGATTTCCCCTTTTCCGAAAAAGAGAAATATGGTCTCATCCTCTAGATGAACCGTGTTCTTTGCCTAATACAGTCAATCCTGACATGAACTGTACAATTTGTGTCTTGGATGACGTCGTAAGGACTCGATGCTACTACTAAGAGATTCAACCGTCACTCTCACCTCTAAGGGTTGGGTCACACTGTTGGCATCAGTGTGTGGTCACTGGGTCTCCTCTAGTAGGAATCTCCAAAGTGAGGGTCAAGTCAATAGTTTTAACTGGAACTTCTCAGTATCAACCACAGAAAAGGGAAGGAAAGAAAACGTCACAAGGACAAGTGTCTTTTATTACTGCAGCTCATGTACAAAGACACACAACAACCTCAAACAACAACATCATGGAAACTAGAAGCACCAAGAACAAAGGCCTCCATGCTTGGAACTAGTCCCGCTCCTGTCCAACTGCTTCCGGAGCTCCATAGTCATATGCTTCAGCTGCCTGAAGCTGTGATCTCCGATGTACACCTGCCTCCTATGGTCGGGGTGGTCCTCCTGGTGGCAGTGGTGGCAACACCTCAAAGCGTCGTCCACAACCAGCTACATGGCCATCTCCTCTGCTACGGTCGCCTGCTCCTTGCGGTCCACATTGATTGAACCTCTGCCTCTACCTGGGAGGTCCTTCATCTATCTGCTGATCGTTTGTACGACGGTTTGGACATTCACGTTCCATGTGACCAAGCTTGCCGCAAGAGTAACACTGCCTGCTCCTGTCACGTCTGGCTCTATCCCCACTCCGGTTGCCCTGCACAACAGAACCTGAGTCATGCAGTTGGCCACTAGTGGGTCTGGTCCTCTTGGACCCCTGTGTTGTCTGTCTACGACCAACTGCAAAAGACTCCGCTGACAGTCGACTAGTGGTGGGTCCCGCAACTTGAGACTTCTTATCAAGGAAACTCTACACTAGAAGGGATCTCTCCAACACTCACGTCTGCGTTAGATTATTGTGGGAGATAACTGAAGCTCTGATCTCTTGCCTGAGTCCCTGCTCGAAGGTCCAACCCCTGAAGAACAAGTCTCGTACCATATCAGTAGAGTAGTGTGAGAGGTCTGTGAACCTTGCTGAGTACTGAGCTACACCCATGCAGCCCTACTATAGTTGAATTAGCTCATGTATCCGCACCGCTCGAAGAGTGGCTGGTACAAACTCCGCCCGAAACAAGCTCTCGAATTCTTCCCATATAAGTGATGCCTCATCATGCATCTTGAGAATCAGGCTCCACCATCTGCCTGCTACTACCTAAAGGAGGCTAGAAGAAAGGATCACCATGAAGTCTGATGGTGTACCTACTAGCCTGAAGACTCTCACCATAGCCTCCAGCCAATCCTCAGTCGCCTATGTGTTTGTATCTCCCCAGATCCTGGGTGGCCTCTGGCATTGGAACTCATGCAGCACGCTCAAGCGGCGTGCATCGCCTGCTGCTGGGGCTGGTGGCATCGGTGGCCCAATGGGTGGTAGTACCACTGGTGCCTCCGTTGGTGCCTCAACTGGAAGAGGGCCCTGTACTGAGGCCACGTCGCTCGGTGGGATTTCAGTACATACAACTCTCGGGGATCTAGCTTGTCATCTGCAGGGAGGCATCCTGAAAGAAACAGATGCGACACGTTTAAAATACTATACCTAGTGAACTGACCTGGTTTGAGATGACTTAAAGAAAACTCTTAGAAACACACATGCAATCAGTGTTTTGGTGCACTGAGTCGGAAATCAAAAGTCAGGGTCCTGGTGTATGGATACGTCGGGCGCTGAACCAACACTGGACTCCCTGAACTAAAAACCACACTCAGTACGCTTAACACTATAGCTTCACAGAAAAGAAAATATTAGAGTCCTAAGTTCTACGGTAGAACCGACTCCTATGATACCAATTTTTCATGACCCGTCCCTTGGGGCCCATATCATGACTACCCCATGCCCTCCTTCCATAGGAAAGAGGTTTGCAACTACAACAAAAGGGGTAAGTCCCTAAAAACTGGGAAGGCGTTGCCTTTATAAAACGCAAACACACACAACCAGAGAACAAGCGGAAGAAAAAGCTAAGTAAAGTAATATAACAAGTGTTCTAAAAGTAAAAAGGGTCCGGAAATACAATCCCAACAGAAAGGTACAACTACAAATGAAAGTAAAGTACAACTGAAAAGACAACAGCTGAATGGTGAAGCAGCTCCTGGATCGTTTTCTGGGTTCCTACCTGTAGGGTAGGTATAGATGGCCACCTCAGCTCTCCACGTCCGTCTGTCACCTCCGGGTACTGTATCGTCGTGAAGTCCACCTCTGGGTACCATCCAGCTCTATAAGACTCAACCATGGCTAATGATGTCCGTCTTCTGCAACCAACATAATGAGGTGCGGGCATAGCCCGTGCAGGGGTGAGTATAACAATACTCAGTAGGGACCCTGAGACCCTCAAGGTCTCACTAAATCCAACAAGGATAAACCACAATGAAAGATCTCAATAGATAACCTTTACTTATGTATATGCCCATACATATACATAAGTTATCATGTAACCCATATGAATCATGGGGAAAACACAAAGGTCATTGACTCAACTCAAACCAGAATTTTCATTATCGAAACCACAACTGCTAGAGAACTCCTTCTCTGTCGAGTATAGTGGCCCTGTCATGACTCTGAGGCGCTACTCACTAACCTCAGACTGCTGAGGTACTCTTATTGTCAAGTATCACGGGTCTGCTGCCAAATACAGGGTGCTCCGTCCGCTGTGGGTCTGCCGCCAAATACCGGGCGCTCCCGCCTAATAGCCTACATAGGTACTCCTCCTATCGAGTACTGCGGGTCTGGTGCCAACTACCAAGCACTCCATCCAATGTGGGTCTACTGCCAAATACTGGGCGCTCCGTCCACGGGGCTAATCGAATCACTCTGAGTCGAATCGGTCATGCGGTCGTCAGGTCTACAGCTACTTGGTCTCCGCACTCTGTATGCTCGTCTCCGGGAGGGTCCACTCCACTAGCTACTGGTCGTTACATCCAAGTGTCATGAAGTCTCATGTAGAAGTTACACAAAGGACCACATCTTCATAGGGGTATCAACGCAATAGATGACACATCAATTAGATTCCTGGTCTGTGAGTTATTATCTTTTTAGTCCTGGGGGACCGATTGGTTTTGTGTACGAACCAACCCGATCGTATCTCAAATATACCTTGAACTCCCATGGGGTATACTCAAAAGGACGACTATGCTCTAAGAGTACCGGGGCCGCTGACGGTTCGTCAAATGGACGTCTGATTCCAAAGATATGACCCAAGAAGGTAATGGGTGAGTAATGAGCCTGGGTCCGGTCCGACCTGGTCATACCAACTCGGCCTCAACCAAACGGGGCCGACCTGGTCTGGGTCGACCCGGTCAGACTCGCTGGGTCTGACCCAGCCCATTGGGTGAGTTAGCCTGCTAAGTTTTGACCCGGTCCGCTGGGCCCGGCCCAACGGACCGTGAGGGCTGTTCGACCCGATAGTCACCACGTAAGCGGCTCGGTAACTCGGCCCGGGTGACCGGGCCGGTTCGACCAGTGACACCGTGGGGGCATCGTGGGCCGGTTCAGCAGGCTGATGACCGGGACGCCAGCGAGCATACCGCACAGAGCGCGGGCGGGGCGGCTAGTCTCCGGGCGGGCCGCGGGTGCACCGGTCAGTGCGCGGGTGTGCCAGGCAGGGTGCCAAATGCCGGGTAGCGTGCGGGGGTGCCGGGGTGCACCGGGGGCGCCAGGCAGGCCGCCAGAAGGGGCGCGGGGTGCCGAGCAGGCTGGGCAGCACACCAGGGGGCGCCGGGCTGCGCCGACAGGGTGCCACGGGTGCGCCGACAGTGCGTCGGGTGCGCACGAGGGAGCCGTAGGGGCGACACAGTTCACAAAGGTCGCAAATAGTGCGGCCTTTGTTTGCCGCCTTCGTCACCATATCCTCATTGCCATGCCGTCATGGAGTCATCACAAAAAGAACAACAGAGGGGTCGGGCCATGTTGGTTTGGCCCGGACCCTCCACGTTTAGGGTGGTAGTAATAGTTTCTCGTAAGTATGAAGCACAACAACCACCATTCTTCATTTTGAGAGAAAGGAAGAACATGGTAAAGGATCATACTTTAAATAAAATAAAACCCCTACCTCTTGCTCATCACTCGTTGGCAGAGTCACGGAAGGAAGGTGATGAAGACCGTCATTCGTCGCATCTGCCACACGTCCCCAATTCTGAGCTCCGTCGGTTCGTTGACGATGTTGTGGAGGATAGGTGTTTGCGGAAGGAAGGTCGAAGAAGAATCGTGTGGAAGATTGTTATTGGTGTTCTTCGCGTTCTTCGTTGGAGAGGATAGGATTTCCCCAAGTGTTGGGCATCGCAATACTTTAACATCACTTCTTCACTTGGTGAAGCCTTCCTAAAACCTTCTCCCAAGATCCCTATATATAAGAGAGGGGAAGAGGTATGTAACGATCATGGAATTTATGACGGTCCATTTATTTGGAACCTTCCTAAATTCCAACGATGTAGTTACTTAATTTAAATAGGGGGTCCGGTGAATTAAATTGCATTGGTGCAATTTAAGAGGTTCATTGGCACAACTTAAGAGGGGAGGATGCCATGAAGTTTCCTCTACATAGCCTGCGTCAAAACATAAGACACGAATTAATTTCATGTTGACACAAAAAATTAATTAACAAAAATTAATTTCATGTCGACACCTAAAATCAACTAACAAAAATTAATTTTACATCGAACCATAAAATTAACTGACAACAATTAATTTTACGTCGACCCATATAATTAATTGAGAGCAATTACTTTTACGTCGACACATTAAATTAATTGAGAGCAATTAATTTTACGTTGACACATAAAATTAATTGATGGGGGGTTGAGAGGTTTCCTCTCCCTCCACATTAAATGGGAGGTTATGGTGTGGCGGTCCCACCTCCAACTCCCATGGGGAGGTTTTAACTAACTCACTCAACACATGGAAACTAAAAAAAATTTAAATAAAGTGTTGTACTTTATTTTTTTTTTAAAATCTAAAAACTAACTTTTATTATCGATCATATATTATTGAGGTGAAAGACTTCTTAAGCCAAAATTGGTGCTACGAGTTCAATGGTGCCTTCAGAATTCGATTCCGAGCATCGGTTAAAAAGTTATAAAACGATGCTCGTACCTCTACTGAATGTACCCGAAAAAAAGTTCAGAAAATTATTATCAGTCACCCTCGACCCACTTCAGGAAAGGTTAGGCTCTGCCTAGGAGAAACACACCCAAAAGAACTCAACAGTACTCTCTGGTTTTCAATTCGAGTTACCATTTATAAGTTATGAATTTTAAAATAAAATAATTTTCACTTAATTATTTTATTTACGGCCAAAAACTAACTTTCTCAGGTGGCCCGCGCCGGAAAAAGTTACTATCTGCTTAAATAAATCATACCCTCACGAGTTTATAGGTGGTCTCAGATTTTCAATCTGAGTTACCATTTGTGATTTATAAGAATTTGAAAAATAAAATAACTTTATTTAATTATTTTATTTTCGGTTATTCCATTTTTGGGTTTTCTCACAGGAGGCCTGCACCGACTAATTATTGGGTAAACCTGCCATCCTGAGCATAATGGTTTCCTCTGATTTCTTATCCGAGTAACTGTTTAAGAGTTATTCCACTTTTTCTGGAAAATTGCTTACTCGCGTTAATTTAAGCTTAACAAAACTTCAAAAACTTATTCCGGGAACACCGGACCTCAAAATCAGGTTCCGCCAGAAACTACATACTCGTAAAATTCCTAAGAATTTAAGAAAAAAAATTTCCTAGAAATTTACTGGTCTTTACAAAAACAACTTACATTATGTCTCGAAATCAATAATACCAATTAAAATAATTGTTATAATAAAAATAATTATATTATTCACCTTTTTAGTCAATATATATATATATATAATTCCATATATGATTTTCATATGAAAATTTATTACCTATTTGTCAAAAAAAAATCTAGTGAAAGTTACGTTTTGGGTAATTACCACTGTGATTTTCAATTATGTTTGGATTTTAAATTTTTCATATTAACTAATAAATTTAATGAAAATATAATTAATTATATAAATTATATAAATTTCATATATATTCTGTATATATTTATTTATATTAATAAATAAAATATAGTGGTATAAAATGAAAAGTAGCATTCCTGGAGATGGTAAGACGTCCTTACACATGAATATTGTTTCACTTTTATTTTTCTATTGAATGAATAATATTAATGTAATATATTATCATTAAAAATATCATTTCTTCCATATATATAACATATTTTCCTTAAACATATCCTTAGATTCTTCTATATAAAGTGTGATTGAATCAAATTTAGTTGAGAGGTGGTAGGCCACTGTACACAAGTGAGATACTATCATACTCCAATAATGGAAATCATGAATGTTTGAGGGACATTTTAATTAAATAAGAATAATAATATCATAAATAACATAAATTAAAAATTAATAAATCAATATATTAATCCTCTATTAGTGTTAATGGGAAAAACAAATTTCATTGTTATGCGGGAAGGTAGTCCACTGTATACACAAATGTTGATTTCGTAGTCTATTTATTTAATGTGGAGATGGTTGTATGTAATTAACATAACAAAAAATCATATAATTATATGGAATATAATGATGAAATTTTATTTATATGTGATAATAATTTGTGAATGAGGTTTAGGAAGAAATAACACAAAAAACGACTTTGATGAATGTTACCCATTCCTTATGTTTACTCCTTGGGATTACACTAAATTCCATTCATATTTTGATTTATGAAAAAAATAAATCATATAGGATGAGATGAGTGATTTTTGGATGTTATTTTTTATGTTTTGTATGATCTAAAAGGGGTTTATAGTGTGATAAAGATATGATAAGAGTGGCCTTTTATAGTGGGGGAGAGGAGACCCTTTCTATTTTTTTTGAAAAAAATTAATGATACCACGTTTTTCATATGTTAAAAGAGAGTCAAAATAGTATATGATCAAAAAATATAGAATTAATGTTCAAAATATTTACAAAATAATATTTTTTACATGATTTTATCTGCCTTTTTTTACAATTTTATTTTTAGTTTTACAACCTAGTAAAACCATTTTAAATATAAATACTGTAATTATTATTTACAACATTCATCATTAAGATTGGTCAAAAATTTTGTTAATAAATTATATAATATAAATAAATATTATTCTAAATATTTAATCCGTTTTCCCAAATTCTATTCACAAATTTGAAAATTATTATTATAAATATATCTGGAAGATGTAATGAGAAATTGGATTTTTTAGGAAAAAATTTTCAAAAGGATAAAAAGTATTTATAAAAAATAACAATATATAATTGATTCTTATTATTTTAATTTAATTAATTGATATAGTATTGAACAAATATTTCATTAAAAATATGTTTATAAAATTTTAGTTTATAAAATAATTAAACAAAACTATTGTTTTAAATAAAAATTATCTATATTTCATTACAAACAAAAAAGTAACATTTTGGAAAAATAAAATAATTATACCTTATACATTTAATAAATTGATATTTAAAAATTTATTTATTTACTAAAAATTAATATTATAAAAGTTTCCACAGTTTTTATTTTATTATTGTTTACCAAATGAGATAAAATTCATTTTGTAAAAAATATTTTTTTGAGGAATATCAGAACGTTAGAAATTTTTTCCATTTGTTTTATTTTTATAAATGCATTATAATTTTTTTTACAATAAGTTATTAATTTTTATATATATAGTTTTAATGGATATGTGATTCCAGTCATGTTTAAGAAATATTATTAATATATTATTTTTTTGATAAAACATTGTGTCATGTGTCATTCAAATTAACCTAATATTGAAAGATGCCCATGAATAACGTGGTGTTTCTTGTAGTGAAAGATGTAAATTAAATTTATTTCATCCAAAAATTTAAAAAAACTCGACATGTTACAATACATCATTTCAATAAAATTTTTCAATATACACAATAGGAAAGAGACAGAATTAGTAGGTTCCCATATGTTTCTTTTATAACATCTATCTTTTATTACATGTTATATATGAGGCATGATATTTTCAATGATACGATATTGGTAGATTGATATCAAGATGATCCGGGTGGAAAATAGACTAATATTAATAATATTCTTATGTATCTGTAAAAAACTATGCATATGTTTCTAGTCTCTATAGGATATGAATATATATTAATCATATGTAATATAGATGAAATTATTTTGAATGATCTAAATTATCTAATTTCAAATTCAGGATACGTTTTTTATCAATAGAGGACTTTTGTACTATAAGTGTTCATGGATTCCAATTATCAAGTATTCCATAGTAGATTTCATGTACATTGTATCTTTTTATGTATTTGAAGAAGTAGTTCAGATTTATAACTTTTTCTATGAGTTTCATGTTTTTCCTAAAATTACCACCATATTAGTAATTATTGCGATAATAGTGTAGTAGTGTATTATGTATAGGATCCATGGTAAAATTATTGTAAAAATCATATACATAAAATGTTTCACATATTGGTGGATTTTTCAGAGATGTGAAGTATTAGTAGTTAGGGTATCTATAGAGGAAAATGAGGTAGACCACTTAAAGAAATCTATATCATTAAAGAGTATTATGAATATTATGAGAGTTATTTTACTAATAGTTCTATATAGTTTTATCTAATCCATGTTGGAGTCTATTGGTGTTTATACCCTAGATCTAACCCAACATCCCAACCTAGATTCCATATACTAGTTCCCTAATCATATTCCCTACATGACATGTGATGTGGCTCCCCTTATGCCATAGGCCATTAACAAGAAGTGTGGGTCTAATATGTATCATGGTGGGACTGTAACCTCTTTATAAAAATATGAAAATAGTGTAAATCAATATAAAAATAACCAAGACAACACAATGATCAATAATTAATCATAATAATTAAAATAAAAAACATTACATGATGAGTACTAAAATAAGAAAATTACTGAAAAAAATTATCATTAAATATTTCATTACATTATTATTTAAAGAATCTAATGAAAACTCAAAATATATACACACTATAAACTCTTGTGTGGGTACCTAAATCATATCTTTCTAGATAAAATATTCTCCATCCCAAATCCCAACTCTTCCCTATATCATATGTATATGGCCCTTGGTTTTTCCTAAAAACATGAAGTCTATTAAGATTCCAATTAGGCATCCCTGGCTGGATTCGAGTTCAAATGTGTATTCAACTACCAATAAATTCTAAATAAAGTTCTAGTCTTAAATATTGTTTGTAGTTGTATAAATCATAGACTTATAAAAAACTAACCAGGATTTACATTTACAATTATTTTATCAACCACATCATACCTACTATGGATAATGAAAGTGTCTAATAATAAACCAATGGGATACAAAAAATATTTATTTTATGTTATATAATTATTCATTCATGTCAATTTCAATATCTCATACAGTAGATAAATTTTCTAGGATCCCTTATTTTTGGGATATGGAACACTATTCCAATGCCAATATCTATGTTTTCTTGACCAGAGGTCTGTAACTACATGGGTATTTAGATTATAACATATATTCCAAAAAACAAATTATTCACAAGCATGCATTTGGGGTCTAGGGAAGTAGTTTGGAACCCCAAGGGTATTCATAGAAGTAATCCCTAACCCACATCTCATTGACCAATCATTCAAAATATTATATATATATATATATATCATGTTTCACCATCATTAATCTTCTTATCAATAAATAACATAACATAGAACCATTTAATTTATCATTCACAAACACGATTCATTATAATAATCACATGTGACAACATGAAAAATTTAACCATTAATCCATTGATCATAATTTATTTCTAAGCACATTAACACTTCATTGTTATGCCAATAAACCCTTAAAATACCATTATCAAATATAAATCAGTGTATTGGTTCAATTTTCTTTATACATTATTCCACTTTAATATTTAAAAATTATCATTTCAAGGATAGTTTTCATACCCAATACATTTACATGAATTCGCTCTCATAATCTCTACCAAGTCCAATTGGATTCATGATGGGTTTCCCAATTAGATAAGAATAAAATCCACTATTGTAATTTAAATGAAATTTTACCACATGGAAAATCAATGGAATAAATACATACACATTATCATGTTTAAGTTTATGGGAATTAAAAATTAGACCACAATTTTTATTATCATTGATGTACTGACACCAAAATGTATCCCTCAATTCGATGTAGAATGTTTGAATTCTCAATAGTGGAGGAAATCCCGATTCAATGCCACAGATCAAGATTCACTAAAATTATATCCATTAAATCCTATATCTATGTTAAAAACATTGGAATATTATCCCTATATAATGGTATATAATTAATGGGATATAGCGTGACATAGAAAATGAATATATAACATAATTTCGGAGAGGTAAATTCCTTCTACCGGATTATAGATTAATAATGTTTAGTGTTTGAGGAACCTTGGGACCCTATATAAATCCTAAATAATTGATGGAAAACCATTGAAGTCAAATAGGTATAACTATGGATATAAATTGGGAGTTCTATATTTTTTAAATAAATATTAGGTTGTTCAAAAACCCATGTGAATAGTTCGCGGATCCCCACAAAGTTTTCCAAACCATGCACCCAAAACATGTTCTCGTAATGTATTGGGTGCATAGTAACACATGTGTAGAAACACTATTTAAAAAAAATTGTTCCAAACATGAAAACCCCTCTGTCCATGGGTGTATATTTTTGGAAGGGTGGCCATAGGGTTTGGTAAAACTATGAACACCCCTTATATGTATCATAATGATGAACATAATTTCATTAGGCAAGCTGCATGGTTATCCCTAATCATGCACCAACTGTGTAAAGCCCCATGGGATTAAAATAACTCACCAAATTTACATAAGATTACACTGAATTTAAACTAAACCAAATTTTAATAAATATAGGGGTAAAATAATTAGTGGAAATGAGTATAATAAATCCCCCATAATATTGGTATCTTCCAATCTTCCCACCATATTAGAGCACATCCTTAAACATCATAATCATGAATTTTTAAGCATCAAAATAAATTTGTTTTTTCCACTGTTACCAAATATCTTATTCCCTCTCCCAATATTCCAACTAAACACATCTATAGAACCATAAAACTTAGGCCAATGACATAATAGTTCCCTATGAAAGTTTCTTACTGGGATCCAAAAAACCAATCATATGATGTTCAATGGACACATCCACCTTAAGATAAATATCCTCAATGTCAATTACATAATATAAATCAGAGTGATAATTCATAATATCTGACATGTGAATAACATCATTCAAATAATCATAAATATATGGGGAAAAAGAATTGATATTCCACTGATTTGATCCTCTCACTAATATTCAATTGTCTATCAAACCAAGGTGTCTACTTCTTTTGCCTTAGAATCTATCGTTGACACATTCTCTACCAATCCCAAATGAATACATGATCACCCACCTCAAAATAAATTGGTTATTTAATTAGGTCATAATAATACCTCTGACTACTAGGAGTTATAGACAAAAATTTTCAAATCAACTATGCATGCTCTTATGCATCCTAAAAGTGACGTACTCCAATAACATGACTCACCTCAATCTATCCAAAAAAGTAAATCTATATAGAATACCATAAATTGACACATAATATTTCATATAAAACATCACTAGATAAGAATATTTGGTGGTGAAATCAAATGTCTTTACATTCTTCTCACAAGAACCACCAAAGTCATGGATGCATGCTCGCATCATGCCCTTTAGTAGCCAAATAGTTGGCTCAGATTTCCCTTCTATATATGGGTGAAAATAAATAATAAAACATATTTAATAACATAAATACATCTTTAATCCTTTTTATAACTGTGATTTAAAACATGAAACAAAATCAAAACTTAAGTTCTATGTTTTCTTGTAGAAATAGACTATATTTAGAACACAAATACCCCAAAATGTATAATTTATTAATGTTAACCATTCATGAATCAAATGATATTATTTTTTCAAATGGTAAATACTTGACTCTATAGAATCATTAATCAGATGGTTCCTCAGAATACATAAAAATAATTCTATGATAACATCATAAAACATCCATTATGTAAATTTAAATGGTTGTGATAGATAACTAGTTCATTAATTTTTGTCCATCACCTTTTTAAATTTGTACAATCACGCCATGGAACTTGAAATTTCCATTTCTATTACTGACAACCAACACTATAAACATAGGATACATTAAATTTTTTCATGTTTAGATGCACCTCCCTCTTCTGAAAATGTAAATCATGAATCATCTACTCATGATTACACATAGTCATAACAACATAGTTCTATACATAGAATATCTAATGCTAATATATTGTCTTATCGAATGGTGACATGACACATTAAAGACTGTCCCTCAACATAAATTACTTGTAATCCTCATATTCCTCTCCTTGATCCATCTCAATATTTTAGACACAATGGTTAGGGATATGATGATCAACTAATCTTGACACATTTGAATATTTTTTATGAAACTTGCTAAAAAAATAGCCCATCATACACTAATATGTAGACTTATAAAATTTTTTAGACTATTTTATTATGCTCAAAGAGTTAGAAATAATTTTTCTATTTACTGTTTTATAGGGTAGCTCAAAATCATTTGACAAACATATACTCAACCCCTATCAACATTTTAAAATTAAAGTATCACTATGAAAATATGGACTGTAATATTTTTTGTTTAGTATACATAATAAACTATTCTCTAAAGAGGAAATTCCATGGAAAAATAAAGTCATAACCCACCACAACAAACTTTGGATAATTTTTAGGGAAATTATATTCATGTATTCTTAACTATAGTGACCCATATAATAAAAAATTATCTTCCTTCATTAAAACTACTCCCAATTTAGTAATGGATAAATATCAAAACAATGTAGCCTCCTCAACTAGCTCAAGTAGGATCAAAATTTTTTTGGTAGTCAAACACCTCTTCA
The DNA here is from genome assembly GCA_963277665.1 of Viscum album. Classification (NCBI taxonomy): domain Eukaryota; kingdom Viridiplantae; phylum Streptophyta; class Magnoliopsida; order Santalales; family Viscaceae; genus Viscum; species Viscum album. The sequence continues at coordinate 346,468,224 of OY728134.1, read as the reverse complement.
TCTATTGGAAATAATTATCACAAGAACCCTTCCATTCAAACCTGATCCCCTTTTTCTGAAAGCCTAATATTGGTTCCTCAATATGAAAAATGTGTAGGATAAATCACTTATAGTGCGAAGCAAAACTAAAATATTAGTAGATATCGAAAACATTATTTTACTTATCCCATGGAAAAACTACTTGAACTTTTTTTAGTGCACTGGAACACCTTTCTTAGAGATGATATTCCTTAAGAATGTAACCTATCAATCAAGAATTGAAACATAGTGAGATTATAGTATATATGATCCACTCCAATTGTACCCAATATGATTCCAAAATGTTAGGAATGATCATCCTAAGTCATAGAGTACACCAATATTTAATAAACAAAAAAACAAACAAACTAATATATGTATAGGTGAAATATTTGGGTTTTCATGGCCAAAAACCCAACAGGAAAATTATTCATCCCAAAAAGAATAATGAAGAAAACTTTTAGTGAATATGTACCTCTAAAAGTTATCTGTTATATATCAAATGGTCTAACACTCAATAGGTGATACTCATACCATAGGTAAATCTTGAAAAATAATCTATCTACCATAAATTAGACAAAGAGTTCATCGATTCATCGAAGTGGATAATAGTTTTTTATTGTTAAATGGTTTATCTTACAGTGATTAACACAAGAACTCAACATCTCCTCAGACATCATAGTATGAAAATTGGGGAACCCAAAGGGTATATACTTAAGAAAATAGATCACTTATCCATTAATTTATCTTACAATGTCTTAATATCATGATACTCTATTTTTTATATTTGGTAAAGTGGAATATAAATTGGCTCAGATCATAGAATATGATCAATGGTAAAATCATCATCTCTTTTATGTGGATTCCCACTGATATTCTCAATAAATAAATCGTGAAACTGGTCCACTATAGTTTGAATGAAACCATCCCTCACACCCCTATCTTCCAACAAACGAATTTATAACTAGGTGCTTATCTCCCCTAGTGGTTAATGATCTAGACCAAAATTACCTTCCTAAATATCACATTCCTTTAGATTAAAAAATATTACTCTCAAGAGACATAATAGTTTCTATCTATGGAAAATATCTATGTGGTCTTGGTACGATACATACTAGTCCATACCCTAATTCAAGTAAAAAATTAACAAGTAGAGTATATAAAGATCTCAATAGAAATGATACTCAATAACCTGAAGGGTTAATCCCTTTTATTGATAAATTTATATTGAATAAACACCCAAAAATGTGTTCATCATCATAACCCCACTAACAAAATCCACTTTTAGACTCCCACAATTCACAAGTAGTGTATATATAAAAAAATATGTAGATCATGTATCAAATTATGTGATAGAAAGAGTATAATATAAAAGAATAGTTTCATTATCTATCGATTCCAAAGACTCACTATCTACAAGTGAAGGATAAACATAATGGAACTGACATTTTTTCTTATATATTCTCAATCCTTATTCTGATGTTCTACACTAGAGTACTGATATATGGAAACTATGTACAATGTACTACATCCTCTACCTCGACCACCACAACCAGTATATCTCCATATATCTAACTGGTATAGGGTAAAATACCCCCTTCTAGTATGTTGGTTCATGCATGAAACCCCAACACTAAACAATGATTAATGGTTCTTATATAAACTATGTAATTTCCCAATCCTTTGTAAATTTCAGAACTCCGCCGATGGGCAAGGAAACACTCTATATTTGCACCCCAACCTACCACACTAATGTATGTACACCTTTTTACCAGTCTAGCTATCATATAATTCTTTTTGGATACTCAATTTCATTCTTTGTTTTTTGATTTTATCATAGTTACTATTACTACTCTAGTAAGGATTAACTCGTGGTCATCATAGAGAATCCACATGTCCTCCACCATAAACCTCTTTCATGTTCACTGCAAAAATGAGAGATTGAATAAGAACCTCCTAACACATATTTAAATATAATATACTTACCTATGAATTAATTTCATAATTAAATCTATCATGAAGGCATATAAAATCATTTTATTATTACCCTACTAGCGATGGGACATGGTGTTGCAAGCCAGTGAAGTGAACAACATAGTCCATCACTAAATTGCTTCCATAGGTCTACTATATAAACTCTAATATCCTATCGTACTCGAGTGTATCTTTATAAATGTTTTCTCAACATTTATATTTAAAATCATTTCATTACATTCTTTCAAAATTCTAATCTTGATCCTAATTATCCAACCATCAATTTTCAGGACATTGTATCATATAAGATGTAAATCTAACAATTTTTTATATAGGTATATATAATAAGTAATGAATTTTATTGATTAAATCAATCCAAAATTATTCATCCATAGGCACACATTCTCCATTTAAGATTAAAGGATGCTACAACTTGAACTCTTTGTTCATATCAATAAAATTGAACACATCATGTCTAGGGACTCTTTCCATGAACTGTATAATATGTTGGGGTTATCATGAAACACCTATCCCAAACCTTCACCATTAACCATTGGGGAATCATTCCCCTCTACTAGAGTATCATTTATAAAAATTTCCTCCTATCAACCATTCAACAAATTTTGTCTTGGGGACAAGTCTCTAAAATTCCAATAACGTGCCTTAAAAAACAAAATACATCATTAGCATGTTAAATGAGATTGTTTCACATAATGGAAACAATAAATTATCTCACATATACATCCCCATAGTCAAAACCAAAGTAGTATCACTATATTGAACCATCCCTAACATAGGTAACGTCTTAAACAAGGTAATTATTTTGAATTCACATGTTTTCCATTAGAAACCCATTTTTTGTCCAATTAAAATTCTCACATTTAAAATAATTTAGCATTATAAATTCTTTATTAAGAAATATTTCATTTTATTTTAATAAAATATTGATAATAATTTTCCTAACCAAAATCTCACTCATAATATAATTTTACATGCATGCCTTTCATTATGCATGCCATGTAAATTATACAGTTTCTAAAATATTATTGGTATACACAACACTTTTTCTATACTAAGACATGGTAAGAATTATAGAAAACAATAACATCACAGAAAAATTGCATCACCCATGGTAAAATAACACCCATAAATAATAGAACTAATCATAAAAATATCACTATATGTACTTGGGTTATCATCCTCACATTCTTTACCTACTACCATGCACAAGATCATGGAAAATCCCCAACTCAAGAATGTCTATTATCTACCATTCCTAGATAATAATACAATAGAAAATTAAAATAAACCCCCCTCTAAAAAAAATATATAATGTCTTATAATGATTCCACGCACTGGTGCCTTGAGGTGGTTCACCACCTCTCCTCGGGCATGCCTCCACACACACTATATGTAATTTACTAGTAGTGAGGGAATAATAGGTAATATGGGTATATAAGAACCTCTTTATCACATTTTTAGAAACATGGAGATTAATATATAAAAAATAAATATAAAGAAATGATAAATAAAAAATTATAATAAACATAATACAATTCATTAAATGATGTATGCAAAAAACTAAAGAAATGAATAAAAACCAAATAAGTAAAAATGTTATTCCATACAGTTGTTGAATTTATAATGAAAACCCAAAAGAGATATACAATAAAAACTCTGAATTATATCCTGAAATCATATCTACATACCTTATCCATGCTTCATCCCCATACCCTATTCATCAAAATAAGATAGGTATCATTAAATTATCTAGTCCTTCAGACATAATGTCTATTTGAGTATGAATTAGGTTTCCAGAGTAGGGTGTGCATAAAACATAGATGGCCACCATTAACTTTTTCCTATAAAATATTCATTCTAAAATAGTCAATGAAGTTGTATATTAAATTATTCTAAAATAAAAAAAACATGTTTCATATTTATTATTCATTAGTTAACCACTTAATACCTTCCTTGGAACTTTTCAATGTCTGAATATACACCATAGAGATTTCAAAATTCACTAATTCAATATAATTCATATTACATTTAACTCCAATTTCATTTTTGATATCATGTATTAGTAGTCGTAGTTCCTTTATACTAAACACATATAACATCAATTCAATACCAATATTTCGGGGGTATAATGCATTTTACTGGAACACTATGGGTATTTAGAGGAGCTGTACTTAATCCAAAAATAATTATTCACTTCTTTTAATCATGGGTCTATAGAACCGTTCTCTCACCCCATGGGTATTTGGAGCATCATTTCTTGACCACAACACATTTATCAATAACTCATAGTATCACACACACACAAAATATATATATCAAGGTTTAACACCATTATCCTTGATTTTAATCATTATAATCATATAAAAATATTTTATATATCATTCAAAACCATGGTTCTTCAATTTTATCACAATAAAAAAATTCAATAATTTACCCATTAATCTATTTATCATCATTTCTTAAAAAATTTCATTAAACCTTCATGTATAAGATAATAAGCCCTATTAACACCATTATCAAAAATTAAACATGGTTTTATTCCATCCTCTAAATCCATTATTTTTAGTTTTATATATCATAATTTTCCATTCATAGAAATTTTACATACCCAATTTGTTTCCATCAAAATAGTCTCAAAATCTCCAATGGGTCCAATGAGATCTGTTATGTGTTTCAATGTTACAAGGTAATAAATACAATTTTTTTAATTTAAATGATATTTAACATCATATAAACTGAATGGGACAAGTACATACACAATTCATAATAAAGAATATGGTAATTATCTATAATAAACCCTACCACAAGAACATATATTTACACTCTCCAAATCATAGCCCTCAGTTTGATAAAGAATAACCCTATTCAGAACGGTGGATGTGATTTATAATGAAGACATATAATCAAGAACTAGTGACAATAGATTAATTAAAGCCTATATCTTACCACCAACAGTGAATGAAAATCTTTCCTCTAAAAAGGGGGATATATATGTTGAGGAGAATATCCTAAAAAAATAAAAGATATAAAATTGGAAGGGAGGTTGATTCCATCCACCAGATCATCTATTCATAATTTTAGGGGTTTTTGGAGCTATGGAACACACTTAAAGGCTCCCAAATATATGGAGAACATGTTTGGTCAAATAGGGATGAGTGGGGATATAAACATCTAGTTTGAGATTTTTTTTCAAAAAATAGTGGGATTAAAAACAAGTCCATGATGCATCCTGGATGGGCCCCACGGTCAGCCAAACCATTCACATTAACCATTTTCCACTAATAAATGTGGTGAATAGTAAATCCAAAGTGGAAGAATTGTTTCAAAAAGGTGTTCCATCCATGGAAACCACTTTCTTCAAGAGTTCCCTATTTGGGGAGGGTGGTCGTCTGATTTGGTAAAACTATGTTACCCATTCCATTGTATAAAAATAAGGCACAAAATCTCCTTGAAAAAACCACAGAGTAATACCTAATAGTTCTCCCACATTTCACAAGCCCATGGAATTCTAAAATTATAAAACTTCCCTTGAAATGCACTCAAATCAATAAAAAGAAAAACCAAGATCAAAATAGGGAATAAATACCTTAACTCTAGTATGATACAACACATGAATTTTCTGAATATTACAAAAAACATCTTGGAAACAAATGAATACATGAATTAAATGTTTTGATTTTTTTTCTTACCAAAAATTTATTTATAATAATCTTGGAAAATCATGTAATAATTTATTTGTAATATATATATTATGAAAATTTCATATTATTTTAAAACTAAGATGATATCTTAGAGGATCCATGATAATATTTTTAAATAAAAGTTTTATAGTGAGATTATATTATTTGATGGTACATAGAAAATAATGTGAATAAATGGTATGGGAATTATATTACAACAAGATACATTCTCATGGTTTTATCACCATGTAATATTCTATATTGGAGGTTATAATAACCTAAAATTATTAGGAAATCCACATTTTAGATATCAATGTGATTCCAATATTTGGATGTGTATATTGATCGATAAAATTTAATATTATCATTAATAAATATCATATGTCATGTAGATAGATTTCTGGATGAAAATTAGGATGACATATTCTCATTGTCATAGTATATGTTTGGTTCGTCATGATAGTTGTTATATTAATTCACAATGCAATAATATATTCATCATTTTTTCTATTAATGGGAGTTTATATATCATTCCATTTGATTGAAATAAACATTAATGGAGATATAAATTCAATCACCCTGGTTCCTTGGTCAGGTATGTTTTCCACATTTTCTATGTTTTTTTTCAGTTAAAAATTATTTCATGTGATTTTTCAAATTTTACTGTAGACTGTAGACTATGTAAACTCAAGGTACCTGAAGTACATGTCGTGTACATGGTGCTAGTAGCATGTAAAGGACTAAGAGATCATTTTATTAGCTCTTAAACACTATGTACCTGAGTTACACGTCGTGTAGGGATTAAAAAATGAATTTTAAACCTGAGGTGACGGGTTTTTCATCGTACATATATAGTGTGGCCAACACGTTGTGACCCCTTGGTACACATCATGACTCTGACTATGCCCTGCCTTATGTTACATGTTTGTAATTTCATCACATTCTATTATTCTTAAACTTCTTATCTCTCAAACTCAGACTCTCCCTAGGAATTTTTTAGAGGTTCTCCACCATCTGGTTTGATCATATCAACTTTGGATATTTTTTTCATCAATGTTGTAATTATCGTGTAAGGTATATCAATAGATCATTAAGTTCCTCTCATTATCATCCCTCTAGTTCTGAATGGACCGTCTAGGGAATGATTGATCTACACTATGTGGTGTTGGATCTGGCTTTTACTTTGAGTTTCTAGATCTCATTCACCTTCATTCTTGTTGATGGGTTTCAGTACGAGCGACATTCTTCACTGAAAGAGATTGGTGGTTTCATCCTGATTTGAAAATTGGTTACCATTATATTGATTGATTTATTTCAATTGATTTTAATTTCTTTGAAAAATATTAATTATATTTAATTAAGAGATTTGAAAAGGTTTTGGAATAGAAATTTGGAAAAATCCCATTTCCATGGAATTATAGTGGTTTTTGGAAAGTATCTGATTTAAATTGTTGAATTTAAATTGTGGATTTGATAGAAATGAATTAAATTAAAATTTTGAATTTAATTGTGAAAGGAAATAGTGAAAATGATGTAATTTTTTTATTTAATTTCAAAAATTAGAATGGTTTAATTTTTTTATAGAAACCTATTGGTTTTATCTAGTGAAAAGGCAAGACTTTTAGTAAAATAATTTTTGGTTTTATATGGAAATAAATCAGAACTTTTTGAAATGGCAGAATGGGATTGGTATTATTTTTAAGAATCCATAAAAATTTTCACCCATAATTTAAGAGAGATTGCAAGCCTTAGGTAGCTAGAGTGTTATTTGGATACACTCTATGATATTAAAACATTCTAAAACATTCATTCAGTTGGTTGCATCCCTGATGGGTTGAGGACAAGTCTCCTTTGGCTAGTTTCATGAGGATGTGTGTATAAAATTTTTGTTGAGTTCACATAGAGAGTTTGGAATCATATTTCTTGTAAATACTATCATACCCTTTAGAAGATGACCATGTTTCTTGCGTTTTTTTGTATTTGAGATATAAAATGCATGTCAATGATTGTTTGAACATATTTACATTCATTTTTAATTTATATAATATTTTTTATATAAATGATTTACATAATCCATTATTCTATAAATGGTCATATCTTTTAATGTAAAGACTATTCATTGAATGTAATTTCCATCATTTTGAAAACGAATTAAATTATTTGATTAAATATTCTTTTAAATTTCAAATTCATTTTTTAAAAAATTGAATGCTTTTCTTTTGAAAATCTATATTTTTAATCTGTTATGGAATCTTTGGTGGTTTCTTACCGAGTATAGGTTCACACTCTAATTTTTCCTTAGGGTTTTTGTAGAATTTATCCTTTTATGTTCGAGGAAAGGGAAGGGATATCTTAAGGGTGGGTCCAGTTATTGATATTTGGATTTGTTGAGTTGATTATTTTGGTACCACGAGACTGTTTTTCTATTTAGTTCCTTGGGATTTAGTACATTGGATTTTATGCCTCTTTGTAATCTCATACTTTTACTCCTTGTGGAGTTTTCAAATTGATATGCAAATTGTCTTTTACCTTTCACTTCCATATCCTTGGGGAAAATCTTTCCCACTCATATGTTTTATGATTCCAGGTGCTAGATTCCAACCTATGGGGATTGGGAATGCTCTTCGAGTCATGTCAAGGTTGGCTCAGTTTTTGATATAGAAGGGTACCTTGGCTGGTTCATGACAAATTTATATCAAGGGAGGCTATTTAACTTCTATCTTGAAGTCTATATGATTTTTTTTAATTAAGTCGGGACCTGGTAGGTACATGCGATTGAGTGTCTGTACAGCTCTAAATGCAATGAATCGTAAGACTCCAGGGGTGGTTAAGGAAATAAATCTTGTGGATTATTTCTCATATTTTCATTATTGAGATTCAGATATTGATAAATCCAAATATTTTTATTCCGTTCTATTGAGAATATTTCCTATTTTTACTCAGTTTGTGATTTAATCTAATATCTTCGACTATCTTCAAATGTTTTGTAGCATCATGCCTAAGAGATAATGTGTGGGTTAGATACATGAAAGGTATGTTTCTGAACCATAGTAATCAAATCCTTTTGTTTATATGAATATGGTTGTGGTGATTGTGTGTAATATCCATACTCTGGGATAGGAAACTCCTATAGTTCCTACTTAGGCTCTAGATAGGGATCCTTAGGGGATGATCTTTGGAAATGTTCTCAAGTGTTCCTTCACCATAAGATACAATTATTCCAAGGCTTCAAAAATCCTCAACATGATTAGGGATGTTTAGGAAAGATAGAACATTTGTTTGAGTTCTTGGAGATGACGAAAGTTATTAGGGTGAAGTGTTCCACCATCGTGCTGGTGGGACCGAGCATGGGATAGTGGGAAAAGATGGAGATGATAATGAAAAATTCTAGATTAATGTGAAAATACATCATGGTTCTTTTCACTAAATAGTTCTATATAGATTCAATGGTGTTAACCAAGGATGTGGAGTTTTTTAAGCATGAGAAGGCTGACAAAACCATGATCGTGTATTCATATCACTTTTCTATAATGGTTCAGTTTTCTCCTGAGATTATATCTAGTGAGTAGATGAAGGATCAATGGTACGAGCTGGGACATAAATCAAATATCAATTATTATTTCTTCTTGATGAAGCTACACACTTATACGACTATTTTGGATAGGGTGATGATGGTTGAGATGTACTTGGCTGGAAAGATAGGGTTGATGGGAGTTCTTTTTTCTCCCAGTGGTTGCATTAGTTCCATCAAGGGAGAATGTAAGCATGATGGTCCCTGTGGAAATTCTCTAAAGTAAGTAATTCCATACCTCTTATAGATTTAATTGGAATATCATTGACTTGATAATATTGTGGAAATACAAGACATTCTAGTAGTGGTTGAATTGAGGAACCCTAGAACTATAGTTACAATGGATGTTCATGAAACTTACTGTGGTTTTACCATCACTTCTCTACACTATGTAGTGTGAAGGATCAACAGGTCCTCATAAAACTATAGGTAAATCAAATGGATCAAGTTCCAAATGGTTCTATCCATAGGCATCTGGAATGATGTTTTTCCACGAAATGGGAGAGTCTCTAGAGGAAGCAGACACAAGTCCAATGATTGTGAGAGGTACCATTACAATTACTTCATCATTAGTGACTTCCTTTTTTTATACCAATTCATCTCAATCATTTATTTCAACCCTTATTGTTTACATGCTTAATATTTACAAGGAGAAGATATCTTGTGCAAGGGATATTACTACACCCCAATGTACGAAGAGAGAGAATGGACTCTCTAGTATTTATAATGTCTTCTCTCTATTAGATGTCAGGACAGATTAGTGTTTTCTAGTTCCTGATATGAAATTTCATGATGTCATATAAGGGATGGACTGTCTTATTTCTAACAAATCACAAATGGATTGTTATCTTCAATATGTCTACATTAATACACTTAGTCTGCTGCTAATGAGAGAGGTTGAGTTTTCTAATAACTTAATGCCTGGAACTAAACTAGTCTATATCTCCTTTTACTGAATAGCAATGGGTGAGATGAGAGAGTTGAAATGTTAGTTGGATTATCTTCTTGAAAAATGATTTATTCATCCAACATTGTCACCTTTGGCAGTGCCAGTTCTCTTTGCTAAGAAGGAAGCTAGTTCACTTTGAATATGTGTTGATTATCTAAATCTCAATCGAGTTTCTATAAATAAAAGATTCTTGTTTCCATGGATTGATGATCTGTTTGTTCAGCTGAAAGGGGAGAATATTTTTTCCAAGATCGAACTTTTATCTTCTTACCATCAGTTGTGGATAAAAAAATCTGACATTCAGAAGACCACCTCTCAGAGAATGTACATGCACTTTGAGTATCTTGTTATGTACAATTTCATAACAAATTCTCATGCTGTAATCAAAGATTTAATGAATTATATTTTCCATGAGTATTTAGATTCAATTGTTGTAGTTTTTTATGATAATATTGTTTAGAACAAGTTTAAGGAGGATCATTTGAAACATCGTAGAATAGTTTTGAATCTATAATGAAATCACCGCCTTTATTCGATGAATTCAAAGAGTGATTTTTAGATTCCATATGTAAAATTCTTGGGACATGTTGTTTCAAAATTGGTTGTATCAGTTGAACTTGAGAAGGTGATGGATAATATGACATGGTAGAAACCACTAAATGCCTTTGAGATTGAGTGATTCTTGGGTATAGCTCAATATTACCTTTGATTTGTGAATTAATTGTCAAAGTTAGCTTCCCCAATGACTACTCTGACTCATAAGGGGAAATGTTTGTGTGGGATTATAAATGCCAGTGTTCATTTGTGGAGCTAAAATGTCTATCGACTACTGCACCTATGTTGAGTTTTTGAGAATCCAGCTAGGGCAATGTAGTCTATTGTGATGCATCATTTTCCGATTTTGGATGCGTTCTTATATTGTGAAATCATATAGTAGCATTTGGATTTCATCATCTCAGGCCACAAAAGAAGAATTATCCTACCCTTGATCTGGAATGTGTAGTTGTGATGAAAATTCTTAAAAGTTGGGGATGCTACCATTTTGCTAAAATATTTACGGCGTTTCAAGGAAACAAAAGAATAAGTTATATCTTCTCCCAACATTATTTGAATCTTCAGTAGAGGCATTGAATGGAGTACATTTAGTCTTATGACATTGACATCTTCTATACCATGGGTAAAGGGAATGTTTTTGCCGATGGTTTGAGCATGAGACATCAAACTCAGATAGTGAAATATTATTCATAAGAGTGGAACTTGATGGATCTCTTTGCATAATTTCATATTGGATTTCAGGATGAAGGTTCTGACGTTTCATTAGCTAGTGTGCATTTGTATTTTTCTCATATTTAGATGATTCTTCAAGATCAATAGCTTTATGTTGAATTACATAGTATTAGACAATCCCTTTGTTGATTAGAGATAATTTCCCATTGATCATTTTCCATAGATGCAATTATGTTCTATCAATACTTTTTGTTGTGCTGTTATCACGAATAAAGGAAATAATTAGGAATTTCCATTATTGTCGATGGGTTTTCACCCAAGAACAAATAAATGTTCTATGAAATGATGTGGTAGTTCTAGTGTATACGTATGAGAAGGTACATCAGTGAGTTTCCTCTCATTGCTATACGTGACAACAGGTGAAATCCGTGTACCAGGAAACTTCAGGATTACTTCAGCCACTTCCAGTCCCTACATGGAAGTTGGAGGATATATCTATGGCCAATTTGGTAGTGTATCCTCATACCTAAAGAATGAGGAATTCAATATGGGTTCTGATCAACAGGCTAACCTAGTAAACTCATTTTATACCCATTAGGGATACGACCAAAGGTGAGGAGTTAAGATATCTCTACATGAAAAAGTTTGATCATTTTCACGAAGATACACCTTCAATAGTCTCTGATAGATATCCTTGGATCACTTCTCTTTTTTGGAGGGGTCTTCAAGAGTAATTGGGATATTGGATCTGTTTGAGCATGACCTACCATCGACAGTCGGATGATCAGACAGAAATAGTGTAATACCCCTAGTTTTTTTAAAATTAAATAGAAATGCATGGAACTTTGTTTTATGTATATATTTATAACTAGCCTTTTAACATAAATTTTCCACTTATATGTTTTGAATTTCAAGAAACTGTCATCTATAATTGTGTTCAGTATATTATTTGAAGTCTATTAGAACCAACTTGTTTTTATGGTGAATATAAACATACCCTTACGAATAGTGATATGAATAGTAATATGACCCTAATGAATAGTAAATTTTATTATTATTTTATTTTATTAAGGATTTAAGATAATAGAATCTTGGTTAATTTTTCATTGTGATATAGATATACTTACAGAATTAGAATTGTTAATTTTTGAATTAAGCATGATTTTATTTAAAAATTAAATTATTAATATTTAGAAAATTATTTTCAAAAATTGGGCTTCATTTTTGAAATCTACACATCGATAAATGGTTGGGGTGAATTTTGGGATTTTTTTGGAAATAATTGATTTTTTGTTTAATAGTAAAAAATACAGTTTTAAGTTTCCTTGTGTTAATGACATCATTAATGATATAATAATGATGTCATAAATCTGGTCGACTTGTGTATAGTTAAATAATATGTGAGGTTTCCCAAGTGGCTTATACCATGGGAAAGCCCATGGTTTTTTCAATACCACTCATGACGTATCCCTTGAAAATTATTAAAATAATCCCTCACTTTCCCTATAAATACCAACTCTTCCCTTCATTGAATTCATTCACAATTCTCCCTCAATGATGATCTGGCCGCCTTACCTTCATAGTAGTCCTCCCACGGTTTCCTCAATCCCCCAAGGTCCCAACCTTCAAGTTCTAAGGGTTACTCTACAAGGTAAGAAAATTCTCAATTTCTTTCTTTTTTCCTTTCTAGTTCTCTTTTATATGGTAAAATTTTCAAGTTTCCATAACATGTTCTTATTTATTTCTTATTCTTGATCTTCTCTATATTATGAATCATTTATGAATGGGTGAACCTTGTTCCCTCTATTTTTAATATTTTCTAAAACCATGTTGCGTAGCCGTTAGCCTGCCAAATTTTTGTAAGCAATTTCCCAATTATTCTTTTATTTTGAGTTCCTTCCTTATTATTTCTTCATATATCCTTACCCAAGGGGAATGAAATATCACGACCCATCCTCAGGGCCCATGCCGTGACTACCCCAAGCCCGCCTTCCATAGGCCAGGGGTTGGCGACTAGCACCAAAGGCGTAAATCCCAATAAAAAGGGAAGGTATTGCCTTTATAAAAGTAAACAACACAACAGAGTACAAGCGAAAGCTAACACTAAGTCAAGTAGTAAACAAGTGTGCTGGAAATACAAAGGGGCTAGAAATACAAGCCCAACAGAAAGGTACAGCTACAACTGAAAGTAAAGTACAACTCAAAGGACAATAGCTGAAAGGTGACAAGTAGCTCCTGGATTGTCCACCACAGATCCTACCTGAAGGGTAGGTACAGATGTCCTCCACAGCACTCTGAGTTCGGCCGTCCGTCTGTCCGTCTCCTCTGGGTACCGACTCGTCATGAGATCCACCTCCGGGTACCGTCCAACTCAACAAGCCTCAACTTAGATCAGTGTTGTCCGTCGTCTACAACCAACACAATGAGGTGCGGGCGTAGCCCATGCAGGGGTGAGTATAACGATACTCAGTAGGGACCTCGAGACCCTCAAGGTCTCACTAAAATCCAACAAGGATAAACAACAAATAAATATCTCAACGGATAAACTTTACTTAGGTGTATGCCCTTACACACACCTAATTTATCAAGTAACCCATCTAAATCCTGAGGAATCACAAAGGTTATGAAATCAACAAATAACCACTACTTAGGTATATTCCCACACATATACCTAAGTTATCAAGTGACCCATCTCAATCATGAGGTAAACAAAAAAGTCATTGACTCAGATCAAACCATGATTTTCATTATCAAAACCATAACTACTAAAGAGCTTTGTCTCTGACGAGTACAGTGATCATGTCACTACTCTGAGGTACTTCTCACTAACCTAAGACTGCTGAGGTACTCCTCCTATCGAGTACCGCGGGTCAGCCCCCTCACAAATTAGTGCTCCTCCGCCATGGGTCTTCCACCTCACACAGTAGTGCTCCCCTTCATAGCCTACATAGGTACTCCTCCTGTCGAGTACTGCGGGTCTACCACCTAAAAAAGTAGTGCTCCTCCGCCATGGTTTTGCCACCTTACAAAGTAGTGCTCCCCACTGGGCTATGCAAGTCACTCCAAATCAAATCAGACAAGCAGTCATCAGGTCTCACCTAGGTACACGGTCTCCGTACTCCGTACGCTTGTCTCCGGGAGGGTCCGCTCCACGAGCTATTGGTCAATACTCCAAGTATCACAAATTCCCACTAAGATGTGTCTCAAAGGATTGCCTAGTCATAGGGGTCTCAATGCAACAGACGACACATCAATCGAACACCCAGTCTGTGAGTTATTAGCCTTTGCATCCCAGGGGCCCGGTTGGTTTCGTGTACGAACCAACCCAACCGTATCTCAACTATACACCGAACTCACATAGGGTATACTCCTAGGGACCATTACTCAACGTGATCACCAACACCACTGACGGTTCATCAAACAGACGTCCGGTCTAAAAGTTATCGGCTTTTCCGTTCTAGGGGCCCAGTTGGATTTCAGGTATAATCCAACCCAGACATACTCCAACTGCATCCAAACCTTGAGCGGAGTAATCCAAAAGGTCCGTATCACTAAGAGGAATCCAACAAAGTCGATGACACGTCAATCGGTCGTC
Source organism: Viscum album (assembly GCA_963277665.1). Taxonomy (NCBI): domain Eukaryota; kingdom Viridiplantae; phylum Streptophyta; class Magnoliopsida; order Santalales; family Viscaceae; genus Viscum; species Viscum album. Next base: position 346,453,189 of record OY728134.1, on the reverse strand, counting down.
CAGAGCTCAAGTTATAGGCGTTCCGCTTCGAGGGCCCGATTGGTTTCGGGTTCGAACCAACCCAGTCGTACTTCAAATGACACCGGTTAACCAAACCAGTCACACCATTGCGATCCAAACGGAAAAACACACGAGATGGACTAAGCATTGGTCCAAAACGGATAGCCGGTGAAAAAGTTTCATTTCACCACAACACACGCGAACCGGGCCTCGTGGGGCCCGCACCTCGACCTCAACATAAATATCCAAAATTTGTCTTGAAACATCCATCTTAATTCCAGGGTCGCAACCTCAAAAACGTTCGACATTCCGACACCGTATGAGAGAGATATGTCTGATACAAGATCCCGTAATAATAATAATAATAATAATAATCGGTGTTTCGTGGGCCCGAGCCATGAAACAGAATTTAGTATTCAAATTTAGACTTGAATCGACCATATTGATGTCAGGATTACATCGCCACTGACGGCAAGCCAATCGGACGTCGCACGCATGAGTTATGGCGGGTAAAAGATTTAATAATAATATTACATCTATTATTTTCTAAGTGCTTCAGGTACCTGATCTAAAAACCCAAAAAGACATCCAATATTGGACTCATAAATTCCCTCTCGAGGTCAGGGTCACACTGCCGCAGACAGTTCGTGAAACTGAGGTCGCACGAAGAAGATACAATCAAAACAATGTTTTATCATCAAAATTAATAATAACAATATTTTATTATTATTATTAATTATTTACTTATTTATCTTTCTAACCCCAAAATAAATCACAATTTTGGACTCCTTGTGCACTGGAATTCATCCCCAAACCCCCATTTATCATTTGTTTCTCTTTTGATTTTATCCCCACTATTATCTTATAAATCATCTCTCTCTCCAATCTCATTTACTCTTCCACGATTATGTTCACCCAATTAGCGCCCCAATCACCCTACCTCCTTCCACATGGATAGAACCAACAACACCTTCGCCTGCCCACCATGCCGCCGCACCGCCCCCAGCTACCCGCTCCGCCACGCCTCAAACCAGCCGCATCGCCTGGCCCCCTATCCACTCGCCGCGCCACCTCCCATTACCACGCACCCGACCCCATGCTGCCACACATCAAGAACTAGTTGGCGGTTGGTCCGAACTTGTTCGTAGTCCGTACCCACCATGTTAGTAGTTCGAATAAACACCCAATAGAATATTCTTCCATGCTCGAGGGAAAGAATCCTGCAAACTTAAATAAACAGAAACCCCCTACCTCGAAATTGACGTCACACGTCATCGAGTCGCGGAAGACGGACATCACGGTAGTCGGGCATCGCAGAAGAACGGTGGAATCCTGTTAATGTTGGAGGAAGAGTTATTGACATAGCCTATTCTTTCTTGCGGTGGTGTCTCCTCTATTAATGTGGAGGAAGAAGAAGGTTGGTGAAAGAAATTCTTCCGGTTCTTCGAGTCATGGAGCGTTCTTCGCGTTCTTCGTGGAAGAACTCTCCCTTTCAATATCTCCAACGTGCTCCCAACACTACAAGTGCAAAAAAAAAAAAATAGCCTAAGCTATTATTTTATTCTCCCATGATATAACATTGCTATCAAATTCAAATTAATTCAGAAAGACTATTGAATTAATTATGGCATTTGAGTTGACAATTTTAATGGAAGGGAGATGGAAAGGCTCCACATAATTAATGGGAGGTGTTGTCAAAATAAATAAAGGGAATGTTAAAGGGGGGGTTTAAGGGAGGTGAAGGGTTAGGCCTCGTGTGGGCCCCACCTCACAAATATCCTCCCATGGGAGGTTATGTGGGGTGTGGGCCCCACCCCTAACTTCCTCTTAGAGGATATAACCACTCAAATAAATAAAATGGTGCACACACATTTTATTTATTTTTTTACAAATCCCCAAAAAATTAACATTCAACCCGCATAAAATGAAACTGCGGTAAAGGTCCCCTTAAGTGAATACTGGCGCTGCGAGTTCATTGGTGTCCTCAGATTTCAATTCCGAGCAACGGTTCAAAAGTTATAGAATTTTGAACGTACGTTTATTGAACGTACATGAATTTTTTTTTGGAAAATTAATATCAGTCACCCTCGACCCACTGTGGTTAAGGTTAGGCTCTGCCTAGGTGACACACGCACTAACGAACCCAACGGTACTCTCGGATTTTCAATCTGAGTTACCGTTTAGAATTTATGAATTTTACAATAAAATAATTGTCATTTAATTATTTTTTTTGCGGCAAAAAACTAACTTTTTCTGGTAGCTCGTGCCGGCCAAAGTTAGTATCTTATTAAATAAAGAATTCCCTCACGAGTTCAATGGTGTTCTCCAATTTTTAATCTGAGATACCATTTGTGAGTTATAAGAATTTGAAAAATAAAATAATCTATTTAATTATTTTATTTACGGTTAATCCATTTTTGATATTTCTCATAGGTGGCCCATGCCGACTAAACTTAAGTTGCGCCTAGGGTAATCCCGCCATCCTGAGCGCAACGGTGCCCTCATATTTCTGATATAAGCAACTGTTCAAGGATTATTCCACTTATTCAGGAAAACTGCTTACGCGCGTTAATTTAATCTTAACAAAACTTCTACAGATCATTCTGGGAACTCTGGGCCTCGGAATCAGGCACCGTCAGAAACCATAGACTCATAAAATTCCAATACATTTAATAATAAAAAATTCCTTGAAATTTATAGGCTTTTAAATTACTCCCACCTCAGGGCTCTACGTCCCTGTAAAGCTTCAACACACACTAGGAGGAAAAAAAGTGGTACTGCACGCATCTGAGCCTTCCGCTCCCATGTGCTCTCCTAGAGGTTCCTGTGATGCCTGGGGTTTCCTTTTTGCTGACCAAGGAAAACCCATCCCATCATTGTATGTAAACCACAACCTTTTTTCCTAATACCTTCAACCCATGCATGAACTGTCATTGCCCAGTCCATACACAAACTAACATCGTAAGGCCTCGATGCTGCCACCAAGAGGGTCCAACCAAAACTTTCGCCTCAAGGGTCAGATCACACCTGTTGGCATAAGTGTGTTTATCGAGTCTCTTCTCAAAGGTTTCTCTAGACGTGAGGGTCAAGTCAACGGTTTTAACTAGAAACTCTAGGTCTGGGACAAGATTCGTGGAAGGAAGGAATGATTGGTACCTATGTCTATTGATATGGCAGCTCGTAGTAGACGCAGACCATACCTAAAATCATTCTTAGAGCCCTTGGGTCACACTCTATGACTACATGCAGCTATTATCTTCCCCTGCCCTTCAGTTCCCTAAGCCTGGCGGGGACTACAATGGCAACTAGTTGTAACATGTCGAAAAGTACACCATCTCATGCTTCTATCCAAGATCTGATTCTACGTCTGCTGCTCTGCAGATTCATCTGTACTTAACACTTCCTCTTCTTGAAACATTTTACACACCCAAGTCTCTAAGACTGGAGCTAGTTCGTATCTTCCCACTGCTAAAATTCACTGGCTAAAACTGATCATCCAAAGAACATTCAACCACAAAGGTTCTCTCTAGCACCCTAACATAAGCAGGACTGCATAGAGGAAAGAGTGATTACTCAAATATCCTTAAACACACCTCACTCAGAGGTCTGATATCTAAAGAACTGATCGTATAGTAGTCATCAAGTAACAATAATGATCGGTACACCTCGATGAATACTCAACTACTGACATGTCGTCCTGCCGAAGCTGTATAAGCTCTAGAAAACTCTCAGCCACATCCTCAAGCTAGTCCTCACCCGCCTGTGAGTCGGGATTTCCTCGGAACCTGAGGGGTATCTGATGCTGAAACATGTGTAAGGCACTAAGCCTACATGCATCCTCTACCGGTACTGCCAGTTGTAACTGCTGACCAACAGGTAGTGATATAGCTGGCACACTCCTCGAAGGTACTATCTCAGGCATCAGTCCACATACTGAAGCCTCACCACTATGCGGACCAACCTCATGGTCACTCACTGGGAAACACCAGTAGTTAAGATCACCATCTTCTCTACTAGCTCTAAACTAGGTGTAGAACTCTAGAAATCACCTCCATCTAGTCCACTCCTAACTGAAAATCTGTCTCACCTCCTAACCTCAGAGGCCTCTGTGGATGGAACTCATTCAACACATTCTGCCAGCGTGCACCGTCCACTAGTACGGCTGGTGGCATCTGTTGCCTAATGGGTGGTGGTGCTGCTGCTGGTACACCACCCGAAGGTGCCAACATAGATAGAGGGCCCTGCACTGGATCCTCATCGCTCGGTGAGCCATTATCGAGTACTCTCTCAGAAACTCCAACTAACTATCTGCGTGGAGACATCCTAAACAGATGTGACAAGGTCAAACGGTTAAAACCTGGTGAGCTGACCTGGTTTGAGCTGACTTAGAGAAAATTTTTGAAACACACACGCAATCAGTGTTTTCGTGCACTATGTCAGAAATTAGTAGTCAGGGTCCTGGTGTACAGATACATTGGCCGCCGCACCAACACTGGACACCCTGAACTGAAAACCACACTTAGTACCCTTAACAATATTTCTTCATAGAAAGAAAATGTTATATTCCTTTGTTCTGCGGTAGAACTGACTCCTCTGATACCAATTTGTCACAACCCGTCCTCAGGGCCCGTGCTGTGACTACCCCAAGCACGCCTTCCATAGGCCAGGCGCTGGAGACTAGCACCAAAGGCGTAAATCAAAATAAAAAGGGAAGGCATTTCCTTTATAAAAGTAAACAACACAAAAGAGTACAAGCGGCAGCTAACACTAAGTAAAGCAGTAAACAAGTGTGCTGGAAATACAAAGGGGACGGAAATACAAGCCCAATAGAAAGGTATATCTAAAACTAAAATTAATGTACTACTCAAAGTACAACAGCTGAAAGGTGACAAGAAGCTCCTGGATTGTCCACCATGGATTCTACCTGAAGGGTAGGTACAGATTTCCTCCACAGCACTCCGCGTTCGACCGTCCATCCGTCCGTCTCCTCCGGGTACTGACTTGTTGTGAGATCCACCTCCGGGTACCGTCCAGCTCAACAAGCCTCAACTACGATCAGTGTTGTCCGTCTTCTACAACCAACACAACGAGGTGTGGGCATAGCCCGTGTTGGGGTGAGTATAACGATACTCAGTAGGGACCCTGAGACCCTCATGGTCTCACTAAAATCAAACAAGGATAAACCACAAAGAAAGATCTCAACGGATAACCTTTACTTAGGTGTATTCCCTTACACACACCTAAGTTATCAAGTAACCCATCTCAATCATGGGAAAACACAAAGGTTATGAAATCAACGGATAACCACTACTTAGTTATATGACCATACATATACCTAAGTTATCAAGTGACCCATCTCAATCATGAGGTAAACACAAAAGTCATTGACACAACTCAAACCAGGATTTTAATTATCAGAACTGTAACTGCTGAAGAGCTCCGTCTCTGATGAGTACAGTGATCATGTCACTACTCCGAGGTACTGCTCACTAACCTAAGACTTCTGAGGTACTCCTCCTATCGAGTATCGCAGGTCTGCCATCTCACAAATTAGTGCTCCTCCACCATGGGTCTGCCACCTCACACAGTAGTGCTCCCCCTCATAGCCTACAGAGGTACTCCTCCTGTGGAGTACCGCGGGACTGCCACCTCACAATGTAGTTCTCCTCTGCCATGGGTCTGCCACCTCACAAAGTAGTGCTCCCCACTGGGCTATGCAAGTCACTCTGAATCAAATCGGACAAGCAGACATCAGGTCTCAGCCAGGTACATGGTCTCCGTACTCCGTATGATTGTCTATGGGAGGGTCCTCTCAACAATCTACAGGTCGATACTCCAAGTATCACAAATTCCCACAAAGAAGTATCTCAAAGGACCATCTCGTCATAGGGGTCTCAACGCAATAGACAGCGCATCAATCAGACACTCGGTCTGTGAGTTATTGTGCTTTTCGTCCCAGGGGCCCGATTGGTTTCTTGTACGAACCAATCCGATTGTATCTCAACTGTACCCTGAACTCACATAGGGTATACTCATAGGGAACATTTCTCAACGTGATCACCAACGCCGTAGACAGTTCGTCAAACAGACGTCCGGTCTGAAAGTTATCGGCTTATCCGTTCCAAGGGCTCGGTTGGATCTCGGGTACAATCCAACCCGACCATACTCCAACTGCGTCCAAACCTCTAGCGGAGTAAGCCAAAAGGTACATCTCACTAAGAGGAATCCAACAATGTTGACGACATGTCAATCGTCTGTCCAGAGCTCATGTTATAGGCGTTTCCGCTCCGAGGGCCCGGTTGGTTTCGAGTTCAAACCAACCCGGCCGTACTTCAAATGACACCGGTTAACCAAACCGGTCACACCATTACGATCCAAATGAAAAAACACACGAGATAGACTACCCATTGGTCCAAAAAGGATAGCCGGTGAAAAAGTTGCATTTCACCACAACACGCGCGAACCGGGCCTCATGAGGCCCATTCCTCGACCTCTACTTAAATATCCAAAATTGGTCTTGAAACATCCGTCTTAATTCCAGGGTCGCAACCTCACAGACGGTTCGACATTCTGACACCGTATGAGAGAGATATGTCCGATACAAGATCTCGTAATAATAATAATAATAATATTATTATTCGGTGTTTCATGGGCCCGAGCCATGAAAAAAAATTTATTATTCAACTATAGACTTGAATCGACCATATTGATGTCAGGATTACATCGCCACTGACGGCAAGCCAATCGGACATCGCACACATGAGTTATGGCGGGTCAAAGTTTTAATAATAATATTAAATCTATTATTTTCCAAGCGCCTCGGGTACCTGATCCAAAAACCAGAAAAAGAAATCCAATATTGGACTCATAAATTCCCTCTTGAAGTCAGGGACACACTGCCGCAGACGGTTCATGAAATCGATGTCACACGAAGAAGATACAATCAAAACAGTATTTTATCATCAAAATTAATAATAACAATATTTTTTTTATTATTAATTATTTACTTATTTATCTTTCTAACTCCAAAATCAATCATTGTTTTGGACTCCTTGCGCGCTGGAATTCATCCCCAAAACCCCCATTTATCATTTATTTCTCTTTTGATTTTATCCCCACTATTATCTTATAAATCATCTCTCTCTACAATCTCATTTACTCTTCCACAATTATGTTCTCCCAATTAGCGCCCCAATCACCCGGCCTCCTTCCACACGGCCAGAACCACCACCACCTTTTCCTACCCTCCGCGTCGCCGCACCGCCCCCGGCTACCCGAGCCACCGCGCCTCAAACCAGCCGCATCGCCTAGCCCCCCGTCCGCTCGCCACGCCACCTCCCATTACCACACACCCGACCACATGCCGTCGCACATCAAGAACTAGTTGGAGGTGGGTCCAGACTTGTTCGTAGTCCGTACCCACCACGTTAGTGGTTCGAATAAACACCCAATAGAATATTCTTCCATGCTCGAGGGAAAAAATCACGTAAAATTAAATAAACAAAAACTCCCTACATCGAAATTGACACCGCACGTCGTCGAGTCGCGGAAGACGAACATCACGGTAGTCGGGCGTCACGGAAGAACGGTGGCATCCCGTCAACGTTAGAGGAAGAGTTGTTGACATAGCCAAAGCTTTCCCGCAGCAGTGTCTAATCTGTTAAGATGGAGGAAGAAGAAGGTTGGAGAAAGAAATGTTTTCGGTTCTTTGAGTCATGGAGCGTTCTTCGTGTTCTTTGTGGAAGAACTCTCCCTTTAAATATCTCCAACGTGCTCCCAACACCACAAGTTCCAAAACAAAATAATAGCCTAAGCTATTATTTTATTCTCCCATGAAATAACATTTCTATCAAATTCAAATTAATTCAAAAAGAATATTGAATTAATTATGGAATTTGAGTTGGCAACTTTAATGGAAGGGAGATGGAAAGGCTCCACATAATTAATTGGAGGTGTTGTCAAAATAAATAAAGGGAGTGTTAAAGGGGGGGTTTAAGGGAGGTGAAGGGTTACGCCTCGTGTGGGCCACACCTCACAAATATCCTCCCATGGGAGGTTATGTGGGGTGCGGGTCCCACCCCTAACTTCCTCTTAGAGGATATAACCACTCAAATAAATAAAATGGTGAACAACCATTTTATTTATTTTTTTCCAAATCACCAAAATTTAACTTTCAACCCGCATAAAACACAACTGTGGTAAAGGTCCCCTTAAGTGAATACCAGCGCTGCGAGTTCATCGATGTACCCAGATTTCAATTCCAAGCACCGGTTCAAAATTTATAGAATTTCGAACGTACGTTTGCTGAACGTACAGGAAAAAAAGTTTGGAAAATTAATATCAGTCACCCTCGACCCACTGCGATCAAGGTTAGGCTCTTCCTAGGTGACACACGCCCCAACGAACCCAACGGTACTCTCTGATTTTCAATCCGAGTTACCGTTTAGAAGTTATGAATTTTACAATAAAATAATTTTCATTTAATTATTTTATTTGTGGCCAAAAACTAACTTTTTCTGGTGGCTCACGCTGGCCAAAGTTAGTATCTGCTTAAATAAAGCATGCCCTCGCGAGTTCAACGGTGTTCTCAGATTTTTAATCCGAGCTACCATTTGTGAGTTATAAGCATTTGAAAAATAAAATAATATATTTAATTATTTTATTTAGGGTTAATACATTTTTGAGATTTCTCATAGGAGGCCCATGTCGACTAAACATAAGTCGCGTCTAGGGTAATCTCGCCATCTTGAGTGCAACTATACCCTCAGATTTCTGATCCAACCAACTGTTCAAGAGTTATTCCACTTTTTCAGGAAAACTACTTATGCGTGTTAATTTAATCTTCACAAAACTTCGACGGATCATTCTGGGCTCTCCGGGACTCGGAATCAGGCGCCCTCAGAAACCATAAACTCATAAAATTCCAATATACTTAAGAAAAAAAAATTCCATGAAATTTCTTGGATTTTACATGAAATCAATAGATATAATGTATATTTTATATTTTTTCATGTTTAAGGAAAATTACTCATCATTATTCTTCTTCTCTCCCACTTATTTAAAGAATAAAAACATTGTCTGTTTGTGTTGAATTACCGACATCGTCGACTATGTGATTTCAATTTCCATTAATTCCTTAAAGTCTTGTCATGAAACCATTTATATGGTTAAAACAGGGTATAATATATGTTCTATGACTCACCCATGGTTCTAGAATTCTTTTTTACTCATCATTCTAATTTATAAGACAAAATGAGGTTGTTATTATCAAATAAACACTAAAATGATCTAAACAAACATCATTACTGTTCTAACTTATGAATCATCCTCATGTAAGAATTAAAAATGATGAATGGAATAAATTATGTTACTGGATATATGTAAATACTACTCCATTCCAATTCTGGAGTTTCACTTCCAATCGACAAGAATGTCCATCATGAACCAATCACAGAAATCATGTTAAGAACTCACTGAAAAATAGTGAAAAGGGAAAAATACTAACAATTAAGAGTGAAATGATGTTATGAAATGATGATATAAGATGTTATAAACATGGAAATGTTTCATTAAAATATTAATAACACTCTTTTAACCATTATATAAGAGGTTTAAACAAGTTTTAAGTAAGACAATCCCAAGGTAAGGAAATTCTTAACCCGATTTCCATTCTTTGGGTTAACCTTCTACTTCATTATTTATATGATTTTTAAATTTTTTGTGTGATGGGTTATGTTTATATTATGGCTTATTATGTGTATTTATAGTATATATACATTCTCCATCCACTCTATTAATTCTCTCTTCAATTGTATGATATTTATAAGGGGATTTTCATTAAAAATCCTCTTTTTCAATTCAGTTTTACGAAATTCCAATGCAATGTTTTTATGGAATTATTCATAAAGTATGATTATGTTTTGGTTCTTGGGAATTATTTATGATTAATGGAGGGACCTATATTTTCGTCCAATGCATTGTTTATGAGTAAGTTGGTGGTCGTCTGTATGGTTACTGCAAGTGTGACTGCAATGGTTACACAAAGTAAGGTAGCCGTGAGGGTTACAAATTATAAGGTAGAAAAAAATGGTAACACGATTATGTATTTAATTCCCCAAGATGCATTCATGATTATATTTATGTTCTCATGTTTTGTGTGGGTCCTGTGTAAATCTCATGTTACACAAATTAAGTATATATGAGTGACAAGAATGTCTTTTGAAAATGCTTTCATAGGTTATGAGTATTCATGGACTAATGTGATATTTCCATCTTTTCCATAACTTACTGAGCTTTTGTGATCATCCCAGGTTTTTAAATGATTTTTCACAGGTTAATGGATGTGAAATACAAGTAAATAAGACATGTTAAGTGCTAAATAATTGTCAAGCGGTCTTGTTTTATGTTTTAATGTTTTATATTTTGAAAAAATGGAAACTTTTTTATGGTGTCCACTCTGTAATAATGTGTAATTTCATGAATGTATTGTCCTAATTATATAATGATCTAAACATAAAAAGATATTAAATGAAAAATGAAGTGTTTTCTTGACTAAATTCAAGATTATGTATGTAATAAGGTTGGGTCCTTATAGTTTGTATTAGAGGATGGTTTAGATAACTTTAGGGGTTAGGGTGATGTTAATAGAATAACATAAATGATTTTCACTCTATGTTTAATTTGAAATGTTATAGAATTTAACGATTACAATGTTTCTTTATATAAGACATGTTTGTTCAGAATGGTTGTCTAGAGAAGGAACAGAGATACTGAAGAGGAGAGGCACAGACAGAATTACATCCTTCCAGAACTACAGCCCGGAATAGTAGGGATTGGAACTGAGCAGTTTGTGATAGTAATGGCTCAGCTAACGCAGGCAATAAATTGTGGTGGCATCCATTCAAGATAACCAATAGAGGTACCACAATGAAACATGACAGTAGTGGAACATTTGATGAGATAATATCCTCCTGCATTCAATTGATCTTCTGACCCAATAGCAGTTGAAGGATGGATTAAATCCCTTGAAAAGATGTTCAATGTTATGGGATTTTCAGACAATCAAAAGGTAAGTCTTGCCATTTATCGTTTTGAAGGGGAAGCTGATCAGTGGTAGTCAATGGTAAGGAATATTAGTGGTAGAGAGGATTTTGATGCCTTAGGGTGGGATGAATTTAAAAGTCTTTTCCTTGAAAAATATTTTCCTAAGGTGGTACGACTTAGAATGGAGAAGCAATTCCTTGAATTGAAACAGAAGGGGGAAGATTCAGTGGCTGTGTATGAAGCGAACTTCACCTGACTGGAGAGGTATTCACCAAATCTTATTCTAGTTCTTGATAGAAAAATCAACCACTTTTACTCAGGACTGAAGCCAAGGTATCGAAGGGCATTGGCCTCCCGTGAATTCAAAATTTACGAGAAACTTGTCTGATGTGATGAGAGGGTAGAGATGGAGTTTTCTGATGATCATGTGCATTTTGGAAACAAAGAGAAGAAGATGTCTAGTTGGAAAGCAATGGGTAAGAATCAACAAAAGAAATCTGATGGTAAGAAAATCCAATTACCAGTTTGTGAAATGTGGGGAAAGAAACACCCTGGGGAATGTCTTAAAAAAACTGGGAAGTGTTTTAAATGTGGTATGTTTCGACATATGTCCCGAGATTGCAATGAAAATGATATTAAGAATAATACTGAAAAGCAAACTGTAAAGTGTTTTAAATGTGGTGAAATGGGTCATTATGAAAATGTCTACCCAAAAAGAGATCCAAATGATGCAAAGAATCCAGACTACAAGTAGAAAGGTGTAGTGATATCCTTTGTGACTATGTCAGCAGATGTTGGGCCATCCAATGAAGTTGTATCAGGTACATTGTTTGTTCACTCGGATTTTGCTAAAGTTTTGTTTGATACAAGGTCTACACATTCCTTCATCTCTGAGAAATTTTCTGGTAAATTTGAAATATCACCTCAAAAAATGAGACCCCAACCTGTTGTTAAAACACCATGGGAAAATGTTATAGCAAAGAGGAATTATATGAATCTTTGTATTGTGGTCTGTGGAAATACTTTACTTACAAACCTTTTTGTTTTACCCTTATTCGAGTATAATGTTATTCTGTGGATGGACTAGCTTTTCGATTCTCATGCTAAGATTGACTATAATGATAAAGAAATTATTTTTCAGAAAGAGTTTCCGTTTGTATACAAGAATGAACCCATACAATTGATAACATACCAAGAAGTCAAGAAACTATTGAAATATGGAAATGAATGTTATCTTGATCATATTATTGAAAACAAAGGAACTATTCAAATTAATGATGTGCCAGTTGTAAATAAATACCTTGATGTTTTTCCTAATGAGTTACTCGGTGTCATACCTGATCGAGAAGTTGAATTCACAATTGACTTAGTTCCTGAGGCTAATCCAATTTCAAAACCCACATATCTTATGGCTTTAATAGAACTTCTTGAATTGAAAAATTAGTTGTAGGATTTTCTTGACAACGGCATCATTCATCCTAGCACTTCACCATGGGGAGCCCCTGTTTTTTTTGTTAAAAGGAAAGATGATTCCATGAGACTTTTCATTGATTATAGATCTTTTAATGACATCACTGTTAAAAACAAGTATCCTTTTCCTCATATTGATGACTTGTTTTATCAGCTCCAAGGAGCTCAGTACTTTTCCAAGATTGACTTGAGATCTGGATACCATCAGCTAAAGGTGAAGGAAGATGACATCCCGAAAATAGCCTTTCGTACTAGATATGGGCATTATGAATTTGTTGTTATGCCATTTGGATTAACTAATTCACCTGCTGTATTCATGAATCTTATGAATAGAGTATTTCATGAGTTCTTGTATAAGTTTGTGGATGTATTTATTGATGAAATTCTGGTATTTTCTAAAAATAAATAGGATCATGAAAAACATATAAGGTTTGTTTTACAAACATTAAAAGAAAATAAACTATTTGGAAAATTCAGAAAGTGTGATTTTTGGTTGCAAACATTTTATTTTCTTGGGAACATTTTAAATAAGGATGGAATAACTTTTGATCCTACCAAAACAAAAGTAGTTGATTAATGGGAAAGACCCAAAAATGTTACAGGGATTCGTAGTTTTCTGGGCTTAGCAAGTTATTACCGGTGGTTTGTCAAGAACTTTGCACAGTTATCTAGCCTGATAACTATGTTAACACAGAACATAGTTAAATTTTTTTGGGCATAAGAATGTGATGTTTGTTTTCATGGACTGAAGAAGAGATTGGTGAATGCTACAGTTTTGGCCTTACCTTCCCGAAATGGTTAGTTTGTCATCTACAGTGATGCTTCTTTGAAGGGACTTGGTTGTGTTTTGATGAAGAATGATATGGTAATTTCCTATGCTTTGGGACAACATAAACCTCCTGAGCTAAATTATCCCACACATGTTTTGGAATTGGCAGCTGTGGTTTTTGCATTGAAAATTTGGAAGCATCATCTATACAGAACCAAATGAAAAATATCTACTAACCATAAAAGTCTAAAGTATATATTCACTCAGAAGGAATTAAACATGAGGCAGAGAATATGGCTAGAACTGATAAAGGATTGTGACTGCATGATCAATTACCATCCTGGGAAAGCAAACAAAGTGGAAGATGCCTTAAGTCAGAAGCATCATGTATCATTAACCATGCTATGTTTGGAACATGATCCCTTGATTTATGATTTGATGAATTTTTTATTAGAAGTTGTTGGTGTAGGGAATACATTTGTTTTGTTTCAAGTTTCATTATAGTCTTTGTTGTTAGACATAATTAAGCAAGCACAGAAGGAAGAACGTGAGCTATAGAAAAAGGTAGAATTGGTTAAAATGGGAACGTTTCTAGAATTTAATATTGATAAATATTGTGTTTTAAGATTTGGAAGAAGGTTGTGTGTGCCTTGTGATTCCCAGTCGAAGAAATAATTGTTGTGTGAAGCTCATATTTCGCCATTTTTTTTTCATCATGGCAGTACTAAGATTTAAAGAGACCTTCAGGAGTATTATTGGTGGGATGGCATGAAAAGAGATATTGTTGATTTTACCATGAGATGTTTGACATGTCAATAGGTTAAATCAGAGAGAAAATTACCGAAGGGGATGCTTCAGACTTTGCCAGTGCCAGGGTGGAAATGGGAGAATGTATCCATGGACTTCATGGTGGGACTACCAAAGACTTCTCGAGGTAAAAATGCGATTTGGGTTATTGTTGATCGACTGTCAAAATCTGCACATTTTCTTTCTATTCAAGATATAATGTCTTTGGATCAGCTTTCTCGATTGTACCTCAAGGAGATTGTCAGGTTACATGGAGTCCCTCTTTCTGTAGTTTCTGACCGAGATCCCAGGTTCACTTTTAACTTTTGGAAGGGACTTCAGAAGTCGTTGGGCACATAGTTAAATTTCTGTACAACTTTTCATCCTCAATCAGATGGGCAGTCAGAATGAACGACTCAAACATTGGAGGATATGCTTCGAGCTTGTTCAATGGACAACCATGGAATTTGGGATCAACATCATTCTTTAGTTGAGTTTTCTTACAATAACAGTTTTCATTCCAGTATTCAGATGACACCTTTTGAGGCCTTGTATGGGAAGTGGTGTCAGACTCCAGCGTTTTGGGATGAATTTGGTGAAATAAAGTCGATGGGGCCAGAATTAGTAGAAGAAGTGTCTGAGAAAGTGAGGATGATCCAGCAACACATGAGGACAAGTCAGAGTAGGTAGAAAAGTTATGCTGATAACAAAAGGAAATAATCCTCTTATGAGGTAGGTGGACATGTTTTCCTTAAAATCTCTCCTTGGAAAAGTGTGATGTGTTTCGGTAAGAAAGGGAAGCTAAGTACACGGTTCATCGATCCGTTTGAAATCTTCGAGAAAGTTGGAATAGTTGCATACCGCATAGATTTGCCTCCAAGTTTGTTTCAGGTACACAATTTTTTTCATGTTTCGATGTTGAGAAAGTATGTGCCACATTCATCACATGTCTTGAGCCCAGAAGCAGTTCAGCTAGAAGAGAACATTTCTTATGAAGAGAAACCGGTTCATATTCTTGATTGAAGAGAACATGTATTGCGGAATAAGGTAATCCACCAGGTAAAGGTTTTTTGGAGAAACCACAAGGTTGAAGAAGCAACATGGGAGTCTGAAAATTCTATGAGAGAAAAATACCCTCAGTTGTTTAATAAGTAAATAAAATTGTGAGGACGCAATTTCAAGAAGGTGGGGATAATGTAAAACCCCAATTTTTTTATAATAATAAATAGAAATGCATGGAAATTTTTTTTAAGTAGATATTTATAACTATCCTTTTAACATAATCATTCCACTTCTATGTTTTGAATTTCATGAAACTGTCATCTACAATTGTGTTCAGTATATTATTTGGAGTCTATTAGAAAAAACTTGTTTTTTGGTGAATAGTTACAAACCCTTATGGATAGTGATATGAATAGTAATATGACCCTAATGAATAGTAAATTTTATAAATATTTTATTTTATTAAGTCTTTAAGATAATAGCATCTAGGTTAATTTTTCATTATGATATAGATGTATTTACAGAATTAAAATTGTTTATTTTTGAATTATGTATGATTTTATTTAAAAATTAAATTAATAATATTTAAAAATTATTTCCAAAAACTGGACTTCATTTTTGAAATCTACATGTAGATAAATGTTTAGGGTGAATTTTGGGATTTTTACTGAAATAGTTGATTTTTCAGTGAATAGTAAAAAGTATAGTTTTTATTTTCAGTGTGTTAATGACATCATTAATGATATAATAATGATGTCATAAATCTGGTTGACTTATGTATAGTTAAATAATATGTGAGGTGTCCCAAGTGGCTTTTACCATGGGCAAATACCATGGGAAAGCCCATGGTTTTGTAAATACCAATCATGAGGTGTCCCTTGAAAATTATTAAAATAATCCCTCACATTTCCTTTAAATACCAACTATTCCCTTCATTGAATTCATTCCCAATTCTCCCTCAACGATGCTACGACCTACTTACCTTCATATTAGTCCTCCCAAGGTTTCCTCAAGCCCCCAAGGTTCCAGGCATCATGTTCTAAGGGTTACTCTACAAGGTAAGAAAATTCTCAATTTCTTTCTTTTTTCCTTTCAAGTTCTATTTTATGTGGTATAATTTTCATGTTTCCATACCATGTCCTTATTTATTTCTTATTCATGATATTATCTATATTATGATTCATTTCTGGATGGGTGACCCTAGTCCCCTCTCTTTTTAATATTTTCTAAAACCATGTTGCGTAGCCGTTAGGCTGCCAAATTTTTGTCAGTGATTTCACAATTATTCTTTTATTTTGAGTCCCTTCCTTGTTATTTCTTCATATCTTCTTTCCCAAGAGGCATTAAATCTCCATAAATCATATATATTCTATATTTTATCATGTTTATGGAAAATTTCTCATAATTATTCTTCTTCTCTCCCACTTATTTAAAGAATAAAAACATTGTCTGTTTGTGTCAAATTATCGACATCGTGGACTATGTGATTTAAATTTCCATTAATTGTTTCAAGTTTGGTCATGAAACCATTTATATGGTTGAACCAGGTTATAATATATGTTTTATGACTCACCCATGGTTCTGTAATTCTTTTTTACTCATATTTCTAATTTATAAGACAAAACGGGGTTGTTATTATCAAATAACAACTCAAATGATCTAAACAAACATCATTAATGTTCTAACATATGAATCATCCTCATGTAAGAATTAAAAATGATTAATCAAATAATTTATGTTACTAGATATATTTAAATACTACCCCATTCCGATTCTGGAGTTTCACTTCCAATCGACAAGAATGTCCATCCTCAACCAATCCTGGATGTTAAGAACTCACCCAAAAACTGTGCAAAGGGCATAATACTAACAATTAAGGGTGAAATGATGTTATGAAATGATCATATAAGATGTTATAAACATGAAAATATTTCTCTAAAATATTAATAACACTCTTTTAACCATTATACAGGAGGTTTAAACAAGTTTTAAGTAAGAAAAAACCGAGGTATGGGAATTCTTAACCCGATTTCCATTCTTTGGGTTAACCTTCTACTTCATTATTTATTTGATTTTTAAATGGTTTTTGTGATGGTTTATGTTTATATTATGTTTTATTATGTGTATTTACAGTATATATACATACTCCATATACTCTATTAAGTCTCTCTTCAATTTTATGATATTTATAAGGGGATTTTATTAAAAAATCCTCTTTTTAAATTCAGTTTTACGAAATTCCAATGCAATGTTTTTGTGGAATTGTTCATGTAGTATGATTATGTTTTGGTTCTTCGGAATTATTTATGATGAAGGTTGGGACCTATATTTTCCTCCAATTCATTGGTTATGAGTAAGTTGGAGGTCGTCTGTATGGTTACTCCAAGTGTGAGTGTGATGGTTACACAAAGTAAGGTAGTCGTGAGGGTTACAAATTATAAGGTAGCCAAGAATGGTTGCAAAATTATATATGTAATGCACCAAGATACCTTTATGATTATATTTATGTTCTCATGTTATGTACTGATCTTTTGTAAATCTCATGTTATACAAAGTAAGTATATATGGGTGACAAGAATGTCTTTTGAAAATGCTTTCATACGTTATGAGTATTCATGGACTAATATGATCTTTCCTTATTTTCTACCCCTTACTGTGATTTTGTTCTCATCCTAATTTTTTAAATGATTTTTCATAGGTTAATGGATGTGAAATACAATAAAGGAATAAATGTTAAATGATTAAGAATTGTCAAGGAGTCTTGTTTTATGTTTTAATGTTTTATATTTTGAAAAAATGGAATCTATTTTTATGGTATCCACTTTGTAATAATGTGTAATGTCATGAATGTATTTTCTTAATTCTATAAATATCTGAACATGAAAAGATCTTCAATGTAAAAGGAAGGGTTTTCTTGACTAAATTAAAGATTATGTTTGTAATAAGGTTGGGTCCTTATAAATCGCTATATTGATTCCTTAGTATATGCTTCTTGCATGTTTCCTCGACTTTGTTGTGACTTGGGATGATCACTTGTGGATGGATTATTTCTCTTATAACAACAATTAGTATACTGCAATCATAATGTAATCATTCGAGTCCTTGTATGGTGGCCTTGTAAATCTTTGTTGTATTGGTCGGAGGTTGGTGAATGTTATTTGGTTTGATGAAGATTTGTATAGGAGACAACATCAAATATTTAGCTGATAATTTAGAGGATGTTGATAATATAGCGCCGATATAAGTCCTATTCTAATCTATGTCAAAGACCTTTGGTGTTTTCAGTTGGTGACTAGGTTTTCTTGAATGTTTCACCCTAGTTGGGTCATTGATGGATTGGGATGAAAGGGAAGCATGTTCCTCACTATGTAGGACCATTCTAGGTTTTTGATAAGATGGGAAATGTGGAGTAAAATTTGTCACTTCCACTGCAGATGACATTGATACATGAGGTGTTTCGTGTATCACAGTTGAGAAACTTTCTATCTTATACATATCATGTTTTGATCTGGTTTGATCTTGAGATTGAGAATGATTTATATTTAACTTAGAAAGTAGTCAGTATATATTATTCTAAGCCCATGGTACTTTATCAGAGGATGATACCTTTGATTTGTGTGCTATGGGATCATGGGGAAGATAATCTTGATTCATGGGAAGGCGATGCACCGATGAGAGAGAAAATGACTTAACTTTTTGGCATAGAAGATTCATCATATAATTTTTATGGAAGAATGGTTTTTTAGAGGTTGTGATATCGTATTACCATGATCTGGTTTGTTTTCCACATTTTATATGTTCTCTTTTTGTTAAAAATATTTTTATGTGATTTTTTTTTCCTTTACTGTAGACTGCATTATAGGTACACATTGTGTACCTGAAGTATATATAGATTACTTTCTACTGGTTGAATGTTGTGGATTGGGAGATTATTTTGTGAATCGGGAGATCATGTCGTTAACTATTACACAGTTTGTACCTATGGTACACATCATATAGGGATTAAAAATAGCATGTTCAACTTGAAGAGATGAGTTTTTCAGCGTACTAATCTAGTGTGGCCTACACATCATCACCTAGTGGAACACATCCTGACTCGGCCCGCACCCAACCTTAAGTAATGAGTCAAGTAGTTCCGCTTAGTAAATTATTAATATACCTTTGGGACCCTGACCACATACTATCCTTATGCATTTTTCATATGCACCCCACCTTTTACTGTGATCTGATTGGGTGAGGATCTTCATTATATCTTCTGTTTGATTCCTAGGTGAGTGTTCTCCATTTTTCATTATGTTCCTCTCCTTCTCTTCTCTTAGTTTTTCAATGTATCATGTTGATACTAATGGATCTATTCCATTTGGTGTTGGATTTATCTTTTAGTTTTTTTCAATATATCTTCCTCTATTGTTCTTATTGACAAGTGTCATTGTGATTTCCATTCTTCATAAAAGAGGTGGGTGGTCACTTCCCAATATTCTAATTTGATTAACATCATATTTATTGATTTATTTCAATTTATAATTAGAATTCAAATGCTCAATCTTTCTTTCAATTTCATTGAAAAATCCAATTCTGGTAAATTTGAATATTTGAAATGGTTTTGGCTCAAAAATTTAGAACCCCCCAATTATATTAAATTTGAGTGGTTTTATAGAAATTGTATGATTTAAATTATTGAATTAAATTTGTCGATTTTATAGAATTTTTTTTCAATTAAATGTTTGAATTTAATTGGGAAAAGAAACGGTGAAAAGTATAGAATTCAGATTGAATGGATTTCAAAATTTTGAATGGCTTAAAATGATTGGATGGAAAACCCAATGGTTTTATCTTGTGAATTTTTTTCGAATAAAACATGTTTTTTTTTTAATTGAATGAAATTTGCACTTTTAAAATTGAATAATGGGATTGATATTAACTTACGTAGTGTAAAAATTGTTCTCTCTTCATGTAAGATATTATGCAAGACTTAGGTAGCTAGGGAGTTATATAGATACACTATACACTATTACAACATTCAAAAACATACATTTTTTGGGTCACATCCTCGACATGTTACTGATGACTCACATTTATCCAGTGTCACTGGGATGTGTGTATCAATTTTTTTATTAGTTCACATAGAGAGTACATAATTCTATAGCAGGTTAATACTATCATAACTGTTAGGAGATGACCATGTTTCTCACATGTTTATTTATATTTGAGATTAAAATGTATGCCAATATTTGTTTGAACATATTTAAATTCCTACTATATTTTTATAAATAGTTTTATATTAATTCAATACTTTAGACGTCACTTTTGAAATTGGGAATGCCCTTCGGGTCATGTTAGGGCTGGCTATATTATTGGGTTTATAGGGCACCTGATCTGGTTTGTGACATACATGGCCATTGTGTTAAGTAATGAAGGTCATTTCATGAATTGCAATTATTTCAACATCATGAAAAATCTTTGAAAATATAAGTGTAAAACATTATTTTTTAGATATATAATTTTAATGGGATTATATTACATAGATAGAATTTGTATGAGGGTATATATTTTTGAATGAATAACATCATTCTTTATGGGTGGATTAACATGTTTCTAGATGCTAACATATTAATTTAGTAACCACCTCATATATACCAAGAGAAAAATACCTAGAAGTCCACACAAAAGTGATATAAATAGACATTTTTAAATTAAAAGATGAATTAAAAACGTTATAATAAATATTATACTTGATTAAGGATTTAATAATTTTCTGTATTGGATGATTTACAAGATACAAAAACATGTTATTCGAAATAATGATATATAAAATAGTAATAAATAAATATTTTTAAGATTTTGATAATATAGTATTTATTATAAGTATCAATTAATAATGTAATGATATTTTTTAATAAAAAAATAATCATTATTAATGTTTCTGTGAAAACCAAGTTGGACAAGAAGACCAACATTAATAAAGTGATTGTAAATAATATAAATGATATTCATATATCCATAGTGGATTTACTTGTCATGTGAATAAAAATTAAATTATATTTAAGTAATGAAGATCTATGTGAGTTAGAAAATCATAATGGATGTTCTATGCATGTTTTTAACCCAAAACATGACATAATAAATAAATAATAAGATAACATTCAACAAAAACAATTGTTATGGAAACTGTATTAAGATAAAATATTTTAAGGCCATGATATATTTTTAAATGTATAATTTTTTACCGATCATACTATTATAAAAATATATAATGGGATCATAAAGAGTTCATAATTCTCATGAAAACCATTTTTGCGATCAACCATGAAAGAAATAATCAATAGGGACGATCTATATTATCACCAATTGATGCTGATACAATTTTTGGAGATTCTGGTGCACATGGTGAACACCACTAGAGTGGTTTTTTTGCATTGATCATGTTTCTCAACTATTAGATGATAATATCTTGTCAATATTATTATTAATGAATGAAAATAACAAAATCATGTAATTATAGATCATATCAAAATTTAATTATAAATTACATGTAATAATCTTCCAAATCCCTTTCTATGATTCAAATCTTGTAACATATTAATTTCATTGGTTATAAAATTATTCATTATGTTAAAAAAACAATTATTCATAAATTTAGACTAAAAAATCCATGTTTCGATGTCGTATAGAAACTTATACAATGTTTGATGCCTAAAACAATCACTAAAGAATCTATTCATTGGTAGTGTTAAATTTTTAATTTTATAATTAAATAGTTGGAATTGTAAATTATGGATTTTTTTATTTTACAACCAAATAATATAATAACACTTTGAAAACAACCAGCATCCTTCAACAAATCAGTTACTATCACATAGAGTGGTAACAATGTATTTTATTTTATATCAAAGATATTCTACATTTGGAATTGATATCATTAGTCTCTTTAAATCTCTATAAGATTATGTGATCTCTTATTTGTGATCACAAGATTCTATGATTAATACATCATCTCTCACATCACATGATTTATATACTTTTAATCCATGGTTCCCTTTCTTCTACCTCATATTCTATTTATCTTGTTATTCTATTAATAATGGTTATTTTTTAATAAAGAGTCCAACAATATTAGTGACTGGTTAAGGGCTTTCAGGGTATATTTTTGTATAGGTCATGTGGTGGATTCATTAGATATTTCTTTTAGTTTGATTATTATCTTATCATCATTTTCATTTTACTATTTTGGATTATTTAATTAAATTAGGTGACATAAATAATCTTATTAATTTTTGATAATATTGTTAATAAATATTTTTTTTTTATTTTTAACAGGTTAAATGATAGAACTATCATAATAAGACAATAAAACACACATTAGAATCATAATTATAAAATATTTTTGATATCATTGTGCATGTTTTTTCTTAATGATTCCCTTTTTTCACTGTTTGGTTGATAGATGTTTTACTTTATGAATGCTGTTTTAATTTCCATAATGATGATAGTTTCATTAAATATTTTTAATGAGAAATATCAGAACTATTTTCACATTAATTATCATTTGAAAATTAGAATTTAAATATTATTTTTTTTATTGAAGGAAAATAAATTGGTTTGTATTGTGTTTCTTATATAGTTTTTATGTGGTAATATAACTTTTTATTGACTGGATGCTAATATTGTGTTGGATTGTTAAGTTATTTACATTTACTTGAATGTGTATTTTTGGATGATTCAATGAAATTTGTGACGAATTAATATTGGTATATATTTTTCTATTATAATATTTCATTGATATATAAAGGTTTTAATATATGAATATATTATGTTTAATGTGAATATGGAATGATATAAATATGTCATATAAAATTAATGTTAATGTTGTGAGTTTAATAAGTTAACAAAATGAAAGAATGGGTAAATATTGTAATTAAAATGTACTTTTTGGAAATTAATTAATATGAAATTAAAAAAGAAAGATGAAATGAAATAAATATATATTGTTGCTTGATGATTATGCGTGGGTTGATTATGTATTCTAGAGATGGTTTTTTTTCAAAATGTGGTTTTGTTGGAATGGAAAATGATTAGGGTTTAATTTCTGTTGTGATAGATATCGAACCAATAGGTTAGTCCTATAAATTATTTGTATTAATTATTGTTTTTGTAAAATTATATATTCAAACAACCAAATCAAGTAACATAGAAAATGGCCATAAAAAGACTTGGATTCTTAGTATACCCTCATAATATAAGATGTTAGTGATATGAAGGGTGATAAATACAATTTCTCCACGCAAATTTAAAACATTTCTTTGGATATTAAGGAATAATATTTTATTACTATAATATTTTAATAAAAAAAACATATTAATGGCCTTTAAAAAATCACCAAAAAAACAAAAATATATGAAAAATATTAATATTTGAATGAAACTATTATAAATGTAACACTAAATTTAAAGGTATGAATATATATAAAATAATTTTAATATATATATATATTTTAATAAAGAAAAATTTATTGATTGATTTTTATGAAATAGGAACACATTTTTTTAAAAAAGTCATCTAGTGCTTCAAACATTGATTTTTATTGAAGAGTGTAGTTTTTTAATTTAGATAGAGAATGTTATAATTAAGGGTTGAATGTTTTATATATTGTATTCTTGAAAATGATATAATTTTTTAAAAAATTCTATCAAAATTACTATGATATCAATTTTTTTTGTTTTTCAGAACATATTAATTTTCCAATTATTAGTGAAAAATAACAATTTTATTGATTATATTCCATTTGATAAATTTATATATAATGTCATATTTTTGTAGTTAATATAATTCAAAATATATAAATAATATTTAGACTAACCATTAAATATATTATTTTATTGGAATATTCATTATACACAATCTTGGTTTTAAATAATTTTTATTATAAATAATTTATTATTCTAGAAAATTGTTTTTCATTTCATTTTGTCAGATTATATGAAAAGATATTTTTTCCATATATAATTATTGAATTTTAATGAATGGATCAAATATTTTGAATCGTAGTGTTAGAATTTTGTAAATAGGTTAAAATAACTTCATATAATATAGAATAACAGCCATAGTATAATTTATCACCATAATAAATGGTAAGTTGAGTTATCTATGTTTAATAATAATGGATAAATTTTTTTAAAACAACAATATAATTTTTTTATTAATGAGTGAAACATTACCAATCCCTTATCATTTTTAAAAATATGAAAATTTAGTTAAATTTTTCTTGGATAGAGACAATTATATAATTATAATTAATAAATAATTATAAAATTCCACTTAGATGATTTTAATATATATAAATTTTTCACATGGTTAAAAATATTTCCTAATGGATTATTAAAGTTTAATATTCTTATGTGTAATTTTTCTAGATATATTTTTTTTTGTTTTTTAGTGAAATAATTACATTAAATTCAAATGAAATAATGACATTGTTCTTATAAAAGCAGTTGAAAAATAATAAAGACTCCGACCCAATATTCTGAGAGTTGTTCATTACATTAATCCATTGAAAATACATTAAAGTATTAAAAGACAATAGAATTGAATAGTTTTTTATATGTGGTAAACTGAAACCATTCTTGAATCACACATCACAACTGAAAAAAATAAAAAACAATGTTTTCTTTGAGAATATCATTTTTCACATTAAAATATGTCTGCATATAAATCATAATACATTTCCTAAAAAAATGGGAAAGGAATCTTATAAAAAGGCTGATCTCAGATGATTAGTAAATGTACGTGTACAGTCCATCCTTTGATGAATTTTCAAGGAATAATCAATATGGAATGTTAAATAAATTAGAGAAAATTATATTTAATCAACAACATTAATACATATAATAATATGGTAAGAATATATTTTGATCAAATAAAACTAATTAAAAAAATTGGATCTTGAAACAAATAAATTGATATTATAACTATATCTTTCATCTCATGGACATCAATAACTAATGTCATAATGATGAATTGCCTAATTTTAGGCATCACTTGAATAACATTGAGGTATTAATCCAAAACAAACAACATAAATGGGTAAGTCCTTAGTCGTATACATAATTTAGTGTTTCCCATGACTTATACTAATTCATTAATGAGTTATAGAAGGATCTAATATCATATAATAACTCTAATTAATATCTAATATAAAAGTGGAGAAACATAAAAAACATAAAAATTCATATTGATTATTCATCAAATTAAATTTCAATGATTTATCAACCAACAAAAATAACCAAAAACCATTTTCTGTACTGTGGCGCATGGTATCAAAATATAATTTCCCAAGTTTATCTATTTTTAAATGATCCAAGAAAACATTTTTAAATGTAGCATAAAGAATAACTTGAAAAAAACATTATTTAAATATGGTTTTTTGATTTTCATGAATATAAATAAAATAAAAATGTTTTTAAAAACATTCTTGATGAAACTGCATATTTCCCTTTGAAAATAATATTTTAAAAATAAAAAATGACAAAAAATTTGGAAAATTATTTCATAAATAAACTATTCACAATTTTAATGGAAACAGAAAAACAAAAACTACTAATGATGCTGGGTAATTTTATGTATACCATATATGTTCAAAAAACATTCTTTTGCACGGTTTTAAAATTCATAAGAAGTACCTCATTCAATAAATGATAATAAAATTATATTAAAATTACATTTAAAAATGTTAATCATGTTTAGTTATTAAAAAATGAATTTTGATAATAATAAAATTATTTTTATAATATTTCTATAAAATGTTGATATCAATGATAAAATATTTTTGACATAATATATAAAATAAATTATTCTCTTCTTAAAAATATTTTCTCATTAATTTTATATAAAAAAGTGTAATAAATGAAAATATTACATGAAATATTTATGTATATATAGAGGATTATAAAATAAATTTTGGTCAATATATAAATATCAATCAATCCCACAAGGAATACATAACCATAAAAAACTTCAATAATGATGAAATTCTGTAATAAATCATTACCATGTTTGAAACAATTGAATTTTAATCCCAATTAAGGAAAAAAATTTAAATAAAACATTAAATGTCATGAATAATAAGAGTTTTATTATATAACTTATAAAATGGGAATTATATTCATTGCAAAAAATGAAAAAACACGTGAATATGTTATATGTCTCGCAAAAGTATGTGTTATATGAGAATGTCATACCCAATGTTTGATTTCCTTTGTATATGTCTTAAAATATCATTTAAAAAATATATTCTTATTATACATCAATTATAGAACCATAAAAATATATATCATCAAATATATTATTTATATACAATCATTTTACCACAGTTTATTCAAAGGTATTATGTTAAAATCAATATTTAGTGTCGTAAATTCTTCGTTTTTCTTGTATGATTTGGTTTAGTAGTTAATAACCTTATAAAATGATCATTTTTAAATAATATATTCAATGTTACACATTATATTAATTTTATTGATATTAATTATATAATTATTCATAAAATTCTATAAAATTTCGATATATAAAAACAAGTTACACCATATAAGGAGATGGTAGGTTGTTCGTACTCAATAACATTGCATTAAATTTTATGAATAATTGAATGAAATTAATGTAATTAGAATACCCCATTTGAATAATCTTTATTATACCATATATATCTTATATAATATTCATATAAATCCTTATTACCATCAATGTCAAAATAAAATAAAAAATGTATCGTAAGGCTTCGTGAGGCATTTTTCCACATATATCCATTGAAAATTTACTATAATGATTCAAAATTTATTCAATGAATTTTATTCCTTATTATAGTATTTTAATATTTCATAAATCACAGATAATAAATTATGGACCAATATAAAAAATTTACACATGAATAATTGTTGAAATGAGAAGTACTTCGTGATGTTATGGAATCTATAATGATGAAATTGTAAATTTACCATAGGAATAGTAAAATGAACATTATGAACACTAAACCAAGAAAATGAATTGTAAACCCACTCATGAAAGTATAAATACTATTTGAGGATATTATCAGTGAAAATATGATACAATTATATCATAGTATATGTAAGTAAATATTTTAATAATATTTAAGTGTTGGTATTTTTATTGGTCATCAATATATATTTAAACTTTTATGGTTAATTTAATAATTTAATGTGAAATGTAATTTCATGAAATTTATTCATTAATTATTATTTTTATGTCTTATTATTTTATGCTAATTTAATGAGACATTATGAATTATTTCAATGTGTTATATATTAAGTTATAATTTTCAAATATTTATTTTCCATGTAAATGATGATTGTAATTAAAATTTTAATTAGTAATATATATAAAATTATTTTCATAATATGGAGTTCATTTTTTATTTCTAAACATCATAAAATTCTAAGGATTAATTTTTTGTCTATATTAGAATACATGAATTTTTTTAAAAAATTATAAAATTATAATTTTTTATAAATGATTAGTATATGAATTTTAGAGTAATTGTTGATGTAATAATCATGTAAAAAACTGGAATATAAAACTATAATTCAATATTTTAATATATTTTTATATAATTCTTAAACTACTTAATTTCTTGAGACAAAATAATAAACTAATGAATATAATATTTAGAAAACAACACTCTCTTCCACTATAAATACCACCCCTCACACCCTCATTTACTCGAACCTCTCCATCTTTGTGCCGTCAAAAAATTATTCCCAATAAAATTCTCTATCCACTTTCACACATCCACGAGATATTGGTCTCATGAAAATACCATATACTTTTCCTTGATGATGTTATCATGTAGGATAAATTCAAGAGATGAAACCTCACACTCTCATTCGTTTCATTTCTTTTCAATATCATTTATTTTCTTATTCTCTCCATTCCTCCCTTAATACAAATGTAATGATAACTCCAGTACCATAAATATACTATAATTATATTTTTTTAATATAATATCCATCATTAAACTCATTCTTCTCTCCCTCTTTTTTTAAATGATATCACCACCTGTGAATTGTATATTTACCGACATAATGGGATATGGACATTCAATTTCATTAAACACCTTAGTGGATGTTAAAAATAAAATTAAATGTATTTAAATAGAATTTAAATTTTTTGTTTTAACCTATATCATGATATTTAAATATCTTATATACGTAATACAAAATTATAAAACAAAACAAGGTCACTATGACCGAAAAACCACAAAAATTAACAC
The DNA here is from genome assembly GCA_963277665.1 of Viscum album. Classification (NCBI taxonomy): domain Eukaryota; kingdom Viridiplantae; phylum Streptophyta; class Magnoliopsida; order Santalales; family Viscaceae; genus Viscum; species Viscum album. The sequence continues at coordinate 346,424,840 of OY728134.1, read as the reverse complement.
AAAATGATCATCATTAATATTTATCTAATAAATCATCTACATTCTATAAAAAACTATTTGTAATATCATTTAAACTTATATAATATTATTAAAAATATATAAGAATAATTCCATATATTTATCCTTTTTTCAAAAAAAACATTCATTCGTGTATACTAGGGAAACGATCAAGAAAACTATGAAAAAGAACACCCTCGAACAATTAAAGTAAACTATATAACTAATTAAAATTAATATAAATGAACATAATAAAACCATAATGAATCATATTTAGGTATAAAAGGTTCTTAATTTTTCAATTAATGAATCTAATTTCATTATATCATATCTTAATATGAACGAAGAATTTATACTCTAGGTAAGAAGAATTCTCAAAACCCAACTCTCTTTCTTTGGGTTTTCTCTCATTCACTACTTTTTCAGTATGGTTGTTCCATGAATATAATTTCATCATCATTATATTAACATTTATAGTATATACATGTATTATAATTGAGTTTGTGAAAACAAATTTTTTTTTAAAAGAAAAATTGATTCAAAAAACACAACATTTAATAGTCGAGTTTGTTTCTTCCTCACTCAAGGTTGATGAGTTTATTCAAGGGGGATATGGGGGGGGGTTAAACTATTGATGATTCCATTCCTGAATATGGTGAAAATTTCTCCATTACCTCCCAATAATGTGGGGGAGGAACATTCATCATCATTCAAGGTTATAGAATCATTTTTTCCCCTTTTCTAATCCTGATATTCTTCCTCTATTCAGTGATTGCACTGTGTTCCCTAAGATTCTTTATATATATGACGGGATCCCTAATCTTCTGATTTTGATCATTATGTTCAATAATGCTTAATCCCTTCTCAACATGACCATTATTTCCCTAATTTCACATATACGAACATCTGTGGATGCGTTCGACATGTTCATTTCCGGTTTATGGGATTTATAGGATAGGGAAGCTGTGGTCTTTCTCAACAACAATAATATCGTTATTTTCCTTTTTTTTGAAGAGTTTCTAATCAAAGAATGGTATTTTTCCCCACACCACTACAATGTGTCACATTTATTCACATTTATAGGGACCTATGACATCCATATGAACCACGATTCTTCACCCATCATGACTTGGGATTGTATTCCTTGTATTCCTTTACTGTTTAGAAACCCATCGATTATTATGATGAATTGGATCCATGTTAGAAGTTACTTGTGTTTTGATTTCCAAAATGACTCTATCAATCATCCAATTAACCCATATATTTTTTTATATTATTCCTCAATATTTCTTCTTTACTACATTTTTAATAGAGTTGGTGAAGAGTTATGTTTGAGAGATCATGTTGTTTATGAATCATCAGTTAGTTTTTTTCACTTTGTACATGAATGGGTCACCTTTCAGTGAACATTAGATGTATATTGTTGGATTAGAATTATGAATTTTTCACTTTTGACAGTGGAAATATTCTTTTGACATACAAAAATTGATGTTTCTTCTGGTTTAGGACTTTTTTGGGTGTTGAATCTGCAGACAAGGCAGTACAGAGTGATCCTAGAAGAGGAAATCCCATTATGAATAATATATTCAATAAGATATGAATGTATATTGAGGTTCATAAATCCTATATGGTAGTATCATTGGATATAAGAGGGTTACTGATGGTTAAAGAGGTTAGAGAATTGGTCTCTCTGCCACATGACATCCCTAAAGGTTGAAGTAGACATTACCCCGAATTGGAGTCTTGAGTGGTGGATGATTAAATTCAAACGACACCCTCAATTTCTTTATATGAAAATAAGTTGTAACAAATGAGTGGATTTATATTTAGAGTTCAATATGAGGCCTTTGAAAAATTTATGGAGGGTAATTATAATTTTTTTGGACATGTCCTATAAGGGATGTGGTAACCATTGAGTTGGGGAATCACGTTGATTAATTATCCAATGAGTATCGAGTTCATGAGTTTGAGAAAAATGCATCCAGGACCTCTCAAAATGGGAATGAGTCTAATGATGACATCTATAGATATGTTTCAGGTGAGACAGAGGATGATGGTATGTGTGATATGCTACCAATCTCATGTAGATGGAGGAGGAGGGGCATCCATCTAGAAAGAAATGATTCTTCCTTTTTTCCACTTCTAATGGGGACTCTATCTATGATGATGTTTAAATACACGAATATGGAAATATATTATCACCTATCCGCTAATTATTATTTTCAGTAGTGTAAACTAGGTTATGTGACTGATAAATCATTTGAATTTCTTATGTGCTTGGAAGAATAAGTGACTGAACAAGTTCTATAATTTAATTATTCTTAAAAAGAATCCACTAGGATAATGGGGAGGTAACTAAAGGTAACTATACAACATGATATGTATTAATAGATTATCAAGATGAACATGATTTTAGTTTGTTATTGAATAATGTGAAGATCATAATTGAGGAGCATATTATGTCTAGGGACAAGATGGAAAACTAGTTTTAAGTTATTCTATTTCACGAACCAGAAACTAAGGTAAACAATATTTCATTGAATAGTTTTGAGGGATATTAAATATTTTCGGGTTAAACAATCCATTAATGCATATTTTATTTCCTTTTATGAAAAAAGTCATTGTTTTTCAACTTTTAAACAAATTTTTTGAATAATAGGAAGTTATTTTTTAGTCACTCACTCAAGGATAAAGATTTATGTATGATATTCCCCCATTCGGTTGGGAACCCATATTATTTTAATGGATTCATATTAAATGAATCCCATTCCTTTACATTTGTAATTTCACATTAATTATTGATATATGTTCTCTATGGAATGCCTTAAAATGTAAATGTTATGATGCGATGGGTGTGCCCAGAATTATATAGAGCACTATAAATGTTATGTTGATGGGTGTTCCAGGAATTATATAGAACTCTAATAAATTGGGTAGTGTAATGTATATCACTAGTAAAATGATATATTAATGAATATTATTCTTTATTTGTTCACAAATATGTGTGATATCTAACCACTAAGGCATGATGTTTCATTTAAATACATTTCCACATTTCATGCATTTTGATAATTCTTTACCTTATGATTATGTTCCTATGTCTATGTTATCAATATGCTCACCCTATGTTATATTTTTTCATATTATTATCTATAATCTTACTGGGATTTTATATATCCCCTTTTTGATGTATATCCTTAGGTGATTACATGTACTAAGAAGAATTCTATGGCTAATAAGAAACTTGAGAACAGGGAATTAAATAAATATTTATGTTCTATTTTCTAAATGTTATGTATTGTTTTAATTTTTCCCAAGACATTAAACCTTTATATTCTCATTTGTATATTTTTAATGTTGTTTGTCTTCAAAATAATTTAATAAGATATGTAAGAAAATATGGGTCATTATAGTTGGTGTCAAAGGACATGTTAGTTAATTTTGTAATTAGGATTAGAAAACCTTGGTGAAAACTTTTATCACGAGACTAATTATATGTAAGAACCTTATATGTATTTTTAAACCTAGGGATCCCATATAATATTTCATTAGATTTAATTTCAAAATAAAATAAATTATTTCTTCATGACTAGTTGAGTTAGGGTTTGTTCTTTCCATTTCTATTTTTGAAAATGGTGTAAACCACGAGAAACTAAGTCAACAACCTGTGCGAGGGACAATGGGGTGATTTCCGTAATGACATTCCCAATGCTTAGGGATGTGGTTTTTAATATTTCATGGAGATTATTACCCAATTATATCTGGTTATGACCAATAACCTGAATAATGTGGAAGTTCTTCCTTTACCAAATATAGATAAATTGAGAATCAAATGTCTTATGCTGGAATGAACAACAATGTTTAGTGAATCTTCTGTTCCACTAGTCACAGAAAAGAGGGAAAACTCAATAGAGAATATCATTTCTATGATTCAACATTCTTTTATGGAAAAGTTGACTATGCCCGTTTACCATTTATATGGAGAGTTCAATCAATGGTGGGATTTTATTAATAACACCAATCCCACTAACGAAATTGAAGAGTTGCAGTGGGAAGACTTTATGAAAATGTTTCTAACAGGTATTTCCTACAGAATCTTGAAATAAAACATGGATAGAGAATTATTATAGATAATGAAGAAATAATGAGAATATATCATGGAATATGAAGAAAATTTCACATGTATTCCATGTTATTATTCTAGTTTTTTATGAACAATGAATGGAAAATTCTGATATTCATTTTTTGATTTAAAGCACACCTTTGGATGGCTCTTAAAATTCACGACATTGAGATTTATGATAAAGTTGTTCTATATTATATTTAATTAGAGATAGTGTTTGGAGAATAGTACCCTAGCTATGGTGATAAGAAATGAAGGATAGAGTTTTATATCAGATGATCTAATGGGAATGGGGGAATCAAAATTTACCACCCACATGCCAAAAATGTGGGAAGAAGCATCATTAGAACTGCCTCATAGGAATTGGGAAATTATTAATGTGTGGTAGAGAAATCCACCATCCTCATGAATAATAAAAATACATGATTGAATAAGGATAATGTGGTGGAGGAAAATATAGCACCACAAATGGTCAAATACTACAACTATTCGGGGAAAGGGCACTACGTATGAATGTGAACAAAACATCAATTCCTCATGGGTATTCAAAGTAAATATCCCACAAATCCAATGAGGAAAGGTAAGGATTATTCCATCTCTAACTATGGAGGTAGGTCAATAGAATAAATTCATACAATGTACCATTCCAATTTACTCATTAATGGAAAAAGTCTTATTTGATTCTTATTCTACTCATTCCATTATATCATTCATGTTTTCTATAAATTTTGAATTAAATCCATGAATCCTTGGTGTGGAGATATTTGTAAAAACACAACATTTTGAAATAATATTAACCTATGTGTTGGAATATTATCCTATTGGCTTATGTGAGATGTTTCTTATATACATATTATAATATGTCCCTTGGTGAAATTCTAAAGTATATTTGGGATAGATTGTCTCTCACTATATACTGCACATATACACTATTAGAAAAATGAAATATCTTTTCATATTCCTAATCATGATCTTCTCTTCTACATATGCAATGATCATAATGAATATTATTTGAAAAATCTCTCAACTACATTTGTGTTGATTCCCGTGTTGAGAAGAATACCTCAATAAAATGTTTTAGTCAAGTTATGGTATCAATCTAAGGGGAATTAGAATCATTAGGGAATACATTGATGTATTTTTTGAAGAGATACATAGACTTACCTTGGATCGTGAGGTAGAGATATCAATAGATCTCATACTTAGAGATACTCCAATCATAAATTTTCCCTATACAATGGATCTTATCGAACTAGAGGAGTCAAAAATGTAGATGTAAGGGAATTTGGAAAAATGGTTCATAAGCACTAGTGAATCATCTTGAGGCCTACCAGTTTTTTTTCACATGATAATTAATTCATAAATACAGTTTTTTATCGATTATAGAGAACCCAACAAGGCCACCATATGGAACATGTATAATCATCTACGTATTGATGACTTGTTCAATTATTTTTGATGAGATCAATACATCTCAAAGGTGAATATCACTTTTTTCAATCATCCACTAATGGTTATGAAGGATGATATTAAGGATTATCTCTTCCATAAAAGTTATGAGAATAATGAGTTTATGGTTATTCCTTTCAGACATTACAATACCCTAAAATTTTCCTAGATTTAATGAATATATTATTTATACATTACCCTAAAAAATAATTTGTAGTTTTTATCAATGATATTCTTATATATTACCTAACTAAGGAGGAACATGAATAACATATAATGATTGTGATTTAGAAATTTTAGTAGAATATGTTGTACACTATGTTTATCAAGTACGTATGTTGGATGAAAAAAGTCACATTCTAGGGACATGTAATCACAAGTAGTGGAATATTTTTGGTTCCAACAAAGAGAAAGGTGATTGATGAATACACATTCCCTCTATTATCATGGAAATATAAAATTTTCTTTCTATGAAAGTGTAATATTGATGTGTTTTGAGAAATTGATCATGATTTTCAAGCCATATTACTATGTATATAATGAAATGGGTAAATTATGTCTCGAAAAAATAATGTGAGGAAATCTTCAAGGAGATAAAGATATGGATGATCACTACACCTGTAGTAATATTACCGAATAGTGGATAATTTTTGTAATATAATGTGATGATTTAAATAACAGATTTATTTTAGTAATCATGAAGAATAATAATGTGATATCCTATTCTTTTAAAAGTATGATGATCTATGACCAAAATTACACAACGCATGATCTAGAGAAAGCAACTATGTTTTTTTTGAAAATGTAGCGACATTACATCTATAGTGGGAAGCCGGACATATATAATAATAATAAGAGTCTTAAGTATATATTCACACAAAAGGTGCTCAATATGTGTCAAAGGATGTGGTTAGAAATAATAAAATATTGTGATTTCTCTATCCACTATCATCCATGAAATGAGAACATGGTAGCAGATGCTCATAGGAGAAAAGAACATGCTACTCTATCCTTGTTGAACATTAAAAATGACCCAATCATCATGGATATGAAAACGATATATTTGGAAATCACAATAGATGTGAAAACATCCCACATTTCCCAAATGTTTGCCTAAAAATTTATCTAAGTGAAGAATAAGGGTGCACAAAAGGGATGATCCATATTAAAAAAATAGGGTGAATACAGTAAAGGAAGGGAGGCTTATAGAGTTCCATATTGATGATGATGGTAGTACCAGATGTACTATGATCTCAACGAACACATATGTTGGGATAAAAGTAAGAAAACAATTGTTGAATAAATCCCATGGTGTTTGATATCTTAGTAAGTTTAAGTAGAGAGATAACGATACAAAGGGATGATGCACCCATTCCCTATACCCATATAAAAATATAATAATATCAATATAATAATTTCATGGGTCTCCAAAATATATAAAAATTAAATAATGTCATATGGATTTTGGTGGATTGACTCACCTAGAATGCAAACATTATCATTTTTCGAAAAGATTTCTATCTTGAACAACATGAAAATATATATGTGAAGGATGTGGTGAGACTACATTGGGTTCCACTTTTGATTGAATATGATTGTGATCCTAGGATAATATCTAAAGGCTGGAGGAGTCTTAAAATTTCTATGAGTGGGAATAGAATTCCAGCATGAACTATCACCCCCATATTAGTGGATAATCTAAATGAACTATTCCAACACTCTATGATATCCTAAGATTCTAATTGCGAGAATTAAATGTTCGATGGGATCCAAAAATCCCCATGGTAGAGTTCATATATATTATTATATTCCACCCATATATTTATATGGTTCTATATGAAGGTCTGTATTGAAAGCATTGTAGAAATTCTACCTGTTGGGATGAAGTTGGAGAAATAAAGATACATGGACCAGATCATATACAAGAAATTATAGGGAGGGTTAAATTCATCCAACAACATATCAATGATTCTCAGAGTTGAAAAATTATCAATGCTAACAACCATTGAAGGGACTTTTATTTTGATTTTGGATATAATGTTTTCCTAGAATATCACAATGGCAGAGAGTCATGTGGTTTGAAAATAAAGGGATGTAAATCCCAATGTACATTAGACCCATTGATATCCATGATATAAATAGAGATTTATCCTATAGGATTTCACTTTCACCAGATATGGATCATGTTCATGTTGTGTTTCAAGTATCACTCATGAGGAAGTATTTACCGGATCCCTCATAGGTACTGAACTAATAGGTTGTACAGTTGTATGATGATCTTTCTTATAAGGAGTAGCCAGTAATGATTCTGGACAGGATAGCTAAGGTCATATGAAACTAGACAAAAAACAGTGTCAAAGTATTGTAGAGGAAACATAAGTATGAATAATAATATTGGGAACCATTGGAGGTGATAAACTATAAGTACCCTCACTTGTTAATGTAAAATGAAATTTTGTGGGGGAATTTTCAGATGGGAGGAAGAATGAAACGACCTAAATTGTTATCAATGGATATTCATTCATCATATAGTTATTTAATATAGTATAAATTAAAAATAATTACTTATGGAACATAATAAAAACTCTATAGACAAATAATTAATTAAATTATTAGGATTTCTTGAAGTTAAAGAACATGTACCAATGAAATAGTAACTTGACATTCAGAATAGTAATATGACCCTTATGAATAGTAAACAAGACAAATGCATAGATACACCACCAATGAAAGTGTAAATAAAATTTTGGGATCAAATAAGTGAAAATAAAATATAATTATATCATAGTATATGTAATGTAATATTTTAAAAAATATTAATTAAATAATGATTTTTTTATAAGTCATAAATATTTAATTAAAATTTTATGATTAATTTGATAATTTCAAAGAAAAATTATTTTCATAAAATGTATTAATAAATTAATAATTTTATCTCTTTTGATTTTAGGATGATTTTATGAGAGCCTGTGTAATTTTTCAATGTGTTATAAAATCAGTTATAATTTTGAAAATTATTATTTTTCACGTAAATGATGTTTTAAAATAAAAAATAAATTATTCATCTTTAGATAATTATTTTTCATAAAATGGAGTTCATTTTTTGAATTGTACACATAAAAATATGGCCATGATGATTTTTTGGATTTTTTTTAAGTTCATAAATTTTTTATGTATACTTTAATATGATAATTTTTTATAAATGCTAAATACATGAATTTTCTAGTCATTGTTATTGTAATTCTGATGTAATCACCTTAATATAGATCTATTTTTTATTATTTTATAATATATTAAGAGATAATATTTAAACTAATCATAGTATTTATCCAAAATAATAATCTAATGAATATAATATTTCAAAAACACCCCTCTCCAACACTATAAATACCACCTCTCACACCCTCATTTCCTTACACATATAATGCTTTGATTCATGCCCAAATTATACCAGATACCATTCCATATCCCCAATCCCACATCCAGGATATCATTGTCTCATATGAAGACAAAAAACATTTCCCTAAGGTGGTTCTCAACGAGTATAAATTCAAGAGGTAAATAATCTCACTATTTTTTTAATTTCCTTTCAATTTCTTTTCATATCTCATTCTATCCTCATCTCTCATAATACAAATGGAAATATAAATCTAGTACCTTACACATACTATAATTTTATAATGTTATTTTATAATCTATCATTAAAATACCCCCACTCTCTCTCATTTATTTTAAAAATGAAATTGCTGCTTATGATGTGTTAATTTACCGTCATCTGGGATGATGTAATTTTATTTTCCTAAAAAAATTAAGGCTATAAATAATACCATTAATTTTTTAAAATAGATTATAATGTGTATTTAATAACAATTTTAATGTTATGGAGAGAACTATAATTCCTGATAGTAAATTATAAAACAAACGAGGCCATTATGATCGAAAAGCCACAAAAAATAACCCAAAACAATCATCAATGACTTTTTTCTAGTAAATGTTCCTCATTACATAAAAATAAATTCCTTATAAGATAATATAAACTATTTTATTTTCATTAATGAAATATAATAAAAATTCTTGATATTTATCATCATTTTAATTGATATTCCATTCATGTATTCAAGTGGAAATATCATTAAAACAACGAAAATAAACACCCTTGAAGGATTAAATTAAAATATATAACTAATAAAATGGACCAAAAAAGATCATAATAACAACATAATTAATAAGATTAATTTATAAAATGTTATATTTTTCTTAATTAATAAATCTAATGTGATCTTACCTGATATTAAATTGAATGAATCATTCAGACTTAAGGTAAGGGGAATTCTCAAAACCAAATCCCATTCATGGGGGTTTCCCTCTTTCACACCATTTCCATTTTGAATATTACATAATTGCAATTTATTAATCATTATCATACCTTTTCAGGGATATAAATTTTATCTACATGAGTTTTAATAAACACAAGTGTTTCCAAAATAACTCTTCTTAAAAAACACACTATTTAATTCTCAAGATTGTATCTTATTCACTCAATGTTGATGATTCAAATATGTTATTCCCTATTTATTATTGGAACCAAAATTTTATTAATTTATTATTATTAAATAAAACCCTTTCATTTTCATGGGTTATTTTATGTTCAATATTGATATATTCTATATTGAATCCAAGATAATTTAAATGTTATGATGTAATGGGTGTGACTGAAATTATATTCCACAATGTATGTGATAGGATGTGATTGGTACACATGGAATTATATATCAATAAAATTAATTGGATATTGTTTTTTATCTTGTGATTAATGTGACATATGTGTCTACATGATTCAATCTTTCTTAAAAACTATGTGTGGTTGTTAACCACTAAAACATGATGTTTCATTATTATGAAATGCCACATTTAATGACTTTTCATAATTCTTCCTCTCATAATTATGATCCCATGTCTTTGTTATCATTATTTTCACCCCATTATACATTTTTTCATGTTCTTTTCTTTCTTCTAACATGTATTTTATCTCACTCCGTTTTGATGTATATCATCATGTGATTACATATACTAGGTTGAATTCAAGGGCCAATAAGAAGATAGAAAAAAAGGAATTAAATAAATGTTTCATGTTTTATTTTATAAATGTCATGTATGGTCATAATATTCCCAATACACATGACCTTTATATCCACATTGGGTAATTATTTTACATCATTTTTCTATAAAATAATGCAATAAGATATGTCAGAAAAGAATGGTCATTATATTTTCACATTCTAATGGTATGTATGGTAATAAGGTATCTGTGAAATTATTATTATATAATTTAAATTATTTAATAGATATCATATTTAAAAATTAAATAAAAAATATATCCATTTGAGATAAATAGTGATGGAAAAACAATTACTTTGGTTTGCAAGATGTTAGTCTTGTCTACAACTGGTTGATGATCTAATTTACCATTTGATGTAAGAGGGTATGAATAAAAGATATTTAATTAATATAATGACATATAAGTGTTATTAAGATAATTTATATATTTTTTTTGAAAATTTGAGGAATATTTTAATTGTCTAGAGTTATAATTATATTGAAGACACGTGGTTAAAAAATGACTCTTATTCGGAAAACCTCCTTTGGTTTATAACTACTTCCTTTATAAAATTATTTTGTAATATATATGGTCTATAGGTAATTTTTGAGATGTTTTTAATTTATTTGGGAGGGTATTGGATGATATAAATATCATTTGATGTGTGAAGAGAGATGTAAATTGATTTCCCTTTATAAGTGGGGAAGGGGAAACACATGGAATTTTTAAAAGAAATAACTTATTAACAATATTATCAAATTTAAAAAGGATAAAAAATTAAATCATTATGATAACATAAATGATATAAAGTCTATATAATTAATTTATTATTAATATGTATATTTTTAAGTCATTTTAGTCTTTATCTTCTTGGTTTAACCGTTAGTAAACTTTTTTTAGCCTTAAACGTGGTTGATAATTGTTACTATTTTTACTATAAATTATGAAAATAAATTTTTTTCATTATTAAATATCATTAATTTTTTATATTATAAATATTAAATACATTTATCAAAATAAATTATTTTAATTGGTAGAGTTATATTTTCAAATTAATCCTACATATGTGTTGATTAATTGGTTTTCTAAAGGAAAATTGTTCAAACGCAGAAAAATATTTTATATCAAAATAAAAAAAACTAATTAATTACATTGAAATAATTTGGATTATATTGAAATTTTTTATCTCATTTTACATTAAAAAAATTATAATTTTTTTTAAATTTAAACACTTTAAATGAAAATTGGTTTTAAAAAAATTATTATTTTTTCTTTATAAATCAAAAAAATACTAATTTCAAAGAATCACCAAAAATTAATTATAAATATTTTTTTATAATGATGATTTCAAATATTTAGTTCTTTTAAAAAAAACTCATAGTAAGGTAAAAAAGTTATAATGACTGTGTATGAGGCCTCAAATTTGTTGTGTAGAAAAAAGACTATTTTAATTGATAAAAATGTAATTATTCTTATCATATGCCTAACAAAACCACATACACAGTCCTGAACTTATTACATTACATAATATTGAATACTATTCAAGAACTAACATCCTTTCCCATTGTGGATCATTTGAAGATTAATGTTTTAGAGAATTGGGATATAACACATACACAACATTGCGTATTTTTACAGAGTAGAAATTCTAATATAGCATCCATTTCTTCTAAAATATAATACTTTTCATATAATACATTTTTTCTTTGAAAAATCCTCATAACATTAAACTTGGATTCCATAATTCTCTTACATATCCTAATAATATATTAAAATAGTTTGGAAACGTATGATGGGGACAAATTAGCAGTCAGAGATATATAAATAAAGAAAGAAAATATTAGTCCATGAATAAGTGTAACATATGAAATCATTTTCAAAAAAAGAATAATTATGACCCATATAAACTTACTTTTTAAAAAAGGATATTTCCATGAGATTTATAAAAAACATTTAAAACATAAATATAACCTTAACTATATCACTGGGAATTACATATATTTTTTTAACAATCATGGCTACTATATGATTTTAAACCCTCATGACTACCTGAGAAGGTAACCCTCAGAAATACCTTATAGTTTAATCGTTGTAGTTACACTTGGAGTAACCTTACAGCCAACCTCTAACATACAGATACAAAATGAATTTGAGGGAGATATAGGTCCCAACATTCATCATAAAAAATTACCATGAACCATAACATAATAAAAAAACATTAATAATGTCATAAATACATTGATTGTGAATTTTGTAAAACAGAATTTTAAAAAAGGATTTTAAAAGAAAATCCCCTTACATATAACATATAATTGAAATGGGAATAAATAGAACAAATTGAATTTTCTTATACACTAAAAATATATAGAATATAACATAATATAAACAAAATATAATAACATAAATAATCTTAACATACCACATTTAATGATGCAGATGGTTAATCCAAAGAATTGAAATTGGGTAAAGAATTCCCTTACCTCAGGTTTGTCTTACATAATTATTATTTAAACCTCCAATATATTGGTAAATGTGTGTTATTAATATCTTTTTGAAATAAATTCATGTTTATAACACATTATATGATAATATTATAACTTTATTTAACCCTTTAATTTTTAGTATTTTGTTCCATCCATTGTTTCAGGTGCGTTCTTTTCATGATTTTCGTGGACATTTCCTATTTCATTTTCTTTTCATATCGGAACAAAACTACAAAAGAGTAATAAATGGTCTTTATATGTTTTAAAATATAAAATTATACCTTAAATCATCTTTATAATATATGATAATTAATCATTAGAAAAAACATGAATGATATAAGTTTAGATCATTTTTTTTGTAGTTCCTCGATAATCATGAACTTGTTTCATTATATAATTTAATCACATTCAAAGAATTTCATTACAGAACAAAAAATATGGGAAATAATAAACATTAAATTATGATTAATAAATTAAATGTCTTTTATGATCATCAGTGAATGATGTAATAGAAATTGATAGTACATCATCCATGATTTTGGTAAATCGGCACATCGAAGACTGTGTTTTTATTTTTAGAATAACATGAAGTGGAGAGGAAGAATGACGATGAATTTTTTACATGAACATGATATATTAATAAATTTATAATTTTCATTAGATTTAATAACGAGAAGATAAAGTTAGTGGATGATATTATAAGAAAATAATGTAATTGAAAAGAAAACACATGAAAAAGGAAGAGGATTCTTACATATTGATCTATTCGCCTTGAGATCCTCTTTAAGGAAATTGTTATTGGACTTTCGGTGAGACCAGTAAGCCTTGGATGTGGGTAAGATCATGGGGTATGGTATTTTTCATAATTTTTAAAATTCACAAGAGTTGATAGGTGTGAGGAGAGGAGGGATTTTATACTCAGGTAAAAAAATTAATATTTTTTCCCAAGTCAATGAATAGTCTTAATTATTATGATAAAAATAGTAAATTTATAATGTGAGTTCAAAAAAATTAAGATTATATTAGTTAGGATGTCATAAATAGTGTATTTAACTTATAATTTGTATATATTGTATTTTACCATATTTCACTATTTAATAAAAATTTAGGAATTTCAAAAAATAAAAAAATATCACCCTAACATTTTTTTAATGCGTGGAATTAAATAAATATCTCCATTTAAAAAAAATTATATATATGATTAAATTAATTTTTAAATAAATTCAAACTTTATTAATAAATAATTTTAAAACTGTAACATATTTTATATCAATGTGGAAAATTAATGAAGATAACATTGTCATATAACAATAATAAAATAAAATAATAATATGATTTACTATTTTCAAGTGTCATATTACAATTCATATTAATATTCATAAGTGTATGTTGGTATTTACAAACAAAACAAGTTAGTTCTATCAGAATCCAAAAAAACATATTGATCACAACCTTAGATGACTATTATTTTGAAATTCCAATCAGAGAAGAGGATACATTTTGTTTAATGTATAGTTAAAACTATCAATTTGAATCAATGTTTCATTCAATTTAATTTTTTTAAAACATTGTTGTGTTACACAGAATATCCATGATAACACATTTTATTGAATATATAATATATAAATTTTTTTAAACAATTAACAAATAGTGATTAATTTAATTTATTATGATAAAACACATTTTCTGCATACATAAATAATTTTAAAAAATATCAGTTGTTTAATTAAATTTAAATGAATCTTATTTTATAATCAATTAAAGACCCATGAATTTGTTTTATTCATTTTTTAAACATATACCTTTCATAATTTAGTAATTCAATTTCATTCTTAGAAATGGATTGGGTAGTTTATAATTATCAAATTTAAATATTGTATTTCATTATATGTTTAAGATCATTATTCACTTTTGTATATGCTGTGAAAAATAATGTTCTTATTTTAAAACATTTACATGTTACATTAAACCGAACATAAATAAATTGAATCTTTTAAATTTTTTATTTCATGCAGAATTATAGGGTTCTAAATTTTAAAATAAATTATTTGATATCCCACATAATATATAGTGTTAATCAATATTCCTCTTGATCAAATATAAATTTATGTAATAAGGTCTTCTAAAATCACACATAAATAGGTTTCTAAGAATGAATAAATTGGTTATGATAAATAAATTGAATAAAATAATAATTCCCAAATAAATATAGGCAGTGATATATATCACATATCATTTTTAATAGATTAATCAATAGAGAGATAGAAACCACAAATCCATAGTTCTGTGATGGGTGAAAAGGCAATTGATTCAAAGGTTATGAAAGTAACTGTATAACATTTTTAAAAGATACTTTTCCTAAAGATACATATTTATTTAATGATTATGATGGGGGAAACCCTAAATTATAATTTCATTAACTAATTCTATTTCCTATGAAAAATTTCTTTATTTAGTTGTTCTTCGATCAATTTCAACAACATTTCTTACTCTAGGAAATAAATATTCCATATTAATCATTATACATAAATAACTAACATTTAAATGTAATAGAACGTATAATATATTAAATTATAACAATGTATTGAATCTATAAAAAAGTAAACAAAATTGTTATCATAATGTAAGAAAATAACAAACATGGTTGTAGATGGTCTGGCCAACATGGCTTTAAATTAAGATATTACCTGGTTCGATGATATGCCTACTGATCTTCTTCCTTTTCATGAAAAAGATTGTAATATGACTCCATATTTTATACTTTTGTAAACTCTATATTTTATAATATTATTTCTCTAGTCTCTTTGGTCTAAGGCACCATCATTTAAAAAACATATACCATTCCTTAAATATATAATCCTATATCCTAAACAATACTTACATGAGTGAATGTATTAACACAAATGTTTATCTTAAACCATTAATCTCAAATCTCAAAAAATATAATATCCTATAACAATAATAGTCATTTATTTTAAAGTTAACAATTATATATCAACCCCATTTGTAGTCTCTAAAAATAACATTAATCACCTGAAAATAATAAAATTACAAAAAATATTTCATCCTATATTATCATTCCCAAAATGTAATTAATATCTACCATTGAAATCATGTTTGTAAATACAATCATTCTCTAATTAAGACATTATGCATGATATATGTTGTTGTTTCACCCTTATCACCCTTTAGTTGTGGGGTCGAGCCCCCTAGTCTTTCCATATGTGATGATTCATCACCCAACATTATTGATTTCCATTTCCAAACATATATTAATATAATTAAATTAATATTCCTAAATTTTAGTCAACGATATTTACTAACACATGAAATATAATATAAATTATAAAGGATGCCAATTTAATTAATCTTATTTCTAAAAAGTCTTAAATATTACTTTCTTATTTAAATTTTTAATTAAACCTATACTGAACAAATGGGTTATACTACCACAAAGGAATCCAAAAATATCATTAAGATCCATAAAATCAGATCACATAAAACATCAAAATGGGTTTCATATAAAATTTAGCATATGGTCACCCTAAACTCAATAACCAATAATACAATCCATAAATATTAAGTTAATCTTAAATGAATACATTATTTTTTAAAATTTATGAAAATAAATAGATAATTCAGTATTCATATAAACACAATTCAATTGTTAAAAATACATCTATACTATACCTCTTTAATCCAAATTTGTAAATACATCCACCCATTTAAGACACAGAATGGTGTAACCGAGTTCATACAGAGTAATTATAAATTAAAATTATTTATGACACATAATGAAAAAGAGAAATAACCATATCATAAATTTTGATAGTGTCAAATTTGGTTTATGGATAGGTAAAAATTGATTCAGTTACCATTTTATCCATTTAAATTTTATAACCACAAGGTACTCCTATTATAAATACACACACACATTTAGTATCCATGCACATATGTATTATTGGAAGTACACATAATATTTTCCTTAAAAAACAATATGATGTTATCCTATATAAAAACATATCCTCAATTTCTGAAATCAGATAATGTTCACTAATCTATGTCTTCCTTAATATAGTTAACAATATTTCTACTAAACATTCTCCAATTCTAACTATAGTTACCCAACACTAAATGAATATAGTTAGTGGAGTAATCATTATATTTACACTAGAAATAAAAAATCACATCCTAATTGAAAAAATGTTTTAATAGTATCAGGAAACTGGATATATATGTGAATTAAACATTATAATTGAATACATTGAATATAATTTTTCTATTCTTTTAGAACAATATTATAATTTTTTGAATATAAGTTCATATTAATCAGTATAAAATTTGTTAATATTATTGAATGGAAACTTTATAAACTATATAGATCTTATGTCATTAATGGGTGTTATAATAGTGGAATATATCACTAAATAAAGGAATAATCATTATGTAAATGGTCAATAAATGAGGATAGATTCAATTAATAAATAACATGAACTTGTATATAAATATAGTAGGAATAAGTGATGATAAAAAATTTCAATTTTAAAAATTTCATGTGCTTGAGTGTTATGTATGTATATTGAATTTAATAGATTAAAAATAAGTATATCAATAATAAATATTTTAATGAGGTAATGCATAATTTCAAACATCATAAATATAATACCAAAGCCTTATGCGAAGACTTAAAATAGAAATGTGTTCACCTCAACCAAAAACCCTAGAATGTTTGTATCAATAGACATAATGATGCATTGAGACGCTACATCAGCCCCCAAAAATCACATACTATATCCAACTCATGGATAATTTTAATTGGGGGAAACATAAAAAATCTAAACATTCATATTGTCAAACTGGAAAATAAAATGATTATAACTTTCCCAATTAATATGCATATGACTAATAAATATATTTTAATATGGTGAATTGTATAAACAATGTACTTCTCTAGTCACATTGATCATGAAATATTGGAAGAAATAATTTAGATGGTATACTTACTAAATTTTTCTAATGGATACTATGTAAAATAATGGGTTTTCAAAAATAAATTGAAATACTAATTAATTTTATTAAAACATTATTTTGGAAAATACTATTTTAACATTGAAAATTAAATTTATAAACTAAAAATTCAATTATTTATAAGAAATATTTTTAGATAGATTCCTTTTTGTCCTGTAAATGAGTTTTCACATAAATGTGGTTTCAATGTGGTGGGAAATTCTACAAAAGTCATATATATTAAAAAAATTCATTTCACACTATTATAATATTTTTAAAAATCACCTCATTCTTTAAATGAAAATAATATCCCCTCAAATCCTTTGTTTATAAATAATAAACATGGGAACAAATTTCTTTATTATATAATATAGTTAATGTTAAAAAAATTTAATATTAGTTTAGAAAACATGTATATTGAACAAAAAATTTGACAAAAAAGATAAATAAATATATCTTTTAAAAAAATTCCTCAATCTGTTTCAGTACCATTAAAAATTAAATTTAAATATTATATGATATATTAGTTAGTAATGATATTACAAGAATATAATTTATATTTAAGATATAAATATCCATCAATTCCTCCATTGGATAGTAATAATTAATCAATCCTGAATAAGGATAATATTTTGAAATAAACACTTACAACATTCGATTTAATGGAATTGTAAGCCTGGTGAAAGAATTAAATTAAAATGAAAAATTAAATAATATTAAAATAATTATATTCATGGTATAAAATATTTTTGGGATTTATATATACCATATAAAAAATAAATTTGTAGTGAATATGACATATGTCTCATTGAAGTAAAAGTGAGATAATAATCACTTACTTATGGTATGATTTCCAATTAACGTTTCCAATATACCATGATAACAAATATAATAATTTTATAAACCTATTATAGATACATAATCATATATATCATATAGTATATTATTTATTTATAATATTTTTCACATGTTCATTTACTATTCTTTGTTAAAAACATTGTTAAAGGTATTAACTTCTTTGTTTTTCATGTATGTTTTGGTTTGCTAGTTTTATTCCATGTGTGTTGATCATGGTTACCAAATATACAAAAGTATAACCATGTTATAAATTTCATATATAGTCATTACATAGTTATTTATAATAGTTTATATAACCAATTGTGATTGAAAAAGAGCTACATCGTTCACTTAGATGATAGGTCATACGATTAAATGAACGATGTTTCCATTTTTTTGAAAAATGAAAAAATATAGTGGTCAATAGTTATTAAAAAGAATAAACTTTTATTACATCACATATTTTTTATATATTCTATAAATTTCTCTTTATTATCACCAATTCCCATATAAAGAGAAAAAAACATTGCAGTGTTATATGTAGGTGGTAGTGCACATGTACATAAGAGGGATGTTATTGTTTTCCAAAAAACAAATCATTGTAAGAAGGTTGATTTGGTATTATAATTTTAGAATAATAATTATTTAATATAAATAATATCTAAATATTAAATAGTTAATTATATAAATTTGTTAGAGCTGGTTAGGTTAAAAAAATTACATTGGTTCAGGAGGTAGAAGTATTTTATACCCACGATCATCAGTTTAATTTTCCATTTTTTGGATGTGGTGATTGGTATATGTTAAAAAATAATCATTATGACATATCATAATATATATTATAATTATTTAATTACTTTCTGTCGCATCCCAACTTTTTGAATTAATTTTCAATTCAATATATCTTAGTTTTGGGTTCTCGTGCCGAGGTTTGGGTTGAGTCCCGATTTAAAATTTTTGAAGTTTAATGTTTATAGTTGGTTTCGGACCCGTGCGCGGCCACCGCACGGTTGTCGGTAGCCATGTAGTTGGTCGTGTCATGAAATTTCTCTTTTATTTTATTACTATTTTTTTTATTGTTATTATTATTATTACTATTATTATTATCATTATTATTATTATTATTACTATTGTATTAAAGATATTATGACTAATTTCTCATCGTTATTGTTATTTTATTATTATCGAAATAATTATTATTTTTATTGTAGGTAATTTTAATTATTATAACCTTTTTTATTGTTAAATTTATTATTATTATCATTTTTATTTGTGTTATTGTTACTATTATTATTATTAATATTATTAGTTCTATTGTTATTATTGTTATTTTATTAAATGGAAGAAAACCTAAGCCTAACCCTAGCTACCCGAAGCACCCCCCTTCCCCACATTTTTTTTTCTTCTGCCGCCGTCGTCTCCCTCCAGCCCTCTACGCACCCAATACCTCGACCTCCACTGCAACCTCACCCCCACGCCAGTTCTCGGCCTCATCTGACACTCTTATCCAACATCCAGGACCCCTCATCGCCCAGTGCTCCCTCCGCCTCACCCAACCACTATCCCGTGTCGTCTGCGCCGGCCCCGGCAAACCCGCACCGCATGTCCGCTGCTATCCTCCCCTTTGAGAAGACCTGACGCCGAGCCTCCGGCTCCCCCTCGTCAGCCCGCCAAGATCCTACACTCCCGACGCAACCCCCCTTCTCTTCCCCGTTTTTGTTTTCCTCCTCCTACTTGCATGATCTTCCGCATCCCGCGCCTGCCCTCTTCGGCTATGGCCATGTCGCAACTCCAGCCGGTTGCCTCACCACCGGCGAACCTCGGCTCCCCCGCTCTCATTTCGACGGCCCGACGTCTCCACCCTGCTCCTGCTTCGGCAGCGCGATGCCGCCACCCCACTCCCATTTTCCCTTCCCTGTTTTTTTTCTGCAGCACCCCCCCTGCCTCCCCTGTTCTCCCCACATCGTGATCCCCCGCAATGCCTAGATCCTCGTGCCTCCAGCAGCGCCGCCTCCCTAGTCCGGCGGTGCCCCGTCGAAACCCCCCTAGCACCCGCAGTCCCTTGTCGGCCCTCCCTTGCCGCTGATGTGCTGCCCAGCCGGCCTCCCGTTTCACCTCCACCAGCCGTGGCCACTCCCGGAAAGGCCCTCTTCTACCCCAGCACTGTGTGGCTTTCCTTCTTCGTACGCCCTCGCCTCAAGTTTCTCTGCACCAAGGCCTCCGCTGTTGTCCCACACACCTCTGGCATGCGAGCAAATCCCTACCTCTTTCTTGTGAGAGCTCTCCGTTCCAGGGCCCTTTGGTTGTTTTTGTATTTTGAATAAACTATAATCCTTAGGGTTTGTTTTTTTGTTAAGTTGTTTCTGGCTACCCGCAGGTGCGGTTGCAGTGCGAACGAGGTTTTGCATTAGCTTCAGGGGTCCATCCACGGTCGAGGTTGGATCCTTTTCTTTGGGAATCCTTGTGATTACTTGAATTATCTTTTGTTTTAATTTCATTAGTTTTAATAATTTTTTTTTGATTTCAAGAATAATTTCTTCGAGTGAAATTATTTTATTTGGATAATTATTTTTATCCAGCTTAGTTGAACTGATGTGTTTTGTGATTGATAATTTTGGTGTAAAGTTTAGTTTTTAAATGAACCTGGTTTGTGTTTTATATTTGGTAGCATGATTAAGTGAATTAGGGTGTGTGTTGCAGGAAAACCAGTTTTTATGATGTTTAATATCTTTTCATGGGAATGTGTATTTAGTTGTTACAAGTCATGTCATGTGTTTTCTATCTTGGTATGTGGTGGGGGTGCCTTTGTTCAAAAATATGTTCTTTGGATGAGTTTTGAGTGAGTGGGATGGGGGGTTTCTCTTTGGAATTTGTTTTATAAATTTTAAAGTGGTTTATTTAATAGTTTTCTACGGTGCGAGTTTTTTTTGAAAGTAGGTCGAGGTGGTTCCTTTGTTCTGTTTGTTTTTTGGATTGTTTTTAGTTCGTGTTCATGTATTTTATTTATCTTTACGGTTGCAGCGCGTTGGTGGGGTAACCCCGCGTTACCGCAATCATCGGGTTGCGCGTCCCTATACATCTGTACGAGGCGTTTCGCGCCGCTGTGTTTGAGCAGCGAGTCGAGGTAGGTCCCACACTACACTTATCATTAAATTTAGAATTTATTAATTTCTTGATGTTTTGTTAATTTTAATGAATGATAAATAATATTAGATAATAAAATTTTAAATGATTAATAAGTGTGAAAAGAGCCGTTTATTTTATACCGAATACTTGGAACATTTTCTTAACAGGCGGACACCCAGATTTGAAAGAATGAACGTTTGGCCTTTAAACATAATTCACGGAATTTTAAATGTACTTCTAGTTTTAAAGAAAAATGATTTTTATGAACAAGTGTTTTAGGTTTTCTAGGGAAATGAGGTTTTGCTTTAAAATTTGTGAAGGTCCGTTTGACACTTTAATAAAATAAATTATTTTGGAAAAAAACCCATTCAGGGGTGATTTTTGGTGTGCGTTGATTGCGTGAGCTGTATGTGATGTTTTTGCATCATGACTGATTGATTTACGTTGTGGACGCACCTCTTTTTATTTCCTGTGTTGACATGGGAACCTGGCATAATGAGTGAATCTTCTGAGAACGATTGCTGCACTAGTTTAGATTACGCACCGGCTATTGGCCCCATAGTAGGGGAATACTAAGTTATTGCTGCTATTGGGATTGGGCCCCTCGGTTAGGCCATGCAGGGCTATACCGAGCCTTAGGGCATTATGACGTCATCGAGTTAAAGCATGCCTTCAAGATGAGTCAGATGTATACTATGTTCTGGATTGTTCACGAACTTCTAGGTTCGACCCATGTTTCTTTTAGTCTTTCTGTGTGGCGGACGATTGAGAGGTCCAGTTCAGTTTCTGACCCATGTGTGCCACTTTTACCATTGCCCTTAGTGTGTGTTGTGTGTGATTTTCCTTTTGACTAACAACAAAAGTTTGGATTTCTATATTATTCGTAAAATGCTTTGAAAATGCAATGCACCTGCTTCTTTCAACATTAAACTTGTTCTAAAGTAAAAAGGGAAATGGACTGCTACTTGTTTTAGAAATGAAAGTGTGTGGAAACCATATTTTATATAATTAAGTTCAAACCTGGAATTGATAAATTCTTTAATTATTGGTATGTGCATTGGGAATAGAATTAGTCGGGCCTACCTACTGAGTTTTAATACTCAGGACTATAGTATTTTTCTTGTTTTTAGTTCTGTTTCAGGCTCCAGATTCAGTTGTTCGCCTTGACCGACGTTGGTTGTGGTATTGGAGGGTGACCCAAGGGGTCACGTGGAGTTTTAGTCGTGGTCAGGTTAGTGGCATTGCCGGTTGCTCTTTATTTCATTTTTTTTTGCATTTGTTCCATTTAATTCTGCTTCTTATTTATTTTCTTTTGGGCCATATCATTCCCACCTGTTTACTTTTGATGCCCGACACTAGTTTCCAACCCGTGGGGATCGGGAATGCCCTTCGGGCCATCTCGCGGACCGGCTCAGGTGACCGGTTCAGGGTCGACCCGGGTTGGTTCATGACAAAATGGTATCAGAGGTGGCCCTTGTTATTTTGGACGTCTGGTAGATGGAGATTAGGATTGTCGGGACTCGAGAGGTTGGTACGAGAAGGACGTCATGAACCCTCGCCTGTTCCACACTCGAGTCTCCATGGATTGTCTTGAAATTGAGTCTTTGTTTTGTTCTGGTTTGTTTTGGATTGGGGGATGACAACGGAGGTAAACTGATGTTACATCGTGATCTCACATGGAGTAGTGACCCATGTGGAGTTCAGGTACACGGTTTGAATTCCTCTTAGTTGTTGACGCTTACTTGGGGCATGGCCCACTACCATGTCACCATGTTAAGTGTGACCGCTAGTCCCTCACTCCGGTGGTTTGATGTAAGTTGAGTGTCATTTTTGTTCTGGTTGGTGTAAGTGCGTTTTTGGAAATGAAAAAGGGTTTTTGAAAATGAGACTAATTTATTTTAAATGAATTTAAATTTTTGAAATGGGGTTTAAAACTGAAAGATTTTGGTTTGGAAAACTGGAGTTTTTTTGTAAATTGGTCGAGAATGGTTTGGGGTGAAACCACAGGTACTCCTTATGAACGTTTGCACATGTGAGAGGTTGCGTGGAAAGTGTGTCTTGGTGCGTATGAATGAAAGTGGATGAAGACATGTGCAACGGTTCATGGGATTACCTGGGTTGTCTGAAATTAAAGGCTTGACCTTGTTTTCTAAATGGGCTTTTAAAGATGAAAATTGTTTTGGAAGGTGATCTTGGTTTGAAAAGTGGATATGGTACTTGGAAGTTGGCATTCAAAGAAGATGGTTTTGAAATCTAAAATAAAAATGGATTTTTTTTGTGTGTTGTTGGTTTTTGGTTGGTTTTTGAGTTGGACGTTTTTGGATTAAAGGGATTTTAATGATATTAACTTGGATTGATCTTGGTATCGGCTTGGTGTTATATATGTTGTTCAGAAATGCCGCCCAGAAAGGTTCCCAGAGTTTTGATGTGTCATGCCTGGTTTTTTGTCTTTCTCGGACGTTGTCTGTCCTTCATGGTGATTGGAGCCTGTTAGAGATAACGCAGTGGCTTGAAGAAGTCGAGCGTGTCTTCAGGGTATTGGGAACTCCTGAAGCGATCTGAGTGCGTATTGTTTTGGGTCTGTTTGAAGGTCTAGCTCTGGATGAGTAGGAGTTGTTCGCCCTTCCATTACTGCAAGTTGGGATGACATGGTATGTATTCAAAGTCTTCTTCGTTAAATGGTTTATACTTGTGGAGGTGAGGATGAAGGAAATAGAAGAGCTCATGCATGTTCAACATGGCCAACAGACGGTGAAAGTGTATTTTGACCATTTCAAGGATCTTGTGTCTCCTTTTTCGGGGGTAGTGTCGTAGGACTGGATGAAGACTTCTCCCTTCATCAGGGGTCTTTGTCCAGTGATAATAGAGCGAGTCATCCCTTTTTAAGAGCACCACTTTTTAGAAGTTGGTGCATGAAGTGTTCTTAGTTGAGTTAGTCTCCGGAGCGCAAACAGTTGACAATCAATTGTATTCAGTTTCTCGTGAAGGTCCCCCATCTGACGAGAAGAGTGTGTCAGGTAAATTTGTTTCTAAAGAGTTCTCTGCAGTGGCTCTAACTTTTGGTTTGTCGGATCATCTAATGGTGTATCGTCAGTATGGACATTTAGGGCATACGAGCCGTCAGGTCACACCCCTCTGAAGACATTCCATCATTGCAGGTGTCTAGGTCACATAGAGAAGCTTTACAGGAAGCGTCTCATGAGGAAGACACGGTGACCAGAAGATTCCAGTGCCTGACTGTGAGGCAGGGGATGCTTCAACCATCAGAGCCCCAACCACAGGTCTTGGGGCGAAGCTCGCGCGTAGTCAGGAGTTGTCGGGAGTGTGACGCTTCAATTCGGATTTTGGGTTCCGTTTTGGCGGTGAAACATTTAAAGTCTTTTCGTTCTTGTCTTTTTTTCTGTTGGTTAAAGTTTTGGTGTTGTTATGAGTTCATTGGTTCGTCGTGAAGTTACGATGGACTTGACCTATTATAATCCTAGCAGTTCCGTTTGTATGGACGTGGTTCTCCGAATCGTGCGCTTATCTTAAAAGTGTGTCTGGAACTTGTGTGGGTTAATCTCGGTTTAGTGGTGTTCGTTTGGAGATGTAAGTTCATGTGGAAGAGTTTATGTCATAGTTATGCTTGGGTTTACTGCTTGGGTTATGTTCTGCTCAGAAGTGTTTTCCGCTCGTGCTATAAAAGATAGTTTGGAACGGTTGAGAGTTCCTGCGTCACCCCCCCTTCCTGGGGTGGTATGTTTGAGTGTTAAATTTTCGCATTAGTGGTGTTATTGTGGGGGGGGGGGAGAACCCTCTCGTGTTCTCCCATTACCTTGTGTTGCATTTTCTTTTGGACTCAATTGGGCTTGGATCTTTGTTAGGTCTGTTGAGTGAAGCTTTTTGAATCGTTCGTTCTTTATTGAGTGTGTTTAAAACCTTCTGTGGATTAGTTTTGGGTTGGGAGTTCCCACGTTGACCCCCTCCCCGGGGCGGTGTATTTGGGTTCTAAAGCCTCCGTGTTGGTCGAGCTCTTGTGGTGGGGAGAACCCTCCCGTGTTCTCCCCTCGTTTTATGTCGTGGTTTCTTCATGATAGGTCTGGTGTGATCTGTGTAGTAAAAGTTCATTTCAAATTTCTTAGCTTCTCGGTTTTGGATCGGGCATGAACTCGTGTTTTGGATATCTTTGGGCTTGGTGACTTTCTGGGGGCAAAAAGTTTTTGTGGTGGGGAGAATTGTTGCACCCCAACTTTTTGAATTAATTTTCAATTCAATATATCTTAGTTCTAGGTTCTCATTCCGAGGTTTGGGTTGAGTCCCGATTTAAAATTTTTGAAGTTTAATGTTTTTAGTTGGTTTCAGACCCGTGCGTGGCCACCGCACGGTTGTCGGTAGCCATGTAGTTGGTCGTGTCGTGAAATTTCTCTTTTATTTTATTACTATTTTTGTTATTGTTATTATTATTATTACTATTATTATTATCATCATTATTATTATTATTAATATTGTATTAAAGATATTATGATTAATTTCTCATCGTCATTGTTATTTTATTATTATCAAAATAATTATTATTTTTATTGTAGGTAATTTTAATTATTATAATCTTTGTTATTGTTAAATTTATTATTATTATCATTTTTATTTTTGTTATTGTTACTATTATTATTATTAATATTATTAGTTCTATTGTTATTATTTTTATTTTATTAAATGAAAAAAAACCTAACCCTAACACTAACTACCCGAAGCACCCCCTCCCCACATTTTTTTTCTTCTGCCACCGTCATGTCCCTCCAGCCCTCTGCGCGCCCAAGACCTCGACCTCTGCTGCAACCTCACCCCCCCATGCCAGTTCTCGGCCTCATCCGACACTCTTGTCCAACATCCAGGACCCCTCATCGCCCAGTGCTCCCTCCCCTCACCCAACCGCCATCCCAAGCTGTCTGCGCCGGCCCCAGAAAACCCGCACCCCATGTCCGCTGCTATCCTCCCCTTTGAGAAGACCTGCCGCCCAGCCTCCGGCTCCCCCTCGTCGGCCCGCCAAGATCCTCCACTCCCGGCGCAGCCCCCACTTCTCTTCCCCATTTTTGTTTTCCTCCTTCTGCTCACATGATCTTCCGCGTCCCACGCCTTCCCTCTTCCGCTCTGGCCATATCGCACCTCCAGCCGGTTGCCTTACCACCAGCGAACCTCGGCTCCCCCGCTCTCATTTCGGCGGCCCGACGTCACCACCTTGCTCCTGCTTCGGCGGCACGATGCCGCCACCCCACTCCCATTTTTCCCTTCCCTGTTTTTTTTTTCACGGCACCCCCCTGCCTCCCCTGTTCTCCCCACGTCGCGACCCCCCACAAGACCCAGCTCCCCGTGCCTCCAGCCGCACTGCCTCCCCAGTCCGGAGGTGCCCCGTCGAAACCCCCCTAGCACCCGCAGTCCCTTGTCGGACCTCCCTTTCCGCTGATGTGCTTCCCAGCCGGCCTCCCGTTTCACCTCCACCAGCTGCGGCCACTCCCGGCCAGGCCCTCTTCTAACCCAGTGCTGTGTGGCTTTCCTGCTCTGTCCGCCCTCGCCTCAAGATTTCTCCACGCCAAGGCCTCTGCTGTTGTCCCACACACCTCTGGAATGTGAGTGAATCCCTTCCTCTTTCCTGTGATAGCTCTCCGTTCCAGGGTCCTTTGGTTGTTTTTGTATTTTGAATAAACTATAATCCTTATGGTTTGTTTTTTTATTAAGTTGTTTATGGCTACCCGCAGGTGCGGTTGCAGTGCGAACGAGGTTTCGCACTAGCTTCCGGGGTCCATCCACGGTCGAGGTAGGATCCTTTTATTTGGGAATCCTTGTGATTACATGAATTATCTTTTGTTTTAATTTCAATAGTTTTAATTTTTTTTTGATTTCAAGAATAATTGCTTCCAGTGAAATTATTTTATTTGGATAATTATTTTTATCCAGCTTAGTTGAACTGATGTGTTTTGTGATTGATAATTTTGGTGCGAAGTTTAGTTTTTAAATGAACCTGGTTTGTGTTTTATATTTGCTAGCATGATTAAGTGAATTTGGGTGTATTTTGCAGGAAAAACAGTTTTTATGATGTTTAATATCTTTTCATGGGAATGTGTATTTAGTTTTTGCATGTCAGGTCATTTTTTTCTATCTTGGTATGTGGTGGGGGTGCCTTTGTTCAAAAATATGTTCTTTGGATGAGTTTTGAGTGAGTGGGATGGGGGGTTGCTCTTTGGAATTTGTTTAATAAATTTTAAAGTGGTTTATTAAATAGTTTTCTACGGTGCGAGTTTTTTTTGAAAGTAGGTCGAGGTGGTTCCTTTGTTCTGTTTGTTTTTTTGGATTGTTTTTGGTTCGTGTTCATGTATTTTATTTATCTTTACGATTGCAGCGCATTGGTGGGGTAACCCTGCGTTACCGCAATCATCGGCTTGCGCGTGCTTATACATCTGTGCGAGGCATGTCACGCCACTGTGTTCGAGCAGTGAGTCGAGGTAGGTCCCCCACTTCACTTATCTTTAAATTTAGAATTTATTAATTGCTTGATGTTTTGTTAATTTTAATGAATGATAAATAATATTAGATAATAAAATTTTAAATGATTGATTAGTGTGAAAAGAGATGTTTATTTTGTACTGAACACCTGGAAGATTTTCTTGACGGGCGAACACCCAACTTTGAAAGAATGCCCGTTTGGCCTTTAAACATAATTCACGGAATTTTATATGTACTTATAGTTTTAAAGATAAATTTTTTTTTTGAACAAGTGTTTTGGGTTTTATTGGGAAATGAGGTTTTGCTTTAAAATTTGTGAAGGTCCGTTTGACACTTTAATAAAATAAATTATTTTTGAAAAAAACCCATTCAGGGGTGATTTTTGGTGTGCGTTGATTGCGTGAGCTGTATGTGATGTTTGTGCATCATGACTGATTGATTTACGTTGTGGACGCACCTCTTTTTATTGCTTGTGTTGACATGGGAACCTGACATAGTGAGTGAATCTTCTGAGAACGATTGCTGCACTAGTTTATATTACGCACTGGCTAGTGGCCCCATAGTAGGGGAATACTAAGTTATTGTTGCTATGGGGATTGGGCCCCTCGGTTAGGCCATGCAGGGCTATGCCGAGCGTTAGGGCGTTATGACGTCATCGAGTTAAAGCATGCCTTTAGGATGAGTCAGATGTATAGTATGTTCTGGATTGTTCACGATCTTCTAGGTTCGACCCATGTTTCTTTTAGTGTTTGTGTGTGGCGGATGATTGAGAGGTCGAGTTCAGTTGCTGACCCATGTGTGCCACTTTTACCATTTCCCTTAGTGTGTGTTGTGTGTGATTTTCCTTTTGACAAACAACAAATGTTTGGATTTCTATATTATTCGTAAAATGCTTTGAAAATGCAATGCACCTGCTTCTTTCAACATTAAACTTGTTCTAAAGTAAAAAGGGCAATGGACTGTTACTTGTTTTAGAAATGAAAGTGTGTGGAAACCATATTTTATATAATTTAGTTCAAAACTGGAATTGATAAATTCTTTAATTATTGGTATGTGCATTGGGAATAGAATTAGCCGGGCCTACCTATTGAGTTTTAATACTCACGCCTATAGTATTTTTCTTGTTTTTAGTTCTGTTACAGGTTCCAGATTCAGTTGTTTGCCTTGACTGACGTTGGTTGTGGTATTGGAGGGTGACCCAAGGGGTCATGTGGAGTTTTAGTCGTGGTCAGGTTAGAGGCGTTGCCGGTTGCTCTTTCTTTTTTCTTTTTTTTTTTTGCATTTTTTCTTTTTAATTCTGCTTCTTATTTATTTTCTTTTGGGCAAAATTGTTCCCACATGTTTACTTTTGATGCCCGACACTAGTTGCCAACCCGTGGGGATCGGGAACGCCCTTCGGGCCATGTCGCGGACCGACTCGGGTGACCGGTTCAGGGTCGACCCGAGTTAGTTGGTGACACTTTCAATTTTTTATTATTAATTAAGTGGATAAAGGAAAATATAACACAAATATGCATGGTCTCGAATTATACATCTGCATCAGAGAACATATTTAGATTTAGACCTAAATCCTACCAAGAATGGTTAATTTGTCAAAATAGGGACACTGGTTCATGATGATGGATACAATTAATTTATATAAAAATTTAATTCATGAAGTTATTTCTATTTTATGTTTGTATAGAATTAGATATGAGGTTCACTTTTTTAAGTTGCAGAGGGGACCCAATAAGTGTTTTTAAAAATAAAAAAATTATACTAATGTTATTCATATGAAAAATAAAAAATAATTAATTAATATTAAACGTAATATGAGTTAAAGTCAAAATATGGACATAAAATTAAAATTGAGACCACATTTATTTCATTTTTACCATCATCATCTGAGATTAAGTGTATATCCCCTCTCTTTAAACATAACTATAACATTTGATTTTTAATGTTTCTTCTAAAAATTCTAGAAAAAAATTATGTTGTAATTATTATATAATATTAATTATTAATATTAAGAATATGTTATTAATTTATCACAAATTTATTTATACATGTTTCATTATTTATTTTAAAATAAAAACAATTAAGTTGGTGAAAAACTTTTGATTGAAGGTAAATTTTTCAAAAATAAAAAGTTTTTTATATCCATGTTGATAAATTTATTTATTAATAATAAAATCATTGAATTAATTATAATTGAATTGAACTATAGTTTTTTTAAAAAATCTAATATAATATTTTATATCAAATAAATTAAAACAAATAGGTTGTTTTCAATAAAATTCATTATTCATTGTTATTCATTGAAAAAATTATCGTATCATTAAATTTGAAAAGATTAATTCTATGAAATATTATAAATTATAATTTCAAAAAAGGGAAATTTTTTCAAATATATTTTCTAAAATTATTAAAATTAATTTTAACATATTCCC
Source organism: Viscum album (assembly GCA_963277665.1). Lineage (NCBI taxonomy): Eukaryota > Viridiplantae > Streptophyta > Magnoliopsida > Santalales > Viscaceae > Viscum > Viscum album. The sequence goes on along the minus strand of OY728134.1, from coordinate 346,393,814 downwards.
ATGAAATTAATTAAAAATGTTACATATAAAAAATAATTTTATTTAGCATCAAACTTTATTTATTATAATTTTATGGAAACCATATGTTTTAGATGAATAATAAACCATTTGATTGAATATATAATATATAAATTTCATTAAAATCATTATTTAATAGTGATAAATTTAATTTATTAAAATAAAACCACACTGTACACATAAAAATTGTTTTTAGAAAAAAATATGTAACTTTTAAATTTAAATGATATTTCTTTTTGAACCAATTGGTAAACAATTTCTTAATTTTATACATGTTTAAAACATATAATTTTTATAATTTATACAATCTTATTCCCACCCTTCAATTTTGTGCCCAATTAATAATCATCATATATAAATAATATAATTACCGAGTCATTTAGTCTTGGTGGTGGGTGTTTTATACACTCTCAAACATCATGTTCCTCTTTTAAAATCCTAGGGTGGTATAGAATCCCTATAAAATGATTTAAAAAACATAAAATGTAATTTTTTTGGGGATTTATGTAGTTAAATGAATTTTTATAAACATATAATGCATTATTGATGTCTTAAATGAATATATTACAACTATAGTACCGTCTTGATATTTTTTAATTCAAATATGTGAATAGTCATGGAAAAAACATTAATAGTTTATTATGTTAAATATTACATTATTAAATAATAAAATGTTATTCAATTTCATATATTTTTTAAATAAAATGAGATACAATCAATAATATAATATATAGTTAATTTATGTGTCAGTTATCCAATTATATGAAAATTCATGAACATTAATGTTAAAAACCATTGATATCACAATTATTAAAAAATGGTTAACATGGGGTTAAAACTATGTGATAATGGGTAAAATGCATTATAAATTTTTCTAATAATTATTATACGTGAGTATTTAGAATTTTCAACACTCTTTTTGTAAATATATAAATTTTTCTTCCTATATATAATATTTAATTTATATTAATATAACTCATTAATTACATCATTGGGGACCTTATTGTATATTATATAAGGTCACTAACCACCTTTAATTCTCAATGTTCATGTTAAATGAATAATAATTATTCTATAAAAGTCACTCATAAATACCCCCACCACTCATATTGGTCCATGTTTCACTAAAATGCTACTCCAGATTTCATAAGGTGTATGAAAAATGAGGCACATCAAAGATGAGGTAATCATCTTTATTATTGAATATCATTTTATATATTCTTCTAAAATTATAAATTATATAAAAAAGATTAAAATAAAATGATAATATTTTAGGAGTTATACAGATATTTTATTATGTTAATATAAAAAAATTATTCATCTCATTCTTTATCTAATAAGAATAATAACAATCATTCATGAATATTTCTTGTAGATAAAAAGTAATTCTATGAGGTACGGAATCATTTATTTTATATTTAACATCTTATTTATGTTCTATTTTTCTATTGGCACATAAATTCTATTAATGGTATAGTTGGGTAGTTTTGTAAAGGAAGGTATAGGAGGGCTATAGGTTCAGTTCCAACCAATTACACAAAGAATAAATATATTACATGATTTACATCCATTACATTAAGTGTAATGGTATAATAAGAACCTTTCAAATCAAGTAAATGAGTTTTTCTAATGATTAAGAGCAAGAAGATTAAAAAACATACAACACATTTAACCTCCATGTACATTCCCAATAACTGTTTTTCAAATTAGAGATAGGGGACACTTTTTTGTCATTACCTCACTCCCTCTTCTCTCTCGCATAGGACCACCTAATGAAGCAATGACATAGGATTTTTTTCTTATCACTTTGAAATTGTATTTGAATGTTGAAAATCTCATTATATTTTCTCCACTGAGTTCTTCATTCATCATGTGTCAATCTGTGATTTTCTAGGTATCAATGATGTTATTTAGGTGAAATATAGTATTATGTATTTTAATTATATTCATCCATTCATCATTTTTCACTGGATGTTGACCAATTAAAAGCCAGATATGGGAAAGTTACTCTAAAATCGACTTATAGTAGGTGGAGAATAAAATTTCATGAAAGTTTGGTGTTTCATAAAGCAAGTTTCTATAGTGTCGCATGACAGACATGCCTTTTATTCCTCGTAATTTTTAATGTATTAAATTTATTGAATTATGACCTTCCAGGTTTCCCCTTGGGTACCAATTTATGGTTGTATGTCCTTTAGGCCCGACCTAAACCACTCAGGTTGTGCACCCCATCTTATTCCTTATGTTATTTCACCCCACATTGTGCAAGATTTATTAATTACTTTGGAGTATATTAAATTGAATGAATTGAATTGAAATAATTTGGATAATGTTTTGCCTCATTTTCCATGTTTTTTACTTGATGATGAATGATTAAATTTTTAAATGGATTTTATGGTAATTATTTAAATTATTTGGATGAAATCAAGTAATTTTTTCAATTATTAAATAATGGATGGAATTATTGATGGATTGATTATGGTAGTGGATCCTTCAATTGGTATAACATGGGTCATGATTCTATTATATTCCATGTAACTTTCATCCATGGGTGTCTTTTACAAGAGTGGAGGAATTTTACCCTATTACTCATTGGATACTCATTCTATAAGATGCCTTGTACCTTAGTACACCATGGATTTGACCTGGTTAGACTCTTGTGGGAATCAGTTTGTTGTCACGATTTATGGAATCCAACCAGGTCAGTATCATGTTCCATATAGATGCTCCTTGGAATCGACCTGGATTCTTTATTTTTTATACTTTAGTTCATTAACATGGTGGTCAGACATTTTTTATGACATGGAATGACCATTGTTGGTGACACCTGATTATATTTTGTGGCCATGAAGGGTATTATACATTTGATTATATAGCCTATAAGTGGTATGTGTTATATACATTGTTTATATGAAAATGCTAATGTGGATTTTTTATACATTATCAATTTTCTAGGTATGGACATCTAATTACATTTTATAAATAAATAGTATTTCACATGATTTTATGCCTTCGATCATCACTTATTTATGTATGTTTGAATGTTGTTTATAGGGATCCTTAGTACGATGGATAGTGTCATAGCACTTTATTTATTATTCCAAGGAAACATTACATTTCATGATGAAATACCAATTGTATATATTCCACACTACTAAGATTGTCAAATGTTTATTTGATCTGTTATATAAACCATTTATGGGGGCCTATTGAGTTATATCTCCCACCATGTTTGGTCCATTTTTGGTACCAAGAAAGACATTGTGGATTCCACTGACAACTAGGGAATGTTCTCATGGTATGATGAATTACCTGTTCGATGATAAGATTAGGGGATCATATGACTAATCTAGGATCATTCATCATATTGGGAAAATTATATATTTGAAATTTGGTATTTTGATACATGTATTTTGATGTATTCTTGTATACCTATTTTCCTACTTCTTAGTGTCATGACATGATACATCATTTAGAATTTGATATTTCGTCTAGACTTGTCTATTTATCCATGTATTGGATATTAATCAAATGTCTAAATGATTTACTACTTATACTATTGAATGATATTTTTAAACCTATTTTTATTCACTCTAACACAAATGAATAGTCTCCCTACAGACATACCCTAGTCCCTTACTGCATTTTGGCAGCCTATGGTGAATTGGGAGGTGTGCTAGAGGTCATGTGGCCAACCGGCTTATGGCTCCATTTAGTGTCTCCTGAGACTGGATGTCACAAAGGGGTATCATATGATTTATAATCTCTACCTTTATATTTTTCAACAATATAAATCTAATTAGGAATGTTTTTGAATTTGGTAATGAGTTGTTCATAGGAGTAGCTAAACCATGTTCCTAGAAAAGATAATTTCCATGGATGTAATTTTTTGTTTTCTGTCGATTTAGATTTTATATTTGGGTGAAACTCATAAAATGTGATGTTATTTTTAATTTTATTGAGGATTTATTTTACTATTCCCAAATGAGATGAGGCGATTCATTTCATGCATCAATTTAGTAACCTTTAATGATTCACATGACATGCATTGTTCCATTACATATAAGATACATTGTCTAACCACATGACTATGTAATAAGTTTCCTATGTGACATATTTTTTAATTTCTAGTGTTCATTCAATTAATTGAGAAACATAATTGGTACTTAGATTATTTTTTGTATCATAAATTTTTATTTTCTGATTATCCTAAAAAAAACACCCTACGTAGTCTATTATGGAATGTTGATTCATGGACCATTGGTCAGACGTACTAGAAAATTAAAGGGTATGGATTAAATGTATGTCACATTTCGTTTCATGAGGTCAATTTTCCCTTCTAGATCATAATTATTGAATCAAATGGTTCATCTATTAAATAATATAATTTTTAAAATTATAAATTTAAATGTAAATTGATCTTTTGAAATAGAGAACACAACCTTGAGCAAAGTTTAGAGTGGGTAGTAAGAAGTTTCTTTAGTGATTTTTATGAATTTATATTTTTACATAGTTCTAGAAGTAGGACCATGAATAGGGGTGTGATTATATTATAGAATGGTTATGACATTTCGTAATAAGATATCTATGATATTGTTTTTATCAACATTTTCTAATGCATGTGTTTGGAATTTTAGAGACATGAAATCCTAATGACATCCAATATTATGCTGTGATTATAGTGATAAAAATGATATATATATGGTTGGATATGGGATACCAATAGATCCTCATTATTTTTGGTTTAAGGACAAATAGTTTTATCTGATATAGTTGTTGATGAATGTCATTTCAAGGGTTTTCTATTCTAGTTGTAGACTATTTAAGGGGATCTACGTCCGAACTCATAAACGGTTGTGATGAAATGAATGTTACATAAGAAGAGTCCTACTACATTTTTGGACGATGTTAGTCCACATTCCATTGATCAACCATTGATGCAAATTGTTTGATCTTCAAGATTCTAGTGACACATGATGATAATAGATTGATGATCAACACATATTTGTTTCTGGGAGATTCTAGGAAATAGTTGGTTGTTTTGATCTAGGATGAAACCCTCATAGATATCATATCGAAGGATTTAAGAAACATTTTATATGAATAATTATAGCAGATAGTCTAAGACCAGAACAATCTAGTGGGTTTATTGTTCTGGAGATGGTCATGGTGACTGTTATGGAATATTTGTCATGCTTTATAAATATATAACTTATTTAACTAATTTATATGAATTTCATTCAATAATAGGTCACCATGTTTAGTTTCATGACTATTACCAGTATAATGAAGTTTGTGCCAATTACTGAGTGGATCTTGAGGGAATATGGGGGATAATATAATTGAAACGTTGTTTCTCGGCCCTGTGGTTCAACACCCAGTGGTAGGATGTTTTATTTTGTTGCTTCACTTGTGGGGAGTACAAAATGGGATGTTAATTATGATAGAACTTTTTTCTTTCATCAATACATTATATGGGTGCATATGAGGAATTTGGGTGATTGAGAGATAATTGAGTGCTAAAATTGTGATAGTATGGGCCACAAACAATGATTCTTTAGGACCCTCCCTCTAGTAGTTAGTGGAAGGGGGATGAAAACAAACAATGACTAAAAGTGTGATTCACAACTTCATGTAAAGTTTTTAGTTTAGATAGTGTCTTTTTGGTCATGGTGGTGGATGTGGTCGAGAAATCCAATCACTAGTTGTACATAGACAATAGTTTTGGTTTACTCTAGGTAGTGAGGTATTCTCATAAGGAATAGTTTAGTCCAGGTATATTCTGTTCATCCTACACATGAGTAGAAAAGGATCATTCCATCTACATTGAGAGGTGTGATCTTGGTAGCCTCTGCATTAGTGTCTGCACTTTTTGATATAGTTGAATGATATATTTTCATATCTTTACATGTGGTGGAGAGCCTCAAGATAATGGTTCACATTTCTGATGGTCTTATGACCTTGTATACTTAATTAGGGTACATAATGGAGTATGTATTTCAGTGCATGGATTTCCCCTTCATACATGTGTGTGTCACTTTATTTGGAATATTTTTTCAATGATATTATTGGGTTTGAAGTAATAATCAAAAGGGACTAGTGAGCTGATTATCAATACTATGTTGATTTCTATCATCGAAGTGTGAATTTGACATCCCTAGAGGTTAACATTTTTCATCAAAATGATGAATGCGATTTCATGGAGAGATGAGGTAGACTTAAGCATCATGGGATGTGTTGATGAAATCACAGAGAGACAATTTATATTTAGATAATCATGGAAAACATCTCCTGTAATTTCGTCTGGTGGTTGATGATTTCAAGGATGTTCTCCTAGATGGATTTTCTAGTTCACCTCCTTAGATAAAGCTAGATTTCTCTATAGATCTAGTTCTAGGTAATGTATCAGAATATATTCATCAATACACTATGGATATTACAATGTTACACAGGATCCTGATACATTTATAGGTCTTCAATTAATTTGTGTTTATATGAATAAATACTTCACTATTGGGCTCTCTATCCCTTTTGTGAAAAAATGTATATTGTACCATTAAGAAATGTGTGTATTATCATAAGTTGAACCAGTTTACAATAAATAAACAATATCACTTAATAAAATAGAGGTCTCTTAGACTAGCTTCAAGGAAATCGGGTATTAAAAAAAACTTATTTGACATCATGTTTCCTCAAGGTACATTTTTAACATAAATTCATACCTCATATATCATTTTCTAGCGTGAATGGTAATTATGAGTCTCTAGTTATGTTGCTTGGTCACACAAACTTATCATCATTTTTCATGGTGCTGATTAAATGTGTTTTCAACACTTATTTGGATTTTTTTGGTGGTTTCATGCATGATATCTTCATGTATTCTCATAATCAACACGATGATGCCAAACCCCTTTAGATAATTTTAGATACACTAAGAGAGAATCAGTTATATTATATGATATCAATGTTCCACTTATGGATTGACAATAATCACATCATGGGTCATGGTATCTCTAGGAAAACAGTATCTGTAGACCAATAGAAGGTGATAACTATAGTTTTATAAAATTATCCAAAGTCCTTATTTGACTTATGTAGTTTATATTGGTTATTATCATATTAAAATAAATTCACTAAGGAAATAAAATTCATAGGAGAATCACCTAATACATTGAATAAGAATTGTGTAAAGTTTTTATGGATAAATATTTGTGAAAATATCTTCCATGTGTTGAAAGGGATGTTGGCTTCACAACCATTCTAGATTATAATAGTTACGAGTTAGAGAAACACTATGTGATGCGATAAATCAGGTATCTTGCAAAGAGATGTTCCAATGTAGTGAAAGAGTCATAGAATATGAGTCTCATCATTTAAGGATTCATGAGTTAAATTACCATATGTGTGATCCTGATATAGCTATAGTAGTTCATTATTTGTGTTTTTTGGGACACTAATTACTAGGAGATCATTTTATGGTGTCCAACAACACTAAATACTCATTTTTATATTTACACAACATAACTTGAATAAGAGGAATAAATGGTTGGTGGTATACATAAAATATTTCTAATTTTGAGATTTCATATACACCTATAATTGGTAATGTAGTGTATAATGCATTGAGTAGGAGGAATCATATATAGGTAGCTATGGAGGTTAATAATGAGTGGAAGCTAATTGATTTGTATTAAAAGATTCATATGGAGGTGCAGGATAATCATGGCCTGAAAATACTTTTAACCTTATATATGACATATAAACTTATATATAGAGTAATGATGAGGTAGCTATTATATTTTAAGGGCCTAAACCTATGATAGAGGGTAGTAGGTGAGGACCCACAAAATGGTTGATAAATGTGAGGGGATAAAATTCTATATATTCATGGTCTGGTGTGGATTCTGATAGACATACATGAATAGATGATGTGATTATTTCATTCCTTAGTTTATTCAATTAATTTTGGAGTTAACATGGTGTATCATAATTGAAATATCTATTATTTGTGGCTAGGCATGAAACATGAGGTTTCTTGTTTTTTATGAGGTTTTCCACATACATGATGGTAAATTAAGAAGTACATTGATCTGTTGGGATTTTAAAGTGGTTATATATTCCATAGTGGAAATGGGATGATGTTGTGATGGATTTAATAGTAAGATTATTATGGTTTCCTCACGATAGGGATGAAATATTTGTGTTTTTATTCATGCTATTGAATAATTCACATATCCTTATAATTATTTATACATTATCAATAGATGAGCTTTGTAGGTTGAACATATGTGAGATATTTGGACTTCACAGGGAACCTCCGACCTTGGAATCATGTTGGGAATCATTGATTATGTGAAATTTTGGTTAGAGATTATAGATGGTATTTCAGACACTGTATCATCTAATCATGACATATCACCCTATGAATGATGTCCGGTCAGAGTGCATGATTCATGTACTTGAAGACATGTTGTGAGAATGTGTCTTATATTTTTGGGCCTCTTTGGAGAAGAATATTCCCCAAGCTCAGTTTATCTAAAATGATATCATTTAAGAGACTATAAATATGGAACCATATAATAATTTTTTTAATTTAGGAAATTCCAATTACACCTATAAAGGATAGAGGTAAGGGAAGTTGCATTATTCAGACTATGTCTCAATAAGTATACTTTGAATAATGACTAGAAGATTTGACTGTGACATGATACTATATAGTCTGTATAATAATTTTATGTTGATCATTGTATATGAGCTTTATAGGTTGATTGTGGGGATCAAGACTTTTTAGATATCTCACCATTCTTGGGAAACTTATGGATTAGGAGATAGGTTAATCATTCACCATGATATTTTGGGTTGTTCACAATTATAGAAAGAATTAGGATAATAGAATATAATTTAATGTTACCTAAGAGGTACCAATCAATGAATGGAGTATTTTATTTATCCCACCTAAAAAATATCACTTAGACCCATAACATGCTCTATGTGGAGTAATAGGATGATGTTCCAATTGAGGAGAATTTTATTTGTGTCATAGATAGGAACATAAGGGTTCTCAATGGCAGGTCAGTTCCTTAAGTATGGGTGTTATGGCAGCACAACCATTAATAAGACAAAACATGGAAGTGGGAGGCCAACATGTATTATTAGTGGTGGATGTTATTCTAAAAAAATTATTGACCAACCAAGTAAGGAATATTTAAGGATAAATTAATTTAATGGGGGGAGATTGTTAGATCCCAGGTTATTCTATGAGATATGCAATCTTTTTTTTATAGTTATCTACTTGTTTAAATTATTTTTTTCATTTAAAACCTTTAGAGGGGTATGGTCAGGTAGGATATTTATTTAATTGAAGGGTATGGAGTGTTGTAGGTTAGATGTAGTACTTATAATAAGCTTTAACCAGAATACACAACATATATAAATTACATGACATGTAATGATTTGGTTATAACCTTTAACATCATCTAAAGAGTTTTTCCCAAGGAGGAAGACCCTAATAATTTCATGACATGTGAAGCATTTATAAACTCTATAAATTCAAGAGGAAAACATTTAAAATAAGAGGATGGGGCCTCTATTTTTTAAAAGAAAGTAATCTTCTATTCTCTCCCACATAGGATCAACCATTGATTAAAATAACAAGGCTTTGGTGATGTATTTCCACTCCTACTCATAATTGATCATTTTCTATATTTCTGGATTAACATGGGTGATTTCTACATTTTTATCGTGAGGTTATTTGTTTGTCTTATTATTGATATGGTTATTCATAAGAATTATCGTATACACTGTATTCATGATTTTTTACTGTTCTAAATTTTTCTTTAAATATTGACCAAATCAGAACATGATATTGGAACAGTTCCCCAATATGGACCTATAGTATGTGGTCTATAAAAGTTCATGCAATGTAAGGTATATTATTAATCTCATTTACATTATGTCAGATGCCCAACATTCTAATTTTACATTATAAATTATTAAAATTATTCTTTTGAATGAATTGAAGCCTGTTAGGATTTCGCTTGGGTTCCATTTTATGGATGGATTTCATTTAGCCTCTTCCACGGACACCCATGGGTTTAAGCCCTGCTTTTTCCCCATGTTATACCACACCATTTGGTATGTGTTAGCTTTCCACTATTATTGGATCCTATTAAATTTAATGAATAGGAAATAATTGATTAAGATAAAGTTATTCGAGATATCGTTTGTGTTTACAAGATTATAATTGATTAAATTGTTTAAATTTATTTTATATATATTCTAGAAATTTGTTAGAAGAACTCATGGAATGTTTTATATTGTGAAATTATTAATTTATTGATTGATGTATTGATTATGGTGGAATATGATTGTATTGGAGTGACATAGAGCATGATTTCATTAGATTCCATAAAAATTCCTATAGTGGTTCATGTTTACCTTAGTGGAATCCATGGACATATTTACTCTTTTTATCTTGATTCCATATTATTCCATTGCAATTGATGCACCTTAGATCAGGATTTCATGGACTCATGTTGGGCATAGGCAGTTGGAATCCTCCATGCTCTCAAATTATTTCGTTACCAAGTTTCCATGTAGAACCTCGTGGGACTCATTGTAGATCCTTGGTCTTCTATACCTTAAATCCATCGCTTCATGGAATGAAACATGCCATTACACGAAATATCCAATATTGATTACACGAGATTATATAGCATGGAAGTGAGGGGTACTATACAATTGATTATATAGAATTGTTGTGGTAGTTGTTATAAACATGGTTTACATGGAATTTAAATTATGTAATTTTTTATACATTATATATATCCGCGACGTGGGTATATGATTAAATTTTATAGACTAATATTATAACATTATCTTGAATTATTTATAGCTACGAATCATTGTGGGATCTTAAATTTTATTCACAATGTCCCTTGGAAGGAAGGACAACATGACCACATTTATCACTTCTTCCATGGGAATATTACATTCATTGTGTCTATATTTTTCAAACATATTTCACACTACATAGATTGTTATTCACAGATTTGATATATTATAAACGTCATTGGAGGTGGCCTACTGTATAGGTACCTTTCCTTAATCATTACTTATTATTTAACTAAATGAATAATTCAAATTGAGGATCTTTTCAGGTTTATATTTTAAGAGAATTAGGACATAACTATTACATCTCAAAGATTACAAAGTAGACACATCTACTCAGGTTCCATTTTTTTCACAAAATAAAAACTCTTGAACAAAAGAGTCATGTCTAGTTCCTTGTTTTAGACAGCCTAAATTTTCCTTGATCCCATCCTTGACCCCATTCAACTTTATGTCCTGTGAAAAAAGGTTTCAAAAAAACATGGGAAGATCATAAAAAGTTCAGTAAGGGTTATAACAATACGGAAAGAAAACATTAGTCCATGTATACATAAGAATCAATGAAATCATACTTTACTCATAAAACAGAATCAATTTAACATACCTTATGAAATCATAGGATTTACGAATAACTCATAGAAATCATAAGACATAAAGGTAACTTGAGGCATTCGTAAAATTCTTACGTATGGAGTAACCATCAGGGTTACTTTTGGAATATCCATCACATTATATTCCCTAAATCGCTTCGGAGAAACCTTAACTTTTAACCCCTTTGTGTTACCCAATGCATTGGAGAGCTATATCGGGCTCACCCGCCCTTAGTTTATCACGGAACCACCTGTCTTCATAATCAATTCCCAAGAAACATAACATAATCATAGCACATAACTTAAGAATTAATTAAAGATTACATTACCACATTTCAATAACAATATAACATTTTAAGATAATGAATCCATTCTAAAAACCATTTTTAAAACCATTTAAAACATTTAATAAAGTGATTTTTGAATCAAAGTGTCCCATACCACTTTGAATATTTTAGCACTTTAAACCATTAATATCCATATAATTAAATCCTTAAAACCATTTTGAAAACATGAATATTAATGAGAAATATTTTTAAGAATAAATCATTAAAACATTTAAAACGATATTTTAGTTAAAGGGGTTTTAACAAAATGGGAGACACTTGAATACAATAATTGAGGAATAAATTTAATTAGAACATTATAATATCATGAGAATAAAGGGATTCATGATATAATATGCCAAAGGACAGTATATACACCATATAAGAGTGAATTGGATCATAACAACAATGAAGTCTCAATAGAAATGTAAAATGAGACGAAATCCCTTATAAAGAAGGTATCCTTAAAATTAAGGATAAATCAATCTCATAATTATGTGTGGTAGATATAAATACACCCAATATAAGTGTATATTAAGTGTAAAACAATAAAAGGTAATTCACACATATTCAAGGGATGAAATATTCAATAACTATATGTTGAACCCAATGAAATCAAAATTGGGTTAAGAAGTTCCCTTGGTAAAATTCAACAGCCTAACAGCATCACTTTAAAATTCATAAATTTAGTTGATGAGAGAGAAAATGGTATCTCATCACTTGGACATAAAATTTAAATCAATAAGGATATATAATAACATATCCCAACATAAAAATATGTAAATTAAAAGATATAACAAAATAAGTCTTTTTATAAGAGGAGTGTGAAAGGTTCCCTAACCGATTTGGGAAACATTCGAAACGTACACCCCATGAAAGAAGGGCCATTCAATGAAGATGTAAATAACCATAAATGAGATTATATTATACAAATAGTAAAATAATGGCCAGTACATACACCACAAAAAAGGAAATAGTGGCCAATGTAGCATACATCTCACGGGAATAAAAGCGAGATGAAAAATCCCTTACGAAAACTCAACAGCCAAACGACGCCACTTAAAACGTCCAAAAATGGATTTATAAGATCAAATAGGGTCTCTCATAATATGAACATAAAAATTACAGAATGTGGAATATAAAAAAACATCCCCAAACTTAAGAAAGATGAGCTTAAAAGAAATGACATAAAAGAGAGTACTTAAAAAGAAAGAGAGTGGTAGGATCCCTTATCTCAAATCCAAATTGTCTTGTTCGTTTCTTCATATTCCTGAATAATAAAATTTGGTCAATTTATAATTGCTTAAGGTCCTCCTTTAAAGATTATTATTCAGTTTATATCACATATTATAATGTTATAATAACTGGTTATGTGAGTTCATATAAGATGTTTTTGTCGATGTTTTGTACATGAGTCAAAAATGAACTTGTTTGAAAATGATTGTCCATGTAGTTATAAGTAAATCGTCTCCAGAATAGTATTAATGATTTAAATATCATATATATCCAGTAAATATTCATTTTATACTATTCCATAACAATTTTAGATAAAAAGAAATGAAATGAACCGTTCATGGAGACGGTAGGCCGTACGTACGCATGGACGCTATATTCATTTTTTGACATATTAATGGAATTAAAAATAATTGATAGATATATATATATTATAATTCCAGTATAATATATATGTTTTATAGGTCACATAAGTTCATTAATTTAATTATTTATACATTCCATGTATTGCATGAACAAGTCACATCATTTGAGGGGGCAGTAGTCCACACTTCCTCATATGAAATTATCGCATTTTCACAACTTGCAAAGAATAAAGGTATGTTTAAAATATAAAATACAGAAGCATATGGAAAACATAAATAACATATATATCATATATAAAATATAGTTACATCATAATGGCCACCATGAAAGGTGTGAAGAGAATATTTAACAATCATCGTTTCGTGAGGCAGTAATTCGCCATCAACAGAAATGGTATGTTATTTAACCATTAGACGGAGGTGTGTGTAAGTGTAGCTAGAATCCTTCACATAACAACATCCTAGTATATTTAAGATACTGGTGTTGTTACAAAATAAAGTAATAGAAAGAGATTATGGGTTTGGAGAAGCAAAATAAAACAAAAGAACACAAGTGAAGACATTACCTTTAAATCGGGTAACTACTCATGGTTTGAACCAAAAGGGTTTCTTGAAGAAAATTATGCCAAAGGTGAGGCTTCAATGATGAATAGAGGGATGTGTAGAGATGTAATGGGGAGGGTTTGGCCAATCCAAAGGCTTGAGAGGTGTGGGTATGGTGGTAGAGGTGGGGGACTTTTATAAGAGAAGAGGAGGGACACTCTTGGAAGGTTATAAAATATTACCTTATTATAAAATGCTTTTCGGATTTTAATGGTCCCAAAAGGATATATTTCGAGTATAATGTTATAAGGTTTCTAAATCCTCCCATCCAATATGTTTGTGACAAGTGTAGGACTTAGATCTCACCCTATCTTCTCATTTTATTTAAATCGTTCATTCACGAGGTAATCACTGCATCATCATGGTGTCATAAATAAAATAATTTATTTAATGTCTAAAAATTATAAAAGAAATATTATGATGTATTAAAGATTTTTTTATTTCTAATAAATATTTATAGTAAAAAATATGACTTGTATAATCCCATGTAAAAATTGTTTTCTTAAAACAATACATGTTTCTGACATTTTAATTTTAACTTTAACTAAAAAGTTGTTAATGTAATTTTCCAGCAAAAGGGGCTCCATGGGGTGCCCAAGTTGACCTATGGATTTTCTTGGTCGGCCATTACTCATCAAATAAGGGTAGGACATGTGTCAAGGTAATTTCATATTATTATAACATTATCTTTACCTTAAATTACACTAATTATCTTTAATCGCGATTAATAAAACATAAAAGTTACTATTCACCAAAAAATTATTTTAATCTCATTGAACCACATTTTACTTCCTAATAATACAGTGTATTTTGGATTTTTGAAAATCAAATCACAGAAGTAGTAAAGTTTCATTTAAATGAAAAATCAGTTTCTTTAACTACCACTTAGTGGTTTCACTATTCATCAAAAATTGAAGTTTTTAGAAAAATACCAAAAATTCACCCTATGCTATATTTGATATTCCAAATTCAAAAATGATGTATATTTTACAAAATTCAAAATATATAAGTTGAAATAATTAATTTAATAAGTCATTCCTGCTGTCAAAACAAATAGTGTGTTTTTAAGAAACAATATCTATTAAAAGATTGACACTAGTTTAAGTACAATTTCAAAGTGAAATTAATTTCAATGAACACCATTGTATTAAATGGTAAAAATATATTCTAAATACACTTTAATATAAATTAAGAAGATAATATTTCCATATAAATAAATCAGATTAAAAGGAGGTTTTGAATTAAAATGCAACATTTTCATTAAAAATGATCTTTATCGGAAAAATAACAAAAATGTACAAAAAGTAAATTTTGATGTCCAGATTCTAAAAAAGGATTTTATTTTGTCAAATAAAACATATAAAATTGTAAAAAGTATATTTAAAAAGAGTTCTCCATCAAAAGGCGGTTAATCGAACTTTTAAATAATATTAGAATATTTATGCTTAAAATTAGATTCATTTGCATTTTAAGCCTCTAACATTTATTGGATAAATGTAAAAATATTTAACAAACATATGTAATCATTTTTTAGTTATTTCTATTCATTCCCACCATTACAACAGCTAGGCGTTAACTATTATAATATTATTACATTATTAGTGTGCAACATAAGATTTCAAAGAAACTCATTGTTGCGTATTGGGTACGCCATCGAGCATAGCATTCCCTTTAAAGTAGTATTGATACTTTATTCACAAATGTGGATAATCATTAGAATGTAATATTATTTATTTACCTGGGATGTTACATCCTTCCCCCCTTTTGGGAATTGCGTCCTCTCAATTTCAAAATTGGGCTTCGAAACTTCATTGAAAGTCCCACAACGGAACAAGAGTCAGTAAAACTATCACTTTAAATGAAAGGGAGAGAAGTACAAAGGTCACCCGAGTAAACCCATACTGGGATTCCATGTATGAAAATATGGATTTGGAGGAGGAAACAAAGGGTCTTGTTATGATGGAGAGTGATAGAAAACATGTTTAGGAGAAAGTTAACAACAAGAAATTCCCAAACTTGTGATGGGTTAAACGGTATTTGATTCCCCAGTAGGAAAGATTAACAGACAACATTTTTGTTTTAAGTTACTTTTCATTGAGGATTTTATTTATGAGATTAACTAAAACATAAGGAAACATACTTACTTGTCATTTTGACTTTCAACTTTTACTAGATTTCTTACACGAACTCATATTTTCTCCAAAAGATGAGTATTTAGGATGACTTGTTCACATTAAGAGAGCTATAATAAACTTCTAGAGAATCACCTAATCCAAAAAAGAGAACTATATACTTCCCATGTATTTATACCTTAACCAAAACTAAAACAAAAAATGTTAGTATATAATACCCAAAAAGGATAATCCTTTATTAAAAATAATAATCTATTCTTAATCTCCAAAATTTGTCAAACAATACCCAAAGTTAAACAAAGACCATTCAATAAACATCTATCCATAAAATTATTCAAAGTAATCAAAACTAATATTGAAACCCAACTATTTGAAGGATTTAATCACATAGTCTTCCAAGATAAACCTTAACATTTATCTCCAAATAACATCAGTTACTCTTAAAGTCTCATACTGAAAAGTAATTAACCTAATCACATATCCTCCATGATAGGTTAATAATTTCCATAGATAACCCAAAATAAACTTATTCTAGATTCACAAGATCATCTAACTAAAATGAATTAGTCAAACTAACCAGGGAATTCACATAGTCTAGTGGTAGGCGATAAATACCAGCCACACTTTGGTTGTGGGTTCGATTCCCGTAGCTTCGTCAGACGCGACAGGTTGTCACACGGTCTATGTGTTGTCCTTTTTTCCAAAACTACATAATTCTTATAACATTCCCCAAAATACGATAAAATATTCAAAAATAACCATGACATAATTTAACCTCTAGTTTATCTCATGTCGTTCATATTCCATCATAACGTATAGTAACCCATAATTACCTCAAAAGTAAGGATCATATAAACCCTAATGGTTACCTTTATAATTATTACCTCAACTTCCATGTTGAGTTGGTTCTCTCGTACATGATGCATTAGAGAACTCACCAAGGACCAAGTGGTTGATCATGACTCCTGATAGTTGGTTTAGAATAATCATGAGATTTCACATTGAATCCCCCATTTCATCTAGTCTCTTAATCAGAGAACCACCATAGTTTCTGTCAAACCCATTTTCACTTTGGTGCCTGCTAGATCCATCCATTTACTAAAACCAGAAATGTTAGTGTGAGTATATCAACAAAATCATTATGTACTGATGAGGAAGTTAAACACTAAGCTATACTTACTCATTCACTTTATCTAAAAACTATGACTCTTTCGGAAATCCTAGCCCTTATGGTAATGTCACTTATGCTTAAAGAAAACCCTAACCTCTAAAGTTATCTAAACCGACCTCTAATACCAACTATAAGGACTCGGACTTAAACATTACTTATTATTGAATTAAATGAATAATTCCCATTGAGTATCTTTTCAGGTTTAGAGTTTTAGATAATTAGGACATAACTATTACATCTCAAAGATTACAAAGTACACACATCTACTCAGCTTCCATTTTTTTCACAAAATAAAAACCCTTGAATAAAAGATTCATGTATAGTTCCTTGTTTTACACAGCCTGACATTTCCTTGATCCCATCCATGACCCTATTCAACATTATGTCCTATGAAAAACATTTCAAAAAAACATGGTATGAGCATAAAAAGATCAGTAAGGGTTATAATAATACGGAAATAAAACATTTGTCCATGTATACATAAGAATCAATGAAATCATACTTTACTCATAAAACATAAGCAATTTAACATACCTCATTAAATCATAGTATTTACTAATAACTCATAGAAATAATAAGACATAAAGGTAACTTGAGGAATTCATAAAATTATTATGTAGGGATTAACCCTCATGGTTACGTTTGGAATACCCATCACAGTATATTTCCTAAATCTCTTCAGAGAAACCGTAATGTTTAACCCTTTCGTGTTACCCAATGCATTGGAGAGCTTTATCGGGCTCACCCGCCCTTAGTATATCACGGAACCACCCGTCTTCATAAACAATGCCCAAGAACCATAAAATAATCATAACACATAACTTAAGCATAAAGGAAAGACAACATTCCCACATTGCAATAACAATATAACATTTTAAGATAATGAATCCATTCTAAAAACCATTTTCAAAACCATTTAAAAAATTTAATAAAGAGATAACTGAATCAAAGAGTCCCATACCACTTTGAAGATTTTAACATTTTAAACCATTAATATCCATATAATTAAATCCTTAAAACCATTTTGAAAAGATGGATATTAATGAGAAATATTTATAGGAATAAATCATTAAAACATTCAAAACGATATTTTAGTTAAAGGGTTATTAACAAAATGGGAGACACTTGAATAAAATAATTGATGAATAACATTTAATAAAAACATTATAATATCATGATAATAAAGGTATTATTGATATAATATTCCAAAGGACAGTATATACACCATAAAATAGTGAATTGGTGCATAACAACAATGAAGTCTCAATAGAAATGTAAAATGAGATGAAATCCCTTATAAAGAGGGTATCCTTAAAATTAAGGATAAATCAATCTCATAATTATGTGTGGCAGATATAAATACACCCAATATAAGTGGATATTAAGTGTAAAACAACAAAAGGTAATTCACACATATTCAAAGGATAAAATATTCAATAACTATATGTTGAACCCAAAGAAATCGAAATTGGGTTAAGAAGTTCCCTTGGTAAAATTCAACAGCCTAAAGACATCACTTTAAAATTCATAAAATTAGTTGATGAGAGAGAAATGGTATCCCATCACATGGAAATAAGATATAAATCTATAAGGATATATAAGAACATATCCCAATATAAAAATATGTAAATTAAAAGACATAACAAAATAAGTCTTTTTAAAAGAGGAGTGTGAAAGGTTCCCTTAGTGATTTGGGAAACTTTCGAAACATACACCCCATGAAAGAAGGGTCATACAATGAAGATGTAAATAAAAATAAATGAGAGTATATTATACAAATAGTAAAATAATGGGTATTACATACAACACACAAAAGGAAATAGTGGCTAATGTAGCATAAATCTCACGGGAATAAAAGTGAGATGAAAAATCCCTTACGAAAACTCGACAGCCTAACGACGCCACTTAAAACATCCAAAAATGGATTTATGAGATCAAATAGGGTCTCTCATAATATGAACATAAAAAGTACAGAATGAGGAATGTAAAATAACATCCCCAAACTTAAGAAAGATGAGCTTAAAAGAAATGACATAAAAGAGAGTACTTAAAAATAAAGAGAGAGGGAGGATCCCTTACCTCAAGTCCGACATGTCTTGTTTTTTTTCTTTATATTACTGAATAATAAACTTTGGTAAAATTTTAATTTCTTAAGGTCCTCCTTTAAAGATTATTATTCAGTTCATATCACATATTATAATGTTATAATAATTGGTTATGTGAGTTCATATCAGACGTTTTTGTCGATGTTTGGTACATGAGTCAAAAATGAACTTGTTTGAAAATGATTGTCCATGTAGTTATAATTAAATCATATCCAGAATAGTATCAATGACTTATATATAATATATATCCATTACATATTCATTTTATACTATTCCATAACATTTGTAGATAAAAAGAAATGAAATGCACCGTTCATGGAGAGGATAGGCCGTACGCACGCATGAACGCTACTTTCATTTCTTTGCCATATTAATGGAATTAAAAATAATTGAGAGATATATATATTATAATTAAAGTATAATATATATCTTTTATAGTTCACATAATTTCATTAATTTCATTCTTTATACATTCCATGTATTGCATGAAAGAGTCACATCACTTGAGGGGGAGGTAGTCCACACTTCCTCGTATGAAATTATTGCATTTGCAAAACATGAAAATCATAAAGGTATGTTTTAAATATAAAATACATAAGCATATGGAAAACATAAATACCATATATATCATATATAAAATACAGTGACATCATAATGGCCACCATGAAAGGTATTAAGAGAATATTGAACAATCATCGTTTCGTGAGGCAGTAATTCGCCATCAACAGAAATAGTATGTTCTTTAACCATTAGACGGAGGTGTGTGTAAGGTTAGCTCGAATACTTAACATAAAAACATCCTAGTATATTAAGTATACTGGTGTTGTTACAAAAGAAAGGAATAAAAAGAGTTTAGGGGTTTGGAGAAGCAAAATAAAACAAAACAACACAAGTGAAGACATTACCTTTAAATTGGGCAACTCCTCTTGGTTTGAACCAAAAGGGTTTCTTGAAGAGTATTATGCCAAAGGTGAGGCTTCAATGATGAATAGAGGGATGTGTAGAGACTAATTGGGCAGGGTTTGGCCGAGCCAAAGGCTTGAGATGTGTGGGTAAGGTGGTAGAGGTAGGGGCCTTTTATAAGAGAAGAGGAGGGGAACTCTTGGAAAGTTATAAAATATTACTTTATTATAAAATTATTTTCGGATTTAAAAGGTCCCAAAATGATATATTTCGAGGATAAGGTGAGAAGGTTTCGAAATACATCCATAAAATAGGTTTTTGACAAATTTAGGACTTAGATTTTACCCTATCTTCTCATTTTATTTAAATCGTTCATTTATGAGGTAATCACTGCATCATCACGGTGTCAAAAATAAAATAAATTATTTAATGTCCAAAAATTATAAAAAAAATATAATGATTTAGGAAAGAGTTTTATATTTCTAATGAATATTTATAGTGAAAAAATATTACTTGTATAACCCCATGTAAAAATTGTTTTAGTAAAACAATACGTGTTTGTGACATTTTAATTTTAACATTAAATAAAAAGTTATTAATGTCATTTTCAAACCAAAGTGGCTCCATGGGGTCCCCAAGATGACCCATGTATTTTCGTGGTCGGCCATGAATCATCCAATAAGGGTAGGACATGTTTCAAGGTCATTTCATATTATTATAACATTATCTTTACCTTAAATTACACTAATTACCTTTAATCACGATTAATAAAACTTAAAAGTAACTATTTACCAAAAAATTATTTTAATCTCATTGAACCAAATTTTACTTCCTAATGAAAACCATGTATATCATATTTTTGGAAATCGAATCACAGAAGTGGTAAAGTTTCATTTAAACTAAAAATCAGTTTCTTTAACTACCACTTAGTGGTTTCACTATTCATCAAAAATTGAAGTTTTTCAGAAAAATACCTAAAATTCACCCTAAGCTATATTTGATATTCTGAATTCAAAAATGACGTCTATTTTAAAAAATAAAAAATATATATACGTTTCATTAATTAATTTAAAAATTCATTCCCGCTGTCAAAACAAATAGCATGTTTTTAAGAAGCAATATCTATTAAAATATTGACACTAGTTTAAGTCCAATTTCAATGTGAAATTAAATCCAATGAGCACAATTGGATTAATTGGTAAAAATATATTATAAAAACAATTTAATATCAATTAAAAAGATATTCTATCCATATAAATAAATCTTATTAAAAGGTGGTTTTGAATTAAAATGCAACATTTTCACTAAAAATGATCTTTATCGAAAAAATAAGAAAAATTTACACAAAGTAAATTTTGATGCCCAGATTATAAAGAAGAATTTTATTTTATCAAATACAACATATAAAAGTTTCAAAAGTATATTTAAAAAGGGTTCTCCATCAAAAGGCAGTTAATCGACCTTTTAAAGAATATTAGAAGATTTATGCTTAAAATTGGATTCATTTGCATTTTAATCCTCTAACATTTATTGACTAAATGTAAAAAAATTTAACAAACATATGTAATCATTTTGTAGTTATTTCTATTCATTCCCACCATGAAAATAGCTAGGAAGTAACTATTATAATATTATTATATTATTAGTGTGCAGCGTAAGATTTCAAATCAACTCGTTGTTGTGTATTGGGTACACCATCGAGAATAGAATTCCCTTTAAAGTAGTATTAATACTTTATTCAAAAATATGGATAAACATTAGAATGTAATATTATTTATTTACCTGGAATGTTACATACTTAGTGATATATCAAGCCCTTTTTAGGTAGTCATTGTTTACCTAGAAAAACATCATCAAATGCAGGTAGGGATGGGGGAACTTTTCCAATGTATGATGGTTAACTTGTTTTTTTTGTTATGAGTTGGGGAGAATAGGATCAAATTATTGTCATGACGTTAACTTGGATAGTTCTTTTTGGTAATTTTTATATTTTGATACTTGTATTATGATGAATTCATATTTATAGGCTTTCATACATTATAGATACCTTGAATTGAACATAATTTTTTATATGATATTACTTCTTGAATTTTGTATTTTTTCTTATCCTGGATATTTATATTCCATTATGACGTTTTAAAGATTTTGATATTGAGTGATTTGATTACAAATATTATTATACACTATTAAATATGAGTATTTTCTCCACATAGAAACACTCCAATTCCTAGATGCCATTCGATGGTCTCTGGTACATGAGGAACTATGTGTGAGTCCCATTGATCCATCTGCTCGAGGAAATATTCAGTGGATCTCAAGTCAAGATGTTACAGTTTGGACTACCATCATGCTAATTTGATTAATTATATTACCATCACCTACATTAATGGATGGTTAAAATGATAAATTTAAGGTGTTAATATGATATTAGGGATAATAATTTGAATGGGTAAATATTATATATAATATATGTTAATTAAGTTCCAATTGTTAAAAACTATATCATCAAATATGTGTATGTATGAACTTCTATCTCCATTTAGTTTTGTACATAATGATTAAATATGAACTGATTCATGGATATGGGAGTGATATTAATAATTTAAATTTAGGTTTATTACATCATAATTATTCACCAAATATAAAATTTTATATTACTTATATTTGTTGCATCTAATGAAAAGTAAAAAACCTTTCATGTGAACATTTAAACTTCCACATTATGATCAAATTTAGTTTAATTATTTGAAAAAAATTAAAGGGATATAATAAAACATTATTAGATGCCTCAAAATGTTAATAATTATGTAATTTTTTTATATTATTTAACAATTAACCCTCTGACCATGGTCAACCTATCAATGTCATTTTTCAATTTTGATATAAATTTCCCCAAAACCCCTAGTGCTGAATTAACTAATTATATAACAAAAAATAACATTATAATAAAAAAATTAAATCATTAAATAAAAAGTAAATAAATAGAAAATTTTTACCAAATATTTAAATACTAGTAATAAAATTATTTTACATGAATTTAAAAATATACATAGTAAGTATGGACATGTGGTATAGTGTTTCATAACTAATTTTTCTCTTATTATGTGGTAACACTTAATAATTTTAATTTTTATTAAATGATTCTATGTGAATTAATTTATAAATTATTTTATTATATAACTAATTTTTCTTATATGAATTTAAATATGTTCACAAAATAAAATTTATTATCAATTATTGCTTCATATGTTATGATATTTATAGATGGTTTCACCAAAAAAAATATCCCATTTTCATCACAGATGTTTCATATTATGTACCATGAATAATTTTGATTCAATACATAATTCCCCATGATTGAATTTTTACATGTTAATAATTGTAAATAATTTTGTTTTATAATCCATGGAATTATATTTCTTCCAATGAATTTTGATTCAATCATTATAAAGTAGTAATGAATATATGTTACAATCTCATTTCCATTCAATATTATTGATGTTAACCATTCTTTTGGTGGAAATTGTATTTTTTAATTATATAAACCATAAATAGATGTTAATACAGTTATTATTCATGTGTTTTACATGATTTCTCTTCATTATACCATCATTGGATCATAATGAGATCAAAATACCATTTTACACTAAAAACCAATTTTATTCAATATTACTGTCAAGAATATCCTCACATCTATATCCATGAAATTCGAACTTTATTCAAGAATGAAATTTTTAATTGTGATTTTATAAATTAATTAAATTTAAACTATATTATGATTTCATTAAAAATTAATAAATAGGTTTTAATTTTCATCTTTCATATAGGAAATTTATTATTTTCACTAGAAGTCTGAAAGTGATCTTTTCATTAAATTTACCAAATGAATAGATTGTTCAGTTTCCACATCTATTCTTTTCAATTTATTTTAATGGGACTATTTCAATACTTCATAAAAATTTTATCCAATGAGATGAATAGTTTCCTTATTTTCAAAAAAATTAAATAACTATTGAAATGTATATTCTTACTCTTGAAATATTATTTATTATTTTTATATTATTCAATGGAGATAATTTACAATGATTCAATCATCCATCACTATATATATGGAATATTATTATATTTATGAAAATTTTGTGGGACTCAATTTATTTTCACAGGTTAAACAGTTTAAAAATGAATGATTATTTCTTCCAGGGGTATACTATTAAAAAGTTAATTATTCCAAATATTTTGTTAATTATATGGTACATTTATATATATGCCTGATTTATTGGTGAATTAATTATAAAACATTATGGGGGAAATGTTATAAACCTTCGATGTTTGGTTACATTTTATACAATGATTATTTGGTCCATTATATCCCTTAAATAAAATGGGTAATACAATGTTGTGAAAAAATTTTAAGTTACACCTAGTAGATGACATTTTTACCCATTATAAGATAGTCATTTGATATATAAGAATAATCTAGTTTGGTAGGACCATGATGTGTATTTGATGTTCCATAATTCATATACTAACTTTCCATGAATAAAATGGTTTCAAATTATTACTTGGATATTTGATTTTTTTAACATGGAGAATGATTGTTAATCCAGGTTACTCTTATATTTTTTAATGATTATATTCCATGTATTGATATTTATGATCCATTTTTTGATGGGTATGAATTTCCTAATATTATTCTAATTCACATTAAATATATTAACAAATTGTTATTCTTATCTTATTCTCAATGAAGATATTCAATTGTTAATGTATATGTTTACTCTTGAAGAGAATTTGGTCTCACCCTCATTTTTTTATTTACCCATGTTGTTAATAATGATGTTATTTAATATATGAGTATTGGGAATTAATATGGCAGAAAATGAAGATTTATTATTAGTTAGTAAAACATGGGTATAGTTGTGGAAAATTTATCACCAAAAGGAATTGGTAACGTTATTTATGAGTCATTCAAAATTCTATAGAACTCAAAAACAAAAAGGTCCATATATATTGTTTATTCCCAAAAAATTAGCATAGAAAAATACAAATTTGAAGAAATACCATAATCATGGCAATTATTTTCTCCACAAACAAGTTAGAAGAAGGAAGAAAAAACTCACAGATCAGGTAAGCCAATATAGAACATGTGATATCATGACAATTGGAATGTCATAGGAAAAGTTCATGCGTAGAGAATGAACTTCCCCATATTGAATAATTATATTTCTCATAATAAGGTATCCATGAATGTTTATTATCATGTGTTGACTAAAACATGAACTCATCTACATCATGTGACGTATCAATCAAAGGATTCCTGAAATTCATCTAAAAATCATTGTAAACTTATGGGAAAATATGAAAAAGGTGAAGGAGTTTTTTGATCTTCTATAATCTTGAAATAAACTATTTAGGTTCAAATGAATCCATGAAAACCCATTGAAACTTACACCTTATCATGCATGAGATAGGTGGCATGTAAGCATCCTAAAATGAAGTATTTTAAAAATGCCCATTCTATATTGTCCATCACCTATGGATTCACAAAAAAATTGGTTGTCCATGAAAATGATCCAACATAATCACGAGACCCATTTTTTCATGTAATGAATCACATGTAGGGGTGATTGTTTTTTAAAACATTCACACAAACATTTTATATCCTCAAACCTTTCAAAATAAATACTGAATTATATTAAGGAAATGTAAATGATTCTTGAATAAAAAGATTACCCAGATCAACATATGAATGGGGATTATTAACCCTGAGAAATCATAGTTTTTCCCATAGAGGCCCCCATCAAACTATCAACATGATTCAACAAATACCTCGGCACAAGAATACATATCTCAAGACGTCCCATATGAATGAACCCTATGTCTTTCCAAATACCCCTTACAGGTCACCTTCAATGACATAGAAGCCTTTCTATGTTCATGTTGAGGTTATTATATATGAATTAATAACCATTTTAAAAACCCACTTAAGATATCATCATAATGAAGACAAATCCCTTTGATCAGTATGATTCAAATAAATACTGAAAAAGAGGAGCATTCCCATGGTTTTTGATCCTGTTACACCCTCTAGAGGACACACAACATGATTTTGTGAGGTGAATTACAAAAAATAACTCCTATGACTCCATTCAGAATGCATGATATAAGTTCTATAAAAGGAATCATAAAATAAGGGTGGGTATTCCTAAAATCCTCAACCCCTCAGCACAAAAAACATGCATATATTGACCATCAAATCAGACATACCAGAGTTTCCAGTCCCATGATTGAATATGTTTTCCTCTAAGTAATTTATTGGTAATAACCTAAGGGATCACAATGAATGAAATGGAACATCAGGTTATATCTTAAAATTACACAAATTAATTTTTTCATGTCAAAAACATAATTTGACGGACATATCACATGTCATATGGGTCACATGAAACCCAAAATATATCAAAATTTGAATACCTATTGAAAATATGAAATAAAAGGTTGAAATAAATACTAAAACAAGAAATACTTATGTGAATAACATATAATATGATCCTTATTTTCTTCCCTTAAGGGTTGCACCTAACACATTTCTAACTATAAAACACATGAATAGGAGAAAAAGGAAGATATGTCAGGTGTCAAATTCTATTGATACATATTGGTGGCCACATATCCATGGTCCCACTAACAAATTTCATAAAAATATTTTGATGGAAACTAGAGAACATTCACATATATCAACTTTTTCAGACCATAAATATTTTCTATATTACTACGTAAATAATAAGGTAAGTGTATATCCCTTATGGTTTAAGCTCCTACACGGATGAGTCATATTAACTAAGGAACCCTTAGTATTCAGGATCATCCAAGGTTGGATACTATCAACTTTCATCACCAGCGCCACCGCACTAGTACCTATATGTCACCTATAGAGGGTGTCGCTTGACACATTTCAACCTCTGAAAATCATGAAAGGGAAAAATCTTGATTCATCAGGTGTGGAATGATCTATATGACAATGTTTTCCCTCACATCCTCGGTCTCGTAAATTATGTGCCCCAGATTTTTTCTATGGTATTCAACGAGTAGAATCATATCCATAATGACTCAAAATAAGACTGTAGTTATATTACTACAACATTAGTAGGTGAGATGCATATCCCTACACCATGAATTAATTCCATCAGGATATTATAGTTTAATTAGAATGATAGAAGTGGTCTCATATCTCCACATTAATCAATGATATCTTCCAGTATATAGTGGAGATAAAAAATGTCTAGGCTTACATCCATGTGCACATTTTGATAAAATTCCAATTCCTCATAAAAATATCTGAATAACTCTATGAAAATATTTTGGATATTTTAAAAACACATGGACCAGAACATATTTCAGTCTCCAATGCGATGGTAGGAAAACACTCTAATAATATAGAAAATTTTGTTGTTCAAGAGAATTTTCACATTATTCCCCCTATCTGGGGTGTAATCATCATATTCTAGAAGGAAATGGCACTAGACCTATATCATATTCCCATTCTAACAAGGTCACAACAAATTAATGTGGTACATTTCTTATTACAACCATGTAATATTTTCCGAAATGACAGGAGACATAATCTAAAAAAACATGATTATGATTACATCTCCATCCCACTAAGGCCCACCAGGTTAGTGTGGCACACAAAATGAGATAGTAACATATTATTAATAATTAAGCATCATTGAATATTATAATATCTCATGGATGTTATGATTAAACACTTAATTTTTTCAATGAATAATTACACAATAATATTTCTGAGGCCATAGTGGAGGAGGATCATATATGTTCTCCCATTATGGTGGTCCTTCGATATATTCCAATGAGGAATTAATATTTTTACTTGTTCATATTCCTATTCCAATAATAACTCACCATGGTTTAGTGGAACATGAATCTATAAAAAATCATTCTTCTATCGAAAAAACATCTACGACGTATTACAAAGGTCGAGGAATGATCCCTTCTCCCCACTGTCAGTGTAGATCACCATGTAATAATAGAACATACCTGAGGAAAAGCTCAATTTCCTCTCAATGTAGAAATATGGATTAATCCCGTAGCTTCTCAATAGTAGGATCAAAATATCATAGCATTATATGGTTGAAAAATATTTTATGTAGACCATCATTAAATAGTCCTATATATGTGTAAAATCCCAAAAGGAATGTTTTCATATTTCAGCTGCATTTTAGATTGAGGTTCAAATAAATAATATCATCATCTCTAACATCCTTGAGTATCTTCAAGAGACATTTTCAAATCTACAAGGGTCTAATGAAACTTCAACAAAAGAATAATGTAATTAATAATAATGATTTCCATCCACAAGATAGTGTGTAGATGGATTGTATTGTCATGAACCGTCCCCCGGGGCCCGTGCCATGACAACCCCTAGCCCGCCTTCCATTGGCTAGGGGCTGGAGACTAGCACCAAAGGTGTATTCTCTAAAACTAGGAAGGAATTGTCTTTATAATGTGTAAACATACATAACCAAGAAAACAGAATGATACGAACACAAGAAAACTATATAACTAATAGAGTGCTAATTGAAAAAGGGGTCAGAATACAATCCCAACAGTAAAGGTACAAGTAAAAATGAAATACAATACAAATTATGAAAGAGAAAGACAACTAATGGGTCATCTTATGAGGTTCCTACCTGAAGGGAAGGTACAAATCACCTCTTCAGCACTCCACGTCCACCCGTCTCCTATGCGTACTGACACACTATATTGTTCAGCTCTGAGCACCATCCAGTCTTGGTACTCTCATCCTCGATCAATGATGTCCATTTTTTGCACCAAACACTATGAGGTGCGGGCACATCCTGTACAGGGGTGAGTATAACGATACTCAATAGGGACCTTGATACCCTCAAGGTCTCACAAATCCACAAAGGATAAACCACAAGCATGAAATCGACTGTCAACACTACTTAGGTATATGCCATTACATATACCTAAGATATCAAGTATACCCATCTCAAACATTAGGAAACATAGGGTCCCACCCAAAATCCCAAAGATCAACTATTCCACAAAAGAAGGAATACGAAAAAGGAAAGTACCGCACAAGTACACCACATAAGAGAATACCACCAAGGTATTCCCACAAGGAATGTACCACACAGGTATGAACTCAGGTCACCTAAGGTATAACTTCAGTACTATAGTAGAGATGATTAGATGTAACTGCTGAATCATCTTACTCAGTAAAGAAGCTGACCCACACAGAATCTCTAGGTGATGACCCACATAGGATCGCTAGGTGATGACCCACACAGGATCACAAGGAGAGGACCCACACAAGATCCCTAGGAGCTGACCCACATAGGATCGCTATGTGCTGACCCACACAGGATTTCTAGGAGCTGACCCACATAGGATCCCTAGAGAGCTGACCCACATAGGATTTCTAGGTGCTGACCCACACATGATCGCTCTTCATTCTTCTCATCACTGCCAGCTACTCGGTTCCCGCACTATGCTCGCTCGTCTCCAGGAGGATCCACACTACAAGATGTTGGTCGATAATCCAACTTTCACGAAGTCCCACGAATAATTATCTCAAAAGAACTTCCATGTCATAGGGGTCTCAATGCAATAGACGATGCATCAATCAGATGCCAGGTCTATGAGTTATTATCCTTTTAGTCCCAGGGGCCCGGTTGTATTCATGCTCGATCCAACCCGAACGTACCTCAACATTTCCCAAAACTCTAATAGGGTATACCAAAGGGACCACCTCGTTCCAAGTATTCTGGCGCCACTGACAGTTCATTAAAGGGACATCATGTGCTAAAGTTATGGCCCAAGTAAAAAAAAGGTTCGTATAATGTACGGGTCCGGTCCGACCCGGTCAGACCAACCCAACCCAACTTGGCTAGGATCGACCCGGTTCAGGTCTGCTTGGACCATGGTACAACCTAGCCTGCTAGGTGACCTAGCCCATTGGGCGGTCTGGAAGGCCGTGAGGGCTGCGAGGGGACGCAGGTGCAGCGAGGTGGCGGAGGCTGTGAGTCAGCTCGGCCGCAGATGGCGGCTTGGCCTAGGGGGTGCCGCAATGGCGTGGGATGGCTCGACTGAGAGGTTGCATCCCAGCCGTGGGCAGCGGATCAACAGAGGAGGGGGGAAACTCGGCCCCGTGGCGGCGGCTCGACCCCGTGCCAGCGGCTCGGCCCAGTGGTGGCGGCCCTACCGCTGGGCGGTGGCGGCTCGGTCACAGGGCGGTGGCCCAGCCGCAGGCGGCGGCTCAATTGCAGAGGGTGGTGGCTAGACAGTGTGGTGGAAGCCCGACTTTAGCGTAGTTCCATTTCACCGTCGCCTTCATCACGGAAGGAGGTGGTGCTGACCGTCTTTTTCTTGACCCACCGTGGTTTGTAGTCATTCCTCTAACACTATTAATAATTTACCACAATGTTTCCGGAGAGGACGTGCTGTGTTGTTTTGGCCCGCACTCTCTGTGTTAGAGAAGTAGCAAGAGGCTTCAAATCCTTCTTGAATTATAAAGAATTATCAAGAATGGAATTAGATAACTATTTCAAAAAACCACCCTACAACTTCCTGTGAATAATCATATTCAAATAAACCCTTACCTTAGATTGTTCATTGATGTTGGTGCGGGAATGAAGTCAGAGAAGGCAAATAGAGTTCCAACGATCGTCACATCTGAAACCACTCTTCGATGTCGGGCTTGCTCGTCATCCTCTTCCTTGAGTTCCGAAGAACATTCTTTGATGGCTTTCTTTATTGGAGAAGTGAAATCCTCACAATATTTCTCGTCTCCCCAAATCCACCAAAAATAAAAGTATCCAAAATGATATGTTTCCCCAATTTAATAGTTGGCACAATTTCAAATTGGGTTAATTAATTACATAGTTTGGAATAATAAATTTAAGGTGGTGGCTCCATTTATGTGTGTAATTTTAAGAGACTCCCCCACACTTATGAGGAAGTTCAAGGGGTTCTAAACCTCGAGTGGTCCCCACCACCATAACCTCTCATGGGAGGTTTGGCTCAGTGGTCCACACCTCCATAACCTCTCATTAAAGGTTTTAGTTCAGGTGGTACCCACTTGTGAAATATCCACACGGGTGGTTTCAAAATAAAATAAAAATAAAATGTTACGCCATTTTATTTTATTTTATTCCTCAATGAAAAACCTAATATCTATCCATCAATCTCATCCCACTATGGTCGTTGTGAATGTCTCCTTTAGTAAATTCCGGCACTGCGAGTTCAACGTTGTCCTCAGATTTCAATTCCAAGCACTGGTTCAAATGTTAGAAAAACCCGCTGCAAGGTTTACTGAATGCAACCATACAAAAGTTTAGAAATTCATTCCGAGCACTTTGGGCCTCAGAATCATGCGCCACCGATTTTTTTCGGACTCGTAAAATTCCTATTTAATAAAAAAATACATGGAAATTCTAGGTCATTACATTCTACCCGCCTTAGGGTTTTATGTCCCCATAAGCCACCTCACAAAACTAGGAAAACAAGTGGGGGGTACTCAGCACACATCTGAGCCTCCCCCTCCCAAGTGATCTCCTAGAGGTTCCCAAGATGCCAATGAATGCACACCAGAGGTATCGACCGCCCACGAAGGACCCTCTCTAGTCGATCCTCAATCTCAACTGGATCATCCATAAAAGTCGCCCCATTGTCAACGTCCTGCTGGCCATGGCCGATGATGTGAGAAGGGTCGTGGACATATATCCTCAACTGGGATACATGGAAGACGTCGTGCACTTGGTGCATCTGAGGTGGAAGTGCTAAGTGGCATGCGACATCTCCAACTCTGCTGAGGACCTAAATAAGTCCGATGAATATCGGAGATAATTTACCACGCTGGACAAATCTCTACAAACCTCATCTATGTGAGACCCATAGAAAGACATGGTCACCATCCTCGAACTCCATAGGTCTCCATATCCTATCAGAATATGATTTTATCTTGCTCTCTTCCATCTTCATCCACTCCTAGAAGATCTGCACATTCATTGTGGTAGCCCGTACCATCTCTGGTCCCATGAGTGCTGCCTCCCCTAGGTCAATCCATCACAATGGTGATATGCAAGGTCTCCTGTACAAGGAATAAAAAGGTTCCATACCAATAGTGGTGTGATAGCTATTATTGTATGCAAAATCTACCAAAGGAAAGTGATCCTCCTAGCTGCGACCGAAGTCGAGAATGGAAAAACGCAACATGTCCTCGAGGCTCTGAATGGTCTGCTCATTCTGGCCATCTGTCTGAGAATGGAAGGCAGTGCTCAAATGAAGCTGCATCCCGAAATCCTCTTAAAACCCCTTCTATAGTCGTGAAGTGAAACATGAATCATGATCAGAGATAATCATCAAGGGTACTCCATGTAGACGCACAATCTCTTGCACATAGAGGCATCCCAAGCGCTCTACTGAACCCTACTATCTGATCGATAGGAAGTGGGATGACTTGGTGATTTGGTCTATGATCACACAAATTGAGTAATGTACCTCGGATGTACATGGAAGTTCTATCATGAATTCAATGGATATACCATACCACATCCACTCTGGGACATCTAATGGTTTATCCAAGCCTACTGGTACCCGATGCTTCACCTTCCCTTGCTGACAAGGTAGTCACTGAGAAACAAACTCTGCTACTACATTCTTCATTCCTGGCCACCTGTGTTGTCATCGAAGATCCTGGTACATCTTCTCCACTCCTGGATGTGCCACGAGAGTGGATGTGTGGAACTCCCTCATCACTTCCTCATGAAGCAACACTAGTACCATGGTACGTCCTCTAAATAGAATGATGTTCTACCCAAATTCAAAAAATTAATCGGGTGCATATCCTATGGATATATGGGCACGTCATGTCTCATAGTCAGTGTCCCCATGCTACGCCTACCTAAATCGTTGAATAAGTGGGGGAGTGACTGTAAGAGACTGAAGGAATGCTGCTCCATCACGTTCCTCGAAGGATATCTATAAAGCGGCCAACTGCTCTATCACCTCACCAAGCAGTTGTATATCAGATCTCCGGCTGAGTGCCTCTTCTATAACATTCCCCTTCCCAGGAGTATAGACTATCTCAATGTCATAGTCCTGTAGGCACTCAATCCATTATTGTTGTCTCAGGATCATGCCCATCTGAGAGAAGATATACCTGATACTCTTGTGATCAGATTACACTGTAAAATGATCGCCCATCAAGTAATGTCGCCACATCATCTAGGTGAAGACCACTGTTTCTAACTCCAGGTCATTGGTAGCGTAGTTCTGCCCATTCTATCTCAGCTGTTGAGAACCATATGCAATCACCGCTCACTCCTGTATCAGGACACATCTGAGCCCGATCCCTAATTCATCACAATAGAATTGGTACCCTACGACCTCCTCGGGAATCCTCACGATGGGATCACAAGTTGGCCTCTACCTCAGCTCTGGAATACTCTGCTGGAATCTCTCTGACCACATGAAGGGTTGCCCCTTCTTCATCAACACTGATAGTGGTCCTGCAACTCTGGAGAAATCTGGCTCAAATCTCAGGTAGTATCCGGCCAAACCCAAGAAACTATATACCACAGTCACACTCCTAGGTAGATTCCAAGCAAGTACTGCATCGATATTTTCTAGATCCATAACCACTCCAGCCTCCGATATGAAATGTCCTAGAAAGTGAACCCCTTGGATGCAGAGCTGGCTTTTTGAGAGCTTACCATAAAGCTGGTTCTCTCAGAGTGTGTCTAGTACTACCTGCAAATGATATGCATTCTCTTCCTTAGTAGTCACGTTGATTTGAATGTCGTCAATGAGGAATACTACAAAGGGATAAAGGTATGGATGAATGTTCTGTTCATGAGTCCCATGAACACTTATAGAGCCTTGGTTACGCCAAATGGCATAACTAGGAACTTGTAATGGTTGTACCACATCTGAAATCCATATTCTACACATCATCATCATGTAATCTGAGCTGGTGATAGCCTGCTCTATGGTCTATCATCGAGAACCACCATGCTCCCATCAATTGATCAAAGAGGCTGTCAATACTCGGAAGTGGGTAATTTTTCTTCGCAATTACCTGGTTCAGATACTGATAGTCGACACAAAGTCTGTAACTCCCATCTACCTACTTGATGAAAAAAATTAGAGCTGCCCAAGGGGAAACACTAGGCTGAATGAATCCCTTACCTTACAAGTCCTCTAGCTATACCCACAGCTCACGGAGCTTTGCAGGAGCCATCCGATACACTGGTGTAGATATCAGTGCCGTCCTGGGGTACAAGTCAATGTAAAAGTCCACCTATTTGCGAGGAGGTAGACCTAGAACATCATTAGAGAAGACATCCATGTACTGGTCCACCACTACAGGATAACTCTAACTCCCCATAATAACTTCTCCGAGGGTAAGGCTAGCCAACTGATGAGTAATCGGCTGCACCATCCTCTAGGAAAGTTCATCCTTTGTTGCAAAGGCCCCTTCTCACCGATGAAGGTAAACCCTGTCTCATCCATGCGGACATACAACACCACGAACCTAATATAGATGATCTGAGCATGGAATGTAGATAACCAATCCATACCCAAGATGACGTCGTATGTCCTTGATGCTGCTACTAGGAGATCCCATCCGAAGATCTCACCTTATAGAGTAAGCTCACACTACCGGAACCAGTACATAATCATCAAATCCACTCCTGTAGGAGTCTCTATCCATATAGATCAAGATAATGACTCCGTCAAAATCATCAAGATCCAAACGAGGGTAGTGAAAATAAAAGAATGACTAGCATCTGGGTATATAAATACTGAAACTAAGATAGAGTAGACAAATATCGTAACTCATATCATCTCCAGAGTGCCATGATCGTATGCCTTAGCTTCTTGGAACTGGGTTCTCCCCTGTCCACCTGCTCCATTTGGTCAGGGTCAACCTTCTGTTGGTGGTGGTGGTAACATCTCAAATTTTCACCCACTGCCAGCCACACGACAAGCTCCTAAACCACGTCCGCCTACTCCCTATAGAACTCCACGGTCGAATCTCTGTCTCTGCCTAGGCGGTCCTTTGACCATATGCTGATCATCCGTACGACGGGTCTGACAATCACGAGCCATGTGACCCTGCCCGCCGCATGCATAACACATCTTAATCCTATCATGACTGACTCTGCCTCGAGTGCTTCACCCAACAGACACTGAATCCTACTATCGTCCACTAGAAGGTCTGGTCCCCTTGGAGATTTGTGACTTCTGTCTACTACCAGCTGCATAAGACTCCGCTACGTGATGACTGGTAGTGGGTCTCGTTGTTGGGGACTTCTCATCAAGGAAACTCTCTACTATAAGGGCTCTCTCTAACACCCCTGCCTGTGTCAGGATGCTGTGTGAGATCATCAAAGCCCTGATCTCTCGCCTGAGTCCCTACTCGATGGTTTGGGCCCTGAAGAATGGGTCCCACACCATATCTGTGGAGTTGCATTAGAGATCAGTGATCCTCGATGAGTACTGAGCCACAATCATGTTTCCCTACTACAGATGAAGTAATTCCTGAATGCGCACTTCACGAAGATTCACTAGGAAAAACTCTACCCGAAACAAGCTCTTGAAGTCTTCCTAGAGACGCGTCACCTCATCATGAACTTTGAGCATCACGCTCCACCATCTGCCTGCTGCTTCCTAGAGAAGGCTAGCGGTAAGTATCAACATGTGATCAAATGGTGTCCCTACCAGTAAAATGATTCTCACTACAGCCTCTAACCAATCCTCAGCCACCTGTGGGTCCATCTCTCTCCTCAACCTTGGTATCCTCTAGCACTGGAGCTCATGAAACGTGCTCAAGCGACATGCACTCTCAGCTGCAGGGGCTGGTGGAATCAGTGACCCAAGGGGTAATGGTAACAATTGTGCCCCTACTGGTGTCGTACAAGAAGATGGACATGCACCGAGGACTCCTCGCTCTATGGGCTATCAGTGCATACAAATCTTAGAAACATAGTTGGCTCTCTTCGTGGAGGCATCCTAAAGGGAAACAGGTGTGCCACGGTAAAAAAGTTATACCTTTTGAGATGATTCCGAGATCACTATGAAAACTTTTTAAAACACACACACAACTAATGTTTTCATGCACTGAGTCCGAAATTAGAAGTCAGGGTCCTGGTGTATGGATATACCGGCCGCCGCACCAGTACTGGATCCCCTAAACTAATAACCACACTCACTACACTTAACACTATTACTGTTAAAAATAAATATCAGAGTCATATGTTTTACAGTAGAACTGCCCCTTTGATACCATTTTTTCATGACTCATCCCCTGGGGCCCGTCCCATGACTACCCCAAGACCGCCTTCCATAGGCTTGGGGCTGGCGACTAGCACTAAAGTTGTATTCCCTAAAACTCAGAAGGCATTACCTTTATAAACTATAAAATCATATAACCATGCACACCACAAGATAAGAACACAATCTAACTATACAAAAAAAAGAGTGGTGAATGAAAAAGGGGCTACAATACAAGCCAAATGGTAAAGGTACAAGTACAATTGCAAGATAATACAACTGAAGAAAGCGAAAGACAACTACTGGGACTTCCTCCAAGGTTCCATCCTGAAGGGTAGATACAAATATCCTCCTCAACACTCCACATTCACCCATCTCCTCTATGTACTGACATACCACATGGTCCACCTCTAAGCACCGTCTAGTCTAGTTACTCTCAGTCTTGATCAGTGTTGCCAACTTTCTGCACCAAACACAACGAGTTGCGGGCATAACACATATAGCGGTGAGTATATCGATACTCAGTAGGGACCCCGAGACCCTCAATATCTCACAAATCTACAAAGGATAAAAAACAAGAATAAAATAAACTTGTAACCCTACATAGGTATATACCCATACATATACCTATGTTATCAACTATACCCCTCTCAAACATCGGTAAACACAGGGCCCATCCCAAAATTCCAAAGCTCAATTGTTCCAGAAAGGAAGCAATACCAAAAAGAGGGTACCACACATGTAAGACACATATAATAATACCACCAAGGTATTACCAAAACAAAGTACCACATAGGTATGGAATCATCTCACATCAGGTATAACTTAAGTACATTGGTAGAGATGACTAGATTTAACTATTGAATCATCTTAATCTATAAATAAGCTTACCCACACAGGTTCGCTATGGGCGAAACCACACAGGATCTCTAGGTGTTGACCCACACAGGATCGCTAGGAGCTGACCCACACAGGATCGCTAGGAGTTAAACCACAGAGGATCACTAGGTGCTAACCCACACAGGATCACTTGGAGATGATCCACATAAGATCGTTAATAGATAAACCACACAGGATTGCTAGGTGCAGACCCACACAAGATATCTCTTCATTCTTCTCGTCACAACTAGCTACTGGGTTCCCGAACTATGCTCGCTCATCTCTGGGACAATCCAATCCACAAGCTACTGGTAAATACTCCAACATCCATGATGTCCCAAGAAGAACTAACTCAAAAGAACCACCACGTCATAAAGGTATCAATTCAATAGACTACGTGTCAATTGGACGCCTGGTCTATGAGTTATTAGCCTTTTAGTCCTAGGGGCCCGATTTGATTCATGCTCAATTCAACCCATATGTACCTCAAAATTACCCAAAAATCTAGTGGCATATACCAAATGGACCGTCTTTCTCCAAGGTTTCTGACTTCACTGACCGTTCGTCCAACGGACGTTCAGTGCCAATGTTATGGCCCATGTAAAATAAATGTTCGTATCAGGTTTGGGTCCGGTCTGACCGACCCGACCCAACCTGGAATGGGTCGATTCGGTTCGGGTCGACCTGACCTGACCTACTGGGCCATGCCTGGCCTGTGGTGTGGCCGGACTTTCTTGAAGTCCCGCGGGGTGGGGTTGCGGCCGAGCTGCGGGGTGGTGGTGGCTCGACCGCGGGGCGACGGTCACGGATGGTGGAGGCACGACCGCGAGGTGAGGTGGTGAGGCCACAAGGCGGTGGTAGATAATCCATGGGGCGGCGGCCCTGCCGCGGGTGGTGGATCAGCCATGGAGGGTGGTGGCTCGCACGTGGTGCGGCAGCCCGACGGCAGGGCGGTGCCGTTGCGTCGTCGCCTTCGTCGCGTCTGGTGGTGGTGTCGGCCGCCATTCCCATTCCCCATCATGGTTTGTAGTCATTCCTCCATCACGATCAACAATTAAGCACAAGTTTTGTGAAGAGGATGGGCCATGTTTGTTTGTCCCACACTCTCCGCATTATAGTGGTAGCAAGTGGCTACAATTCCTTCTTGAATTATGATAATTATCAATAACGAAAAGAAAGATGAATTTCAAACAACCACCCTACTACTTCCCACAAATAATAATACACAAATAAACCCCTATATTGTATTGTTCATTGATGTTAGAGTGAGAAGGAAGTTGAAGAAGGTGAAGGGAGTGTGAATGAATGTCTCTTCCGAAACCACGCTTCGATGTCGGGCTCGCTCGTCGTCCTCTCCCTTGATTTCCTAAGAAAGTTCATAGATGTCATTCTTCATTAGATAAGTGAAATACTCCTAATATTTCCTTTCTCCACAAATCCACCAAAAAGAAAAGTAGCTAAAATGAAATGTCTCCCCAATTTAATAGTGTGCACAATTTCAAATTGGCTTAATTAATTACATAGGTTGGCATGATAAATTTAAGGGGGTGGCTCCATTTATGAAGGGAAGTATAAGAGGCTCCCCAACACTTATGAGGATGTTCAAGGGGTTCTAAAACTCGTGTGGTCCCCACCACCAAAACCTCTCATGGGAGGTTAGGCTCGGTGGTCTCCACCTCCATAACCTCTCATGGGAGGTTTTAGTTTAGGTGGTCCCCACCTGTGAAATTTTCACATGGGTGGTTTCAAAATACTAAAAAAATAAAATGTTACACCATTTTATTTTAATTTATTCCATAAAAAAACACAAAATATAACCTTCACTCTCGACCCACTGTGGTCAAGTTGAAGGTCTCCTAAAGTGAATAACGGCGTTGTGAGTTCAATAGTGACCTCAGATT
Organism: Viscum album; assembly: GCA_963277665.1. Taxonomy (NCBI): domain Eukaryota; kingdom Viridiplantae; phylum Streptophyta; class Magnoliopsida; order Santalales; family Viscaceae; genus Viscum; species Viscum album. Next base: position 346,354,375 of record OY728134.1, on the reverse strand, counting down.
TCAATTCCAAGCACAAGTTCAAAATTTAGAAAAACCTGCTCACACATTTACTGAACGTACCAGAAAAAAAGTTCAGAAATTCATTCTAGGAACTCCAGGCCTCAGAATCACGCGCTGTCAATTTTTGAAGACTCATAAAATTCCCATTTAATAAACATAAAATTACATGGAAATTCAGGGTCTTTACACATAGGGAATCTAATCCTAACATACATCATGGTCAACTTCCCAACAGTCATATATCCTAGGGAAAAGGAAATTTTCCACTTTCTAATACATCTCTATATAGAGAGATGATAAAACAATTGAAAATTTTAAATAGACTGGTCATCAAAACATTGGGGTCAACCATATATTATCCCATTTTGTTTTTGAATTAATTTAATATTCATTAGATTCTTTCTACAATTTATTATCGACATTATTTTCATTAAAATTTCAATTATTTTTAATCATGGTAAAAAAATTATATTTCAAAATAATTTTTCAAGAAATATATGTATTAAATTTTTTTGATATTATAATAAATGAAATTTATCCTGTAATATAAATTTAATTTGAAAATAATAATTACATATTTTCATTAACAATAAATAATTTTGGTAAATGGGTTATCTTTATTTTTTCCTCAATCTATTGTAACCAAAGTTAAATCCATCACCATAATAATGTATAAATTCTAGATATAGGTGTTACAAAAAATGAAGAATGCCTTAAAATTATTATAAACATTATATTGGTCTCTTATAAGATTGTATTTGGATGAAACCATTCATATATTAACAAATATTATTATTATTTTTAATTTTAATTTGATAAATACCGGTATATTATATATATAATAATTCATAAATTTAATGATCCTTATTTTAATAAGTCAAATATGATTTAACAAGGATAAAAACAAGTTTTGGATTGTTATAAATTTTAATTTGGTAATATTTATAAAAATAGTTTATAAGGGCAATTTATTTATAAATTTTAGTAATGGAACAAAAAATGATAAATTTTTACACAACACTGAAATAGTTCTTGTGAGTGTAATAGAAAAATAAACTAAATGTTTTCAATAATTGAAAATTAATATAATATTTTTTTATAGATATAAATAATGTTTTTATATATGAATAATTTAGTAATGATTGGATAAATATTTTTAGTAAAATTAATTTACCTTTATGATATTTATTAATGTGAACTATATTTATTTTCCTCAAAATGTATTTAATGATATCATATGTTAAATAATATTTTATTAAATAATATAAAACCCATAATAATATTTTCTAGTAACATTTATATGGTATATACTCAATAATATAAAATATTTGAAAATAGATATGTCACATTTCCCTTTACATGTGTATTTTTAACTGCTAATGGTTGAATTCAATTGAAATTGTATTGATTTCTAACGGTTAAAGAGTGTTAAAAAAATGAAGGTTAACAACTCTTAAAAATATTTAATTTCAATTTATGAGAGAAAAAAATTAATTTTAACCTATATTATAAATATATTATTCATGTAAAATATAAACCAAAAAATTAATTTATAAAAAATTAATACAAAATGGAATTATCAGGGAGTCCATATTATCTATTATATCTGGACTCCACCCAAAATCCCTTCATCACAAATCTTGAGCCATGTATCTGAACCAATATCTTAAATATAAGATCACAATATTTATTAAAATTTCTTAATTTTATTGATAAAAAAATAACAACCATGAAGTCTTACAGTTTAATAAATGAGAGAATCTTTAGAGAGGAGGTAATCATCAACTAAGAATTTTCATTTACATATTTTTTTAAATAAATAATTTATGTCAAAAATATTGAAATTATATAAATTTTATATGTATATAATATGAATATATAATTATTTTATTTGGATAGAATTTTTCTATATCTTCTCTGTCAAATAGGAAATGAAACCATCATTTGTGATTAACTGAAAATTCTCACCACATGAATTGATGAAAATCATTTCCCATCACCTCGATTCATGGATAGTTGTTGTGATGGATTTAATATGTACATATAAATTTTTTGATATAATTATTACTCATGATATATAACATATCAACTATCTTTATTACGTTGTAATTGTTAAAAATAAAATTATCGCATGTCTGTAGATAAAACCTATCATCTCAATAAAGTGGTGTAATTCATTTCTTCAATACCACCTCTCATGAAGGGTCATAGGGAAGGATTTGATGATGTTATTTTATTTTTATAAGATGAAAATTATTATTTATAGAAATAATTTTATTTTTCCCATCTAATGGAAAATTATAAACATCACTCATGTGTAGTTATGGAATATCTCCTCATGACCTGATATTGTTTTTTCATTGATATAGTTCATACATGTAGGTAATATTTTATTTAAGGAATAAAATTTTCAATAATTTATTGATTATAATTCATGTGGTGATGGTGTTAGGAAATAACAAAACATGGTTATCTTAATGAATTCATTTCTCAAATATTAATTGAATGTCCACAAAAAACCCACCATCGACATAACCCAATTTGTAATTAAAAATGTCATTAAAATAAATTAAATATATTGAATAATGATAAGTAAATAATCCTTGGAATATTATTATATATATATATATATATTTAAAATAATATTTCTAATTTTGAATTGAATTATCTAACCCAGAATTTCAATACATTAGGAAAAGGTTTTCATAACTTATATTCTTTTTATTATCTTATAATACTTCTTCATTGAAATTTTAAAGTGTTTATATTGTGTGATTTGATCTCAATATTGGATTATTTTTTATTTTCGAATTATTTATATTTATTTATACACGTTGATATATTCACAACATGTACTAATTACCAAATCAATTATTATAGTTATTTCATGTGTGTACAGTGTCTCAACTTCATTTTCAAGAGACATGTTTCACTTCATACAACAAGATAAACTTTTTGGTGTACAAAATACCTATTAAATAAATTTTTATAGCTTCATTCTTTTCATTCACGAGATTGATAAATATATATATACACTTTTACTCAATTAATTTTGATTTATGTGATTCTAATGCACTAAATGATTTATTTTATAATCTCATTTCAATTGATGATTGATTATTTTAAAAGTTTTATTTTGGGAAAGAGTATGATATTAATTTATTGACACATGTATATATTATTATAATTTCTATAATTATATAGTTTATATGAATTTATGTCATTTTATGATGTTTTTTACTTATTGAGATAAAAAATAATTATTAAGTAAAGAAACCAATTTATATTTTTGGTCTGGAATCATTTGTTTCCCATATCCACGATCGTCAAAACCATTTCAAGAATATTTTATTCAATGATGAAATTACATTCTTAATTCATTTTATACTATATATTAATTTATATCATTGTTTAAATAGAAATATATATTTCTTTTTCAAAATAATGAACTTTTATTTTTTTAAACGCATGAATGAGGTTTTTATTTAAATTTTTACTAAATGAATAAAATTTTACAATATCAATATATATATTTATTTATATTTTCTCTTAGACCTTTAATTTTTTTTGCAAAGACAATATTTTTGGCACTATTCTAGGAATTTCTGTTAATTTATTTATTAAAATTATATAATATATTCAATTTTTTCAAATAATTGTATTTATTTTTCCTTTAAATGGATTTTCCATACATGGGAAAATCCATTCTCTTATATTACTATTATCTACCGGGGTTATGTTCTAATGATACCATCCTTATTCATTAAATGGATTTTTTACGATTGGTTTAATGATAATTTCATGGAAACCATTTCATTTATAGGATTTAGTCAAGTTAAATCTTAATTGAGTTAAATTTTATATGCATTATGTTAGTAATTGAAATCTTATAAATGTTTTGTTCATTATTAGACACATGTATATATTTAATTATGATTTAATAGTGGTTTTAGTATAATACATTTATTGGTTGTTATATTATAAAACATGTATGGCTTGTTATGTTTTATACCAACAATGGGTGGATCCATTATAGCCCTTCTAATGCATTGGGAAATATGAAAAATTAACTAATTGTATGTTAATATTAATATATTAAGAAGAATTTTGGCTATAGGTCACTCCTAAAAGATATATTAATTTTCAATTTGGATTTTATCTGTATGAATGTTTTTTGATCCATAATGCTAATAAATTTATTCAATTCTTGCAATGGGTTGTTATATTTACATTGATCAAGGATTGTTTTCAAATGTCTCATGATTACTAACTCATAAAGATATTTTCATTATTAACTCTTATATTACATGTATTATGATTTATGATCTAGATTTTCTTAGTATGAATTCTCTTATATTATTTTCATTCATTTTGAAAATGGTCACATATTTTATTTTCATCATGAGCACAATGACGATATTCAATTATTAATTCCCATTTTTACACATACTGAGAATTTCAGTTCAAATTATATATGTTTCTTATAAAAATTATATATAAATATGATATTTAGGATTTTAGTATAAGTGTTTCATGTGGCAGATAATAAAGGATTAATATGGAATAAAAAAGGATGGTTATACTTGGAGTAACATGGATTAATTAATGACATGTGTAATGTTATTTATGTATTTTTCCAAATTATATAAAAATTAAATTCCAAATTTTACATGAATATATAATTTATCCAAAAATTTATTCTCTCTATATATTTATTTTCTATGAATAATGTTGGGTAATTTTTATTGGTAATAATGAGATAAATGTAAATTTTGGGATTTTTTCAATGGATAAGGGTGTATGGGTTTGTGGTAGCTATAATATTGGAATGTAATGATGTTTTTTATGAGGTTATTATAAAGAAAATTTATTATTTATTAGTGGTGATGTGATATTTCATGTTTGAAGTGTTTTTTGTTATGTTTTTATAAATTGTTTTACAATTTTTGTTTATATGGTAGTTGATACGTTGTGAATATTTATTATGATGTTATTTGGATTTGGATAATATGGGTGTGAAATGATTTAGGTCTTAATATTGTGATAATAAATATTTTATTAATGATGTTTATGTGGGGAACATTTTTGTTATTACTAACATAACTATTATGTTATTACATTTTTACATTGATTTGTGAAATAAATACATGGTAGGGAAGTGTTATAGATATTATAATAATGTTAGTGATATAATATCATTCATTACTCTCTAAATATATACCATAATACTAGAACATTTTAATAATCATTTATGGTGATTATGATCTCCTTTGGTGGATTTTAATTTTTAGTGATGTCGTTGCTGATGGTGGGTTGATTCTGAAACAAGGTTGCGATTCAGAGAGCGTGGCTCGAGGTAGATCGTCAACCGATGTGTTGACGTGTCTGTTTATTGAATTTTGTGATGTTTTTTATAATTAGAAATATGATATTGAATTATGAATTATTGGGGGTGGGTTTTGAATCTTGTTTCCATTAATGTTAGTGGGGTTTTAAATTTTCTATCCAATATTTTTTTGTTCCCACTCAACTACTAGGTGGTTTATTTGCAAAATGAAAAAAATTATTTGGAGGAGATCAATTTATTTTCCAAGGAACCTATTGATTATATTTTTTTCCCACTATTATATTTATTATTTTTATTTTATATGGTGGTATGATAAATATATTGATAAGGAAAGACATTTATAACCTAGAAAATAATTTATTGTAATTTAGTTCACTATAATAAAAGTATAATTTCAGTTTTTCATTTGAAAGAAAATTTTTTATGTATTAAATTACATAAATTATAGGGTTTTAAAGATTTTTTTTTTCAAAAATAACTGATGGTTTAATCTCCATGGTCCTTTTATTTTTTACAGTAATGCCTCCAATTAAATTTTTTCATAAAATGTGGTCACGTTTTCATCCAATGGAATATTAGAGGTTGGAATCGGGGTTAATACTTCACATCATTTCTAATATAGTATGGGTTGTACTAGGGAATGGTTAATACAAAATGTAACATATAAAAAATAATCCATTTGTTCAAGGATTAAAATCATGTAAAACTAAATATTATATTTAAAATATGGAATAAATGGGATTTAGAGAAATGGAGAATAATAATACAAGTACAAATATTTTTTTTCAATGAAGTCTATTATTTAAATATAATAAACATCCATGGATAGAAAAGAATGTTATTACATATTTTATATTATATTATGTGCTTGGGTGTAAAATTACATCAAACACACACACACACCATAGACACACAGACCTAAAACGCAGGTTATAGCCCCCCAAGTGATAACCCATCCAAACACCTACTTTATTATGTCAAATATATTTAGCCTGATGGACAACAAGGAATGCAGCCCATTATATAGACCATAGGCCTGAAATATTGGGCTCGAGGCCCATTATATGAAAATTACTTCTACAGTACCTACTACTACAGTAAAAACCACTTTTATTTTTCTTGAAACCACTATAGTTTTATATATTTCATTGTGAACACATATGTTGTGGATATAAAAGTTTTTAAGTCAAATTAATTTTCAATTTTATTTCATTCTGTACCATATTTTATGAGTTAATATGAGAAAAATACATCTTCTAAACACCATATGGACCAAATAACCAATGGAACAATGTCCCCCAAAAATTGATGCTTTATTTCTATTATTTTGGGAGAGATAAATTTACATGTCATAAATAGTAAGTTCCATAAGCCGCAAACTGAAAAAAACTCTCCAAAATTAGAGGCATCTTATAATAATAACATAATATATAAAACTTATTTGTAGATATTTATTGATTGGTGGTCATGATGTATATATATGCTTCATAATAGTACAGTCTTACACTATTTTATACTCCACATGTTAGAATAGAATATATTACATGCATGGAATATCTAATATTTTGATTTCCCTGAGGGACAATTAAATTAATGTCTAATATCATGGTCCAAAACCCCATTTTTTATGATGATGAAGAATAAAAAAAGTTGGATAAATCGTACAATAAATTTGGTAAGAAATATATCAATGGATTTGATAAAAAATAAATGAAGATAACCGAATGATATTGATGTATACTAATTTAATTTGGCACCACTATAAATGAGACATATGATTAAATGTTACGAGATAGAAGAGAAATATTTAAGTATAAGGAGAAAAATATTATTTACCTGAATATATTTTTAAATATCATCTCCTTGAAGTATATATTTTTTAAAAAGTTAATTATTTTTAAAAGAAAATATATTATATATAATACCATAAAAAGGAATAATTCACATTTTATAAATAATACAAGACATGATTGATGAATAAAAATATATGATACTTTGTGTATTTCCAAGGAATGACAATGTCTGTCTATAATGTAATTTAATGTGAATATATTTCTATATGAATGGGGGAGATTCAATGAATTTTACATTAGTTGAAGATAAAAAAATATGTCTAGTAAAAGGATTATAAATACCAAAAAATAATTCATTATTAATTTATCCATAAGATTAATGACTGATTTATTTCAAAATGTTTCAATAGAAGTTGAAGTATAAGGGAATTTAAACCATTTAAAAAATATTTAATCCTAAATAATTATATGTTGTATAAATCATCAAATATTAAGAAATAACATAATTAAAATAAGGCTTAAATCCCCTTCCATGGAAATTCAACAATGCTTGGCTTGTTTGTCCTAGTTTTAGGGAGGTTATCATTAATTATATGATCAAGGGAGCTTAGGGAATTCCTCTCCACATCCTAGACACAATGTTGTAGAATTTTAAAAATATGATTCGTGATTGGAGAGAAACATCATTTTCTAATATTGATAATGATAAAAAAATAATTAAAACAAATATTATTACAATGTCAGAATGATAATGAAAATAATAATGATCCATCTTGTGATGAGATCAAAGAACATTCTAAGGTTGATGAAATTATAATGATAACGTAATGTTTGACCCACAACCAATATAAAATAAAATGGTTTCTGAAAGGATAGAAAAATAACAAATATTTTTTGATATTATGTATAGGGATAAGAAGTTAGTTATAGGGGTGGCATCGCTTAGAATTGATGGGTCCTTATACAATTAAGAAATTGAAATTTATAATGTTGTTTATAACTAATTTTTAATAATGAATTCTAAAAAAGTCTGCATATTTCACCTATAATATGATGGATTTTATCACTTGTGTTATAGATGATAATCAAAACAAGGCTTTGGCTAAATCTCTAGATGAGTCAGAGGTAAATATAATATTATTTTCCTTAAATATTTTTATTTTGGGAGATCCTAATTCATTTACAAACAATTTTTTATGGTTTATTGGAGAATTTTTTTATGTTGAGTTCCTTAGTGTTGAGTGGGTGTTCTTTAACCATGAATATATTTCTTATGTTATCAAATCCATATTTGTTTAACTGATTCCCAAAAAGGATAATACATTGTAAATAACTTATTTTAGGATTGTTTTTATTGGTTACATAGTTCCAAAAGATATCAGTGAAATTATTACTTTGAGGCTAGGATATATTTCTAGAGTTTCGATTTCATCAAGTGAATTTGGATTTATACCTGTAGGGAGCATCCAAAATATCATTTTCAATTAATCATAATGTTTCAACATTATGATAAAAATGTTAAAATGGGATCATTTTTATCAATAATAACATCTCAAAAGATTTTGACACCATTATATAGAGTTATATATTTTAAATTCATAGAAATTACAATTTTTTGGGTGAATTCATCAACATAATAAATACTATTCTGAAATGTGTTAAGTTGTACATTATTGTTAATGGGTATCTTGTAAGATTAATTCTGTGCTCTAGGGGATTAATTAAAGGATATAATCTTAATGGAAATCTATTTTTATGGCTTTGTATTATCTGTGTGATTATACTAATGAATTTTTGAAATATATTATATAATGAAAAATTTCAGTTGGAAGGGAATTTTCACCCCATCACATATCTTTTATACTAATAACATAATCATTTTGGATTGGAAATTATGAAAAACATTCTCGTATTCAAAAGAAATTTTCTCTTTATGAAGAAAATTCCGGGAAGGTCTTATGTTGGAAAAAGTCCTATATGGTTCTTGGTGATGGAATTATTGTCTCTAAAGAGATAAGAATTACCAGAATGTGTGGAGTGTAAAAGGGAACCCTTCTGTTGATCTACCATGGGTTTCCCCTTTTTTGAAGAAAATTCAAAAGATTTTATCTTGAAATAATTTCTTCTTGGACCAGTTGTTAGTTTTAAACCAAAAAGGGGTAGACCATGTATCGAGTGTAGATAATCTTTTTAGTATATGATGTGATAACCTAAATTTTTTTATTACATATCTAATTATAAATGGAAAAAAATATATCATCATAGTGATTAAAAAAGAGATCCAAAATTTTGGATATACAGGATCAATAAATGAAAGAAATATCATCATGGTGGTCTGGAATCATTGTCTCAGGCCTATTTATTTGGTAGGAGTTGTTATTAATGATCTAAACCTTTTCAATGAGTCTCCTCTTAGTAAATTTAAATTTAATATCCTAGAATATACAAAAATATCTCTATAATTTCTCACCAACCGATTTACATCAAAATGGAAAAATTATAACTATACTTCACTTCCACCATTGATATTGAAAACAATTAAATTTTATTACAGAGAGCTCATGTGGTGTCTAAAATATCTTATTTCTGTGAACTATACCAACAATATTTGGCACACAAAAATGTAGGAAAATCCAATCAGTGATGGAATGAATGTTCATCCCTATATGAAGTTGTTGTCCATCGAGGATTCCTATAATAATAATAGTCTGTATGCCCTTATGCCTCCCAATATCATTATATAATTTCATTGGTACATCAATGTTGATAGAGACATTCTTTGGTGGGTTCCAGATTATGTGGTGAATATCACTTCCAGGGGTTATTACATGTTCAAATATGCTTCTATCCCTATTGTTCCAATGTGGATGAACATAATCATGTAATATCTTATCACCACATCTCACATACAACTTCTATAAAGAATTTGGAGGTGTAGGATTGCTCTCTAGGGACAACTAGAATGGGATGGTTTTCATATAATTCATGTCTTAAATTTTTTATTAGCCTTTGATGAATCTATTAATCATGTATTAATATCATCTTGATTATCATTCCAACTATGTATGTACATACAACATATGATCGTGATTAAATCAATTATGGAAGGAATTAAAGATATAATGGTCTTAATTTTTCTTTCTGATCACAATATAAAAATACAACGAATATTGTACAAATTACTATGTGATGTCATTGCCTATATTTGGAGAGAAGTAAATTTTATTACCTTTGTGAATCATCATCCCTCCTATAATGATGGAATAAATTCCATTTATTGGGATTTTATAGCCACATCCAAGGTCCAAACATGTTTACTGAATAATTTACATCTAGAAAATAGTATACTAAAAATATTTTTTATCACATGAAGGGTAAATAGAATACTGGTCCTAAAACTAATTAGATGGATACCTCTAATCTCTATATGGTTTATGGTGAATGTGGATGTGGCATATATTGGTTCACCATTTCCCTTGGGATATTGTTGTGTATTTTTCTCTCGTCACTGCTTCATGGAAGGTTTATTCTATCATTTTATTTTAAAAGGATATTCTATAATTGTTGAATTGATTGAGTTCATTAAGGTTATAAAATATGTAGTTTGGTAGAATTTGAGGTGGATTTTGGTGGAATCTGAATCTACTGATACTAAATATTTTTTAAACCATCAATCATGAAGTGTCCCATAATGATTTCCCCCATTATGGAATTATTTTCTTTATTTAATTAGTCAAATATAATGTTATGTTACAGATGTTTACAATTAACAAAATTAGGTTCTCCATTATATATAAAAAATTAACATTGAGGACATGGGCTCAGGATGCTCATTTATTGTTCCTGATTTTTTAGTATGTTGATTGTGATGCACATGGGGATTTTCATTATTATTTATATAAACCCTCTTTTAATTATTGTATCCCATTATTTAAATATAATTTTTTATGAAAGGGCTTTTCTCGGCCCCTAAACCTTGTTTTCTGAAAACATAAATACCCAAACATAAAATTTCCCCCCAATAATCTAATTATAGGTTTATAATGACACAAAGACGAATTTATAATCTCCAAAACAGGAACAATATTTGAGGTAGTAATGTAATAAAACAAAAAATTAATAGAAACATTGTATTAAATCACGCACTCTATATATAAAAATATATACAAAATATTGATATGATAGAAAATAAAAAAAAGAAATACTATCAAACTACACAATGAAAATAAACAAATAAAAAAATCACTAATCAAATTCAGATGAGATTTATCGCTATTAAAAAATATGAAAAGAAACCATTAGATAATAAATTATTCAGGATAACAAACAAACTATCTCATTAAAATTACTCTCACTACAACATAGATTTATTTTAGAGTTATCAACGAATGGAAAAGTAGAAATGCCAATAATTTTGATTAATATATCATTGAAATAATCATTTCAAAGTATCTTTCTTTCTTTGCATTGACACTCAAGACTCATACTACATAATTTGATACTATGACAAAAAGTTTATATATACATTATTTTGTACTATATATGAAGTAAACAAAAATTATTCACCAAGAATTACCATATCAGTAAAAACATATTGAGTCAATTTTACAGACATAAATATTTATGTTTATAGTTTTTGATATTTAGAAAAGAAATTACTAACAAAAACCAAATCATTCCTTTAGAATTTATAATATTTAAACATATTAATTAAATTTTTATTTGAACATTATTATTTTATTTTTCACAAAATTTACAATACAGAGGAAACCCATATAGAAATTTCCAAGATAATATTTGTAACAACCGTGTCAAAACATACTATCTCTATTTTTATTAGGAGTATTAATTAAAATTTTCAGGATGCACAAGGAATTTTTGGGAGATGGAAACTGGGCTAGACAATACTGAAAGATTAATTCATGTCATGAATATAAAACTTGATAGTGATATATCACTATGAAGATGTCATGATTTCAATTAAGAATGTGAAAATGATATATCCAGGAAACATGTTTTTTTTGAAATATGGAGTAGGGGTATCTAACCCACGTGACACCTTTTTAGAGTATATGAAACTTAATTTATTCTCCATGTGAATATTAAATTCATGATGGGAATCAATTGGAACAAATAGTTATTTTATAATTCTATAATCATGAATTTAAATTCATCCCCTCTTAATTTTCCCAAAATCCCCATTCTCTTGTATGATTATTTTGGTGTATCTCTCCCATCCAGATTTCATTATTCGAAAAATCATCTATGAATATATTGTGTCTCTTATCTATGATAAGTGGACAAAATGATTCATTATTTCCATTTATATATGAATGAAATTATGATGCATTTTTTAATTCATTGACAATGTTTCAATGATTTTATTCATTTCTTGATCTATTGGGAAACATTATTTTAGATGATGGCCCTTATCATCATAGTCACGTGATTTGAGTTCTTTTCAAGGAATTTTTCATCTAACATCTCCAATAACTCTTTTGTTTTTGAATGATATTCTAATATAGGTGAATCCTTCATAGGGCCTCAGTTATTTCCACTAATTTCCTTTTTGTGTCGATGGATCCTATTATGGATAGTGTTTGACATGTGAAAAGTATTTACTCTAACTCTTTGAATTTTTTTTACAACTAAATACAATATAATAGGCTGGATATTTTTTTGATAATGCGGTAGATTACTACTGATTTTCACTCACAACCTACTCAGGATCCATGAATAGTACAAGAATAGACTCAAAGTTTATAGAATTTGGAAAGGTCATGACACATATGATATATGTGGGAGTTGGGATGTCGGTTGGGTCTTCAACAAGGGATCAAGACATGATGTCCAAAACATTTTGGTGACTTATCTATGTTCCATTATTTTTTTTGGTCATTTCTTACTTGACACTTATATGTTGTGAAATATCTACATATTTGTTTTGTAGTCATTTATTGATGTTTTTGGTATTTTATGGGATGTTATGTCACGACCCGTCCTCGAGGCCCATGCCATGACTACCCCAAGCCCGCCTTCCATAGGCCAAGGGCTAGCGACTAGCACCAAAGGCGTAATTACCGATAAAAGGGAAGGTATTGCCTTTATAAAGTAAACAAACACCACAGAGTAAGAAAGATGAAGTAAAAACTAAGTAAACTGAGTACAAAAGTAAGTGCTAGAATGTAAAGGGGCCGAAATACAAACCCAACTGAAAGTAAAGTACAACTGAAAGGAATTACAGCAGCTGAAATGAAAAGCATCAACACCGAGCCGTTCTCTAGAAATCCCACATGAAGGGTGGGTACATATAGACTCCTCAGCTCCATAGAACCAGCCATCCGCTCCGTGTGCGTCCCGTCCAGTGATCCTCCTCCGGGTACCATCCAGCTCCACGAGCCTCCACCTCGATCAGCAATATCCATCGTCTGCATCCAACAAAACGTAGTGCGGGCATTGCCTGTGCAGGGGTGAGTATATGATACTCACTAGGGACCCCGAGAGTCTTGAAGGTCTCCCTGAATCCACATAGGATAAACCACAATGGAAAGATAGAAATACGAAGTATCAACCAACACTACTTAGGTATATTCTCATACAAATACCTAAGTCATCAATTCCAGTTCGGCTCCAACTACCGAGCCCAAGTTCAACTCTATCCACACAGGAAGAGACAACCCAATCCACATAGGAAATCAAGTAAATCATATCTAAGATAATGATTGAAAGTCAAGAATCATCTCATACATGTATACTATTCACGAAGAGAGGTGGAGATGATTTATGTAGCCTCTGAATCATCTCCTCTGCTGAACCCTCGTAGGATCCAAGTATAGTAGTCATCATTGCCGAACCCACGGAGGATCCAAGTATAGTAGTCATCACTGCCGAACCCACGGAGGATCCAAGTATAGAATTCATTGTCGTCAAACCCACAGAGGATCCCATCAGGATAGACGTCGTCGTCGAACCCACAGAGGATCCCAGTACAGTAGATGTCATCATCGAACCCACAGAGGATCCCAGTACTGTAGTCGTCCTCGTCGAAACCACTGAGGATCCTTTTATGGAATTCGTCCTCATTGAAAACACTGAGGATCCTTGTATGGAAGTCATCCTCTTCGAACTCACTGAGGATCCTTGTACGGAAGTCATCCTCGTCGAACCCACTGAGGATCCTTGTACGGAAGTCGTCATCTTCGTCGCAGCCAGCTCTAGGGTTCCTGTACACAACACGCTCGATTCCAGGAGGGTCCACTCCATGAGCCAAGGGGGGTTCGATACATCAAATGTCATGAAGACCAGAGTTGATTTATCAAAAAGTTCTATCTCATCAAAAAGAACTCAACGTGACAGACGACGTGTCAATCGGACGCCCAGTCTAAGAGATATTGGTTTTTTCATCCAAGGGGCACAGTTGGTTTTTAAACTAAAACCAACATGACCGTACTCCACCTGCATCCAAACCATGAGAGGAGTAAGCCAAAAGAACTGTCTCACTAATAGGAATCCAACAAAGTCGATGGCACATCAATCAGACGTCTAGAGATCAAGTTATAAGTGTTTCCGCTTTGAGGGCCCAGTTGGTTTCGTGTTCAAACCAACATGACCATACCCAAAGGTCTCCAAAACCTTGAGTGTAATATATTGACAAGACTGGCTTGATCGAAGGATCCCAACACAACTTACGGTGCATCGATCAGAGTTCTGTAGCCCAAGTTATGGGCATTTGAACAAAACTGTCCGAAAGTAGGGGGTTTGGGCTCGGTCTGACCCGGCCCAATACCCCCTGGGTCGGACTGAACCGGGTTGACCCGAACTGGGTCCAGGCTAGCTGGCGCGGCTGGCCCGCCTCTGCGTGGGCGGCCCGGCCTAGCGTGGGCGGCCCGACCCGACGCGGGTGGTTCGGCACGGCGCGGGCGGTCCGGCCCAGCGCGGACCGCGGCTCGGCTGAGGCCGAGCTGGACGCGGAGGGGGGATGGTGCTACCCCCCTATTTTGAAGCGGCGCCCCCCTCTCAGTGCCCGCCCTTGCCAGTTTCCGGGGTTACAACCCCCAGACTTCCCAAGAAATGGCCGGCCGGTGAGCTGCCGCGGGACCCCCCACCGCGGGTCCTGCGTCCTAGTGGTGCCGGCGGCCAGCCGAGCCCGGCCTCCTCCTCTCAAACTGTTGCGGCCATAGACGCTGCTCTTCTTCGGCTGGTGCGGCACGACGGCACCGCGCCCCTCCGCCGCAGTTCGCTCATGGCCTCGACCTCCTTTGGCTTCACCGGCGAGGCAGACCAGCGCCATGAACCTCCACCGCGGCCCGCTCCAGCCACGGTTCTCTTGTTCCCACGTGGTGCAGCAACACCGCGCCATCTTCGCCACCATAAAGAACAAAGGTAAACAATAAGGGGAGGAGGATCAGCCGTGTTTGTGCGGTCCGACCTCCTCCCGTTGTGACGATAGCAGGCGGCCAAAGAACGAGTATACACAACTCCAAACAAGCGCAAATTTAATTGATTAAATTTGAACTTAACCCCTACCTAGAATCAAGAAGATTGATTGCTCGACAAAGGAAGTAAAAGCTTCGTTGTTCTATTGACGTTTCCATGGGATAACAACATCGCTTCATCAACATCGAGAAAAAGGAAGCCGAGGTTATCGTCGACATTCTTCGTGTTGTCCAAGGAAGAAGATGAAGTTCTTTCTCCAATGAAGAAGAGCTCTCCCTCTCTCAACACAACAACTATCCCCAAAATAAAATAAGACTTGTATTATTTTATTACTTCAAGCCATGCATTTAATTTTTAAAATTCAAACACAAATCTCACTTAATTAATTAAGTGTGTTGGCTTGAATAAAGAGAAGAGAGGGGAGAGTTACAAATTAAAGGGAGTTTTCAACTTAAATAGGAGTTAGGGAATTTGATGGGGTGGGCCTCATGTGGGCCCCGCCTCACTAATTTCCTATCAAGAGGAGTTTAGAAATAAGTGGGTTCCACCCCAAATCCAACACATGGGATTAAATAACTTAGAAGAGAAATAAAATTGTAACACAATTTTTTTCACTTTACACTTAATCCACATTTTTAATAACTCTTCTCGAGCAAACGAAACTCCAAAAAAGGTCTTCTTAAGCAATTATCGGTGCTACGGTTTAATCGGTGCCCTATGACTTCTCTTCCGAGCACTGTTTAAAAAGTTAGAAAAACCCGCTTGTTCGTTCACTGAACGTACCCAAGCTAATCTTCGGAAAATTATTTCGGGCACACCGGGGCTCGGAATTAGGTGGCGTCAGAAACTACGTACTCGTAAAATCCCCAAGAAATCATGAAAAATATTTCCGTTAATTTTACGAGTCTTTAAATTACTCCCACTTCAGGGCTTTACCTCCCTATAAAGATACATCACAACTAGGAGAACATATGAGGGTACTGTGCACGCATCTGAGCCTCCCGCTCCCATGTGATCTCCTGGAGGTTCCCGTGCTGCCACCTGATGCGCACTAGAGGAATAAACCATCCACGTAGGACCCGGTCCTGTTGATCCTCGATCTACACCGGAGCCTCCGCAAATGTAGCCCTGTCATTGATGTACAACTCCCCATGATCAATGATATACGTTGGGTCATGGACGTACCTCCTCAGCTGTGATATGTGGAAGATGTCGTGCACCCAGTCCAACTGAGGTGGTTGGGCCAGGCGATAAGCCACCTCACCTATCCTGCTGAGAACCTAGAATTGTCCGATGAATCATGGAGATAACTTGCCACCCCGGTCAAATCTCTATAATCCACGTCGAGGTGAGACCCATTAAGAAAAACATGGTCGCCATCCTCAAACTCCAGTGGTCCCCGCCTCCTGTTACCATAGACTTCTATCGGCTCTGAGCAGTCCTCATCCACTCCTGGATGATCTGTACCTTCTCCATCATAGCTTGAACCATCTCTGGTTCTACATGTACTCGCTCCAACACTATCCACAAAGAATATCTATAAAAGCAGACAGATGTTGTCTCGCCACTCCTAACAGCTGAATGCCTGATCTCCTACTAAGAGCATCTGCTATAACATTCCCCTCATCAAGAGTGTAAACTATCTCGATGTCATAGTCCTGGAGAAAATCAAGCCATCACCGCTATCTCAGGTTCATATCCTTCTGAGAAAAGTTACACCTGAGACTATTGAGTTGGTGAAAACAGTAAACCTTTTGCTCTGTAAATAATGGGTGAGACTAGCCATTTGTAAGAACTCAACTCCACCCTTCTTCGTCTACGATCTACAAGAGCTGCTGAGATTCCTCCTCTGCCGAAAAGAGATATCTAGTCTCATCCCTTTTATAAACCAAGTCATTTTCCTAATACAGTCAATCCTGATATGAATGGTACTATTTCATGCCACGAATGACATCATAAGGCATCGACGCTGCTACCAACAGATTGAACTGTTACACTCGCCTCCAAGGGTCGAGTCACACTATCGGCAGTAGTGTGTGGTCACTAGGTCTCCTCTAGTAGGAATATCGAAAGTGAGGGTCAAGTCAACAGTTTTGACCGGAACCTCTCAGTATCAACTACATAAAAATGATAGGGAAGAAAACGTCACAAGAATAAGTATCTTTTATTACCGCAGCTCAAGGTAAAAATACACAAAGCATCCACAAACAAAACATCAACAAAGCTAGAAGAATCATGATCAAAATCCTCCATGTCTGGAGTTGGTCCTGCCCCTGTTCGTCTACTCCCGAAGCTCCATGATCGTAGGCCTCAGCTGTCTGAAGCTGAGCTCTCCCCTGTCCACCCATTCCCTGCGGTCAGGGTGGTCTTCCTGGAGGTGGTGGTGGTAGGGACTCAAACCGTTGGCCACCACCCACTGCTCGACCAGCTCCTCTGACTCGTCCACCTATTCCCTGTAGACGGCCATGGTCGAACCTCTACTTGGGAGGTCCCTCTACCACCTGTTGCTCATCTGTAGGGTGGGTCGGGTAGTCTCGTGCCAGGTGACACTGCCCACCGCATGCATAGCACTGACTAATCCTCGTGTGGCTGGCTTTGTTTTGTGTTCCCCGTAGAACCGAACCTGTTTCCTGATATTGCTCATTTGAATGTCAAGCCCGCTTGGTCCCTTGCTTCATCCATCTACTTCCGACTGCAGAAGACTCCCATGCAGGTCGTCCTGCGGAGGGTCTCGCCACTGGTGACTGCTCAGTGAGAAAACTCTCCACTAGAAGGGATCTCTCCAACACCTCCACCTGCATCGGGATGTTGAGGGAGATCATCGAAGCCCTGATCTCATTCCTCAGTCCCTGCTCGAAGGTCCGGGGCTGGAAGAATGGGTCCCGTACCATATATGTGGAGTAGCACGAGAGGTCAGTAAGTCTCACTGAGTACTGGGCTACCGTCATGCTACCCTGACGCAACTGCAGTAACTCCTGAATGCGCACCGCACAAATGGTGGCTGGAACAAAATCCGAGCAGAAGAGGTTCTCAAAGTCCGACCAAAGGAGAGATGCCTCGTCGTGCACCTGGAGTATAAGGCTCCACCATCTACCTACTCCCGCGTGCAGAAGACTCACCGCTGGGATCAACATGAGGTCAGCTAGTGCCCCTACTAATCTGAAGACTCGAACAACAGCCTCCAGCCAATCCTCGGCTTCCTGAGGGTCCATCTCTCTGTGGAACCTGGGCGGTCTCTAACGTTGAAACTTGTGCAGTGCACTCAGGCGACGTGCACTCTTAGCTACTGGGGCTGGTGGTATCGGTGGCTCGGTGGGTAGAGGTACCGCCGGTGCCTCCACTGTAATAGGGCCCTGTACCGAGGCCACATCACTCGGTGGGAAGCCGTCTCGCACAATGTTCGGAACCCTAGCTGGCTGCCGTCATGGGGCCATCCTGAAAAAAAAACAGGTGCACCACAGTCAATACAATATACCTGGTGAGCTAACATAAAGTAATCATAAAGAAAACTCTTGAAACACACATACAATTATTGTTTTCATGCATTGAGTCAGAAATCAGAAGTCAGGGTCCTGGTGTATGGATATGTTGGCTGGAACACCAACATTAGGCTCCCTATACTGATAACCACACTCAATACCCTTAACACTATTGCTTCACATAAAATAAAGATCATAGTCCTAAGTTCTGCGGTAGAACCGACTCCTCTAATACCAAATTGTCACGACCTGTCCTCGGGACCCGTGCTGTGACTACCCCAAGCCCACCTTCCATAGGCCAGGGGCTGGAGACTAGCACCAAAGGAATAATTCCCAATAAAAGGGAAGGAATTGCCTTTATAGAGTAAACAAACACCACAGAGTATGCAAGCTAAAGTAAACACTATGTAAACTGAGTACACAAGTAAGTGCTGGAAAGTAAATGGACCGAAATACAAAACTAACTAAAAGTAAAGTACAACTGAAAGAAAGTAATTCAGCTGAAAAGTAAAGCAGCAACACCGAGCCGTCCTCTGAAAATCCCACATGAAGGGTGGGTACAGATAGTCTCCTCAGCTCCTTAGGTCTAACCGTCCGCTCCGTGTGCGTCCCGTCCAGTGATCCTCCTTCAAGTACCGTCCATCTCCACGAGCCTCCACCTCGATCAGCACTATCCGTCGTCTGCATCCAACACAACATAGTGCAGGCATAACCCGTGCAAGGGTGAGTATACGATACTCAGTAGGGACCTCAAGACTCCTGATGGTCTCCCTGAATCCATAGAGGATAAACCATAAAGGAAAGATAAAAATACGAAGTATCAACCAACACTACTTAGGTATATACCCATACATATACCTAAGTCATAAATTCCAGTTCGGCTCCAACTACTGAGACCAAGATCAACTCAGTCCACACAAAAAGATACAACCCAATCCACACAGAAAAACACAACCCAATCCACATAGGAAAGAAAGTCAATCAAATAAAAGATAATGACTGAAAGTCAAGACTCAGCTCACACAGGTTTAATATTCACGAAGAGAGGTGGAGATGATTGATGTAGCCTCTGAATCATCTCCTCTCCCGAACCCTCGTAGGATCCATGTATATTAGTCATCACTGCCGAACCCACGGAGGATCCAATTATAGTAGTCATCGCTGTCGAACCCACGGAGGATCCAAGTATAGAAGTCATCGTCGTTGAACCCATGGAGGATCCCACCAGGGTAGATGTCATTGTCGAACGCACGAAGGATCCCAGTACGGTAGACGATGTCATCGAACCCACGGAGGATCCCAGTACGGTAGTCATCCTCGTTGAACCCACTGAGGATCCTTGTACGAAATTTGTCCTCATCGAAACAACTGAGGATCCTTGTATGGAAGTCATCCTCATCAAAACCACTGAGGATCCTTGTATAGAAGTTGTCCTCATCGAACCCACTAAGGATCCTTATATAGAAGTCATCATCTTCATCGCAACCAGCTCTAGGGTTCCCGCACACAGCACGCTCGATTCTAGGAGAGTCCGCTCCACGAGCCAAGGGGGGGGGGGGTAGATACATCAACTATCACGAAGTCCAGATTTGATGTATCACAAAGTTCCATCTCATCCAAAGGAACTCAATGCGACAGATGGCGCGTCAATCGAACACCCAGTCTGAGAGATATTGTCCTTTTCGTCCCAGGGGACCGATTGGTTTTAAGCTAAAAACAAACCGACCGTACTCCAGATGTATCCAAAACACAAGAGGAGTAATCC
This sequence comes from Viscum album, assembly GCA_963277665.1. Lineage (NCBI taxonomy): Eukaryota > Viridiplantae > Streptophyta > Magnoliopsida > Santalales > Viscaceae > Viscum > Viscum album. Next base: position 346,333,555 of record OY728134.1, on the reverse strand, counting down.
AAAAGAACCATCTCATTAAGATTAATCCAACAAAGTTGACGGCACGTCAATCGGACGTCTGAAGCTCAAGTTATAAGTGTTTCCACTCCGAGGACCCAGTTGGTTTCGTGTTCGAACCAACCTGGCCGTATCCAATGTTCTTAGAAACCTTGAGTGTAATATACCAAACTGACCTTCTCGATCCAAGGATCCCAACGTGTCACACCCCGACACGCACGTTTATTTTATTTTATGATTTCTTTGGCTTAAATTATTTTTGATGTGGTTCATGTTCAGTATCGTACTAGGTTTTTGAGTTTTTGTTAAAAGTGCGCTTTTTGACGCGACGTCATTGAGCACCCGGGAGGAGCACGTTTCGGGAACCCCGCGCGGCTTCGCCCATGCAACCGAACAGTTCTCCTGCCATCAGAAAACAAAAATGAGTGAACTTTTTGATTTATTTTGTTATTTAAAATTTTCATTATTGTTGATAATTTTATAATTATTTTTAAAGGCGATTTGCTATATATTATTATTCTAGGCCGGTGCAAGCACACCACACGGCTAGCTGAAGCCGTGCGGTTAGCCCGGATACTGCATGATTACGATATCTGTATCGGCCAAATGAATATGAATTGAATAAGTTGAAAATAATTTAAATAAATAACTTACTATAATAATATTATTATTGGGTCATGGATAATAATACTATATTTATTTATTTAAGAATTTTTGTTATTGGGATTGTCATTTTATCATTTTTTGTTGTTATTATTAAAGTTTTTGATCACCAACATTATTATTATTATTATTTTCATTATTTATTTATTAAATTATTTATTTTATTCTTATATATATATATATTAGTAGGGTTTGCAGAAGCCCCATTTCCCGATCCTTCCTCTTCCTAGCGCGCCGCCACCCCCCTCCCTTGCTATCTGGTCCAGGCCCGACCTCCCAACCGCAACTTTGCAGTAGCAGCACCTTGCCCCGCCTCACCTCCAGTGGATCCCCCTGCTTCTTTTTTTTCTCCCTTCTTCACACGGCATCATCCTCGCGCCCTCCTTCAGCACACCGCCGGCGCACCCCTCCCGTTTCCGGCTACCACGTCGCCTCCCTTAGGTGCGGTGCAAACAGAACCCCCTTCGCCCCCTGTTCAGTGCGCAGCCGGCGCACTTAGCCCCCCTCCTGCTCTCCTTCATCCTCTCGCACCCTTCTCTCCCCACCGTTTTTTTTCTCCCCACTGGTGTGCAGCGCTAGCAGGGGACCCTCCCTTCACCCCGCTCGGCCTTCTCTCATAGCGCAACGACTTCCCCTGCCTCTCTCGTTTCTTTTTCTTGTTTTTCTTTCTTTTTCACGCTGCTGCACCCTAGTTCCCTCCCAAGTCTCGGCCTGCCAACCGCCCGTCGCCCAGCATCCCGTTAGCTTTCCCCTCCAGCACCCAGCAGCGCCTTCTTCTCCCTCCTCCGGCGCTCGACCGTCTCTAGCAGCACCCCTAGCCGGCTCCTCCCTCTACCTCCGTTCCCTCCGGCCGCGCCTCCTCCCAGCCGGAGTCCCAGCCTCCCCCGCACAGCTACCTCCCATTCCAACCCAGCCTATGTCCGCTGCCTCGGCCTCCTCTCCCTACGCGCAACAGCGCTGCCTCGCCCTCCTTGCTCTATCCCGCGCAGCAGCCCCCCTCTAGCAGGTTTGTTTTTTTTTTATATTCTTATTGTTTATTATTATTGTTAGTCTTATTATTATTATTTTTATTTTTATTTTGTTGTTGTTGTTATTATTATTATTATTATTATTATTTTCATGTTAATATTATTAAGTTATAATTTTATTATTTTTGTTATGTTATTGTCATTATTATTATGTTTATGCTATTATTTTTATTATTATAATATTATTGTTATCATTATTATATTATGGGTATGCTATTATAATTATAATTATTATATTAATATTGTTATTATTATTATATCATTATATTATAATTATGCTAAATTATTATTATTAATCTTATTATTATTATTATTATTATTATTATTATTATTGTTATTATTATTATTATTAATCTTATTATTATTACTATTATTATTATTATTAATAATATTATTATTATAATTGTTATTATTATATTATTATTATTATTATTTTATTATTACTATTATTCATATTATTCTTATTATTACTAATATTATTATTATTATTGATATTATTATTACAATTATTATTATTATTATTATTATTATTATCATTATTATTCCTGCTTTGGCCTTTGCTCTATAGAGGGTTATCAATTTATGTTTCTTTTGGTAGGATTATTGTTTGAGGACCCGCGCAGGGCGTTTCCGAGTGAGCGCAATCACCGCGCCTTATCTCCGAGGTTCCATCGTCGCTGCGCTTTAGTTTCAAGGTGAGCATTTATTCCCGCCGCTTGGTTTCGAATGCTCTAGTGAGTTTTTGTATATGTCTGAGTCTTCAATATTGTTTATATAGAGTGTTGGACTTTGTCACGTGGTTTCAGACACATGTCGTGTCATCGCGCCATGGTTCCAGAGTTGTGTTGTCGTCGCGCTTTGATCTTGAGGTAGGTCCCCTTTGCACTGCTTTTAAAATTTAAGTTATATTATTTCATGCTGTTTGCGCACCCTAATTGTTCAAAATCAACATTTTATTAATTGTAATAAATATGAGATAATATACGATAATTAATTTTTAATATAATATGGGTAATTTTTAAATGGTTATTTAATGTCAAAAGGACCCGTTTATTTTATACACGACACATGAAACATCCTTTTGACGAGAGGACACCCAATAATGAAAGAATGCCCATTTTTATTTTAAACATAATTCACGGAATGTAAAACAGAGTTCTGGTTTAATGAGAAATGATTTCTTTTGAAGCATGAACAAATACTTTGGTTCGTTTGAGAAATTGCCCGGTTGGCTCTCAAAGATTATTTGGAAAAAGAAAATGGTTTGGTTTGGTTTATAAAAATATTGTTGGCCTGTGACGTAGTGTTTTGGGGTTCTTTAAACGGTTTTAAACTGGGTTTGTCTCATAAAGAAGTTGTACCTGTCTTTGAGTAGTGTTTGTGAAATGTATTAAATGCTCGTTTGGCACTTTATGGAAAGCGATAAAAATGTTTTGATAAAAACCCTCTTAGGGAGACTCTCATGTCTTGGTTGCAATTGATTGTTTGGGAGGCCGTGCTTAGAGGCTCCCAGGTACTTGAGTAGTAAAAGGCATGAGTTTGCTCCACGGAGTGGCTCGGGTGATGCCTGTTGTGCTTTGTATATAAATATATGTATATGATTGGATGCTCGGTTGGCATTAGTTGGCTCACCCCTTTTTTTCAAACACTTGAGACATTGGAATCTGGCATATTGAGAGAATATTCTAAGAACGATTGCTGCACTGGTAGGTTATGGTACTGACCAGTGGCCCATAGTAGGTGGATATATTGGGTTTATTACTATGGGATTTGCCCTTGACCTGCCTGTGAGTGGATGGTCGAGCATATTGTGCGTTTTGATTTCATCGTGACATGTCAATAAGGATGATTTCTCATGTATTGGTGTCTTCTGGTTTATTCTCGATCTCCTAGGTTCACCCATGTCTATTCAGCTTTTGTAGCTTGCAGTAATGATTATGATGCTCACATGTATACCTACATTGCCCTTGCTGTGTGTTTTACTTTGTGCATTCTAGTGTATTGTTTTCTTTGGAAAATGGTAAATTTATTTTGATTAGGTTTCTAAAAATTGTTTTCAAATAAAAGAGTTTAATCCCCTTTGCACAAATTTGGAAAATTTAAACATCACTTTCCCCCTTTCCTGAAATGTCATTGACACTAATGAAATGAAAACGAATTTGGAAATGGCTAAGGGCAATGGTCCGTACTTTGTTTTTAAGTAAAATATTTATAAAAACATACTTTTATAAATTGTAGTTCAAAAATGAGATGATGTTTCTTTTATTTTAAAGGTAGTGCATTGGGAATAGATATCGGGCTACCCTACTGAGTTTTAATACTCACGCCTATAGTTGTTTTCTGTTTTTAGTGTTTGTGCAGGCTATAGCTTGAGTGCGCTCGCCTAGGGCGACGCTTGATCGTTGAGTCGGAGAGCGACCCCCAAGGTCGCACGAAGTTGTTCGGACGTCGTGTTTGGTTAGTTTGTTTCCTGTTTGTTTCTGTTTAGTCACTTTATTTGGTTTATCTTTTCTGCGCTGCTCTGTATTATTTTCACTGTCTTATTTATTTATAATGGGAGAAATCGTTCCCATAGCCTCTGTTGATGCCCTGGCGCTTGTCGCCAGCCCGGGAGGATCGGGAACGCCTCTCGGGCCATGTCGCGGACCGACTCGGGTGACCGGTTCAGGGTTGACCCGGGTTGGTTCGTGACAAAATGGTATCAGAGGAGGTTTTCTCTTAGCAGGCCTCACTTTTCAGAGCACCCTTTGTTATTTGGGACGTCAAGGTAGATGGAGTAGGATTGTCGGGACTTGAGGGGTAGGTGCGAGAAGAGCGTCGCGAACTCTTGCCCGTACTGATCCTCAGGTATCCATGGGAAGTCCGGTTTAATTTGTTTGTCTGGGTTTTTATGGAAATGTTTTGCGATTGGGATACGACAAAGGGAGTTTGGGCCATTAGTCCTCCTAACCTGCACGGCCTGGCAAGCCATGCAGAGCTAGGGGCATGGTCCAAGAAGGCTCTCTGTGTCAGTGACGTGTTTGGCATATGGCCGCCAACCATATGGTCAAGCCACCCACTGACACTAGTCCCCTGTTTGAGTTGTTTTGGGTTCCCCTTGATTTTTGAAAGTGGTTTGAATTAGAAAAGTTGGTTTTGAAAAAAAAGGTGTTGTTTGAAATGACATGTTTAATTTGTAGATTGTTTTAAAAGAAGTGGTATAAATGAATTGTTTTTGGAAAATGAAGTTGCTTTGTTTTGACCTTGGTGTTCTGATGAGTGCTCACATGCATTGTGGTATGTTGGAAATGTGGATGGATGTCTGGTATGGTGGATGGATGCCCTGGGTGGCCCAGATACATGCATGTGAGTGAGACTCTAAGGGATACCAATGGCGAGGGTTTAACTTACCAAGATTGTTTTAAATTAAAGATGTTTTCAAAGAGAAAAGTTTTGATGTTATGATAACTTGTTTTCTCTGATTTCGAGCTTGTCACCTATGCAGTGTTTGATTTTGAGGTTTTTATTCATTCGTTGAGTTGGCCTTGATTGGGGTTTTGACTTTTCCTTGTCCAGCGGTTATCCCTTTGAAGCATCGATGGGTGATCGTAGTGCGGTTGATCAACCTAAGGATTTTATGCTTGAGTTTCGGAAGTTGGATCCACCTCTCTTTTACGGTCAAGCAGAAACTTCTGGGGCAGAGGAGTGGATGCGGAAGATTGAAAGGGACTTTAGCCTCATTGAGTTGCCCGATTTGTTGAAGCTCAAGTTTGCGACCTTCATGCTTGAAGGTTCACCGTTGATGTGGTGGAAGTCAGTGTCTCGGAACAAGCCTCGTCAAGAGATTACTTGGGAGTTCTTCAAGTCTTTATTCATTCGTCAGTTTTTCTCTGAGGAATAAAGGGTTAGAAAGAGGATGGAGATGTGTTGTCTGCAGCAGGGCGACGGATCCGTGTTAGAATATTTCCAGCGCTTTGTGGAGCTAGTACCTTATGATTCAGAGTATGCCACAAATGACCCCGTGAAGGCTCGAAGCTTCGAGACAGGTCTCCGCCCTGATCTATAGTCGAAAGTTTCAGAGTCCAACCTGACTTCTTTTTTCTATGTGGCGAGACAAGCTTTTCATGTCGAAGTCGCGATGGCAGGAGTGCTCGAAGTAGTCCTCCCTCCTTCGATCCCTAAGAACAGTGGTGAAGATTCTGGAAAGGATATGAGTAAGGAAATAGAAGTGGATGGATCTGGTCGTGGAATCAAGAGGCCTCAGGATCTTTCATCAACCTCTTCGGAGAGAGATATTATTGTGTGTTATCAGTGTGGCAAGCGGGGTCACAAGAAGTCATCGTGCCCAAGCACTCCGAAGCCCTGCCGGGCATGTGGACGCCTGGGTCACTTGCGACGATTTTGTCGGGGCGTTGCAAGGAAGCATCGCAGAGGAAGTTCTCAGAAGTAATGTGTTTTAGGGTCTTTGTTCAATGTTTCCTGTGTTAGTTTCCTTTCAGTATAAGTAATCTATTATCGTGGCATATGTATGGGTGTTGTTTTGGGTTTGAAATGTATGGGAACTTCAGGGGTCTTTTGAAGAACCTCGGCTTTCAATGCTGGTGTGTTTTAATTTTAAAATCTTGTCCTTCAATCTGTCAGATCAAAAGATGTATGTATCTCATTGGGATTATCAGAACCTGACTGCGAGGCAGGAGATGCTTCATCCATCAGAGCTCCAGCCAAAAGGTCTCGGAGTGAAGCCGGCGCGTAGTCAGGAAACCCCGGGGAAATTTTAAAGAGTCTGGTGAAAGTCGTGCCTCTAACGTCGTGGTGTGATAGTTTTGGTGTTGTTGCTCTGGCTTCTCTGTCGTTGTAGTTCTCTCTGGTCGCAAAGTGCGCGATGGACTTATCCCTCGTGTAACATCGGGAATTGTGCCTATTGTATGTAAGTTGCTGATCAGTGACCTTGCGTGGGCCACTGATGTAAATCAGTTGTGGCCCTGGTTCGTGTCCATCCCAAAGTGATGGGTCGTGAGTAGTCGTACGTCGTAGTTTTAGTGATTTGATCCTTGGGCCCACCCTCCCCGCCCATGGGGTTAGGGTTTTTAGTTGTGCTAAGTATCCATTTAAGATTCTAACCCTTTCGGATGAGAGTAAGTGTCTGAAATGTTCTTATTGTACTCTTTCTAGCTCGGGTAAGGCTTGATGCATGTCCAAATTAGTTTTCTGGTTGGCCGCTAAGAGGTCAGTCCTTTATGGTGGGAAGACCCACCATGATTCTTTTGGGTTTTCTCTTAAGTCGTTATCAAATGCTTGTTGAGTTCTTATGGTGGGGAGCCGTTCATGCTTTCCCTCTATTGGTGATTTACTTTGGGCAATGAGGTTCAGTCCCGCTGGTAGTCGTTGTGACATCCTTGAGATAAGAGGTTGGATCGTGTTCTGTGAAATCCTTAGGTGTTGATCGATCGACTGGTTGGTGTGGTGGCTTTCTGGGGGCGGAAAGCGTTATGGTGGGGAGAATTGTCACACCCCGACACGCACGTTTATTTTATTTTTTGATTTCTTTGGCTTAAATTATTTTTGCTGTGGTTCGTGTTCAGTATCGGACTAGGTTTTTGAGTTTTTTTTTTAAAAGTGCGCTTTTTGACGCGACGTTGTTGAGCACCCGGGAGGAGCACGTTTTGGGAACCCCGCGTGGCTTCGCCCATGCAACAGAACAGTTCTCCTGCCATCAGAAAACAAAAATGAGTGAACTTTTTGATTTATTATGTTATTTAAAATTTTCATTATTGTTGATAATTTTATAATTATTTTTTAAAGGCGATTTGATATATATTATTATTCTAGGCCGATGCAAGCACACCGCATGGCTAGCTGAAGCCGTGCGGTTAGCCCGGATACTGCATGATTACGATATCTGTATCGGCCAAATGAATATGAATTGAATAAGTTAAAAATAATTTAAATAAATAACTTACTATAATAATATTATTATTGGGTCATGGATAATAATACTATATTTTTTTATTTAAGAATTTTTGTTATTGGAATTGTCATTTTATCATTTTTTGTTGTTATTATTAAAGTTTTTGAGCACCAACATTATTATTATTATTTTCATTATTTATTTATTAAATTATTTATTTTATTCTTATATATATTTATATATTAGTAGGGTTTGCAGAAGCCCCATTTCCCGATCCTTCCTCTTCCTAGCGCGCCGCCACCCCCCTCCCTTGCTATCTGGTCCAGGCCCGACCTCCCAACCGCAACTTTGTAGTAGCAGCACCTTGCCCCGCCTCACCTCCAGCGGATCCCCCTGCTTGTTTTTTTTCCTCCCTTCTTCACACGGCATCATCCTCACACCCTCCTTCAGCACACCGCCGACGCACCCCTCCCGTTTCCGGCTACCACGTCCCCTCCCTTAGGTGCGGCACAAACAGAACCCCCTTCGCCCCCTGTTCAGTGCGCAGCCGGTACACTTAGCCCCCCTCCTGCTCTCCTTCATCCTCTCGCACCCTTCTCTCCCCACCGTTTTTTTCTCCCCACTGGTGTGCAGCGGAAGCAGGGGACCCTCCCTTCACCCCGCTCGGCCTTCTCTCATAGCGCAACGACTTCCCTTGCCTCTCTCGTTTCTTTTTCTTGTTTTTCTTTCTTTTTCACGCTGCTGCACCCTAGTTCCCTCCCAAGTCTCGGCCTGCCAACCGCCCGTTGCCCAGCATCCCGTTAGCTTTCCCCTCCAGCACCCAGCAGCGCCTTCTTCTCCCTCCTCCGGTGCTCGACCGTCTCCAGCAGCACCCCTAGCCGGCTCCTCCCTCTACCCCCGTTCCCTCCGGCCGCGCCTCCTCCCAGCCGGCGTCCCAGCCTCCCCCGCGCAGCTACCTCCCATTCCAACCCAGCCGCTGTCCGCTGCCTCAGCCTCCTCTCCCTACGTGCAACAGCGCTGCCTCGCCCTCCTTGCTCTATCCCGCGCAGCAGCCCCCCTCTAGCAGGTTTGTTTTGTTTTTTTATATTCTTATTTTTTATTATTATTGTTAGTCTTATTATTATTATTATTATTATTATTATTTTGTTGTTGTTATTATTATTATTATTATTTTCATGTTAATATTATTAAGTTATAATTTTATTATTTTTGTTATGTTATTGTCATTATTATTATGTTTATGCTATTATTTTTATTATTATAATATTATTGTTATCATTATTATATTATGGGTATGCTATTATAATTATAATTATTATATTAATATTGTTATTATTATTATATCATTATATTATAATTATGCTAAATTATTATTATTAATCTTATTATTATTATTATTATTATTATTATTGTTATTATTATTATTATTATTAATCTTATTATTATTACTATTATTATTATTATTATTATTATTATTATTATAATTGTTATTATTATATTATTATTATTATTATTATTTTATTATTACTATTATTAATACTATTCTTATTATTACTAATATTATTATTATTATTGATATTATTATTACAATTATTATTATTATTATTATTATTATCATTATTATTCCTGCTTTGGCCTTTGCTATGTAGAGGGTTATCAATTTATGTTTCTTTTGGTAGGATTATTGTTTGAGGACCCGCGCATGGCATTTCCGAGTGAGCGCCATCGTCGCGCCTTATCTCCGAGGTTCCATCGTCGCCGCGCTTTAGTTTCAAGGTGAGCATTTATTCCCGCCGCTTGGTTTCGAATGCTCTAGTGAGTTTTTGTATATGTATGAGTCTTCGATATTGTTTATACAGAGTGTTGGACTTTGTCACGTGGTTTCGGACACATGTCGTGTCATCGCGCCATGGTTCCAGAGTTGTGTTGTCGTCGCGCTTTGATCTTGAGGTAGGTCCCCTTTGCACTTCTTTTAAAATTTAAGTTATATTATTTCATACTGTTTGCGCACCCTAATTGTTCAAAATCAACATTTTATTAATTGTAATAAATATGAGATAATATACGATAATTAATTTTTAATATAAGATGGTTAATTTTTAAATGGTTATTTAATGTCAAAAGGAGCCGTTTATTTTATACACGACACATGAAACATCCTTTTGACGAGCGGACACCCAATAATGAAAGAATGCCCGTTTGGCTTTTAAACATAATTCACGGAATGTAAAACAGAGTTCTGGTATAATGAGAAATGATTTCTTTTGAAGCATGAACAAATACTTTGGTTCGTTTGAGAAATTGCCCGGTTGGCTCTTAAAGATTATTTGGAAAAAGAAAATGGTTTGGTTTGGTTTATAAAAATATTGTTGGCCTGTGACGTAGTTTTTTGGGGTTCTTTAAACGGTTTTAAACTGGGTTTGTCTCATAAAGAAGTTGTACCTGTCTTTGAGTAGTGTTTATGAAATGTATTAAATGCCCGTTTGGCACTTTATGGAAAGCGATAAAAATGTTTTGATAAAAACCCTCTTAGGGCGACTCTCATGTCTTGGTTGCAATTGATTGTTTGGGAGGCCGCACTTAGAGGCTCCCAGGTACTTGAGTAGTAAAAGGCATGAGGTTGCTCCACGGAGTGGCTCGGGTGATGCCTGTTGTGCTTTGTATATATATATATATATATGTATATGATTGGATGATCGGTTGGCATTAGTTGGCTCACCCTTTTTTTTCAAACACTTGAGACATGGGAATCTGGCATATTGAGAGAATATTATAAGAACGATTGCTGCACTGGTAGGTTATGGTACTGACCAGTGGCCCATAGTAGGTGGATATATTGGGTCTATTACTATGGGATTTGCCCTTGACCTGCCTGTGAGTGGATTGTCGAGCGTATTGTGCATTTTTATTTCATCGTGACATGTCAATAAGGATGATTTCTCATGTATTGGTGTCTTCTGGTTTATTCTCGATCTCCTAGGTTCACCCATGTCTATTCAGCTTTTGTAGCTTGCAGTAATGATTATGATGCTCACATGTATACCTACATTGCCCTTGCTGTGTGTTTTACTTTGTGCATTCTAGTGTATTGTTTTCTTTGGAAAATGGTAAATTGCTTTTGATTAGGTTTCTAAAAATTGTTTTCAAATAAAAGAGTTTAATCCCCTTTGCACAAATTTGGAAAATTTAAACATCACTTTCCCCCTTTCCTGAAATGTCATTGACACTAATGAAATGAACACGAATTTGGAAATGGCTAAGGGAAATGGTCCGTACTTTGTTTTTAAGTAAAATATTTATAAAAACATACTTTTATAAATTGTAGTTCAAACTTGAGATGATGTTTCTTTTATTTTAAAGGTAGTGCATTGGGAATAGATATCAGGCTACCCTACTGAGTTTTAATACTCACGCCTATAGTTGTTTTCTGTTTTTAGTGTTTGTGCAGGCTATAGATTGAATGCACTCGCCTAGGGCGACGCTTGATCGTTGAGTCGGAGAGCGAACTGCGAGGTCGCACGAAGTTGTTCGGACGTCGTGTTTGGTTAGTTTGTTTCCTGTTTGTTTCCGTTTAGTCACTTTATTTGGTTTATCTTTTCTGTGCTGCTCTGTATTATTTTCACTGTCTTATTTATTTATAATGTGCGAAATCGTTCCCATAGCCTCTGTTGATGCCCTGGCGCTTGTCTCCAGCCCGGGAGGATCGGGAACGCCTCTCCGGCCATGTCGCGGACCGGCTCGGGTGACCGGTTCAGGGTTGACCCGGGTTGGTTCGTGACACAACGCAACTGACGGTGCTTCGATCGGAGGTCCGTAGCCCATGTTATGAGCGTTTGAAAGGAACTGTCCAAAAGTAGGGGGTTTGGGCCCAGTCCGACCCGACCCTATACCCCCTGGGTCGGCCCGAACCGGGTCGAACCGACCCGGGTCCGGGTCCGGCCCGGTTGGGTGTGGCTTGGCCCGACCGACGCGGCTGGCCCGACCAGACGTGGGCGGGTCGGCCCGGCGCGGGTGGTCCGACCCAACGCGGGCGGTCCGGCCCGACGCGGGCCGCGACTCGGCTCGAGGATGAGCTAGACATAGAGTGGGGAAGGTGCTGCCCACCTGTTTTGAAACGGTGGCCCCCTCTTGGGGCCCACCCATGCCAGCTTCGGGGGTTACAACCCCCGGACATCCCGAAAAACGGTCGGCCGTAATGGCCGGCCGGTGAGCTGCCGTAGGACACCCCCCCCCCCCCCCCGCCGTGGGTCCCGCCTCCTGGTGGTTCCCGGAAAGCCTGGCCTCCTCCTCTCGAACCGCCACGACCATAGCCGTGGATTTTCTTTGGCCAATGCGGCGCGATGGCACCACGCCCTTCCGACTCAGCCCGCCACGACCGCAGCCCCTTGGTGCTCCAGCGCGGCGCGATGACGCCGCACCTCTCCACCGCGGCCCGCTCTTAACTGCGGCTTCCTTCGGCTTCACCGGCGTGGCGCGATGGTGCCGCGCACCTCCGCCACGTCCCGCTCCGGCCGTGGTTCTCTCGTTCTCGCGCAGTGCACCAGCACCACACCATCTTCGCCACCATGAACAACAAAGTAAACAATAAGGGGAGGAGGATCGGCCGTGTTTGTGCGGTCTGACCTCCTGTCGTTGTGACAATAGTAGGCAGCCAAATAATGAGTATACACAACGATAAAAAATCGAAAATTTAATTGATTAAATTTGAACTTAACCCCTATCTCGAATCAAGAATATTTATTTCATGGTGAAGGAAGGAAAATCTTTGTTGTTCTGTTGACGTTGCTGCGGGATGACGGTGTCACTTCATCAACGTCGAGAAAAAGGAATCCAAGGTTGGCGCTGGTGTTCTTCACGTTCTCCAATGAAGAAGATGATGTTCTTTCTCCAAGGAAGAAGAGATCTCCCTCTCTCAACACAACAACTAACCCCAAAATAATATAAGACTTGTCTTATTTTATTACTTTAAGCCATGCATTTAATTTTTAAAATTCAAACACAAATATCACTTAATTAATTAAGTGTTTTGTCTTGAATAAAGAGGAGAGAGGGGAGAGTTACAAATTAAAGGGGGTTGTCAACTTAAAGAGGAGTTAGGTAATTTGAAGGGATGGGGCTCATGTGGGCCCCACCTCACTAATTTCCTATCAAGAGGAGTTTAGAAATAAGTGGGTTCCACCCTGACTCCCACACATGGGATTAAATCACTTAGAAGAGAAATAAAATTGTAACACAATTTTATTTCACTTTACACTTAATCCTCAATTTTAACAACTCTTCCCGAGAAAACACAACTACAGAAAAGGTCTTTTTAAGAAATTACCGGTGCTGCGGTTTAATTGGTGCCCTTAGATTTCAATTCTGAGCACTGGTTCAAAAGTTAGAAAAACTCGCTCGTTCGTTCACTGAACGTACCTGGGCTAAACTTTGGAAAATTATTCCGGGCACACTCAGCCTCAGAATCAGGTGCCGTCAGAAACTGCGTACTCGTAAAATCCCAAAGAAATTAAGAAAAAAATTTCCATGAAATTTACGGGTCTTTAGATGTTAGTTGTGATTGTTAATGTTTTACTCTTATTATTTTTTATATTCATTTGGATATAATTTATTTAATTCAGTTCTTTTATTGAATTGATAATGTTGATGTAGTCTCACCATATTACATATTTTTCCCTTGCTTCTAATCAGTATTCTTAGTTGTCTGAGTTGTTGTGCAAGAGGTCTTGTAACTAACCAGATAGGGGAACCGACATATGGAATCCGAGTTGGGACATTACATCTAGACTATTTTGGATGAAGTATATTTCTCAATGTTTTATAATTTTATTTTTCAAATTAATTAGCATGATTAAATTTTTTCAAAATTTAAATATGGAAACATATGGGTTTCTATTAGTTCTGGGGTATTGAAAAATGTAAATTTCAAAATAGTGAAAATGGATTATTATAAGTGGGTTTAAATAATATTTTTTGGGGAATAAAGGGTCATTTTAGTTTTTGTGATATGTGAATTACATTGAAATAATTTAATAAATTAGGTACCAGGGAATATGTGGGTTCTTTGAAAGATGATATAGCATTGTACTATTGACTATATCATTTTAGGGGGGTTAAATGATGTGTTGTCTATGTGCAGTACTGTATGGTTTTTGTATGGGTATTATTTAGACATCATTAGGGGCGAGGGACCATCATGGTGTCTTAATCTACCCCTAATTCATATGTTATATGTCCTTGGGTAAGTACCAGTCATTGTTTATGGTGTGATTAGTATTATAGTAAAACCTATTTGTACCCATAGACTATTTACAACTATGGATAACACAATACAAATATTTGATTGATATTAATTATTAGGATTTGGATAAATTCTTGTAGAAATTGTTGAATTGAAAAAGTTTTATAATAGTTATTTATGACTTGTGGAAATAATGAGTACTATTTATCCAAAATTTATATAAAACATATTTATTACATATCATCCATGATTTCATTAAAAAGAAAATTCATAGATTATTTGTGCATACCCTTGATATGGAATAAATGGGTGGATACCATGTAGGGTTATTTAGTTTACACTCTTAAAACCACATCATCATTATGCAAACTGGATTATTTCATTTGATATATGAATATAAATGTTTCTAGAGTGGGGTTGTGAGGTTAAAATATGTTGGGATTGGGTAGGGTGTGATTTTATGGTGGTATGTGTCATACATATAAACAAAGTAGTTGTCTTTAATTTTTATTTTCCTTTTGTTTTATAGCAAAGTGGATTTTAGTATTAATCATTTTCTCAAGCTGTAAGTCAATTTTCGTTCATTATAATCATTGATCATATTTCTTATTTTCCTTTCTTCTACTATTCCTTTTTCTATGTATATATCAAATGTATCTTTTTTAGGTTGGGAAAAATGGTTTCCTATGGTTTTAAATTGATTTTTATGGTTCTTTTTACAGTACAATGGTGATTGAGAACACCCTTTTCTATGTGAAAGGTTGATTTGGGTACCTGTTTCTATATTTTATTTGAAGTCGGGTAATTATAAATTCGAATCAATGGATTATTTTTTCTAATGATTAATTGTCAGGGGATGTTTGGTTGATAGAATATAGGTTTTTTGTAACGGCCCGACCTCAGTTACCCAGAGTCAGTGCATTATTGCGTAACATTGGCATGATCACAAATGCTCAAGTCTTGAAAGACCGATTAGTTTAGTATCCTTAGAAACACTAGATACATTCATAAATGTTACATTACATCATAAAGTGAAAAACTACAATAAAAATTCTCCATAGTCCACACTCATATCCTTTTATGACTATCCCTGTAGGTCATTCATAAAATACTTCTTCACATCCTGGAAAATACTAAAACATTGAAAGGGGTGAGCTCAGATGCTCAGTAAGGATAACCATATTGCGGAAGCTTTCATAAATAAACATTAACATTTAAGGAAATGTATAAATAAAACAAAAGCCTTTTTAAACATGAACATCAGAATAATATGGAAGAAATAAAATTAAATAATGCCATTTACTTACTCACATGGATATTCTACTAGTCGAATAATCACATGAAATATCAATAACCACATTCATAATTATGGAATGCATAACACCAGACTATCATAACCACGTAGCCAAGGCCACGTGCCAAGACCACAAATAAGATTTTGTCAAGGCCTCGTTCCAAGACACTAGTTTGTCTCACAATACCTACTGATGCATCGATGAGCTTTTGCGGGCTCCACCCGTCACTTATTAAGTCCAATGCATTCCTCATATGAACAGGTTTAAACATATCACAAACCATAACATAATTGTATCATATAAAACATGCATAAAGGAAACATAATATTTCCACACTTCAATCACAAGATATCAATACAACACATTGATATAAGAAAAACTTTATCAAAACCATTTTCAATATGAAAATAAAATAAAAGTAAAACATGGTATTTATTTTTATTTTTTTTAAAAAGGTATGGCTTGTAGAGGTAGCCAAAACTCAAATAATAGTCAAGGTGGCGGAGAAGTCGTTGTCGCTGCATACATAAGAAAAAAACATTCCTTTTGTCGTTTAGTAAAAACGCTTCATATAAAAAGATTCTTTTTGAATAAAAGTAAAATTCAAAGGGGTTTATACACCGTATAAATGAAAGTTGTGTATAAAATCAAATATGCATCAATGAAAGGAGATTGAGACGAATTCCTTAAAAAGATCAATTTTAAAATAAAATAGATCTATTATGTGTATTTACTATAAGTACACATAAATAAAGTACAAATACAAGATAGGACAAAATAATATCATGACATAATTTGAAAGTAGGAGATTAACCCAAAGAATGGAAATTGGGTTAAGAAATTACCTTACAAAGATAATTTTGTAAATAAAATAGATCGCTCATGTGTATTCACTATAAGCTCACATAAATAAAGTATAAATACATGATAAGATATAAAAACTCATTTCTCACATAATCAATGAACAACATAAATATGAAAAATAAGTTCAACCCAAATAATGTGAATTGGGTTAAGAAGTTCCCTTACCTCATGTCCGACTTGACTCGACCGTTCATTAACCTCATGAATAATAAAATAGTGTTAATTTATAATTTCTTAAGAACCTTTTTCAATTTTATTATTCCTTTTATATCACTTATTACCATGTTATGAACATTATGTAATTATTTATGTTAATAAAAGTCATTTTGTCGATCTTTGGTACTTGAGTCAAAAATAAACTTCTTAAAATTACAAGTTGTTCATGTGGTAAAATATCCATATATCCATAATTATATTCATGATGTAGATATCATATACATAATATATATCTAGTATATACATTCATATATAATATTACATAACATTTAGAGGTAAGAAATGAAATTCACCGTTCAATGAGAAGGTAAGCCGTACGTACGCATGAACACTACTTTCATTTCTATTTCGTATTTAATGGAATGAAGTTATAATTATATAAAGGTATAATATAATTCCAGTATTATATAATGTATAATACCATTTACTCCATCCTTTATACATCCCACATATGGCATTAACGATTCAAATCACTTTGATGGGGCGGTAGTCCGCACTTCCTAAAATGAAATTATCGTGATTACCCATAATGGAAATCATAAAGTTATGCCATAAATGAAAAATACAGAATCATAAGGAAAACAAAAACATAATATATATCATATATAACAATAGTTTCATCAAAATGGCCACCTTTGAAGGTGTTATATGAGTGTTGAACAATCATCGTTTTGTGAGGCAAAAATTCGCCATCCACAGAATCAGTATGTTCTTTAACCATTAGATGTAGGTGTGTGTAATTGTAGCTCGAATACTTCTTATAAAAACATCCTAGTATATTTAATATACTGGTTTTGTTACAGAAGAAAGGAATAAAGAGAGTTTAAGGGGTTGGAGAAGCAAAATAAAACAAAATAATATAAGATAAGACATTACCTTAAAATCGGGTAACTCTTTTTTGATTTGAGCCAAAGGCTTCCTTGGGAAGAATTCTGCCCAAAGTGAGTCTTGTAGGAGTAATATAGGGAAGTTGAGAGTGTATTTGGGCAGAGGTTGGCTGAGCCAAAAGGTTTTGAAGGTGTGAGTAAGGTGGTAGTGGTGGGGGGCCTTTTATAAGAGGAGAGGAGGGGCACTCTTGGTAAGTCATGAAATGTTACTTTATTATACAATGAGTTTCGGATTTTAACAGTCCCACACTTATATATTTCGAGGATAAGGTGATAAGGGTTCGAAATATACTCATACAATAGGTTTTTGACCAGTGTATGTCTTAGATTTTACATTATCTTTTTATTTTATTTAAATCATTAATTAATGAGGTAATCACTGCATCATCATGGTGTCATAAACAATTTAATTTATTTAATGTATAAAAATTATAAAAAAACTCTCATGATGTAGGAAATCTTTTTATCTTTCTAATTAATATTTATAGTAAAAAATATGACTTGTATAACCCCATTTAAAAATTGTTTTAGTAAAACAACTCATGTTTGTGACATTTTTATTTTAACATTAAATAAAATGTTTTTAATGTCATTTTCCTACCAAAGTGGATCCATGGGGTCCCCAAGTTGACCCATGTATTTTATTGGTCTCCAATGACTCATACAATAGGAGTAGGACAAGTTTAAAGGTATTTTAATATTTTTATAATATCATTTTTACCTTAAATTTAACAAATTACCTTTAATCGCGATTAATTAAACTTAAAAGTTACTATTCACCAAAAAATTATTTTAATCCCATTGAACCACATTTTACTTCCTAATGACAACCATGTATGTCGGATTTTTGAAAATTGAATTATAGAAGTGGTAATGTTTCATTTAAATGAAAAATCAGTTTTTTAACTACCGCTTAGTGGTTTCACTATTAATAAAAAATTGATGTTTTTCAGAACAATGCCAAAATTTCACCGTAAGCTATAATTGATATTCTGAATTAAAAAATGATGTCTATTTTACAAAATTCCAAACATATAAGTTTCATTAATTAATTCCCACTGTCACAACAAATAGCGTGTTTTTAAGAAACAATATATATCAAAAGATTGACAATTGTTTATGTCCAATTACAAAGTGAAATTAATTCTAATGAACACCATTGGATAAAATGGTAAAAATATATTCTAATTATAATTTAAAACCAATCAATAGTATAATTTATCACTATAAATTATTTTGATTAAAAAATTTGTTTTTAAGTATTTTTCACTATTCATAAAAAATTGGAAGTTCTCCGAAAATTTCAAAAAATTCAACTTAGGATAATTTCGATATTCCGAAAACAAAAACGAAGTCCATTTGGAAAGATAAAATTTCAAAAATTAGGTATTACTATTCATAACGACTACTTTGATTGGTTTAGGTGTGTTAGAATCTCGAACTTGCGTACAATTCAAGCTATTGCATTATTGAGAGAGAAGCGTATCGTGAAAGCTTGGGGTGTTACATTCTCCCCTCCTTCAATAAATTGCGTCCCCGCAATTTGAAAATGTTTTTTGAAAATAAAATGTTGAAAATAGAAAATAACTTTGTGGAAAACCCACATCGGAAATAGGGTTAATAAAATTTAACCTTAATAAGAGGGAAATGAAAAAGTCACCACCGAATTATGATCTCGATAAGGAGAACATTGGTGGAAATTAGAGACATATAATTGAAAAAAAAACGTAAATATTTTTAGGGAGTGATTTAGGTCATCAATAACAAACAAGTGTAAAATTGAGGGCCTCAAAGCCTTCAATCTATCTTGATTTAAAATATCATTAGTTCAACAAAACATAAGGTATTAGGGTAAAACATTTTTTTGTTTTAATATCCCTTTCCTAAAGTTTAAGAATTAATTTATTCATAGAATAATAGATAGGTCTATATATATATATATATATGCTTGATAAGTAGAGTTCCAACCTTCAATTAATTTCTACCACAAACTCATCCTTCACTCAAAAAGATTATAGAACTCAAAAATATTATATTTATCCTAATCGTAAAAGGTTCAAAATATTAACACATACCATTTAGATTAGGAAAACTATTTTTGTACAAACCAAGGACTTCACGTAGTCCAGTGGTAGGTGATAAATCCCAATCTCACTATGGTTGTGGGTTCGATTCCCACAACTTTGTCTGACACGACAGGTTGTCACACAGTCTGCGTGCTGTCCTTTTTATAAATATCCAAAAATAACCTTAACAATAGTATCCAATGTAAAATATAATCCATTCCAACCTTTATAGTTATCCAAAATACCTTGGTCCAGACTTTATCCAAAAGGTCTCTAGATTCCAAAATCAATTGTAACATCAGATTCTCCAAACAAAGTAAAGTTTCTCTTATTGTCACATACTAAAAATATGATTACCTTCATCATATTAAAACCTTAAAGAAAACAACAAGTACTGCAGTACAATCCTTATATATCACATTATTCTTATAACCAGTACATCATTAATACAACACTCAAATGACATGATTCGTTAATAACAACATAATAACTCTAATCATTCCCCTTCATCTGTGGTATTATCATAACTTGATTATTATCCAATAGCATCATTTAGGGCATACTCCGATGATTTGGACATTGGTTTGAGTAGTGTCCCCACTCCTTGCAGATGAAGCATTGTACATTTGAAACCTTTTTCGTACCATTTCAGTCACGCACTTGGTATCCTTTTTCTCCACACTTATAACAAACTCCCATTCCCTTTAGGAAAGTTCCATGGTGTTTCTTCCCACAGTTATCACATATTGGAAAATTCTTCTTTTCCCTCTTCCCTTTATCCATCTT
Organism: Viscum album; assembly: GCA_963277665.1. Taxonomy (NCBI): domain Eukaryota; kingdom Viridiplantae; phylum Streptophyta; class Magnoliopsida; order Santalales; family Viscaceae; genus Viscum; species Viscum album. The sequence goes on along the minus strand of OY728134.1, from coordinate 346,313,628 downwards.
TCTCTCTTCCATCCTTTTCTTCTCTAGATTACCTTCAAATCCATAGGAATCATAAAATTATTTACTTATCTTATTAACACATGATACTATTTCTTCATATGTTGAGAACACATGGGAGACTATTTCCCTTCTAAATGTCGGCTTAATACCGTGAAAGATATGATCCTTCTTACTCTTTGGATTATACGTATTGCTGGAGTTCACATTCCTTCTACTGGGCGCCATTTCTATACAATGGGATAAACTAGGTTAGTTTATTAATTGAAATGATTAATTTCAAACTTATAAAATACTTAATGTAAGTTGAACGGTTTATGGATAAAATCTGTAATCATAAAAAATGTTTTATTTGAGGAAGTATATACTCATAAACCCTTCATAATGGTTTGTAAAAAATGAGAATTATCCTAAGCATATCCCTCGGGATTGTCATAACCAAGAGTACAGCAAGGCCTATTTTCGTGCACTAGTTCCCATTCGAGTTTAGCTCAAAGCGGTGTTTTTGGGTTTTAACCCTAGGTACATCTGTGCCAGAGCTGCCTCTACCTGATCGTATCCAGACAGGGATGTATTGCTCGGAAAACTCACAAAATCTCTATAATACTAAAATTATAGGAAGTTATTCTATACTAATCCTCAAAGTCTATCTTTGGGCTATGTTCTCTAATCAGAGTTTATCTAAATCTAGCTTCCTAGGTTAGTACTAAACTGCCTCTGATACCAACTGTAACGCCCCGACCCCAGTTACCTAGAGTCAGTGCGTTATTGCGTAACATTGGCATGATCACAAAAGATCAAGTCTCGAAAGACCGATTAGTTTAGTAGCCTTGGAAACACTAGATACATTCATAAATTTTACATTACATCATAAAGTGAAATACTAAAATAACAAAGTCTCCATAGTCCACACTCATATCCTCTTCTGACTATCCCTGTAGGTCATTCATAAAATACTTCTTCACATCCTGGAAAATATTAAAACATTGAAAGGGGTGAGCTCAGATGCTCAGTAAGGATAACAGTATTGCGGAAGCTTTCATAAATAAACATTGACATTTAAGGCAATGTATAACTAAATCAAAAGACTTTTTAAACTTGAACTTCAGCATAATATGACAAAAATAAAATTAAATAATGCCATTTACTTACTCACATGGTTATTCTACTAGTGGAATAATCACATGCAATATCAATAACCACTTTAATAATTATGGAATGCATAACGCCAGACTATCATAACCACGTAGCCAAGGCCTCGTGCCAAGACCACAAATAAGATTTTGTCAAGGCCTCGTGCCAAGACACTAGTTTGTCTCATGATACCTACCGATGCATCGGGGAGCTATAGTGGGCACCACCCGTCACTTATTATGTCCAATGCATTCCTCATATGAACAGGTTTAAACATATCATAAACCATAACATAATTGTATCACATAAAACATGCATAAATGAAACATAAGATTTCCACACTTCAATCACAATATATCAATACAACACATTGATATAATAAAAACTCTATCAAAACAATTTTCAATACCAAAATAAAATAAAAGTAAAACATGGTATTTATTTTTCTTTTTTTAAAAAAGTTATGTCTTATAGAGGAAGCCGGAACTCAAATAATAGTCATGGCAGCGGAGAAGTCGTTGTCGCTGCATACGTAAGAAAAAAACATTCCTTTTTTCATTTAGTAAAAATTCTTTGTATAAAAAGATTCCATTTCAATAAAAGTAAAAGTCAAAGGGGTTTATACACCATATAAATGAATGTTCTATATAAAACCAAATATGCCTCAATGAAAGGAGATTTAGATGAAGTCCTTACAAAGATCATTTTTAAAATAAAATAGATCTATTATGTGTATTTACTATAAGTACACATGATGAAAGTACAAATACAAGATAGGACATAATAATATCATGACATAATTTGAAAGTAGGGATTAACCCAAAGAATGGAAATTGGGTTATGAAATTCCCTTACAAAGATCATTTTGTAAATAAAATAGATCGCTCATGTGTATTCACTATAAGATCACATAAAGAAAGTATAAATACATGATAATATATAAAAATTCATTTCTCACATAATCAAAGAACAACATAAATATGAAAAATAATTTCAACCCAAAGAATGAGAATTGGGTTAAGAAGTTCCCTTACCTCGTGTCCGACTTGACTCGACCATTCTTTAACGTCCTGAATAATAAACTAGAGTTAATTTGTAATTTATTAAGAACCATTTTCAAGTTTATTATTACTTTTATATCACTTATTACCATGTTATGAACATTATGTAATTATTTATGTTAATAACGGTCATTTTGTCGATCTTTGGTACTTGAGTCAAAAATAAACTTCTTAAAATTACAAGTTGTTCATGTGGTAAAATATCCATTATATCCATAATTATATTCATGATGTAGATATCATATACATCATATATATCCAGTATATACATTCATTTATAATATTACATAACATTTAGTGGTAAGAAATGAAATGCACCGTTCATGGAGACGGTAAGCCGTACGTACGCATGAACGCTACATTCAATTCTATTTCGTATTTAATGGAATGAAGTTATAATTATATAAAGTTATAATATAATTCCAGTATTATATAATGTATAATACCATTTAATCCATACTTTATAAATCCCACATATGGAATTAACGATTCAAATCACTTTGAGGGGGCGGTAGCCCGCACTTCCTAAAATGAAATTATCATGTTTACCCATAATAGAAATCATAAAGTTATGCCATAAATGAAAAATACAGAATCATAAGGGAAAAAACATAATATATATCATATATAAAAATAGTGTCATCGTAATGGCCACCTTTGAAGGTGTTATATGAGTGTTGAACAATCATCGTTTCGTGAGGCAGATATTCTCCATCCACAGAAACAATATGTTCTTTAACCATTAGATGTAGGTGTGTGTATGTTTAGCTCGAATAATTCTTAAAACAACATCCTAGTATATTGAAGATACTGGTTTTGTTACAAAATAATGGAATAAAAAGACTTTAAGGGGTTTTAGAAGCAAAATAAAACAAAATAACATAAGAGAAGACATTACCTTAAAATCGGGTACCTCTTTTTTGATTTGAGCGAAAGGCTTCCTTGGGAAGAATTCTGCCCCATGTGAGGCTTCTAGGAGCAAGAGAGGGAAGTTTAGAGAGTATTTTGGAAGAGGTTGGACGAGCCAAAAGGCTTTTAAGGTGTGAGTAAGGTGGTCGTGGTGGGAGCCTTTTATAAGAGGAGAGGAGGGGCACTCTTGGTAAGTCATGAAATGTTACTTTATTATATAATGAGTTTCGGATTTTAAAGGTCCCACACTTATATATTTCGAGGATAAGGTGATAAGGGTTGGAAATATACTCATCCAATAGGTTTTTTACAAGTGTAAGTCTTAGATTTTACATTATCGTTTTATATTATTTAAATCGTTAATTAATGAGGTAATCGCTGCATCATCATGGTGTCATAAACAATTTAATTTATTTAATGTCTAAAAATTATAAAAAAATTATCATGATGTAGGAAATATTTTCAGATTTCCAATGAATGTTTATAGTAAAAAATATGACTTGTATAACCCCATTTAAATATTGTTTTTGTAAAACAACTCATGTTTCTGACATTTTTATTTTAACATTAAATAAAAAGTTATTAATGTCATTTTCCTACCAAAGTGGCTCCATGAGGTCCCCAAGTTGACCCATGGATTGTCTGGGTCGTCCATGACTCATCAAATAGGGTTAGGACAAGTGTAAAGGTATTTTAATATTTTTATAATATCATTTTTACCTTAAATTTGACTAATTACCTTTAATCGCGATTAATTAAACTTAAAAGTTACTATTCACCAAAAAATTATTTTAATCCCATTGAACAAAATTTTACTTCCTAATGACAACCATGTATGTCGGATTTTTGAAAATCATATCACATAAGTGGTAATGTTTCATTTAAATGAAAAATCAGTTTTTTAACTACCACTTAGTGGTTTCACTATTAATAAAAAATTGAAGTTTTTCAGAACAATGCCAAAATTTCACCCTAAGCTATAATTGATATTTCGAATTCAAAAATGATGTATATTTTACAAAATTCCAAACATATAAGTTTCATTAATTAATTTTATAATTAATTCCCGCTGTCATAACAAATAGCGTGTTTTTAAGAAACAATATATATCAAAATATTGACAATTGTTTATGTCCAATTTCAAAGTGAAATTAATTCTAATGAACACCATTGAATAAAATGGTAAAAATATATTCTAATTATACTTTTAAACCACTCAATAGTATAATTTATCACTATAAATTATTTCGATTTAAAAAGTTGTTTTTATGTATTTTTCACTATTAATAAAAAAATTGGAAGTTCTCCGAAAATTACAAAAAATTCAACTTAGGATAATTTTGATATTCCGAATATAAAAACGAAGTCTATTTGGAAAGATAAAATTTCAAAAATTAGGTATTACTTTTCATAACGGCAACTTTGATTGGTTTTGGTGTGTTAGAATCTCGAACTTGCGTACAATGCAATCTATTGCATTATTGAGAGAGAAGCGTATCGTGAAAGCTTGGGATGTTGCATTTTTAAAAATATTAAAGTTAGTTTTTAGGGAGTTTGTTTCTTGATATATTCTTAATGAAACATATGTTATTATCGGATATTGGGATTTCTGTCTCATGTGTTGAGTATTGATGTTAATTTCACTTTTTTACTTATGGTTTTCTTATATTAAAATAATGTAATTTTTTTCCATTCATTTATTCTTTATTTTTTGTTCATTGATCTGTGTCATGGGTATCATGAAAAAATATTAGAAGATATTTTATGGGATGATACTCAAGGGAATCCTCCTTTGGGATAGAATTATATTGAGGCCATCATGTTTGTAATTTGTTCCATATAGTATAATGTACCAAAAATTTAGTAACCAACTATCGCAGCATATCTATGGGTTAGGAGAGATAATGATTGTTCTCATTATTTCATACAAGATAATTCCCATTTCACTAGGTTTATGAATAAATACCATGAGGCATAGGATTGGTTGATAAATTTAAATTAGATATTCAACTTTTTTGAAACACTTGAGACTATCATTGGGATGTGTGATGCATTATAACATGATTTCCCAAAAATTAATGTATTATATTCTATAGTACAATAATATATTTAGTTGATTTAATATTTTAAGGGATTAACAAAACAATTCTTCAAGAATTTCTTCTTAATGTCTCTAATGATTTTGAAGTCATCATAGTTCCTCTACACATAATGGTTATAACACATAGTGTTAGAGTATTCCAAAAAATATATGAAGCTAGTTTATTTATCATAGAATGTGATAAATAATCATTAGCTATAAGTTTATAAGTTCTTATAAGTGTATATTGAGGCTATATACCTTGCTGTAGATTGTATAAATTGAATTGATGGAAGATTTAAAAATTCTATGCATAATTTTTCGTTATTACCCTTCTCTTAAACTCAGTGTAAGCTTTATTGGAGGACATAAGAAGAAGAGGAAGTGATATAAACATTGTATAGTTAGTGTTGTGGGTTCACAAAAGCTAGCATTCTCCACAATTATAGTATTTATAAATAGTGTTCCCTAGAGATTCTTGTGTTGTTGAAATTTCAGAAACACTTGATGTTCTAGTTCCTCTTCCATAATGAAGGTTAATGGTTCTTTCCTCTATAAATATTTATATATTATCATTAATGTTATTTCTATACCACTATTTTTTATGGTATCATTAGGTGTATTGTAAAATATGAATCAATTATATGCTTCAAAATACATTGTTCTCTATCCATAGGATTCAGGAGTAAAAAACCATCATGTAGTGGATTAGTCTCCATCATAGGTTTCTTCTAGTCTCAAGGAATTTAGAGGTACCATAATTATTGAAACTTCTATGAAAATGAGATTATTTGAGATAGGTTTCTACTACTCATTTTTATATACATATTTTTTATTTCGGGAAAATTTATGAGGAACTCATTTAATTTTTCTTTTAGTTCATGAAGAATCTTAGGATGACGAAAAAACATATTATTTAGTGACCATATTATGTAAAGATATTTAATGAAGATTTAGACTAATATTTAAATTTTTTTTATCTAGATATATTAGAAATCATCCTCAGTAAAGATTGGATTTTCCCTCACCATATTGAGATGAACTATCTTCATCATAATCATGTCACATTATCTAATACCTATTAGAGGCCATAGTTTTTTCAAGGTGAGTGGGATAAAAGGTTTAGTCTTGTATGACCCACTATAACTCATATAATTGTTCTCAAATATTGAATTTTATCCCTCGAATTTTCTTACCTTAATTTTCATCCATCATTTACGAAGAAAATTCATTACATTTTCCCAAATTATTTCTCTACTCTATGTACAAAGAGGGAGGTGGAGTTTGCGATTGATATAATATTGGGTATGAACTGAATCATGATAAAAAATTATTATGTGGTACCATTTGAGATGAAATAGATCAATATCCATTTGGATGTTCATATAGTGAATTATTTTTTCTCCCTAGTGTTTAACTATGAGAAGTATTAATGCTATTTTTCATTAGCATTGATTTTCACATTGAGGGTTCATCGACTATAAAATTTTAATCTGGGGTTTGTTTTGGAATAGATATCATGTTCTCTTCAAGGATATGTTTTTTGATCTGTAAAATGGGGAATAGTCATTTTATGAAATTGATAATGTATTGAGTTTTCATTAACTCTAGTTTAATGATCATAATATATTAAATAAATATTTCAGGAGAAATAATTTCAAGTATGAATATTAGATGATTTATTTTGGTCTAGAAAATGATCATAATATTTTTATATATCTGATGAAAAAATTAATCCTTTAGTATCTATAAACTTTTTTAATAGTGTTCATTGGCGACATTCTTCTTTATTTATAGTCCAATTGTGAACAACATCCCCATCTGATTTTGGTTTCTAAAATCCTAAGGAGTAACTATATATATGGAACTATTTTGAATTTTTTTTCTATATACACCTAGTTGTGTTCATGGAGACTGTGATTTCTGAGTCTGGTTTATCTATCGCTATTGGTAGTGTGAGGGTTATCATTACATGTGGGAGCCACATAATGACATTATGATATGGATCTACCATTGTATTGAAATATATATTCGGTGGTTTATCAAATAATCCCAAAGTTTGAATAACCATTTAAGGATCATAACAATAAATTGGTTAATTTCAAATATGATGTGAAATGTCTGTCTCTAATCAGTGGTTTGAAATAGCTTCTAACCTCAGCACCTATTTTGATCTTACCTGAACCTTTTAATGGGTACGTGGTACACAATGACTCTTATAGTGATAATTTTTTTACATTCAATTATGTAGTATGATCATGTTTTGGTAAGTCATCCTCTTTAGCATTAGGATCATTAAAATAATTTCAAAACTCATGATTTTTATAACACCATGATTATGGTTTTTCATATTTATTAGCATCATTATCCTTTTCGAAGGAAGTTCACAATATTTTCAATTTATAAGTGAATGAGTTAAATCATTCTATATAAGTATGTTAATTCAAGATAAAAAAGCTATTGGAGTTCCTTTATACATTCAATATTGACAGCACTTGCACCTTGGGTAATGAGAATAACATTACAGATGTTCTTAGTGGGATAGTATAATTGCATGTTATCTTGTAATTGGTGGATGTTTTAAACCTAATAGGACTCTCCACTCTATTTCATTTGGAAACTTAAGAGGATTTTTCAAATATGGTTATAAGTTAAATGTTGTAAAAATAGTCCCTCCATTATTATATTCAATAGGTTCAGTATCATGATGGTTATCTAAGAGGAATTTGAGAAACAATACATTGTGAGGATAAAATTTCTAGTTTTTCTCTAAATTATAATAGTATAAAGTGCATTAGTTATATATTTATCATTACATGGTCTATAAGGAATTTAGTATGAAATAAATATCATAGTTATTCTTGGGTAATTAATCGTATAACATTGGAGATGTATTATGACATCATATGGTGTGTAAAGACCCGTAAAATTCAAGGGAAATTTTTTCTTAATTTTCTTTAGAATTTTACAAGAGCGCGGTTTCAGACGGCACCTGATTCCGAGGCCCGGAGTGCCCGGAATTAATTTCCGAAGTTTGGCTCGGGTACGTTCAGTGAACGAACGAGCGAGAATTCCTAACTTTTGATCCGGTGCTCGGAATTGAAATCCGAGGGCACCGATGAACTCGCAGCGCCAATATTCGCTTAAAGAGACCTTTTCGGGAGTTGCGTTTGTTACGGGTTGAAAGTTAAGTTTTGGGGTTTTCAGTTGAGTTAAATAAAATTTGTGTAAGACAGATTTTATTTTTAGTTTGTTAAAATCCTACCAAAGGGGGTTGGAAGTGGGACCCACACCCACTTAACCTCCCTTGGGAGGATTAAGTGTGGTGGGGTCCACACGAACCCCTAGACTTTTCAAGTTCCCTTAACCCCCTCTTAATTGGCTTATGTTACTCTTAATTAATCATGGGAGTTAAGCCTTTTTGAATTTCAACTTTTGAAATTCTTGTGTGTTTTGTAATAATAAAATAAGATGTTATCTTATTTTATTATGGGTTGTTTGTTTGTCTCCTTGAGAGCTTTTTGAGAGCTTCTTCTTCATCTTCAAGCTCTGACGAAGAACGAAGAACTCCCAAACTCCGACGAAGAACGACGCCTCTCTTCTTCGTCCTCGGTGTCAACAAGAGGGAACGCCGCACCCTCCTCGGACCTTCTTCGTCGGCAAACGAAGATTCGCCAATGACGTATCTCTTCGGGCATAACTCTTCGTCAACGGATTTGACGAACGACGACCGCGACGCCCGACCTCTGCGACGTCGTCTTCCGCGGAACGTTCTCAATCTTCGAACCTTATATCAAGGTAGGGGTTGTTGTTTAATTCTTTAATTATTCCATTTCTTGCTCGTGGATCGCATGTCTACGTGAGGCTTTGAAATAATTTATTTAAGTGTTATAGTTAACGCGAGGGGGGGCCGGACCGCACGAACACGGCCGAACCCCCCCCTCCATCGTTCTTGTTTAATTATTGCGGTGGAAGCAAAGTGGCGTGGTGCCGTCGCACCACACGGATTACCGTACGTTTATTTTTTACGCGGCGCCGTCGCGCCACGCCGGGGTAGAAACTTCAAGAACGCGACGCCGTCGCGCCGCGTTGAAAAGAATCAAAGCACGGCGAAGGGGCGCGGTGCCGTCGCACCGCGCCGGATGACGAACGCCGCGGCCGGTTCTGGGCCGCGGCGGGACGAGGAGACCGCGGCCGGTTCCGGGCCGCGGCGGAAGAGAAGGCCGGCGGCCGGGCCGCCGGCGTCGGAAGCCGAAGAGGGGACCGGAATTTCCGGTCCCGTTGGAGAAAACCGGCCGGCCAGCTGGCCGGCCGGATGTCATTAAAACCGGGGGAATAAATCCCCCGGCCGGTTCAACAAAACCCCCCTCTTAATGAGGGGGGAGGTTCTTTGAAGAGAAGGGGGGGGGGGGGGGGCAGCCGGCCCCCCGGTTCGTTTCCAGCAAGCCCCCCACGTGTGGGGGGCGTTTTTTTTAAGGGCGCGGCATATAGCCGCGCCGTCCTTGAAGAAGCGGGGGCTTAGCCCCCCGCGTGCCACCCTCGTGCGGCGCCAGGCGCCAGCCGCCGCGGCCCGCCGCCGCGCCGCCCCGGGGGGGGGGGGGGTCGGGCCGGGTCGGCCCGGACCCGGACCCCCCCGTTTCGAACCAGATTCGGTTTTTGGCCCGTAACTTGAGCCTCGAACCTCCGATCGACGAACCGTCAGGGGCAACGCGATCCTTGGATCGAGACGGTCGTTTCGGTATATCGCACTCAAGGTTTCGGATTACTTTGAGTTCGGCTGGGTTGGTTCGTTCACGAAACCAACCGGGCCTTCGGAGCGGAAACACTCATATCTTGAGCTACGAACGTCCGATTGACACGCCGTCAGTCGCGTTGTGTTCCTCTTAGTGAGACGGATCTTTCGGCATACTCCGCCCGAGGTTTGGACGCAGGTGGAGTACGGTCGGGTTGGTTTAGCCTTAAAAACCAACCGGGCCCCGGAGACGAAAATGCCAATAACTCTCAGACCGGGCGTCCGATCGACGCGCCGTCTGTTGCGTTGAGTTCCTGTTGACGGTACGGAACTTTTGGATACATCAACTTCGGTCTTCGTGACAGTTGATGTATCAGCCTCTCGGCTCATGGAGCGGATCCTCCGAACGAGCTTGCTGTGTGCGGGAACCCTAGTGCTGGCTGCGACTGTTCTACTGCTACGACTGCTACTGTGACTGCGACGACGACAGTACAGAGAACCTATGTGGATTCGACGACGACAGTACAGAGATCCTGTGTGGATTCGACGACGACGACTACAGCACTCAGCGATCCTCCGTGGATCAGTGCTACAGGTCCTGTGTGGGCCCGATCCTGTGTGGGTCCTTGCGCTCAGCGGTTCTGTGTGAGCCAGCACCTACAGGTTCTGTGTGAGCCCGATCCTGTGTGGGTCTTTGCGAGGGTTAGTTACCTATCGATCCTTCGTGGGTCCGACGACTTAGATGGATCAGTGATCATCTTTATCGTCCTTGAAGAAGTATACCTGTGTGAGCTGAATCCTATTGCTTTCCCGTGAGGATTGTGTTGTGCAATCCTGCGTGGATTATGTTTTGTTTTCCTATGTGGAATACGTATACTTTCCTGCGTGGACTGAGTTGTACTTGGGCTCGGAGGTTGGAGCGTATTTTAATTGATGACTTAGGTATATGTATGGGCATATACCTAAGCAGTGTCGGTTGTTACTTCGTGTTTGTACTTTTCTTCGTGGTTTATCCTTTGTGGATTTGAGAGACCTTCAGGGGTCTCGGGGTCCCTACTGAGTAGCTTATACTCACCCCTGCACGGGCTTCGCCCGCACTACGTTGTGTTGGTTGCAGACGACGGACATCGTTGACTTAGCTGAGGCTTGTAGAGCGGGACGGTACCCGGAGGTGGACCACTGGGCGGGACGTGCACGGAGCGGACGGCGGGACCCGTGGAGCAGAGGAGCTATCTGTACCCACCCTTCAGGTGGGATTTCCGGTGGACAACTCGGAGTAGCGGCTTTTACTTTACAGTTGCTGTTTTTCCCTTTTTGAGTTGTACTTTACTTTCAGTTTGGGTTTGTATTCTGGCCCATTTACCTTTCCGCACTTTCAGTCGTACTCTGCTTGCTTAGTGTTTACTTTCCGCTTGTTTACTCTGTGGTGTGTGTTTACTTATCAAAGGCAATGCCTTCCCTTTTTATCGGGATTTACGCCTTGGTGCTAGTCGCCAGCCCCTGGCCTATGGAAGGCGGGCTTGGGGTAGTCAAGGCACGGACCCCGAGGGCGGGTCGTGACAAATTGGTATCAGAGGAGTTCGGTTCTACCGCGAACTCTGATCTTTTCTATGTGAAGCAATAATGTTTAGCGTATTGAGTGTGGTTATCAGTCCAGGGAGTCCAGTGTTGGTGCGGCGGCCGACGTATCCATACACCAGGACCCTGACTTCTGATTTCCGACTTAATGCACGAAAACATTGTTTGCGTGTGTGTTTCAAAGTTTTCTTTGTGATTACTTATATCAGCTCACCAGGTATACTGTTCTAACCGTGGCGCACCTGTTTCCTTTTCAGGATGGCCCCACGACGGCAGCCAGCTAGGGTTCCGAGAGTCGAGCGAGACGACAGCCCACCGAGCGACGAGTCCTCGGTGCAGGGCCCTTTTCCAGTAGTGGCACCGGCGGTAGCTTTACCCGCCGAGCCCCCGATGCTTCCAGTAGCAGCCGCTGACGATGCACGTCGCCTCAGTGCACTGCATGAGTTTCAGCGCCAGCGACCACCCAGGTTTCGCGGGGAGACGGATCCCCAGGCATCAGAGGACTGGCTGGAGGCAGTGGTTCGAGTGTTTAGGCTAGTGAGGACACCAACAGACCTCATGGTGATCCTCGCTGCGAGCCTACTACACGCAGCAGCAGAACGATGGTGGAGCCTGATGCTCCAGGTGCACGATGAGGCATCCCTACTTTGGACGGACTTTGAGAGCCTCTTCCGCTCGGAGTTCGTCCCAGCCACCCTTCGTGCGGTGCGTATCCAGGAGATTCTACAGCTGCGGCAGGGCAGCATGACGGTCGCTCAGTACTCGGCGAGATTTACCGATCTCTCGCGCTACTCGACCGACATGGTACGGGACCCATTCTTCCGGGCCCGGACCTTCGAGCAGGGTTTGAGACACGAGATCAGGGCATCGCTGATCTCCCTCAGCATACCGACTCAGACAGGAGTACTGGAGCGGGCCCTTCTGATCGAGAGCTTCCTTGCTGAGTCTACACCAGCACAGAGACCCACCGCAGGGCGGCACGTGGCAGAGTCATCTGCAGCGGGCAGTCGACGGATGACTCAGGGGTCCAGACAGACCAGACCTTCGGGCCGACGACCTCAGGGCACTGGCTCAGCAGTGCGGGACACACAGCGCGGAGCCAGTCTTCCGAGAGGCAGACAGTGCTACTCGTGCGGCGGGCAGGGCCACATGGCTCGTGACTGCCCGACCCGCCGTGCCGAGGAGCAGCAGACAGTTGATGGACCACCGAGGCAGAGGTAGAGGATCGACCGTGGCGGTCCGCAGGGAGGAGGCGGACGAGGCAGAGGAGTTGGACGAGCAGCTGGTGGTGGCCGACGCTTTGAGGCTCTACCACCACCACCACCAGGAGGTCCACCCCGACCACAGGGAGCTGGCGGGCAGTGATAGGCACAGCTCCAGGCAGCATAGGCCTACGACCACGGCGCACCCGAGATGATTCGAGGTACTATCTGTGTCTATTCCACCCTTGCTGCAGTTCTTATAGACACAGGAGCGAGTCACTCTTTCATAGCCGCTGCCCTTGTTCGGAGCTCGGGGATTCCGACAGAGCCGTTGGCTCGATCCTTACGGCTAGAGACTCCTACGGGAGCAGACTCGACGATTACGCACTGGTGCCGGCAGTGTGAGCTTACTCTAGGAGGCGAGAGCTTCGGCTGGGATCTTCTTGTAGCAGCGTCGAGGCCTTACGACGTCATCTTGGGCATGGATTGGCTGTCTACGGTCCATGCACAAATTGACTGTTTTAGGCGCAAGGTGCGTTGTGTACGTACCGACGGGAGCAGGTTCACCTTCACCGGCGATAAGGGAGCCTTAGCAGCACAGGATGGACTTCCGCGGAGGAGAGGACAGCCCATCACTCATCAGTTGGCTAGCCTTATCCTTGGAGCAGTTGACGTGCGGAGTCCTGGTTTTCCTGCAGTGGTGGATCAGTTTGCGGACGCTTTTCCTGACGACGTTCCAGGGCTACCTCCTCGCAGAGAGGTAGACTTTTATATTGACTTGTACCCCGGGACAGCCCCGATATCCACTCCAGCATATCGGATGGCCCCCGCCGAGCTTCGAGAGCTACGGGTACAGTTGGAGGACTTGCAGGGCAAGGGGTTCATCCGACCCAGTGTTTCACCCTGGGCTTCCCCGATATTGTTCGCCAAGAAGGAGGATGGGAGCTTGCGACTTTGTGTTGACTATCGTCGCCTGAACCAGGTGACAGTGAGGAACAAGTATCCGCTACCGAGGATTGATGACCTCTTTGATCAGCTCAAGGGAGCACGGTGGTTCTCGAAGATAGACCTCAGGTCAGGCTATCATCAGCTCAGAGTCAGAGACGAGGATGTGCAGAAGACAGCCTTCAGATGTCGGTATGGTCACTATGAGTTCTTGGTTATGCCTTTCGGTGTAACCAATTCTCCAGTAGTGTTCATGGCTCTCATGAACAGGATCTTTCAGCCATACCTCGATCGGTTTGTCGTGGTCTTCATCGATGACATTCTGATTTACTCTACGACAGAGGAGGAGCACGCCTATCACTTGCGAGTTGTTCTTGACACACTCCGAGAGCACCAGCTTTATGGTAAGCTCTCGAAGTGCCAGTTCTGGATACGTGAGGTCCACTTTTTGGGACATGTTATCTCTGAGGCGGGAGTTGCAGTGGATCCCGCGAAGATTGAGGCTGTGTTAGCATGGGAGCCACCCAGGAGCGTGAATGAGGTTCGGAGTTTCTTGGGACTAGCTGGATACTATCGGAGATTTGTGCCGAACTTCTCCAGAGTTGCGGCATCACTCACAGCTTTGACGAAGAAGGGGAAACCCTTCATGTGGTCAGACAGATGTCAGCAGAGCTTCCAGGAGCTGAGACAGAGATTGACTAGCGCACCTATCTTGAGGTTGCCTGAGGAGGGAGTAGGGTACGTAGTCTACTGCGATGCATCAGGGACCGGACTCGGATGTGTTCTGATGCAGGAGCGGGCAGTGATCGCCTATGGATCACGACAGTTGAGGCCGCATGAGCAGAACTACGCTACCCATGACCTGGAGTTAGCAGCAGTGGTCTTCGCTCTGAAGACATGGCGACACTATCTGATGGGCGAGCGCTTTACAGTCTTTTCCGATCATCAGAGTCTCAGGTATATCTTCTCGCAGAAGGACCTGAACCTGAGACAGCGACGATGGCTCGAGTTCCTCCAGGACTATGACTTTGAGATAGTCTATACTCCTGGGAAGGGGAACGTAGTAGCCGATGCCCTCAGCAGGAGGACGTGCATTCAGCTACTTGAGGAGGCGACAGAGCAGCTAGCCTCTTTGCAGATATCCTTCGTGGATAGAGATGGAGCAGCCTTTCTTCAGTCTCTCACAGTCACTCCTCCACTACTGCAGCGAGTCAGGGAGGCACAGCATGGGGACGCTGACTGTGAGACACGGCGTGCACAGATATCCTCGGGACAGGCACCTGATGGTTTCTCCCTTGGAGCAGAGCACGACATCCTTTTCAGAGGACGTACCATGGTACCAGTCGCATTGCGAGAGGAAGTGCTGAGAGAGTTTCACACATCTCCTTTGGCGGTACATCCTGGAGTGGAGAAGATGTACCAGGACCTCAGACGACAGCACTGGTGTCCAGGCATGAAGAAGGCAGTAGCAGGGTTCGTTTCTCGATGCCTCACCTGCCAGCAGGTGAAGGCAGAGCATCAGGTACCAGCAGGCTTAGTACAGCCCTTGGAGGTTCCGGAGTGGAAGTGGGACGACATATCTATGTACTTCGTGACTGGACTTCCACGCACTTCCAGAGGTCATGACTCCATCTGGGTGATTGTTGACCGACTCACCAAGTCGGCACACTTCTTACCCATCAGAGAGCAGGGCTCCGTGGAGAGCTTGGGACGTCTCTACGTTCAGGAGATTGTGCGGCTCCACGGCGTACCATCATCTATCGTCTCCGATCGAGATGCCCGCTTTACTTCCCGGATTTGGAAGGGGTTACAGGAGGCGTTCGGTACGCAGCTACGTCTTAGCACAACTTTTCACCCTCAGACGGATGGTCAGACGGAGAGGACAATTCATACTCTCGAGGACATGCTCCGCGCATGTGTCCTCGACTTTGGTCGTAGCTGGGAGGACCACCTACCCTTGGTGGAGTTCGCTTACAACAACAGCTACCACTCCACCATCGGGATGGCACCGTACGAAGCTTTGTACGGCCGACCATGTAGATCTCCTTTGTGCTGGACAGACCCTGGGGAGTCAGCACTGGTGGGACCGGAGATGGTCCAGGCCACGACAGAGAAGGTCCAGGTCATCCAGGAGCGGATGAGGACAGCTCAGAGCCGGCAGAAGTCATACGCTGACAGAAGGCGGAGGCCACTGGAGTTCGAGGATGGCGACCACGTCTTCTTGAGGGTTTCACCTCGACGTGGTATTCGGAGATTTGGCCGAGGTGGAAAGTTATCTCCGCGCTTCATCGGACCTTTCCAGATTCTCAGCAGGATTGGCGAGGTGGCTTATCGCCTGGCTCTACCACCTCAGTTGCACCGGGTGCACGACGTCTTCCACGTATCCCAACTGAGGAGATACGTGCACGACCCGACGCACATCATTGACCATGGGGAGCTTGACGTTGACGATGGGGCGACCTTTACGGAGGTCCCGGTGGAGATAGAGGATCGACAGGAGCGGGTCCTGCGTGGGCGATCGATTCCTCTTGTGCGCATCAGATGGCAGCACGGGAATCTCCAGGAGAGCACATGGGAGCGGGAGGCTCAGATGCGTGCTCAATACCCTCATTTGTTTCCCTAGTTTTTGATGTATCTTTACGGGGACGTAAAGCCCTGAGGTGGGAGTAATGTAAAGACCCGTAAAATTCAAGGGAAATTTTTTCTTAATTTTCTTTAGAATTTTACAAGAGCGCGGTTTCAGACGGCACCTGATTCCGAGGCCCGGAGTGCCCGGAATTAATTTCCGAAGTTTGGCTCGGGTACGTTCAGTGAACGAACGAGCGAGAATTCCTAACTTTTGATCCGGTGCTCGGAATTGAAATCCGAGGGCACCGATGAACTCGCAGCGCCAATATTCGCTTAAAGAGACCTTTTCGGGAGTTGCGTTTGTTACGGGTTGAAAGTTAAGTTTTGGGGTTTTCAGTTGAGTTAAATAAAATTTGTGTAAGACAAATTTTATTTTTAGTTTGTTAAAATCCTACCAAAGGGGGTTGGAAGTGGGACCCACACCCACTTAACCTCCCTTGGGAGGATTAAGTGTGGTGGGGTCCACACGAACCCCTAGACTTTTCAAGTTCCCTTAACCCCCTCTTAATTGGCTTAAGTTACTCTTAATTAATCATGGGAGTTAAGCCTTTTTGAATTTCAACTTTTGAAATTCTTGTGTGTTTTGTAATAATAAAATAAGATGTTATCTTATTTTATTATGGGTTGTTTGTTTGTCTCCTTGAGAGCTTTTTGAGAGCTTCTTCTTCATCTTCAAGCTCTGACGAAGAACGAAGAACGCCCAGACTCCGACGAAGAACGACGCCTCTCTTCTTCGTCCTCGGTGTCAACAAGAGGGAACGCCGCACCCTCCTCGGACCTTCTTCGTCGGCAAATGAAGATTCGCCAACGACGTATCTCTTCGGGCATAACTCTTCGTCAACGGATTTGACGAACGACGACCGCGACGCCCGACCTCCGCGACGTCGTCTTCCGCGGAACGTTCTCAATCTTCGAACCTTATATCAAGGTAGGGGTTGTTGTTTAATTCTTTAATTATTCCATTTCTTGCTCGTGGATCGCATGTCTACGTGAGGCTTTGAAATAATTTATTTAAGTGTTATAGTTAACGCGAGGGGGGGCCGGACCGCACGAACACGGCCGAACCCCCCTCCATCGTTCTTGTTTAATTCTTGCGGTGGAAGAAAAGTGGCGTGGTGCCGTCGCACCACGCGGATTACCGTACGTTTATTTTTTACGCGGCGTCGTCGCGCCACGCCGGGGTAGAAACTTCAAGAACGCGACGCCGTCGCGCCGCGTTGAAAAGAATCAAAGCACGGCGAAGGGGCGCGGTGCCGTCGCACCGCGCCGGATGACGAACGCCGCGGCCGGTTCCGGGCCGCGGCGGGACGAGGAGACCGCGGCCGGTTCTGGGCCGCGGCGGAAGAGAAGGCCGGCGGCCGGGCCGCCGGCGTCGGAAGCCGAAGAGGGGACCGGAATTTCCGGTCCCGTTGGAGAAAACCGGCCGGCCAGCTGGTCGGCCGGATGTCATTAAAACCGGGGGAATAAATCCCCCGGCCGGTTCAACAAAACCCCCCTCTTAATGAGGGGGGCGGTTCTTTGAAGAGAAGGGGGGGGGGGGCAGCCGGCCCCCCGGTTCGTTTCCAGCAAGCCCCCCACGTGTGGGGGGCGTTTTTTTTAAGGGCGCGACATATAGCCGCGCCGTCCTTGAAGAAGCGGGGGTTAGCCCCCCGCGTGCCACCCTCGTGCGGCGCCAGGCGCCGGCCGCCGCGGCCCGCCGCCGCGCCGCCGCCGCCCCCGGGGGGGGGGGGGGGGGGGTCGGGCCGGGTCGGCCCGGACCCGGACCCCCCCCGTTTCGAACCAGATTCGGTTTTTGGCCCGTAACTTGAGCCTCGGACCTCCGATCGACGAACCGTCAGCGGAAACGCGATCCTTGGATCGAGACGATCGTTTCGGTATATCGCACTCAAGGTTTCGGATTACTTTGAGTTCGGCCGGGTTGGTTCGTTCACGAAACCAACCGGGCCTTCGGAGCGGAAACGCTCATATCTTGAGCTACGAACGTCCGATTGACACGCCGTCAGTTGCGTTGTGTTCCTCTTAGTGAGACGGATCTTTCGGCATACTCCGCCCGAGGTTTGGACGTAGGTGGAGTACAGTCGGGTTGGTTTAGCCTTAAAAACCAACCGGGCCCCGGAGACGAAAATGCCAATAACTCTCAGACCGGGCATCCGATCGACGCGCCGTCTGTTGCGTTGAGTTCCTGTTGACGGTACGGAACTTTTGGATACATCAACTTCGGTCTTCGTGACAGTTGATGTATCAGCCTCTCGGCTCGTGGAGCGGATCCTCCGAACGAGCTTGCTGTGTGCGGGAACCCTAGTGCTGGCTGCGACTGTTCTACTGCTACGACTGCTACTGTGACTGCGACGACGACAGTACAGAGATCCTGTGTGGATTCGATGACGACAGTACAGAGATCCTGTGTGGATTCGACGACGACGACTACAACACTCAGCGATCCTTCGTGGATCTGTGCTACAGGTCCTGTGTGGGCCCGATCCTGTGTGGGTCCTTGCGCTCAGCGGTTCTGTGTGAGCCAGCGCCTACAGGTTCTGTGTGAGCCCGATCCTATGTGGGTCTTTGCGGGGGTTAGTTACCTATCGATCCTTCGTGGGTCCGACGACTTAGATGGATCAGTGATCATCTTTATCGTCCTTGAAGAAGTATACCTGTGTGAGGTGAATCCTATTGCTTTCCCGTGAGGATTGTGTTGTGCAATCCTGCGTGGATTATGTTTTGTTTTCCTATGTGGAATACGTATACTTTCCTGCGTGGACTGAGTTGTACTTGGGCTCGGAGGTTGGAGCGTATTTTAATTGATGACTTAGGTATATGTATGGGCATATACCTAAGCAGTGTCGGTTGTTACTTCGTGTTTGTACTTTTCTTCGTGGTTTATCCTTTGTGGATTTGAGAGACCTTCAGGGGTCTCGGGGTCCCTACTGAGTAGCTTATACTCACCCCTGCACGGGCTTCGCCCGCACTACGTTGTGTTGGTTGCAGACGACAGACATCGTTGACTTAGCTGAGGCTTGTAGAGCGGGACAGTACCCGGAGGTGGACCACTGGGCGGGACGTGCACGTAGCGGACGGCGGGACCCGTGGAGCAGAGGAGCT
Source organism: Viscum album (assembly GCA_963277665.1). NCBI lineage: Eukaryota > Viridiplantae > Streptophyta > Magnoliopsida > Santalales > Viscaceae > Viscum > Viscum album. The sequence continues at coordinate 346,294,263 of OY728134.1, read as the reverse complement.
ATCTGTACCCACCCTTCAGGTGGGATTTCCGGTGGACAGCTCGGAGTAGCGGCTTTTACTTTACAGTTGCTGTTTTTCCCTTTTTGAGTTGTACTTTACTTTCAGTTTGGGTTTGTATTCTGGCCCATTTACCTTTCCGCACTTTCAGTCGTACTCTGCTTGCTTAGTGTTTACTTTCCGCTTGTTTACTCTGTGGTGTGTGTTTACTTATCAAAGGCAACGCCTTCCTTTTTTACCGGGATTTACGCCTTGGTGCTAGTCGCCAGCCCCTGGCCTATGGAAGGCGGGCTTGGGGTAGTCACGGCACGGACCCCGAGGGCGGGTCATGACATGGTGGATCTCATGCCTTTGTATAAAAAAAACAATGATGACTTTGTGTCAAACTGTTTCAAATATTAATTGTTAGTGGAAGTGAATATACAAACATTTTTATTGCTTTAATCTCTGTCAACGTAGGTTTTGAAATTGGATGATGTGTTCATGGATTGTGTTTTTGGATGACCAATATAAAACATAGAGAATAATGTTATATTAAAATGGTTTGATTGGATTAAAAAATAACATCACTTCATTCTAAGATTGAAAAACACAATTTTTTTATTCATGGTGTGTAATATATGTTGAATATTGTGAGGTTACATTGATTTCCCATTTCATCCTAACAAATAGGTATCCAAGGATTACCCCTAGTTTTGGAAGAGTCTCTAAATAGTAATTGGGACATTGGTCAGGTTTAGTAATGTTTACAATTCATTGATATATGTTCATATGAAAAATGATATTCAATTCCAAGAGGATAATCTTAGTGGTTGTGTCTGGGATTTTTTTGGAAATTGGGATTACAATCTATGATATCTCGATTATTCCTATAATAATATTTACTAGTCATCGAAAAAATGGAACACATAAAAGGTTTATAGGGCCACCCATTAAGGTAACTACTATATTGGGTAGATATGGGAGTGTTCAATCATGTGTATAAACTATCATTCAATAGAAAATGACACTTATTTATGATATAAACTGGCATCTACATACAACTCGAATCAATTAGAAATTATACATAGATAATCAATGTCTTTCTTTGGTGTTTTGTGTAGTTAAACTGGGTTTTTTGGATGTTTCACCATGATTGGGTCACTATTACCCAGGGAATCATGGTATTCCATCTCTGATATATATTGTACAATTTAAGGTCACATAAAGGGAAATTTTTTTCTAATCAGTTCGTTTTTCCTTCTCAATTGTTATGTTTACATAATGTTAACCGTATAACATAGCTTAGTAAATGTCATTATAATCACTCTATTGTTCTATGATTGTAATATAATGAGTTAGAGATAAATGTTTTAAAAATGGGTAATATGTTAATATCATTGATTCTTAATTTAAATCCTTGTCTAGGAATTATATTTCAATGGTAATAATGATATGGTGACCTGGATCAAATTTTATTGAGATATGGTATTGCATGTCTCTAATGAAAGAGAATTCATCCCACCTCTTTCTATATCACCCTCCAACAACAATAATTAATTAGGATATAATTTACAATGTTAGGGAGAATGTTACATATTGGTTAAAAAGTATACTCAATCTTATGTTTAAGATTTATACATTGGGTTTATAAGATAATCAATGTCTTTTTGGGAGTTTCTATAACAGTTAGGGTATACAATACCTAAAAGACACATTTATATTGTGAATATAATTCATGAAGTGAATCTATTTATTTGAATATTCTATATATTCCATCCAGAGAGTGAAAATTTTTCAGGCCATAAAATGAGTTCACATCATAAAGTATTCAATATGTTTTTTATCTATGGTGATTAAATTTTCAGTGTATATATATCTCAAATGATTCAAACAATTAATATGTGATTCAGAATGTAATAATTATATACTTTTAGGTTTTTATCCTGAAACAATATACATTCCTACTTCATTCTATTATGATCTTCTCTAACATGAACACTAGGATCCTTAAGATTTTTTTTGTTTCTCCATCACATCAATATCACTTTTTAAAAGAATAATCTTTAACTAGACTATGTATCTTCTCTTTGGTAAGAATACATCATGATTTTTCATTGATTATGGTAAAAATAGTAGTATTGTGATAGCTTTATAAATCCATTGAACTTGAGGTTATGTTTTTTTGTTACATTCTAGAACTGTTTTGTGATTTTCCCATAGAGATTGTCCCTCTTGTTGGTTTTGTTGGGGATTTTTTTATTGAGTTATGTGTTATGTAATATATAAAATATATATTTTTTTATGTAATGTTATTACTAGATATGTGAGACACTTTTAGGGCCATTTATCTTGTTTATTATTTTAGTTTGAATTTGGTGGATCAAGTCTTAGGTATTATTGGAATAGTTATTATAGTGTGTTCATCTGTTTATTGACATTGTGGATGAGTAATATTACTCTTTGTTTTAGAATTTTTTTATAAAATATTTTTAATGATTTGATTTTCTATATAAATTTATTTTCAATAAAAGGTGTTTTACATTGGTTTTGATTAAAATGATAAATGGTATTTTTAACGAATTGAAAATTGTTTGTGAACTTGGGTTTTAATTCATTTTGTGGAGGAATAAAGGGTTGAGTAATTTTTTGGAGATCTTGATATATTTGAAATTATTTGACAAATATAGAACATAGAAACCATTAGTACATTTGTTGAAGCAAAAAATAATATCCATTATCCATTTTTTTGTTTAGAGGTGAATTCATTGGAAATTTCTCTACTCCTTAAGACAATTATTCTAGTGTATTTCTATATACATCATAGCGTGATCAAAATAGGTTAATACTCTACTCTCTAGTCATGCATACTAACGTAATGGGTATGTACTAATTAAGTATTTTTTTAATAGTAGTCTAGTAAAATGACTTATTTTTATTTTTTTCTTGTTTACCATTATTATTGGAATTAAAATATTTTTGATTTGATATAAATGCATTACATTTTGATAAATTATGGTGTTTTTTTATTTGAAACTATTTTACTAAAATTTAATAGAACATTCGAATGAAATTTAAATATTTACCATTTTTAAATAAAGAAAATCTTCACAAATTATTATATATTTTTTTATTTAAATTGTGAATACATTTATTCATTTTAAAGAATAATTATATGTACATCTTGGTGGGATTTAATTGATAATGTTTATCTCATACCCTATACACAGATTTAACAGTTTTTATAGCCAGTTATATCATCATTAGAGGAAGAGGCAAGCCTTTTCAGGGTGGTTGTAAGTTTAATGATAGATGGATTAGTGTTTCTTATGGTGAGAGAGTCAGTGAATTCTCACCTATAACTACAAAAGTTGACTTTAGTTTTGTTTTTCTTTTGGATTAGTTGTACTTATTAATTTTAAACTAGTTTTGGTATTTTATTGTTACCACTGGTCACATTTTAATTCGATAAATTTCTTCTGTTATTTATTCCTCAATAATTTATATTATGTATATATTCTATTTATTTTTTTATGTTGGAAGAAATCATTCCATCTAATTGTTGTGTGATATTTCTGTGTTAGTTCTCATCCCGTGGGGATCTTCACTAGGCTATTGGTATGTTTGAGATAAGTTTGGCTACCATTTTATCAGTGAAATCTAGTAATTTTAATTGAAATTTATTTCAATATAACCTTGTAAATAAAAACATAGCTTGAGTTGATATAATTCTTTATAATTTGTATCCTACGATAGAAGTTTTCTTGTAATTAACATCACATGAGTAATATTGGCTGAATAAACAATATTACAACCTACCTTATAACAAATAACAATGGCAAGTAAAATATTACTGGATTATATTAAACTCTATATTATAACTTGGAAAATAAAAACAAATTCAATATTTATGGATTTCATAATATTTTATAGAAAAAACATATCCTCAAGGCCACATTCCAAGACATTATGCCTAGATGTAATTGTTATACATGAACTACAACTGATACATTTACTAATGAAACATAATAATGTGTCATGGGGTTATATATTTTCAAACCACATCCATTACAAATTATGTAAAATTATTCAACCACATAGTGATAAATTAAAAAAGTAAAAAAATAACCCAAAATTTTTATTAGTCAATAGAAATCCATAATGAATAAATGTATATTATTTATCATTATTTTACATAATAAATAAATTTATAATCCTTTTTTAATAACCCTTCCATCATACACAATATAGAGTAATTTTTATATCATATAGTAAATTACAGAAAACACAATACATGCATCGTGGATGTAATATATATTATATCCATTAAATTAGTTTATACTGACTTGAAATACAAAATAATGTCAAGAGAGAGATGAATAGAAATTGAGCACATAATATTTATGGACAAGTTGAGGTATAAACTATATATTTAAAAATGAGCTATATTAAGATCAATCATGAACTATAATTGACCTAAAATTTTCATATATTATATATCAGGCTAACCTGTTTCATATACTGCTTATGCACCACATAATGAATAAATGTTTTTTATCCTTATTTTTTCACCATAATATATTATAGATACTCTTTTAAACTCATAATAAAACTAATTTTTTTTATAAAAAAAAACATTTTATCTTACAAACCCATTCTAAAGAACAGAATACCCAAAATATGGGAATGTGGTTTTACTTGAAATAAAATTCCTTGATAATCATTTTTATGAAATTATTTTTTCCATTTTTAAAACACTTATTTCCTAAAAAAATTATGCGCAACTAATTATGAAAACATTTTCTTTGAAAAAATTATCTAAAACATATAAAGGAATCATAAAATAATTATGTTTCTATGAATGTGGGAAATAATCTTTTTTTATATGCTAAGATAATCATCCCTTTTGATATTTAAAAAAAATATACTATTCTTTTGGATATAGTTTGACTTAAAAATATTATTTTACAATAGTGAGAGTTAATCAAACTAATCAATTATTCGTATCAATTGTAACCCCACATTACCATGGAAATATGATAATAAATAGTTATTTCACACGTAATATTTGAATGGTATAATCAATCAAAGATAAATTTAAATAAATGAATGTAAATCTTGTTACGAAATGTCTTACCACTTTGAAATTATATGAATAATATGCCCCATGATTTTATGAAATTTGACAACAATTTAAATATCATTAAAATAAATTATTTCTTGATATTAAATTTTAATGTGTAATTATATACACTTAATTAATGAATAAAAGTGAAAAACATAAAAAAATTTCTCAATAAAAAGAAATTGTGATGAAGTTTCATTAATAAAATTAAGTTACATGATTAAAATACTTAATGAATAATAAAAATATTAATGAAATATAAAATTTTCTCTCAAAATTTGATAATCAAAAGGATAGTAAGAGGGACGTGGAATAAAATATCCCCTTAATAGGAATTTTAAATCCTATACATAAAATAAACATTTAATGTGAAGGTATGATAGAGTGGGATATTTCCCCTACCATGTGTGTGATTTTGTTCAACACTTGATATTAATTTCTTATTGAATATCACATCTTTGAAGGATCCCATAAAGAAGGAAAATTCACCTATGGGTGAGACTAGAAGAAGTTGTATGTGGGTATAATTGAGAGGAATGTGTTGGGAATAGATGTGATGTTATGTATTTAATGGGTGGAGAATGGGGGTGGTGATAAGTTTTGGTAATACATGAGAAGGGATGGTTTGAAGGGATTAAATAATGATTGATTTATATTTAAGGCCAACCACATTTTGGTGGAAATAATTCAATCTAAATGTATTTATAGTAAATTTTTAATTGATGGTTATTTTAAATAAGAATAAAAAACATCCAATTAATGTTTTAATTTTTGTGTGTGCTTTTAACGAGTTTAAATTTTATATTTAACATGTTTCATTATTTTACCTATAACATAAAAAATCAAATTTTTACCACGGAAACTATTTTATTCTTAGAAATTTAAAATACCATACTATCTAATATGGGACATTTTACTTCAAATATATAATCCCTTTTACTAAATTAAATTAAAATTATTTCAAAATTAAAATTTAAAACTTGTGTCACAAAAGTTATTAAAAGAGAGGGGTCTCAAGAAGTGTATTTTTCATGAAAATGATGATTTCATGTTAACAATTTATATAATAAAAATAATTGTATGAATCCCAGTTAATATTTAATGATATACAATATATACATTTATTTGAAAATATTCCCCTATTAGGAATATTTTTTTAATTAAAAATGGTAAACATTATGAACATTAAAATAGTATAATGAAAAAAATACTATTTTAAATAAGAAAAAGAATCATATTCTTAAAAAATATATAGTTGATTAAAAATAATTTAGGTGGGAAAAATATAATTAAATTAGTATTATTTTAATTTAATTAAAATTAAAAAAAACATGCTTTTAAATTAACTAATTAATTGTAAAGGAATGATATTCTCTTACAAATCATTATTTTTCAATATTCACTAAAAACCCAAACTATTAAAAATTCAAAAGAATTCACCCAAAGTAAGAATTTGATATATGATTTATACTATGTAATTTATTTTATAAAATGAATTATGAATAATATTCACAAAATAATTATTATATTCACTAATAGAATGAAATAAAACCAATTTATGAAGAAAATGTATTTTTTTGAAAACAAAATTACATTAATTAAAAATTAATTGATTATTTAAATATAATTTAATTAATAAATTATAAACGAACATGAAATATATATTTAATAATTACAATAATAAGATTCATTATCCATGAAATTGTGTGCCTAGTTATTATTGTTACAATTAAATAATAAGATTACGTTGATTGTCTATGTTTAGAGTTACCTATCTTGTACACTATAAAACATAAACTTTTTTTTATAAAATCATAAGATGTTATAGTTTTGTAATTTTTATTCCTCATTGATATTTCTCACCTTTATATTCCACTCATGATTCCCTTATTGGGTAATTGAATGTTTTATCTTGTTACTAATGTTGGGATGTTCTATACTAATTTCTCTTATAATTTATACCTTGATATTAATTCGTGATTTGAATAGATATTTCAATTTGTTACCCTAAAAATAATTAATGTTTTAGTTCTATTTCAAAATGGATGGATTTTTAAGAGAAAATTATTTTTGAATGGCTGTGATAGTTTGGTCTAATTTTATGGTTGTTGGATTGAAATGAGAATTGATTTGATGAAACGATTTGATGATGATATTTATGAAATTTTATTCAAATGAAATAAAATAATTAAGGGCGTGATCTTTAGGAAAATCAAGGACTAGTTTTTCAAATAGAAATGGCATTTTGGAACAATACATTTTGTATTTGAACTCTCATTGATGAATGTAATTGAGTTGAATAAATTTTACATTGATTATATGATACAAATAAATTGTGATATTGGTTCATTATTTAGTAAATATTATGAGAATTATAATGCATTGAATCCCTAAAAATGGTTTTGAAATGAAAAACATTAACCAACTCAATTCGGCATGATTTTACATTATGAGGAGTTTATTAGTGATCAAAATGTATTGAGCCTTCAGAACATGTATGAACACATTGAGATGATATGATTAACTACGTATTGTGAGGATCCTAGAGTCAGCAACTAACAAACCTCATGAAATATGACCATGTTACTTTAATTTTTTTTATTTTCCTTATTTTTTATTATATATCTGTTGTTATAGAACTCTTATAATAATTACACACATCTTTATAAAAAATTTCCTTGGAATAATTTTTTTATACCTTCCATATTTCCATTTTTTTAAATCATGAATTATTTTCAAAATAAAATGGAAATTTCATTCCTGGTAAATAATAAAACTGGTTAATATTTATTTTATTTGTTATAGATTTTTGTATAGAACAGTATATGAAATCAAACTCTTAATTTTTCTCACACTCTACTTATTTCATCGTGTGATTTTAGATAAGCTTTTACCTAGTATAGTAAAAGGGAAAGCACCACTTGAAGATCATGTGTGTTCTTAAGAACCCGGATTTGAGTCATTGAAATGACATGGAAAGATATGACCCCCTCATTATATAGTGTTTATAATGATTTATCGTGTTAGATGTTATTAAGATTTATTGTATGATATCACACATTGATCTCTATTAATATTCTTATGTTATTTTTTCCCCATGAAGAGTATTTTTTATACCGAATAATTATTTCATTATAACTGAATTTATATATTGATTTTTCCTTAGGTTGAAATCATTCCATATAACTATTTGAGGAATCCTTGATGCTAGATAACTATTTGAAAGGAAAAATAATGTGAATCAGGTTGTTTCATATACATCTTAGGTATAAATATTGTTTCGTATTTGAATTATATTTTGAAAACTATTATTTTAGAATATTATCAATCCTAACATACATTAGACATGTTTGAATAATCCAAACTCATGGATATAAGTTACCTAGTTTTTTAAAAAATAGTTATACTTTTTTGAAGTTATAGTAATAAAAAATCTATCATATGAAAACATCTAACGTAAAAAAATAGATAAATATTTAATAAACTAAAATTTAATCATCATAATAGATAAATATAATTTTTTTTTAAAAAAATTCACTTAATCATTTTCTATATGATCAAAACTTCTTATTAAACCTCATCTATGTAAAAATACAATATTTTTAAATGACATTTTTTAAAACAAATTTGTGTTATAGTATATTAAATTATATAACGAAATAAAATAACTAAATAAATCAAAATCAATGTATTGTATTAATAAATAAAGTCACATAATCAAGTAACAAAACTCATTTTAATACTAAATAATAAAATGGGATATAAATATAAATTAAGAAAAGTATAATGTGAAAATTAAAATCTAAAAAAATTGTTACAATCATCACCCTAAGATGAAATGAACTATAAAATAAAATTTAAATAATACTTATCCTAAGTAATTTAAGTTAGAAAAAATATTATGATTCATTAAAATATTTATTATAATTCGTAACTCTAATGAGAATATCATAACATTTATAATAAACTCTATTTTAGGGTATTTCATAACAATCATAATATAATTATTAAGAATTAAAAATGTATTTTATATAATTATATTTGGAAAATGAATTTCATTTTTAAAATCATAATTTTCTTAATTTTCCATCGGTTTTATATTATCATTTTAAAATACTTCAAATATTATGTTAATAGTAAAAATTCATTTTCATCTAACCATTGTATTTTAAATTACATTATTCATGATCTAATAATTTAATAATAAATTATAGAAAAATTGTATCACTTAATAACTTATAAAATTTGTTATATAATTCATTTTAATTAAATTTATTTACATTCCATACATAAAAAGTAATTTCCAAACTCAAAAGTATAATGTATTCAATTAAAAAACAATTATTAAATTTTTCCTATATTCTTTTTCATAAATTATATAGTTTGAATTATTATGGGGTGTAAAGTACTAAAACCATCATATATTATTTATATATGATCCATACTTTAATAAAAAAATCTATTTCATGTTTTACACTTCATATTTTATTTTATTTGATATTTTATTCTAGAAATACACCTCTCATCAAAGATAAATTACCCCGCTCCCTCCCCATCATGAACCACTCATCCCTCAAATACAAAAAAAAATTCCTATAAAATATATTCTTTAAAAATCCTAATATAATCTTTAGGGTTGTCATTGAGCACCCAACTTTAATAACCAGGTGAGTTCTGAGCTATACATTTGAAGAAACACCATTAATATGATATGATTTCATCAACTCTTCATTAAATTTTCAACTAATATTCCCATTTTTCTTTATCCATTTCTAACTCAAATATTCATTGAAAAATTATTTAGTTTGTTAATATTATATTAAATATATTACCAGATACTATTAATCATATATTTAACATAATTATATTTCATAACTATCATATCAACAACTTGGACAATGTATTTCTGTCGGTCAGTTAACAAAAAATGAGGACATTTCCAATTATTTTTAATTAAAAACCATTATGTTTGGTTATAATAAAAAACTTATGATAAAGAAATTTATAAATACATTTTATTAATTATAAATTATTTCTACTCATGAATAAATGAACATGATAGAAATTGAGAAATCAAAACAAAATGACAGTTGTTAAGGAAAATATGATACTAAAAGGATTAATAATTAATGATGGTAATTATGAAATATAATCAAATTATTTTATTTGATAAATTAAGATTAAAATAACAATAACTAACTTCTAATTACTATTTTTAATTAACCAATTTCTATCATTTGGGAGATAAAATGTTGATGAAATAATGAGGGTTTAATATTAATGGGATTCTCAAACCCAAAATAATTATTTATGGTTATTCCCTCAATAAAATTTATTTCAGTATGAATATTATTATAACATCAAAAATATTTCCAAGAAATTTTATTTCTATTATATTTGTGGTATATAATGTTTTTAACCTCATAATTTTTTTTTCTATTTTTGGTACCAGGAAAGCCCAGCGGAAGCCTGTGGGTAGGGATTTTAAAATTTTCTGAATCACCGGAGAGACATAACACTATCAACTCCGGTTATCTTGTCCCAGTTTGGTCCAAAGATCTCACAAGGTTTAAACAGAGCACAAAAATAAACTGGACATGTACCCAGTTCAGATTTGATGTCGGCAAGTCCGCCATAGGACGCCGACAATCGTTGCTGGAATACTCCGATGTCGAAGCCCTCTAGATCATCCACACACGCCTCTCAAATCTGATCGGACGCTGTTCGTCAAGATCCGGGTGCTAGCACAGATCTTCAATGCTCACTTCAGCGTAGCGATGTTCACCAAAAGGAAAGATTTTTCAATCCATGGTGGATGAACATGAAGATATTCCTTCGCTTTAGAGACTCTCTCTCTAGATTCTAGGAGGGGAGAGTAGCTCTAAATCCCTACAAATTAATAGTTCTAATGGGAGATCCTTTCTCTCACTTATATAGGGAGTGTTTAAAACACACGATATTGATTCCCGCCCCCCGTGTAATAAACTTCTACTATATAAGTGTTATAAATAATTATTTATGACAAATATAATTATTCCATAAATAATATTTATAATTTATCACTTAATTGTAAAATATAAATATATTATGTGATAAATTTGAGTCTTTAACTTAACTCACACCTCCTGATAATTTTAAAAAAATGTAGTATATTAAAATCCATTCGAATAATATTAATACTTGTATTTACAATATATAACTTGTAAATACATGTTATAATCAAATTCAATGATTTTTTCTAAACATGAATAATTACTGAATTTATTTATTGTTTGGTGATCCATAGAACTTGGATAGTACTCAGAACCTTGGATGGTGCCCCCAAGTTCTATATTTCTATTCACAGATTATGGCAGATTCTCAAGGCACTATTGTGTGTGACACTCTAGGCCCTTACCTCAATAGAAGTGAATAATATCCAATGACCTAGAGTGGGTTCTAGCAACCCATTGAGGACCTTATAGAGATAAGTCAAAGTCAAAGGAATGACTTCCTTCTTATGAACATAGTTTGTGTAATATAATCTCTTCTTCATCAATATGTCAATAAATCTGAATGCACACTAGTGTCATCATTCTTTATTTTGATTTATTTTGTTTGTTGATTTTTCTGGATGGTCTTACCTTCCCCTACCATGGCCATGGATTTAATGAAGATCCTACCAACTTAATCAACTAGACCTAAGATATCTATTCCTGAACTCGGAAGTGACAAATCCTTTCTTGATCATTCAATCAATGTCATGCCATTAATGACATACCAAATCCAAAATACCTCACTATGACTTTTTCACCATGGTTCTTTCCTTGCATCAAATCTACCTAATTAAATGAAATCCATTGACAATGAACTCAATTCAAAATACCATTACACATGTCTGTATATTGTAATGAACAATGACAACTAAAACATTTGGTGTTCCTATTATTCAGGTATGTCCTCATTATCTAAACTACTAGAGATCATCATGTTCAAACTTCATGAGAAGAAGTATCAATTATTATGATCCCCCAGCACTTTATGGTCACACATCATATTTTTCCTTCCAGAATAATGTAATTGGACCATAGGATTTACATTAAGATTATTATCATTTCATCTCAGGGGTCTCATTATAGTCTGGGATATACTATAACCCTTTTATGTGACCGGTAATCGAATGAAATTTCTATATACAATGTGGATGAAGAAGTATCTACACTATTATGCTGAGAAAAACATATGTATTATAACTAACTGAATACATGTAGCAATAATCAATGAAAAAAAGAAGTTTGGTCTAGGGAATCCACATTCAAAACTCCCACATGCACTTGATCTAACTACTTACAGGTTTCAATTTTCTATCTCTCACATGTGAATCATGCTTCTACTAAGAAATGGTTTTCATTAGGGGGTCTTCCATGTTGTCTTCGGTGGCTACTTTGCTAACTGTCACTTCACCTCTTTTGAATAAAATCTCTCAAGAGTTTAAACTTACGAAGAATATGTTTTGTTCTCTAGTGAGACCTGGGATCCTTGGCAAGCACCACTATAGCAGTATTATCACAATATACAGGTATAGGGTTTTCACTACTAGGTACAAAACCAATGTCTGAGATAAATATGCATATCTAGACAACTTCCTTTGATGCATCAGAAGCTGAAATATAAACGGAATTTGCTGTAGAATCAGAAACCATAGGTTGCTTCAAGCTTCTCCAGCTCATATCACCACCATTCTTACAAAAGATGAATCCGGACATTGATTTCATATCATCATGATATGTCTGGAAACTAGAATAAGTGTATCACCTCACAACTAGTACCTCATCTCCACCATACTACAAGAACAAATCCTTCGTACGCCTCAAGTACTTTAGGATAGTTTTAACGAATTTCTAATACTGTTCTCCTATATTGGAATGATATATACCCACCATGCTTAAATAAAAGGCGACATAAATCCAAGTACATGGCATGAAATAAATTATAGAACCCACCGCCAAAGAATAAGGGACTCTACTCACTCTATTAATATCCTCTTGTGTTTGTTGAAACATTTTCTTGGAGAGATTTACTCCATGTGACACAGGTAACAATCCTTTCTTAGATTGTTCCATATTTTACCTTTTGAGTTGATTGTCAATATATGTACTTTGACATAGCCCAAGAATCCTTTGAGATATATCTCGATAGCTCTTTATCCCTAGAATGTCGGTTGCTTAACCTATGTCTTTCATGGAGAAGCATTTATATAACCAATTATTAACTGACTGTAAGACTAACACCTTGTTTACTATAATTAATATGTCATTAACATATAATACTAGAAAAATGAGGGAATTTACTTCAACCCTTTTATAGACACAAGTATCAAATTAATTTTAGACCAAAACAAAATCTCTTTTGGCATCATCAAAATGAACAATCCATGATCTTGATGTATGATTTAATAAATAGATGGATCTATGAAGCTGGCATACATTATTGGAATTCTTTGAATTAGAAAACCCTACAGTTCGAGTCATATAGATGTCTTTAACCAACATCCCATTTAGAAAAGCAGTTTTGACATCCATTTTTCCAATTTCATAATCATTAAAGGCTGCTATTGTAAGAAATATTCAGATGGATTTAAGAATTTCTACCAGTGATAAGGATTTATCATAGTCAATGCCTTGAGGTTGCCTAAAACCCTTGGTAACCAGTCTTCTATTAAAGGTATTAACCTCACCATCCATGTCCATATTCTTCTTTAATACATATTTACATCCAGTTTTATTTACATCAAATGGAGGGTCTACCGAAATCCAAACTTGATTTTGGAACATGGACTCCATCTTAAAATTCATGGAATCTTTACATTTAGAAGCTTCATTGCCTTCTACTGCTTCCATGTAGGCCAGAGGTTCATCATCCTAAAGGAATAATGTGTTACATGTCTCAATGACAAAAAACCATAACGCTATGGTTCTCTATCCTCCCACGTAGACCTATTTAGTATCTATGTCTCAGGAACAACTTCTTCATCCACTTGTTCTTATGGAGATTGTTCCTCTAACAACTCTTGTGCATCTGAAGCATTAACTTCATAAAAGTCAATCTTGCAACCACTATCTTCAATAGAAATGTCTTCCCTTTCTAGAAATGTGGTGTATCATTTGAAAATGACATTTCTATCTAAAGGGTTATATGGTTAGTATCCTTTAGTTTCCTAAGGACAACCTATAATGATGCACATAGTGCTTTTGGATATTAATTTGTCACTTGGTAATGTCCTGACAAATGTCTTGCATCCCCATACACATATGTGGGCTAGGTTGGGTTTCCTTCCATACCATAACTGATATGTAATCCCATCTGCATCTTTATTTGGTTCTCAGTTATGGGTATATCTTGCTGTCTTCAAGGCATATCCCCAAAAGGATAATGGAAGGGTTGCACGACTCATCATTGATCTAACCATATGAAGCAGGGTTCAATTCCTCCTTTCACTAACACCATTCCATTGTGGTTTATAAGGAGGAGTGAGTTCGGTTACTATCCCACACTCCTTCATGTGATCAGCGAAATATTGGTTTAGATATTCTCCACATTTTTCTGAGTGAATGGATCTTATCTTCTCACCAAGTTAGTTTTCTACTTCATTTTGGAATTCATTAAAGAAATGAAAGGAATATGACTTATACCATAATAGTCAGATATTTCTATACATATTATAGTCATTTGTAGAATTAAGATATATAAAATACCACCCCTTTCCTCTACTGGAAATGGACCACATACATCAGTATGCAATAATTCTAGTATTGTATTGTCTCTTTCTACCTTTCCTGAGAATGGTGATTTGTTCATCATTCCTTGTAAACAAGCTTTACATACATCTAAGGGTTCTAACTGTATAGAGTCAAGATACCCTTCTTGATAAAATCTTCATAATTGCCACTCGTTTACTTGACCAAGCCTGAAGTTCCATAGGTGGGTGATATTGGAGTCATGTTGGCTATTTTTGGAATTGATTTCCATTACTGTGTTTTCTAGTTCCAGCATATATAAACCATTGTTAAGATGTGACATACCATAAGATATGTTATCCCTAAAAAAGAGACAACATTTATTTCCAAAGATGAAATAAAACACGTAGTGTCTAAACATGACTCAGAGATAATTTTTCTGGTAACAGAAGGTATATAAAAGGAATTGTTTAAAACTAGAACCAAACCAGTTTGTAAGGTTAAGTGATAGTCTCCTACTACCAAGGCTGCCAGACTTGCACCATTTTCATTTCAGAGATCCACTTGATCTTTTCAATCTTCTTAAACATACTTGGTTCTTCTATATGAATACAAATGTGTGAGCCACATGTTGTATCCAATACAAAACTTATAGATAAATATTGATTTTATTCAATGACAAAAATATCTAAAGTAGAATCACCAGCTTACTTCTTCTTCGCTGCTCTAAAATTCTTCTTTTAGTGGTCTTTCTTGCCACATCCAAAGAGGACAACATATTGCTCATTACATTGCCTATGAATCATTGGATTCTTTGAAGGATGATGCATTGGTGTCTTAGACCTTGACTTGGATTTATACCCCTTTACCTTTCCCTTGTTTTTCTTGTTCCCCATAAGGACAAATGAATTGGTATTTTTAATATCCTTATCAGCTTGGAAAAATAAATCCCAAAGGTCTAGGGGTGACTTTGTAATATCATTCATATTATAATTGACAATAAAAGTCTATAATCTTGATTGTAAAAAATAATTAAAGAGATCCACTTTTAGTTATTGGTTCAATTTGAACCCAAGGGCTTTAATCCTATCAATATACCCAATCATCTTGAGTACATGAGGACCGGATTGGTGCCCTTCTACTAGCCTGAACTCGTAATGCACACTTGAGATCTCATACCTTTCTTTCCAAGCCCTCTCCTCATATTGTTCTTGGATATTTGAAATCATATTGCTGGTTTCCTCATCCTCATGCATTTTTTCCAATTGGCTGGACATGGATGACAACATGATACATTGTACCAAAAGTGCATCGTCTACATGATTTCTCCATTTATCTTTTTTCGTCCTGCTTTCTCACAGAGGAGGCTCAACAGGAATTGGGGATTCCCGCACATATATCTTTGTTTCATGGAATAGTACTATGCGCAGGTGCCTATACCACTCTTGATATTTATTTTCGGTCAGGATATATTCTTTATCCAGGATCGATCGTAGTGATAAAGTATATGTGGTGTTGGTGATTTCCATTTTGAATATACATCAGATAAACATTTACCAGTTAATACTTTGTCTTTATTAACTTTTGACATTAATGATTAGTAAATTATTATATCATTTTAATATCTCCCACTATTTTTGTGACCCTTAATATCCCTCAATATTAGATTCGGAATACTATGTCGCTTGAGTATTCTAGTGGCATGGATCCTCAAAACATCTCTCGTAGTCTACAAGCTAGGGATACACCACTACTTAATGTTTTTCAAGGTAGGAACATTACTGTCTAACCACTTGTTCTTGTGGTTCCTTGTGTTATTGATTAATGTCCTAGATTTTAGAATTTGAACTTGATTCCCTCAACATCTTGCCTCTAAAGTGATAGAAAGTTAGATAAGGCTAATCCTTGACAACTCACATTAGTTAAGTCGACGCATTTCTTTCATGAAAATTCCCCTGTATTAAGAGGCACTCTCTAATATGGTTGACGAGCACCCCAAATAGTAGGTTTTGTTTAGATGTGAGAAATGGAAGGCTTTTAGACCTAATATATTTTTGAGAGTTTTTTATTTTTATTGACTAATATAATCCTTTTCTATTTATTATGTTCAAATTGGGTTGTCACACTCACAATTAAACATGAAATAGAATATATTTCATCACATATTGATGAATTTTATCATTTTTACTATCCTATGTGATAACGCAATAATCACACAAACACAAAAAATAATAAATTATGCATAAAGTAAATCATGAAATCTGAACGGTCTTGATAATTCTATAAAGATCGATCCATAACGGATCGATCTTGACCTAGGGGTATCAATACCTGAGTCAGGACTTGACTCACATTACAACTTGCCTAGTGTAATGCACTTGGCTCTCATCTGTTTTACCACCTCGTCATGGTGGGGTCTGCGTCTCAGACCATCATTTAATTACAAATATACTCGCACACATGTGAGGGGGTCTAGAGGTACAAAATAAATATTGTTCATTGGACACACAAGACATTATACATATTTGAAATTAAAAGTATGATTCATAGACTGTAATTTATCTAATTAATTATTACAATCATCAAAGACATTGAATAAATAATTAAATATATAAATAAATATCAGATATACAATGTTTGGTCACTTGCTCAAGACCAGTTGGGGTAAAATGTGCATGAGAAAATTAAATTGCAAAAAATTTAAATAGTGAAAGTGTGTTCTAATAAATTAAATGAATTTGATTAATTTCAAATAATTTATTTATCAGTTATTTTAATTTAATTTAATTTTATTTCTCAAAAATAAATTATAACATTAATTTAATTTGAATCTTAAATTAAATCAATATTTCAGATTAAAATAATGTATACCCTAAAACTAATTCTAATTAATATAATTTATAATACTAAATTAATTAAAATTAATTTAAGATGAGATTACTTCTAGCTATGGAGGTGTCCTAAAGGACTGAGAACCACCACGAGGTGTCGTCCTAGAGCAGGGCCAAATCACGGAATTACCGCGGATTGACCGCGGCTTGACCGTGGAATGACCGTAGTGTGACCATGACATGACGATGAATTCCAGTGACTCCCATGGCGGCAGCAGCTTCTGGCATGGTTTGAAGGGAGCAAGAGGAGGCTAGGAAACAATCCGGCCAGCCGCATGGCCGGCAGCCCACTGATCTGGCGAGCTGGGGAGGCAGTGGCCTGGTCCGACATGACCTGGACTGGAGGTGCCCTGGTCCGGCATAGCCGGGACTGGCAACGTCTGGGGCGGGTCTTAGCCTGCATGAGAAAGAGGTCCGATGGCCGGGGTTTGGGCGGGGCGCGGCGCAGTGGTCCGGCAAGGCTCGGCCCGAGGCGGCCTGATGTGGAGGTCCGGCAGCCAAGGTTCAGGAGCGGCACAATGAAGCGGTCTGGCGGGGCTCTATACGGAAGTCCGACACATCGTGATGAGGAGGTCCAGATACCAGGGAGAAAGGGTTTTCTCTAGGGTTTTCTCCCTCAAGAGGATTCCTTGTGCGCTGCGTAAAAGTGAAGACCCCTTTGGGTCGTCCACTTTTTTTATTTTTCCTTAGAAAAAATGCCACCACTATGCCCCTTTTTTTTAAAAAAATGGAAGAAGACCCCATTTTTGGGTCTTGGTATCTCCTTATTTTTAATTTAAATAAATGGAAGAAGAAGACCCCAAATAGGGTCTTAGTCTTCCTTTTTTTTAACTTTGTGAAAAAATATTTTCCACAGCCCTTTAATTTTTGGAATATATTTTATAATAAAATATTATATTATATATTATAATAATAGAATATTACATTTAATATTATCTCAATAATGATTGAGATTAAAATCAAATATAAAAAAAATTAACTACGTCATCGATCCGATTATATTTTTTAAATGATCGTAGCTCGATCTTTTGAAAATGAAACGACGTGTGGTTGGATCCGAATGAAACATTTTAACACCTCGAACATAAATATACTGCATCTTAATTTTTTTGACTCAGAAAAATCTTGTGATGCCTCTCATAATAATTTTTAGTACCGGGACGGTGCAACAAAACCATGTGGGCTAGGATTTTAAAATTTTATGCATCCCTGGAGTGACATAGCCCTTTCAACTCTGGTGATCTTATCCTGGTTTGGTCTGAGAGTCTTGCAATGTTTAAATAGAGCACAAAAATAAACTAAACATGTACCAAGATCAGATTTGACATGTTCAAGTCCGCCGAAGGACGCCAATGATCATTTCTTGAAGACTCTGACGTTGAAGCCCTCTAGATTGTCCACACACACCTCTCGAATCTGCTCGTGCTTCTTTCCTTGAGATTCGGGTTCTAGTGCGGATCTTCAAAGCTCACTTCAGTGCAGTAATGATCACCACAAGACAATATCCTTCAATTTGCGATGAAAGAACTTGAAGATCTTCCTTCTCTTGAGAGACTCTCTCTCTAGATTCCAGGTGGAGAGGGAATCTCTCAATCAAAACACATGAATTGTTATTAGGGGAGAGCCTCTTTCTCACTTATATAGGGTTTTTTTAAAACATGAGGTATGGATTCTTGACCCCTGTGTAATAAATGTCTTCTATATAAGTGTTATAAATAATTATCTATGGAAAATAAAATTATGCCAAAAATAATATTTATAATTTATCACATACATGTAATATATAAATATATTACGTGATAAATTTTAGTCTTTAACTCGACTCACACCTCTTGCTAATATTAAACGAAACTAGGATATTATAATCCATTTGAATAATATAAATACTTGTATTTACTATATAAAACTTTTAAATACATTTTATAAACAATTTCAGTGAATTATTCCAATCTTGAATAATTAATGAATTGATATATTCTTTAGTGATCCATAGAACATGGATAGTACTCAGACGCTTTCACAGTGACCACCATGTTCTATATTCCTATTCCCAGAATAGGGCAGATTCTCAAGGCGCTATTGTGTGTGACCCACTAGGCCATTAACTCAATATCAGTGAATAATATCCACCAACCTAGAGAAGGATCTAGGAACCCATCGATGCCCCTATAGAGATAAGGAAAAGTCAAAGCAATGGTTGTCTTCCTATGATCACGGTCTGTGTAATATAATCTATTCATCATCAATATCTCAATAAAGCATAATGCACACTAGTTTCATAATTATTTATTTTGCTTTAATTTTTTTTGTATTTTTCCAGACAGTCTTACGTTCCTTTACCATGACCATGGATTTAAGGAAGGTGCAACCATCCTAATCAACCAGGCCCAAGATATATCATCCAGAAATCAGAAGCAACAAATCCTCTCTCAATCATTCAATCATTGCCATGCCATTAATGACGTACCAAATACAAACTACCTCACCATGAATTTATAACCATTGTTTTATCCTTGCATCAAATGTACATAATTAAATAAAATCCATTGACAATGATCACACATCAAAAGACCATTACACATGTCCACAGATAGGAATGAACAATGACACCTAAAACTTGTGGTGTTACTATTATTCAGGTATATCCTCATGATCTCAACTACTAGAGACCATCAAGTGAGAACTTCATGAGAATAAGTCTCAATGTTTATGTGCCCCGAGCACCTGATGGTCTCACAACATCTTTTTCCTTCCAGAATGATGTAACTGGTCCATAGGACGTTACATTAAGATAACTATCATGGCAGCTCAGTGTTCTGATTATATCATGGTATCTACTATAACACATTGATGTGACATGTAATCTAAGGAAATTTCCATCATCAATGTGGATGTAGAAGTATCTACATGGTTATGGAAAGATAAACACATGTATTATAACAAACCGAATACATGTAATGGTAATCAAAGTAAAAAACAAGTTGGGTCTGGGGAACCCTCTTTCCACATTATAATCAATTAACAATTATTTTTTTAATAATAAATAAATTTATGATATATCTCATGAATCATATTGAGTTGTTTCTCCCTTAAAAGAGTAACATTAACATTTTTAAAAATTTATATACTCTCTTATTAATTTTAATCCTTATTTTATATTCATGACACATGATATTTGAAATATTTTATGAATCTCATTCTCTTTCATGGGTTAATTCATGATTATGATAGTTTTCCTTCTATGTGGCGTGTATGATTATGAGAATTTTAGGAAGTGATCGATGGACCTAGAATTATATACCCATTCAATAAATTTGATAATATGTTTTATATCATGATATATAATATTTTTTGGGAACACTATTATATATTTATTCACGGGGATGGTGTTATGATTTTTCACAAATGTTATAAGTGGACATGAATAAATCATTGTTGATAACTAGTTTTGGCATTTTCACACAATGTTATAATTATTAATTATTATATATATGAATTATTTCATTCTTTTATAAAAGATTTCAGTCAATATTTTGGTGAATTTAATATTCCAATGATATAATTGTTTTTATTATGCTCAACCACATTCTTTTGATTCATATCCCATAATCATCCCCTGACTGAGATTTTTACTTACCCCTTTGATTGATGAATATCCTTAGGTCACAACATGATATAAAAAATGACAAATTTTTAAATCCTGAATATTTTGTATTTTAATATATGTTAATGTTTTATTAGGTACAATTATTTTGTTTACATAATTTTCCCAAGACAGTAACTCTTCAAAACCACGATTTTTATTACTATTTCTAATCATAAAAACGATGTATAAGACATGTATTAAAATTATGGTTCACTAAAGTGGGTAGAAAATTATAGCTAAAGTAATTTAATAAATATAATTAAATCATGTTTGGGACATTGATTAAGTTAATTCTACTTTGAGTTAAAAATCATAGAAGATTTATTTTCAATAGGTTGAAAAAATAATTGGACCCCATAAAATACAACATCATAAATTACTTTTGCATTGAATAGAACTACTTATTTATTATTTTGTCTACCAAGGTTTTGTTAAAAAGTATTTTAGATTTGAAAATGGTGGGAATAATGAGAAATCATACCAGAAATCCTTGTCAGGGATAGTGGAATGATTTTCTAAATTACACCCCCATTTAATGGGAGGTGGAGTTCAATTTTTTTTGGTATGTATACCTAGTTGTGTCAGGGTATAAATATTATCAAAAAATTTATAATTTAATCCTTTTCAAAATTAGGAGAAACTCATATTTGGTCCCTTTAGGTAGCAATGAATAATGATGTTTAGTGGGTCAACTAATTCACTTGTCACAAAATATAGGGTTAACTTATTAGTGGATTTTTTTATAATTCAATGTTTGGGAAAGATGTGGTGACTAACCATTCATGAATTTAATGGTGAGGTCAATAAATAGAAGGAATTAATAATTATATAAGTAAGTTTGACTAAATAAAATAGATTGAGTGTGATGAAATAAATATATTATGTCATAAAAAATAATACCCCTGAACTCTCTAAAAAATAGAGATAGAGAATTTCGATAGCATAATAATAATAATGGTGAATCGACTAAAAACAATAAGGAAATCATCACATGTCTTTGAAAATATTCCTTATGTTTTTTATATAAATAAAATAAATAGAAAAACTTCATTATTTGTTTAAAACCAAATCCCAAAATGTCTATTGAAAACAATGGAATTGGGATTTATGAATAAACAAATAGATGTTATCACAATGATTAGATTGAGATTCATTAATGTTCACCAAGTTATGGATAGAAGAAAATAATTTTTTCATTACATAGAAATAAATGAAATTAAAAAGTTGAAATGAATATCAAAACCCATAAATGTATAAAATGATTGAAGACACTTCATGGAAATTTCATTGTAGGGGAAGGAAAGTCCTTTATATTTGGAAGAGAATATAACAAAAAACATTAATATAAATGAGATGTTAATAACCCAACCAAAATTATGGAGTAAATGAGACCACTAACCATGGTATAATTCATTGACTATAAAGATAATTGGAACTATGAATTCCAATGCACCAAACCATGGGGAATTGATGCTAATCCACTTCTGCAACCACCAAATACGAAGAACAAATTAAAATACTATCCCAACATCATAGCAGATATGGAAGTCAAAAAATATTCCATAAATGGTATGATTACTATTGAATAATGAACAAAAAAGGGTTTATTTTATTATAGTTCTATTTATTCATTTATATCATTTATGTTTTCTTGTTGAGTAGGTTCAGCCCCACAAAATGTTTAATTATAGATAACTAAGAAAAAACATAGTGTTATGATCAATGAAACCCTATCAATGGACTATTATCCAATGAGAGATTATGGAATTATTATTCTAGGGAATCAACAAATCCTTACATTTTTGGAATTTAATTCCATTCAATTCAAGGATTAGATCTCATTATATTGAGCTTACATCACATGACAGGAAATTAAAATCTATTTCTATACATCAAACCAATCCATGCTCCTCTATAAATGAAAAGATAATAATGAATGATATTTTAAAAATACATAAATATTGTGGGTGATGATACCATATGGAGAATCATAACATATAATAATGTATTAGTAAATGGAATAAATACACCTTTTTGTAAATGCATTTTGATGGCCAATACACTGATTTATTTCTTAATGGATTTATTATACATTCACAAAATTTTGAAGGAAATTTTTTAATATATCTTATTTTTATAGCCAACAAATCCTCAAAATTTTTTATTGGTTGGCCCATATCAAACTAGAGGAGTTAATCATTTAATTTTAGGAGAATTTAAAAAAAGGATTTATATTCCTTAGTGCAACACCTTGGGGTGTTCCAGTGATCTTCAAAAATAACAATAATTGATTGTTTTATTTTTCATAGATTACTAGTAGATCATCATGATCACCATAAAAAAAAGAATACCCATAATATGTATTGATAAATATTTTGATCTACTATGATGACCTTAGTACTTCTAAAAGGTGGATCTTCACTCTATATATCGTCTTCTTATAGTGAAAAATATATTTATTCTAAATATATCTATATGTAAAAGATATGAGTACTATAAGATCACAGTGATGCAATTATAAATTACTAATGACCCTGCAATCATTATGGAGTTGATGAATAGATAGATTACACTATAGTTCAAAAAAATGTATGTTTTATCCATTGAAGACATTCTCAATTACTCCATGATGAAGGAGTAACATGAATAGAATAAATGTATTGTATTGGTGAGGGTAGGGAAGGAGAAAATATATTATAATTCAATAAGTGTTATTTTAGATACATAGTTTCAAATTCATGAGGAACATTTATAAATGTGAGGGTGTTTTTTGTACAAAATAAAACAATAATTGAAATTTAGGAATGTTAATGTTAGACTAGATTCATGTAAATACCATGGTTTCATGCCATATGTGTGTATTAATTTTTTATATACTAGTCATGATTTTATATCTCAAATTCAATGTTAACATCGATAATGGTAATGGATGATATGAATTATGAATGTGATAAATGCCTTCGAAATATCATAAGGCGATAATCACAACCCCTTAAATGAAACTACTATAAAATTTATATTTTTGTGGTATAAAATTATTCTTAAATTAAATTAATTGGTTTTGTGAACCATTAAGATGAGAAATTTGAAATATTATTCCTTATTAAATCTTTTTACCCATTTGAAAAACTACATGTCCCACGATAGGGAGTTAGTAGTATCACTATTGACCTTGATGATTTTGAAGAACCACTTCTATTAAGATAATTGTGACATATATATAGA
Organism: Viscum album; assembly: GCA_963277665.1. NCBI lineage: Eukaryota > Viridiplantae > Streptophyta > Magnoliopsida > Santalales > Viscaceae > Viscum > Viscum album. Next base: position 346,269,684 of record OY728134.1, on the reverse strand, counting down.
TCATTAGAGACTAAATATATAATCACCTAGAAGGATATAAACATTTTTCAGTGATTATGTTTTAATCTGATCATGTACAATGATTACTCTATTTACTACCATCCAAGAAAGGCAAACAAGTTCAGTAACGATCATTGTAAGAAAGATCCTTCCAACCTATCAATTATTCAGATTTAGAATGACTATACTCATTCATATGTAATGGATGTTTCTCTTGGTTATAATAGTAGGGAAGAAAACATTCCTTTCCCAAATGACATCCAAACCCTTTGTACAATATATGATTATGGAGGCATAATGGAATGATACAATACTTCAAAAATGGTTGAATTGAATAAAGGGTTGAATGCGTCATGAATTCCATATATATGTGGATAATGTGATTCAAATTTGACATATACATTACATTCATTCAACACTTAAGATAAATAACTATAAATTAGATGATACACCAAACACATCATTCTCTATCCATATTGGATGTAATAAGATGTACCGTGATCATTGAGAGATATTTTGGAAACAATAAATTAATACATCCTTAATTACACAAAAATGGCATAGAATTATTTAATTTTAGATCAATGTGACAAAAGAAGGGGGGAATGATGAAAAAAATTCATATACCTATAAATAAATGGGATAACCTCACTAGGTAGTTTTTTACTTGTGTCCCAAAGTAAATAGAATGAACAAATGAGACATGGGTTATGGTGGATTGAAAAACTAATATGTCCCAATTAGTCACTAACTAGGAATAGTTATCATTTAAATAAAATATAACAAAATACATTTAGGATGAGGTTTAGATGCATGGTGAACTACTTGAGATCATCGCAGGTTATAGACCATGTTTTAATTGTAAATTTTAGGGAATTCATCAATATGTTTTGAATAATGAATTTAATTTAAATATGTAAAATCACCACTAAACTCCTATCCAAGAGAAATCTACTGTTAAATAACTCAATAAAATACTTAGATCTTACTAAAGTTACATTAATTGAGATTGGTATCGACATCTCTAATTAATAGCATTCTCATATAAATATATATTACAATCAAAAATTCATATGAATCTAGGTAACTCTAAATTTGTGGTTCTATGTCGAAATCCTACATGGAGATATGAATATGGAGTCTAAAGGAAAAATTGAACTCTTATTCTTCATGATATTACATAGAAGGTTCACATAATTTGAAATGATCTAGAATCTTTTATGATTAAACAGATGTATTATTGTTAAAAATATCAATGGAATATAGTGTTTGAAGTTGTAGATAATGTATTCCTTCAAATATATCCATGGAATCTCATAATTTTATATGGAATTAAATAGATTTGTATAAAAGTTACATTAGATCATTTGATATCCTAGATGGAATATGATTACTAGCCTATCATATTGAACATCCACCATATATAGATAATGTTAATTATGTGCTCAACATTTCTCTTCTGAGTAAGTATATAAAATATCCCTTGCATGAACTAATTTAAATTGATTTATAACTAAATAATTACCTCCCGTATGAGGAGTAAAAAACTAATATCATGTAATATAATGAAAAATTTCAACACAACAGGAAATCTCTCCTTGTCAAAGAATTTTTCCAAAACAATAAGTATAAAGAGGCAATGTGGGAGTTAGAAAACAATATAAAATAGATGTACCCCCACCTAATGTATATTGAGAATAAGAGTGGATATTTTGAGTTTCATATTTCTAAAGGGGGTATAATATAAATACCCAATTTTTTTAAAAATAATTTTTGATACATTATATTATATTTTATAAAAACATATGTCTCATAATGCAATATTAAAAATTGATATCATTCATTAAGTTCACTTAATTAATCAGAAACATAACCCATGACAATTTCAACAATTATAGTGTATAATAAATTAAAAAATATGAAAAATATAATGTGAAATTTTGAACAATCCAATATCTTATTATCAATGCTGTTATGGTCTAAAAATTAGAAATGAATAAAAGTATTATTAAACATGTTGAAAATTTATAAATTATAAATTATATCCATAGTTTTACATTGTGTGATTATTCAATGAAGGAATGGTGTGGTATTTATATGAATTATTTGGATCGTTGAAATAACAAACTTATCATTTTGAATAGTAACATGTACTTTTAAAATATAAAAATCATCCTTTGGAATTGTAATTTGACATAATGATTATAAAATTTAATTTAAATAGTATATATCAAGAGTTATTTTATTACATATAAATATTATAGTTCCATGAAATAAATATCAAAATAGGTAATGAAAGAATATATTTTCACATTTTTGATAAACCATTTATTTAGGTATTTCATAAAGATGATAACTATTATAATAAAAATTATAAAAATATATGGTATAAAATATTTTTATAAAATGAATATATTATTTTTAAAATTTCACTTAAAAATATTCTATGGTTCATTTCTTTGTAATTTTTAGAAATACATAAAATTTTAGGGGAATAGTTTCAAAAAGTCATCTTATAATTATTGTATTGTAAATTAAAAAAATTATTATGAAATAATGCCTGAAGAAATATAAATAAAGTTATCATGACCATGAAAATATAATACTTGAGAAATGATTTAGAAAAATACCAAAAAAAGTTTAAAAAATGTAAATTTTATTTTCCGATGTCTATTGTCAAATGTATTCCACTAAAAGAACAAATTTTCATTTTATACTTTTTTTGATAAACTACTTAATTTGAGTTATAAATTGTTTTAATGTCCTAAAAAAAATATTTTGTTAAAATATTATCCCTAATTTCGTTAATATCACTATTATAAGCTTTACCATTGTGGTATTATTTTATTCAATATTTTATTTTAGAAATACCCCTCTACTCAAGTAAAAATAACCACTCTCCCTATGCATGAAAACAACACTCCTCACTGAAATACTAAAGATGAACCCCTAAAAAAAACCTCTCCCCAAATTCCAATATATTTTCTTATTTATCCAACTATAATTAAAATGGGAGTATATTGTAGTACAATAGATGAATTACCATAAAGAGGGTGTGGTTTCATAAACTCTTCTTTTTGGGTTTCAACTTTTATTCATCCTTTTCTTTATCCCTTCCAAAATAATATAATTTATGACTAATTAATAATCAATTTATATTTATCATTGTTATGATATCATAAATAAATAATCATATCTAATACATAATTGTTTTTCATAATTCTTGAACCTTTTTTTGTACATAATCTTGTTAATTGTCGGTTAACCATGAATATGGATGTTTCAAATTATATTCTTATCACCAATCATGTATATGGTTGTTCTAAATTATTTATGATATACATAATTATAAATAATTTAATTTTATACATTTTAAATTAATTATAATTCTATATAAATGAAATTGAATAAAATTTAAAACTAGAACCAAAACGTGAAATTATTATGGAAAACATTATATGAAAACATTAATATTTTAATGATGGGAATCAGGAAATATAATCTAATGATTATAATTTATTTCTACTTATGATATCTAAAATAATTCAATTCTATATCCTTATTTTACTAAACTAGTATATATTATTTAGGAGATTGAAAATTGATAAGATAATGCTAGTGTTAAGGTTAGAGTATTACAAATCCCAAACAACATATTTTTCGTTATCTCGAATACTAGAATAACTACAATTTTAATTTTAATATAATATACAATATATATCCATTCAATATTACTTCTCATTTAATTTATTAAAATGAATTCTTATAAAAATCTAAAATTATTTCTAATCCATTTAAGAACTTTTTTTCAAAAACAATACAATTTCGAAAACATAATTAGATCCTAGTGAGATCTTTCTCCTTTCAAAGAACAAAATTATATTATATTATAATATATGATTTAAATTATTCATTTTGGAATAAAAATTACCATTTCAAGATCATTTTTATTTGAAATGTGAGAAAACACCATTCCATTAAAAATGTAATATTATGACAAGGATTGTTATCCTTCCATGTGGAATACATAATTATGAGAATTTAATTATGTGATGGGTAGGAAAAAAAGGACATCTTCTAAAAATTAATTGGTTGTTTTGATAAATGTCATGAGATTATGTATACTATGAGTAAAAGTGATATTTCCTTTATTTATTATGGTGATGATATGATTTATATGCTAATGTTATGTATTTACATAATTCCAGATTTTTTTTCACATATATGTGTTGTATATTACAAACATGTTATGATATTTAATTATTATGTATATAATACATTTTGAGCCTCTATCAAATGTTTACATTATTATTATGGTGATCGTCTTCATCAAATGATATGATGATGTTGATTATTTTCACCAATGTATTGTTGTTTTATGTCCCTTTTTCATCCACACACAAGTATTTTGTATCTACCATTAATTTGATTTTTATCATCAGATGAATACATTTACTAATGATAACATGATATTTTATATGAATTTAAATGTAGTAATTAAATAATTTTTGAATTTTAATTTTGATAAGTTGATGCATGATCATAATTTTTACAAAACACTAAACAATTGGATACTAGATTTGTATTAAATTTATGTTGACTATTATAAAAATTATTATACATTAATTTAAATAAAATGTGATTCTCTATATACCCACAATAATTTTACATCACTTATTGAAAAACAAACATTATCATCAACATATTTTATAGTACTACTATCATCATTGCCTTGGGAACCAAATTCAAAATTCACATCATTATTAAAAGTATAATCATATGAACCATTATAAAAAGAGTTAATGACCATCAAATAGTTATAAATAATTCTAACAAACAATAGTGCATGTGAATAAGAAATGTAATTCTTGAATTTCATGATCTATAAATTTATCATACATTTGAAGAGTGAATCTTCGTTCATATATTCAATTTCTTATTGGATTTCAACATTCATTTCATCCTCTCTAAAAATTATAAAACCTTTATAAAAATTAATTATATATAAATTATAACATTAAGATGGTGAAATATTCTTCTTAGGATGTAATTACATGATACCTTTATTTTAATCACCTAATATTTTATGGAAATGAAACATTGAATGAAAATGGTTCAGTTTATATTGTACCTATTCCCTCCAAATAATTATATTTAGTATTAAATTACATTAAATAACATGATTAACTAATACAAGTAAATAAATTAAATAAAAAATATATACATTCGGATTGAATTACAATTATATTTTATGGTTTCACTATTTATAAGGTTTCTACCTATCTTTATTATTCTTTTAATGAAAATGGAGTAGTGGGGAACATGACCCTAATCATTCATATTATTGTTCCAAGAATATAATGAAATAATGTACCATTATATAATTTTACAAGACAAACAAAAAAACCAGTTAGTTTCTACCAATTATTTATGTAACAACAAATAAAAATATAATTCTATTAAAATTTAATTTTTGAAACATTTACTAAAAAAATAATCCAACAATAATATATACTATAAAATAGAACAAATTTCTGATCAAATTTTAATGTGAATAATGTCATCGAAAAATTTAACCCTAATTATATTATAGATAATAATTAACTCAATAAATGTATATAGAAATATATATATTAATAATGAAATAATAGTTAAATTTAATGTTTATTGGTTTTTTATATTTCTATTCTATTAAAGTTAATTACTTATTTTCATTTTGGGTATATTATTTTAGGTTTGTTATATTTTATCTCAATTAATAAGGAAATCAGAAATTTGGTTTCATTTATGTGTTGATGTGTTTTCTTTATTCTATATATGCTTGTTTGGTTTCATATGGTTACAGTTTAGATTTATTTTAAAAATATTTATTTTATTAAATATAGATAAATTTGTTTATAATCAATATAATTCTACTCAGTTAGGAGTAGTTTAATTCATCTTAGTGTTTGCTATCATTCAATTATTTTTGTTATATTATTCAATTTGTATTTTATTTTTCTTATTATTTTATAATTTTTTAATTATTCATTAATATTTAATTTTTTTTTCTTGTGGGACTTCAAATAATGAGTTGAAAGAATAAATATTTATTGGTCTTATAGTGTTAAATATTAAAATGTTCATAAATTTTAATGTATAATTATTTTCTATAACAGTAGTGATATTATTTTTCATGTTTTATGGTTTGATAGATTGATTAGTTGTTATGTTCTAAGAGTTTCTTATTGTATTTATTAAAGGAATATGGTTTACATATTATCAGGATTGATGTTGTTTGGTTTTTGGTACACTAGATTCAATATTTGAATTTAATAATATTTTATATCGATCATTTTTTTTCCAATTTTCATTGATTATGTTTTTTAAGATTTATTTTTAAATGAATATTTTATTAATGATTCAATAAAAATTATTTATGGGGTAACTCCTTGACCAGAAGCATCGGTTCTGAGATAGAGGATCACGATACATCATAAATTCCTACCTGTACACAATAGGCCTATGACTAGCAGCGAAGGTCCAAAATAAATTATTGGGGATACAATTCCCTCTATATCATATCATTGTGCCAATAATATAAATTAAAAATATAATTACTCATATTAATTATAGAGAAATAAATAATATAAGTGGGATAGATTTCACAAAATATATACATAAATGGGTTACATTTGTGTAATTCCAAGCCATATTGATAGAGTGAATGTATATAAGACACAAAAAACTATATAATCCTCTAGATTAAATCCAGATTCCACTTCCATCATCATGATACTCATCTCATCTTTTTACTGTAATCACTATTCCCACTCTGGGATCCAAATATATGATGTATATAAATTCTTTGAAATTACTATATCGTGTGTGAGTTACAAAACCCATTATAGAATTAATAATTCATTCCCAATAATGTAAATATGTCCAATATTTTCATGACTTGATAATAATAAATGTTTATGAAAAGTAAAACAATAATATACAGAGCAGTTAAGTGCTAAAAAAGCCACTATGTTTCCCAACCATACCTTCTTCAGTTCCATTCCAAATGAGTGGTCATGATATCAAAACTAATAATGAACTAGAAATAGTTTTTGTGAAATTTTTATTTGTATTATCATGACATCAATTCATAATTCCAGACACAAGAATGACTAGAGAAAATGTATTAGGTATCCTCAATGCCTCATGTTCTTCAATATGTACTTGAAATATTAATGGCACTAGGTTTTGGTCTGTTCCATACGACTATCATCCTTCTACACTATTTTAGATTCTATTAGCATAACGGAAACACATCATGTACACTCCCCCTCTCTGGGTATTCTTACCATTATATTCCCTAAGTCATGAATAAAAAGAACAACATAAAATGGGTTGGTAACATATACAATATGATAAATTATAATTATAATTAATATAAGATAATGAATTGTATATATTATAAAATATATTACAACAAGTGATCAATTAAGAAGATACTCTATAATATTCATGGAATCAATATTCAAAAAAAAGATCTCACAAGCTATTCAAACATCGACTTGTGATTAAACTCAAACATTGAAATAAAAATGAAAACCAAGGGATTTTGATTTGGAAAAAACAATATAAATGTTCCCTACATTGTATGTAACATTTTATTTCAGGGTCTTTAATGATACTCCTTGATGTTCACTGAATAACAGGATTCTAAACCACATTAAACACCATCATAGAAGAATATCCATTATCTGAGATTCCTACCAACAGATATAATTCATTGAAAATTATGTTTATAACTGAAACTCAATAATATTTCTTGTCATGAAGGTGATTCTAGAATCACATTCCCTTATGATTATATAACCAAAACAAATTTTTATGTATGTGTAACTCGGGGACATCAATTCTATAGATCCATTTCCAATTCATTAATTGATCAATAATTTATTTAATGTATTATAATATATCATTATGCCTTTCCAACAATGATTGAAACACTTCAATTAATCAATTAATAAAATATTCAAGATTAAATTAAAGAAGAAAATTTTATCATGCTAATTTTTTTAATGATGGATTTCCCAAAAAAATCACTATTCTGTGATATTGTAGCTCTAGTAATGGGACAATTATTCATGATTCATAAAATCATCTACCAATATACCATGGAATCATCAATATATTAAGGATTAATTTTATATCATCAATCAAGAAGAGGTTTACAAATATTATTCATAAATACTAAATGAATGAATATTTATTTCTAATAGTAGATCTCAATAAGATTGGGATGTGTCGGAAAAGATCTAGATCTAACATTGATCCATGAATAAAGGTATAATTTTTCATTGATTATGTTAATAAACAAATTAGAATACACTAAATGACATTATATTGGTCAACAAGTATAACATTCTCATACCCAGATGCGCCAAGAATATCACCTCAAAATCATAAATCTTGAATATGTATGAAGTGTTTCATATTCTCTATGTAATATCTTTAGGTGTATGAAAAGAATCAATAAGGTTAGTTAGTGCCTGAGTATATTATCAATAAAAATCACAATTAATGATTAAATATATATGAGGATGATTTTGTACATGAGATCCATTAAAACAAATCAAACAACTACCAGTCAAAATTGAGCACAAAATTATTCATATAACTCATACATACTCCAAAAAAATATTCATTGGGATATCTACATTCCAAAACTTTAACTGGTTGTAGCCTGATCGAGGATCCATATTGGAGTAGAACATGCATCAATATATGTAATCCTAGAGACCATCACTCAAGTGATAAGTATATTTTGTCTAGACCATCATATTTTTAATATTCCATTAATAAATACAATGTAAATGAATATAGTATATATTCATAGAGAACAAAAAATGTACACCACATTGTGAACTACCCATCAAAAAGAAACCCCTTTATTCAATGTCCTCTAGATGGATAGTAAGTTACTTTAACTATAAGGGTTCCATAAGATAAGTGTGTACTAAAATTTTCTACTAAAAAAGAATTATATTTATCAAAAAGACTTCTCTATATAGTGTTAGTTCTGGGAATTCATCTGGAATGTTGTCCAGATATAGTTCCACAATTGGAGGAATAAATGGGCTACCATTGATCCTACCAAAATTTTCAATCATGCAAAAAATTCAATGAACATTCGGTGATATCTCATATCTAGAAAAAAACCATTCTTCTATTAGTTCTCATTATCCCTTTACCAAGAACATATATCAATTCATCTTATAAAATGATACCCTTCCCTAATAACAACCATTTTTAGTTTATACAATTTTCAACCATTCCATTCCAATAATAAAATAACCTTCATAATCTCAAGGTTCATTAAGACCCACTAATTCCCATAAAAAATTACTAGATAACATTGCACGTCACTGATGATGGTCCACGTTCATTCCAAATGTTGAATTAAGGAAAATAATGTTATAAGATATGATATTTTCAATAATTAATTGTACATAAATCCAAAAAATATTTACATTTTATAAAACAATTTAGTGAAAAAATCTAATATTAAATTTTACTTTTTATCTTTTTAAAAGAATTCAGCTTTTCCTATGTGTGTTTTTTTTCATATTCAAAATAAGGATTGAGATGATTTTACATAGTTTCTAAACAGTAATCTTGAATTTTTATTTGATCTTAGGGGTAAATCCAAAATAATAAAGGATGCCTAAATATACCTCTTAGCTATGTCAGGGTTATCTATGAGGCCTTCTTCTCAAATAAATATAATTTGGTTATCATAAGATTTTAGAAATAGAAAACCATTATTTTTAATGGTTATGTATGAGTAGTTGTAGTAGATCCTTTATTCTAATGGATGGGTGAGTGTATTTCATGAGTTATGAAACAACAAATTCTAATTTTTAATGGGTTTTTAAGGGTTGGTTTAGATTTATTCCCTCTGTTTGGGTAATAACATTTAACTTTATATGATATATATATAATGTTTAAGGGAAAACCAGTGTTACCCATATATTGGTATTGTTTTTGAAAAAAATGAAACAAAATCCATGTTTCGAAAACTTCTCCAACAACGCATTTTGGTAATATGTTTAGTCCTATTTTGAAATGCTAATATTATTTGAGTTAATTCCCTAACATGTTTATTTATCATTACACATGTTATGGTTAAATTAAGAAAACAAAATAATTAAGTTTTTTTTTGAAAGACAAATTAGATGATTAATATAATTTTTTTTTATTTTAATATTAAGAATATTTATGTGAATGTTTTCTTCAATATATCTAAATCCTGATTCACATCACATTTTGGTGAATCCTTTGAGTTTGAACAAAATTATAATAACATTATTTATGTTTAAATAATGCTTCTACAAATTATTTGAAATCATTATATGATTTTCAAGAACAGAATAACCACACTATCTCTCATATATTCTTGGGTATTTCGTTTTCAAAGGTTTAATCCTAGTTATGATTCCCAAGAAATCAATCATACCCCATTTTTCAAATAATTCATTTTAATAATTTTGGAAAAAATGAAAAAATATTCCATACTATGATAATAAACACAAATTGAGGAATGGAATCAAAAGATTTATTTGTTCTCTCATGCATTATTCATGAAAGATAAAATTATAATCATATATTAACCTGGACATTTACATAAAGAATAAATGTATAAAAAAATTCATTGGAATAAATTTATAATTTTTTTATTAATTTTCAGAGAGAATCTATAATCGGAAAAGGTATTAATTATTTTGGATGTAAACTAATTGAATTTATTCTTTGAATCATTAATGGGTCGCTTGATTTATTAAACACATGTTAATGGTTTATGTTCTGGTTCTTTGATATTAAAATTTTTTTATATCAAAAAAAGTTAATAAGGATGTTCATTAACTAAAGGACATCTTAATTACACATTTTTATGTCATGGAATTCAAGTGTTAGAATACATGATATTTTTCAATTATTATGATCGAATGTGGGTGTGTACATAGCCCATCTGAACCTTACATCATTATTATTTCAATGAGTGTGATTATAGAATTTGTATTATTAGTGATGTTTATCATAGGTATTGTGTGTTTTTAATTTCAATTGATATGATATTATTATTCAATCCTATATGGTTTACTGTGTTTTAAGTTCCAATGGAGGTATTGTTCTTGGTAAAAATGTGTGAGTAATTTTGTAAAATATTTATTTCTTATTGGTGGAGTCCCTCGGAAATTAAAAAATATAGATGATGGACTGAATAAACGTGTACTCACATGAAAATTACTGATGGATATTGTGTGATACACATGATTCCTTATGGATTCCAAAGAGCATGTTTCTATAATCATAGAGGATTCCATATAACATGGTCATTCGATGCGTATTGGAAACCAAGAAGATAACATACCTAATTCACTTGGATTTCATGTTGTATGTAGACATGATAATAATAGGAATCGTTACAAAAATAAGGGATATTGTTTTTTTAATTTTGATATCATGACATTCGATTTAGTGTGGAGCTCAAGAAGGAACGGTGTGGGATAATGGTAGTGTAGTAATCTAATAATTACTCAGGTTTGGATTGTATTTCATCAGAAACATTAATTGTTTAGTTATTGAACAAACATGATACATGATCCCACTATTTGTTGATATGTTAGTGTTGTTGAAATTGGGTACACTACATAGAACTTGTATATGTTTATCGATGCACAAGAATACATTATGTAAATACATCCCTATGTGGGAAATTGGACTATGATAGATGGTTGATCTGAGGACCATGGAACTAAGAGTGCTACCTGGACTATTTTATGATGATTAACAATGTGCTGTTTATTTATTACCTATGACATATTTATAATAGTTTATAATTCTACATTGGATTACCTTTTATTATTTCTATGACTTTTATGACAAATGATTCATTTCCCCAGCCTCATTCAAATTGTTTTGTTGTATTTTTTTTAAAATTATATTTATTCTATGAATTGATAATGGTGGTATGGTTTCCCAATTGAAATACATGAAACATGAATTCTAGTTGGCATCCTATCCCATATGTGCAATCCCACATGTGGTCATGTCGCACACTAATATATACCTGGAGGTCTGCGTTAGAGAAATTCAACATTGAATTAGAAGACATGTTATTAAATTCATTTTGGACTATCCTTGGAAATGGTAAAAGGGATATATTTTCTTTTAATATGGGTAGTATAATTCCATGTTCCTATCAAACAAATGAGTTTTAAACCATTATGATTCAATGGAATGTATTTTCATTTTTGTTTTTATGATATTATTTTTGTTTTCATATATAATTATTTTTAGGTATGTTTTCATGTAATATATACATTTATATCTTCTATTATGTTCTATTTTATTTTTTTAACAAAAATTTTCTAATTGTTCAATCTATTCAATCTATTTTTGTATTTTATATTGTTTGTTATTCCATTTATTTTTAATATGTTATTGTAGGAACTAATGGGTTTGACTAAGAATTATGTTATGTTATATATATATATATACAAGGACTCTATCAACTCTTAATCGTTGATACATTTGTTCTTGATACAAATGATACACATTGTGTTGTGGATGATAAATAAGGAAATCTATAGAATTATCCAATACAATAGCTAGAAAATTACATAATTTCTTGAAATATCACTATCATGTAATAGATGATTCCACAATGTATATGACTACTATGATATAAAAGTTTTCATGGGGATTATATATAGAAAAATAAAAAATAGTATCCAACAGTTCTAGTAGATGTACCACATTATGAAGGTGTATTCCACCTAATATCCATCCATAGTGGGGACTTATAATGAACTTGGTAGAAAATCCTTGATTCATTCATATCCTATATCATCCTATATTTTAACTCATCTGTGTCATAATGTATTTTGAGGAATGAGTTTAGGTTTTTTAATATTATCAACTTAGTATAAACCATGGATTATATGAATTTGATGCTTACAACAATTATACAGAATATTGTCATAAGAAATTGGTGGGATATTTTTCCTTATGTATGAAGGTTAGAAGGTGTCATATAAGAAACAATCAATTATGTATTCTTCAAAGACATATTTCCAAGAATGATAATGATGGAATGATCACATGTGTTCATAGATCTCCACTGGGGATTCATGATTGATTCATCTAAATTGGTTAACTTAAGGGAGTATCAATAGATTTCTCATCAATTGGATGGAGAAGATGGGTAGAAATACCAGAATTTTGAAATTGGGATTCACCTAAAATGAATATTCTTTGTTGGGAACATCGATCTTATTACTTATTGTCATTTTCAATCGAATTAAAAATATTAGAGATGAGATTAAAAAATGATGTAGCTATTCATTTAATTTTTTTACTTCAGTACTCAAAAAAGGACCTTCGACTGCTATGTTGAGTGTCACAACTATTAGATACAACATGAAGGTTGGGAAGGTACATTTGTGTATGAGTAATTCTAATGGATAAACTATAGTATTACATCGTTACCTTAGTAGTTGTACAATAATATTTTGATTGTGGGAATATTGGTCATTACAATTTTTTTTCACATCACTAATAGATAATGTCAGTAATGTATAAATAATGAAAATATTTTCCTATTTTCTCAATTTATATAAGGTCGTTAATTCATATAGTTTCATGGTAGATTTTGTTAGGGAACTAGAGATTATCCAAGGTCATTAGTAGTATGTCCATTTAACGACAACTAAAGATAGTAATGATTATCACATATAGGGTCACAATGTTGAAAAAAGATATGTCTATATAGTGTATAAGAACCTTGAAGAATAAAGAGAGGGAAAAGAAGTTCTAGAAGTTATGGTCTTGATCATTTCATTCTTATATAATAACAACATATATATTAGTGCTCCCCATTCTATAAAATATGCAATGGTTTTAGTTGAACCTGAATTATAGGTCATATAATCGTCTAATTTACATTAACTTGTTAAACTATATGGAATAAATGTTTTATAATAAATTATTTCAGGAATTTATTATAGTCTCTAATTTTTATTAATAAATATGGATTTCAAGATTATTGGGATGATGAGATTTGATGTGAATCATGGAACAGATGGCTGACCACCCTCATAAATCACCTTTATTGTTATCAAATATTTCTACTATTCACTTATCTTAAGGGATATTAGATCATGATTATTAAGTATTGTGAAATGGGTGTAGGTTGAGTCGGTCGCAACATAAGTCAACTTGTGATGATAACAATGTAGCAGGCTATGTCGAATATATCAGTAAGATCATTTGTAGTCCAAATAACCATTAATATAGTCTTGGATGTCTATTTGGATGTATTTATGGATAAATTAAAAAAACTCCCTCTAGATAGATAATTTTACATTGTGATAGAGTTAGTGTGTGGTGTGAAACCCTTTTCATGAAAACCATATCGTTGGGAATTTTTTGAAATGGTGTATATTAATTTAATACTAGAGGAATTATACTTGAATGGATTAATCATGATGAGATGATCTCCATATTGGGAATTAATATTTTTCATTAAAAATGAGGATGGTTTCCTTTTAGTATTCCTATAATACATTAAAGTTAACATGGTGATGGTTAAGAACAAATATACTTTACCTAGTATTGGAGAAACATTCAATCAGTTCTACAGATCCTATTATTTATCCAAAAAAGGTATTAGTTATATGAGTACATGGTAATTACATTTGGATATATGTTCATGCTAGTAGATTTTAGGTATCTGCTAAAAAATATCATCTCCCATTATATGCACATTTTCATTATGGTTATCATATATTAAATTATCATCTAATCATTGATAATGGTGCGGTATTCAAAAAATCATTAAACAACCCTATATTTGATTTGATCACATTAGATTTATCCAGTGTTATAGATGTGTAAAATTAAGATTCATGATGTTATTGTACTATGGAATATGGTGTCTAATATTGGTATATTAATGGATCCAATTAATGTGGACTCGATTATTTCTGGGACCAATCCTCAAAACATGTTAATGATTAATAGAATTATAGGATTAGTAGAATATTCCCAAGGTTTTATCCATAACTTCTCACTATTATCAACACCTATGATTATAATTTTGAGTAAGAGAGTAAATACCTAGTGTTTGTACATGTTTAAAGATGTGATTCGTTATAATAATTATAGTTTTAGTATAACTCAAGTACTAATACATAAAGAACATGGGATTAAATATAAAGTATACAATGATGAATCCTTCCTTGGTTTATATTGGAACTAATGCATAGAGTGTAGTTAGTATATTATAGGGAATAATTGATACAACCATATGTATAGAACAAATACACCCACAACGTGATGTTAGATGTTATGGTTCATGATTTTATGTGTTGGAGACACTATCTCTTTAGAGAAAGGTTTTTTTTCTAAACTCAACAAAAGTTCATCCCCTACAAGATCACATATTAGAACACAAAAATCAAGAAAAGAATCAAATATTTTCATATATAGAAATTTTAATTTTATATGGAATATGGACCTAGAAAATTAACTTTGTAGTTAATTATATAATTTTTCTGACATAGGTTTCATAGGATTTTGGTGAACAGCCCTCTAAAGAGAAGTGTCCCCTGATTAACTTGTTAGATGAGAGAAGGATGGATGCTTCTGCTGATTATTTATTTATGGAATGATATCCACTGGGGATCACATATTCTGTAGTAAAATAGTTAAAATACTGAAGGTGGATGTAACACCATGAGATTATATGATTTTTTTTCAAATTATTTTATCTGTTTCTATATTTTTCATTTAAAAAAACTGAATATCGATTTTTTATACAAAAGATCTATGAATGGATAGATTTGTAGGGGAAACAATGATAATATTCCAATACACATCAAACATAGTTTATATTTTAATACATTTAATATTGTGTATTAATTTTATTAAACACATTATTTTGTACATTTGATAAAGTGAATTACATGAAAAAACTAATTTAACTGAACTACAGTATACTATTAATATTATTATTAATATATTGTTATAGTTACAACCGAACCACTATAATAGAAATTATAAATAGTATTTATAATATTATGAAAATATTATCTACACATGTATTCAAAATGAATCTTTTGTTTATCTATTATTCATAAATGAATGTAATAAGTATTTTAATGTAATGAAATTATTTTCTATGAAAATAATATTTCATTGAACAGAAATAATTTAATGAAATAAAATAAAAAACATCATTTGGAATAAAATTTTAAGTAAAACATTTGTATTATATATTAAATAAATATATCCTATACATGTACAACATATTTTATATCTATAAGATAATAATAAATCCATGTTTTTGAACAAAAATTGTTTTTTTATAAAAAGTAATTTTACCCCCTTTAAAATGAAAACCCATTTTAAATATATCTTTTAAAACATATATTTTTTTTTTGAAAAAATAAAATTCAATTTTCAAATAGGAATATCCAATTTTACTTTGAGATAATTCTTGGTAATTAACGAAGAAGTTTCATTTTTTGATAGATAGTGACTTTTAGTTAAAAAAATATTGTAATTTAAATATATAGTTAAATAATATATTTCATTGGTTTTAAAGTATAACTATATCAATTATATGTCACTAAATATAGTTTAGGTCATTTTAACCAATTTCACTCTAAAATTATATACAACAATATTTCTAATATTTGTACCTTTTTTATTAAAACCCTACATTCACCTCATGTCAGTGGATATACATTTAATTTAATTTCATCCAAATAAATGTTTATAATTTGGAAAAATTGATACTATTTTTGTAATCATAATAATTTATAATATATATTAATTTCATCATAGTTTTTGATGAAAATTTTTAGTGACATAAATTAAAATTAATTAGAGTGATTAATGATAAAATGAGCTTACTTAATATTTAAACATTATCATATGGTGCCAAATACCCTAGATATGTGTCCAAAATCCATTTTATGTTCATATTTAGAGAGTGATATCACCTTTATCTAATATGGAATATTATTTTAGGCGTCTTATATAAGGGATACCTCCAATAGTGTTTAACTTTCTATATTTACAATAATCCCACTTCTCCTCGGTTATAAAAGGGCAGTCACCCCTTAACTTTGTCACACCTCTCACACCAAATTTTATAATAAAAAATATTCACATATATGCCCCATAATTCCTTCCTCACAACCAATAAGGTTATATTTTGGCATAAATAAAACCAATTTCGTCATTAGATACAAGCCAATTGGAATTACCCAATGATGATACAACATCCTTCCAAAATCCCTTTTGTTTTATTTTTGTTATCCACTCAAAAAATTCATATTATTCCATGAACATATAAAAAAATCTATATCCATGATAAAAGAATATTTTTTTATTATAATGTTCCATCCAACATGTACACACACTTCCATAAAATCGGTAATGAACATACCCTTCAGGTGTTTGGTTGACTACTGCCTCGAGAAATGATATCGTTCGTTTTTTAGAACCTCTGCTGATTGTGAATTATGATTGAAACAATGATTTTATATGATATGTGTTATATTAAGGATATTTTAATTATTCTATAAATTTTATATAAAACCTAAATTCATGATTTCCATTTTGTGTAAACATGATAAGTTTATTTGTGGATGTGTGGACTATCACCTCCTCAAAATGATGTGATTTGTTCCCACATTAATTTGAACGTATTAATAATAGCTTTATAAAAATTATATGATATGTATGAATAATTAAAATTTATTTATAATATATATATATATATATATATTTGTCTTTGTGTAATTTACCTTTTTTATTTCAATGTGATAATAAAACGTTAACATCATGCATGCGTACATATGGCCTAATGTTTCTATGGACTTTGTATTCCATTTATTATTTATTTATATTATAGATTATTATAAATATTTATATACTAAATATATATTATAATTAAATCATTTTCTAAATTATTGAAATAATTACATAATTATCTAGGAACTGTGATAAGAAATAAATGTCCAAAACATATATGAAAAAAGCGGATAATACACAAAACATAAAATTAACATGTAATTGTTAGAAAACGGGAAATATAAAATTGTAATGAAATAATATATTGTATTAAATATGATAATATTATTATTTATTTGATTATTAATAAACTAATATATTTTATATAAGACTATTTAACATTTACTAAAAACATCATGTATTAAGGTATGCGTTTTATTGTATTACTTTTATTTCATTGGGATTTAGGACTTATTGACCAATCATTTCATCTATGTAATTTATCAACTACCAATAAATATATTCTATGATTATTAACCTTAAATTAAATTTTATTGACATATATATTATATTATCTATGTTTCATGGGGTTTAATTTTCAAAAGATTTCAAATCAGTAAATGTAATTTTGTCAAAATTTGTCTTCTATGAGACACATACTGCATTTTAAACCTATATTATTATACAAGGTGTAAACAATACCCTTTTAAATTTTATATAATGAATATAATTATTTAAATTAAATTTTTTTCTTCACATAATTTTAATATTTCATGGGGACATTGATTCAATGTTACCAAATTAGAATGAGTTTCCTACTATAATATAGTCATTTATCGAGATTGTTTATAATTACGACTTCATTGTCGAAATATTGTAATACATATCTCAAAATATCTCATTATTTTTACTATCATATTATTTTTTAGGATATCTACATTTATAGGAATCATTTTTCCATTATTTGGTACTTTTGATAATTATAAATTTTATTTTATGAAAATATTACTCAATATCTCCCTTCAGTCAGAAATCTATTTTTTCCCAAAACCATGTTATCAAAAAAATATTTTAAAATTTTTCCATTTGTATGCAATGGGTTTTAAATGAAAATCTTTCGAATGTTATTCATTTGTAAGAAATTGTTTCTAGAAGGAATATTCATTCCTTTTTAATGATTAAGGTACATTTTAATTTTTTTACAGTGAAAAAGGAATGTACGACATGTACACATTTACCTATCGTTATGACCATAAATTCCATGAAGATTAATTGGTATGATTACCTTTTAAATAAAAAAATATGTTTGAAAATTTATTCATAATTTTTATTTTAAATTTATTTTCATGGAAAAACATTCTCAAAAATATTTTATATTTTGAAATGTATTTAAAATGCTTTTTCAACGCTTCCTTAATATTTTTTCAAGGAATTTTTCAAAGGAAATTGTTTTAAAAATGATTAAAATTTTTAAAAATGAATTTTCAAAGTAGAAAAATTATTTTCCTTTTGAAATGTTTTTACATTATTTTTCATAATTCCATTTTATGTTCGCAATGTGTTTTCAAATAAAAATATATTAAAAAAGTTATTATGTTTCAATAAGTGATTTTCAAAGGAAATTTATTTTCTATTTAATCATTCAAAATAATTTTACATCTAAGTTGTAATTATTGGTTATAGTTTATTATTTACTGGGTATATGATCCTAGGATTAAATTCATTATATTTCTCTGAATTGTATATATTTTTAAGGATTGATTTTTTTGAATCTGATTTCATTTTAATGAGTTGTACCATAATAAATAAAAATTATCCCACTTATTATCTCGTGTTATTCGAGGAAAAAAATATTATTAAATTTATCTATTTTCCATATATATGTTATGATTAAATATTTATGATACACAATTAATTTAATGGGTAATATCATTATTTTTATGAAACTAATGTCTTTTTGGGAAATAATTTGATGATCTTTTTTTGGAACATGTATGTATAAATTAATTATGTGATGGGTGATAAATATAAATAACACAAATTAATTTGGTATTTATTTATATATCATGAGATAGTGATGGGAAACTAGTCAATGGGATTGGTCCACAACATGAAAATTCTGTATCCCTATCCACATTGGGAAATAAGTGTGTCCTAATCCAACAATGGGAAACAAATGATCCCTGATATTTAATTAGAATCTAGTATGTGTGGATCAAATGAAGTAAATTCGAGTGTTTTGATCGATTATATGATGTATGTGTGTCCATTTCCACCATGGTAAACATGGTTGTCCTTATCCAAAAAGTGGAAATAGGCGTGTCATAATGCACTATGTTTATGATCTTCATAGTTAACCTTGACATAGTAAATGTTTTTCCATTCTTATAATGGTTACACACATTTAGTACATGTGGTTATAGTACTTGATTGATTTATGATTATTTATCACCTATATGTATCTTATATTATAAACTAAAAAACATTATTCCATGTCTCATTGTTATGATCATTGATATGTAGGGTATGATCCTTAAATGTTATGTTCATGTTATAATACCATAATTTTCATGTTATGGTTTTGTATACTCATTATTTGACCTCAATGATAATTTCTTATCACCTCATTCTTATGTTTTCATTCCATAGGTTACAAATAATGGTTTTACGTAGAATTATTAATGGTAAAGATCATTAAAATATATGTTTATGATCATCAATGAAACTATAATAATGTGTTAAAAATTTTCAAATATATAATAATAGTTTCTTCTTCAGGAATGTAGTTTTTTAATGTTCGGACTATTCATATAAAATGATGTTGTATATTTGTTTGTGAATCATAGGACTATATAGTTTGTATCAAAATATTGGTTTATAAAACCTTTTGACACTATAAAGATAAAACATTTTTGATATCCCTATATATATTTCTAGTGATATTGTTAGATATGCCTCCAAGAATACGATTAATGTGTAATTGATATCAAAGTTAGTGTAATGATTTTGGCATCAT
This sequence comes from Viscum album, assembly GCA_963277665.1. Classification (NCBI taxonomy): domain Eukaryota; kingdom Viridiplantae; phylum Streptophyta; class Magnoliopsida; order Santalales; family Viscaceae; genus Viscum; species Viscum album. The sequence goes on along the minus strand of OY728134.1, from coordinate 346,248,827 downwards.
GTATGTATTTTTTCATGGTTATATGGGGTTTTTCATGAATAAGTGCTTCTCGCCTGATGGTTTCTTGTTATAGTCGATAAAGGTAAATATAATTAACTTGTATAACATTGAATGTTTTAGATTTGAATATTAAAGAAATTATTAAAAATTATTTCCTATTGTTGAAAAATTATAAAGTGACTTAGGAATCTAGAGCAATTATAGGTTATATTACTGAAGATAACGGGACAAAAAATGATTGGTTTATTATAAGGGATGTTATAATAGTATTTTTTACATTAAATTTGAGAATAATGATTAGATTGGTCTTAAAAAACATTATTACATGATTCATATTTCACATTCCAGGAAAGGGGTATTATATAATAAGATGATAAATCCATGTTAATGATTTAATAATAATGTTGGATTACACAGGTGTATTTGTATTGGAATTCATTGATTATCTTATAAAAATCCTGAATTATATAAGTATTTTCATTTTATGTTTTTCATTAAGGATTTAAATTGATATTTAGAATGGTGTTGTAGACCAAGAAATGTGATTTTATGGTGGGGTTATGTTCATGGTAAACTACAAGGATCCAACCATAATAGGTTGCATAATTAATCTAGAGTGAAGCCAAGATTTTTAGTTTCTTTCACGTTGATGATGTTTTCATATTTTTAGTTGTATATAATTATTAAATTAATTATATATAAAAAAATAAATTATAATGTGGACATTTATGATTACTATCTATTTTACCATAATATTAAAAATTTAAAATAATTAATTAATTATTTATATGGAAAAAAACTATGAATTATGACATGAAATATTCCCTTCCCTTATCCATCAATAAATATAGTTGTAAAATATAAAAAAAATAGGGGATGAGAATAAATTCTCAATAAGGGATATAAAAATGAATTAAAAAATTAGAGTATTTATTGACATTTAAACCCGTGAAAACATTATCAAAATTTAATATTTTTCAACCTTAATAATTTTTAAATACATTAATTTTAACATAATATAATTTCATAACATTTTTGAACAAAAAAATTATAATAATCCTTATAGAAAGAATATAAAATAAATAAAGGTAACATGGGAAATAATTATACTAATAGAATAACCATGTGTCCTAATTTAATACATGTCACTCTTTCAAAGAGAAAAGCCATATAACTGACATCTATAACCAATTAATTGGAGTTTATAGAATAAAAAACCATCATGGTTTATCACATAACCACACACTAAAATTACTTGTACTGTAATATAATAATAAAAAAATAATTGTAATTTTTAGCATTTCACACATAAAATTTCTTTTTCAGTTACAAGTAATCACTTCATGATATTGAAATAATCAATATATTTTCAAAACCCATTTTCAATAAAAAATACTCATAAAAAGAAAATACAGGTTTAATTTTTCATTGAAAAATATAAAATATTTTATAGAAATCCACTTAAAATGTAATGGTCATAAAGGAAGAGAAGTTTTTGTTTGTGTATACATTAATTTTTTTTATTCTCATATGTAAAAATGTTTTCTATAAAACATGTAATAATAATACATTTTAAAAAAAATCAATGAATTGAAGAAATATGCATAAAATTTCCATAATATTAATTTTATATACATATAAATTTTTAAAATAATGTAGAAAATATTGATATAAGGAAAAATTTGTGATAATAAAATCTTTACATATTTATGGTGACCAATTCCAAGTTGAAAATTTACATATTAATCCCTATAATAGAATAAAACATTAAAAAACATTATATAACATGAAAATATATATAATATGGATATATATTGTGAAAGGGGATTTATATGTACTTTATAAATTAATAAAGGTGCAAATAATCACGAAATAGCACATGAGCCTCAGCCCAGTTGGTGAGGACTCCTTAAGTGCATCCAAGAGACCCGGGATCAAATCCAGGTGGGGGATAATTTCCAGGTACAGTAGTAGTTCTGTAGCAGGTACTGTAGTAGGTACTCTAGTAGGTACTGTAGCAGTACTAGGCAGAACTGTAGCAGGTACTGTTGCAGGAACTATAGCAGGCACTGTTTGGCACTGTAGCAGCCAGGAATATTCCCCCATTTGGGCCTTCGAGTCATCGATTTGATCCCCGAGTCCTTTAAGGCCATCGGGCCACCCATGCCTTTGGGTCAGTAAGGCCTTCGGGCCACCTAAAGGCCTTTAGGCCACCTTTAAGTGCAGATGCAAACCAGACAACCTACAAGGAACAAGCCTCAGAAGGAGGAGGAGCAAAGAGCTTTCACCATAGCAGAAGATAAACGGATTGCAAGAATGAGAGGGTATGCCACCTTCCATCAGGACAAGCCTGTGCAGGCACGGGACAGCCTAGACTAATATCCATGCAAAGTTGGAGAGCTTATTTCATGATGAAGATGCTAGGGAAGAGAAGTTCCAAGTAGTTAGTCTAGGTTGTATGTAATGTTTGAAGCCTACGGGAAATGAATTCATCAAAGGCCTACGAGCCATGTAATGCTTATGCCTACGGGCCTTGTAAGGATTCCACATCACCCCTTGAAAGGGGGATTATCAAAAATCAATTAAAAATGAAGGCCTTCGGGCCATTGGAGGAGGAGAGGAGATTGAGATAAAATCCCTTACCATGATTCTTAGTCATCATATATGTCCCTTAAATTAATAAATAATTATATAATATTAATTATTTAATTCATTTACAACCCTATTCAAGTTAATTATTAATTTTTAATGAAAATAATATGATTTATTTATAATTTAAGAATCATTAAAATATATAATTTATCACTATAAAGAAATTTGTCTAAATTGATTTTTATTAAAAATCATTATTTTTTTACTATTAATCCAAAAAATGAATCTTATCATAAAAATATCAAAAATTAAACTTGTGTAAATTTTTATACTCATATATTATGGAATAAGATTATTTTATCAAATAGAACATAAAAATGTGTCCAAAAGAGGATCTAAAGTACGTGCACCATCAAAAGAATAATAAACATCTTTTTTTTAAAAAATAATGCTTCCATTGGTAAAATTATATTTTTGCATTAGTGTGTATAGAAAACAAATAATATTAATTTTTAACATTATATCAAATTAATTATATATTTATATATATATAACATAATCTAATTAAGGTGATTTATTAATTTATTGGTATAAAACAGACATGTCCACATTTAAATAGTTCTTCTGAAAAACATTTCATTTTTAAAGGGTTTAACATTTATTTATAAATATTGTTTCACAAGATAATTTATTATATATATATATATAACTATATTGTCATTATTTATTTAATCATTTTGGTTTCCCCCATTATAAGAATAATGTGATTACTATGATGTAAAATAATAATATATAGATGTCTGTTTATGTTTGATGTGGCATATCATGTTAACTATCATACATAGTGTTTATATTAAAAAATTAATGATGTAGCATTATCCCCATTAATAAATTTCCTCCTCAGAATTTAAAATCATGATTGAAATCTAGCGGTTTGACTTTTAAAAATATATTTCTACAAACCTCACATCAAAAAATGATAAATTAATATTCGAAATTAAAATAAATAAAAGGTGGTACGAAGGCCATATAGGATAACATATACTATGGTCCCATGCAGGGAAACATGGCTATATAAGAGAAAAAAATATAATTTTGTAATGGAGAGTCATAAAATATCTATTCATGATAAGGTTAAAAATCAAAAAACTATAAATCTATGATGGGTTAAAATGTAATTCATTTTTATATAGAAAAGAAAACAAATAATGTTTTTTTCATTAAAATAATTTCTATTGAGTGGTCAAATTATATAACTATCTAAGATTATACGTAAATATTCTTGAATTATAAATTTCCAATACATAATCAGCATTTCATAATCATATGATAACGTTCTGTAAAAATAACATTAATCACAAAAGATTATATAAAATAATGTTATTATTTATACCTTAAAACTAATGTCAAAAAACAAAAGGAATACATATTATTAAACTAAATCCTTATGTAAACTTAAACCCAAAATAAAATAAATTAGTAGTTCTTAATCTCATTATGATCAAATCATGTAAAACATCAAGAGGAGTGTCTATAGGCTTGACCAAATGGATAAAATTCTAAAAAATAAATAGACCCCAGATGCTTCCATCACTTCACCATATGTTTCAATATCAACTACTGATGTATGAAAAGACATTCCAATAACATTTTGATTCCAATAATCACGATTTACACCCTAATTATGTTACTTCATGAACATGTTATCATAATTTCCAAACTCATTACAACTAAAACATCTTATCGTTGGATTTTCATTAATTTCATGATCATCTCCCTTGAAGTCATGAGATATATAAAAAAATAACAACATCAGAAGGACATCCCCATTTTTTAATGACGTCATATTGGATTCTTTTTACCTCACTTCTCACAATATGGGAACTTGGTTTACATACCATCTAACTTCTTTGATGAATGATTTCCAAATACCTTCCAAACAGACCACTTATTTTTCTTATTTTCATAGGACACATGATCATCACAGAACTCTATTTCTATCGTCTCAAAACATGAAAAAATTTATCTTATTTAATAAATTACTAGAAGATAAGTCACTTAAATATAATGGATTTAATCCTATGTAAAACTGATTTATCTTAAAATATTGATCACATATATAATTTGGGACGTACCTTGCAAAATGGGCGAATTTTTCATTAGACACCTCTAAGGAATATTCCCCCTTTTGTATCAATTTTATGAAGTATTTTCCCCCACTATGTCAAAAGAACATATAATAATATTTTTCAGTAAATATACTCTTAAATTAATCCCATTCCAGATAATAAATTTCTTCACTTTCTCAGATATTTTTAATCATTGACCACCACTGGTCGGATTCTTCTTTATAATGAAAAATTAGAAGTCTTAACCTTTGGATGTTTAAAAAACCCTTGACATTAAATATATTCTCTAGGTATTTAACTTAACCATTAGCTCACATGGGGTCAAATGACCCTCTAAATTATCAGGTGTGTGTCATCACATAATTTTAGACTATAGAAAACTTCATTCGGGATTCATTGGGTTCATCTATAACATAGATACCTCCACCATTTATTGACATTCAGAACTGATAAATCGATGCGAAAAACTACTATATTCTAAATCTAACAATCCCGGCATGCCTATTTTGATGGATGTTTTATTCTCAGCACCATCTTGCTATAACTACCTTGTTTCTTCCACAGAATACCAATTTGAATAGACATACATTAGTTGTTGTTCCTGGGAAATCTAAAAATGTTAAATAATTTCAACATAACTAAAAAAATATCTAAATATATTCTATTAACACATTCTTAAACTGAATATTTTTATTAAACATTCATTTTATACCAACTATAATGACCCAGCATTAAAACAATACATAAAATTTAGTGAATAAATTAATTTTAAATTATTTAAAATTGAGTATCATTTTTGATTTTTACAAATTTAGAATTAGGACATAACTAATATATATTATAAATATAATATAAACTATTGAAACATACATTCAATATCCATTTTTCACTTATATGAAAAATTTAAAACATAACATGAATTATTTTCATGGAAAAACTCCACAAATTCCAAATTTACATCTTCCTTCCTCTAACTTTTCCTTAAATCGAATAAGAACATTATATTGAAACATGTGATGAAAAAAAATTTATGTAAGGGATATAAAAATATATAAACTTTTATTCCACTAATAATTATTAAAACCTTTGAAAACATTATAATAGTGTATTATTTTTCACCATTAATATATTATTAAATACAATCCATTAAAGATAACCTCCTTTCATACATTTTTTAAAATCATAAGATTACCATAAAAACATATAACTCATAGAAAATATGTAAAGGTAAATATGGATATATATATATATATATATATAAATAAATTTTGTAACCATGCTATCGACTTCTATACATGTTAGTCATACAAATGGAATAGTCATACAATCGACTTCCAAACCCACTGAATATGAGGTTATAATGTAACAACTCATTGTTATTTTTACATGGAACCACCCAACCATGGTTAATAATTTTTACACCCATAAAATGTACAATTACCACAATATAATTATAACACATAAAATGATGAAATTTTTGTCACATCACTCATGAAATTTCATTTGAAATTACTGAATTCATTTCATTATATCGAAATATTAAATCCATTTTCAAAACCCGTTTTCAAAAAAATAATAACCAAAAAAGTAAAATAGAATTTTATTTTCCATTATAAAATATGATGGCATGTAGTGGAAGACAATTACCAAATAATGGTCCTGATGTTAGTAATTTTTTTAACTATACATGTTAAAAACATCATTCTTGTCATTTTTCAAAACATCCCATATAAAACATGATAATAATTTCCTCTTAAAAAACCTAGAATTAAATTAATAATATCCATGATATTTATTTTATAATACCTTTATATCTGTATAATTTTTTAAAATCATATCATGAATATTTTTGTGGTGATAAAGTTGTGAAAATTAAATTTTTAAACATTCAAGGTCCCCATACACCTATGAAAAATTAAATATTATGCCCCATAATATAATAAAATTTAAAAAGACATTAAATAAAATTATAATATGTATAATATGGATATGAAATGTCAAATTGGATGTATATACTCTATATTAATGAATAAATGTGAATATTATCAAAAAAACTGCTTAAGGAATTGAGATTGAGACGATATCCCTTGCACTGAGTCTGATTCATCATGTATACAATTTAAATTCATAAATAATTCAATTATTTTAATTATTTAATTTCATGATAATTATATTAATTTTTATTAGTTATTTTATATAACAAAATTTCATTTTATAAAACTTATGTAATTATTAATATTCTTGTTAGATGTTTTGTCGATGTTCGGTAAATAAGTCCAAAAGGACATTGTTATGATGTCTGTAGTCAAGGTCGGTCAATAGTAAATCATATTGAAAATTATATTCATGACATAATAATAATATTTATATATTAATTATACTTTTAAATAAAAACATTATTTTATTTATGTGAAAAATTATTGGGGTTTTAATCATGGAGAGAGTTGGTTATACGTACACAGGGATAATGTTTTCATTTTTCAATGATCATTAAGGAAAGATGTTAAGTATTATTACCATTAAAAAATCATTATATAATTATTAATATATTTATAATTTATATTTTCTTATATATATCTTTAATGTTCCGTGTTGATTAAAAATGAATAACATCACTTCGTGGAGATGATAGTTCACACGTACTCACAAACAACATTACCATTTTGATATGCATGGATGGTTAGAAAGTAATTGATATATTATTAGCTTAAATTGATAAATATTTCGTTTATATCTTATATAAAAAATAATTTCATCATTATACATATTCATTAGAGATGGTAATGGAAACAAATTGTATTCATTTGTGATGGGGATTGTTCACACTTATGAAGATATGATTATTTCTTTTCCAATTATATGAAAGTGAAAATTGTTTTAGGTGATGATATTAATGTAATAAAATCTCAATAAATATTTAGTAATTGAGTTAATATTTTATCTTGATTGAATATTATTTTGATGAAGTGTGAGAATAAATAAAATGGAAACACATAAAAAACAATTCTTCTTCTTTGGGTGATTTTCTTTTCTTATCACCTTAACACCAATAAATACGGTGTTATTACTAAATTATGTCCTATATAATGTGTGTATGGATTTTAGGAAGGTATTTAGGTAAATATATAATTAACTAAACTAGTTTTTATTTTTGAATAAATGATAATATGTAGTGCCCTTTTATAAGGGATGGGAGGGACACTCCATGATTTCAACAAATTTTTCAATTAATATATATTAACATTATATTAAAAATAGAAACAAATTGGATTATGTTGAAAATAAGATGAGTTTATATAGATATTTATTTATCCAACAAAAATCGTAAATGTTTTTATTATTATTATTATTATCCTTTATCTTTTTAAATTAAACATTATTTTTCTGTATTAAATCTTACTATGTTACCATATAATTTACACATTTTGGTTTAATATAATTACCATAAAATTTAAAAGGAAAAATAAAACAATAATTAATTATATTTAAGTATATATTAAAATTATATGGGAGGTTTTTTTTATTTTTTTATTATTTAATAAAATAGTTTTTATTTTTTAATATCATTAATTTCATGTTTGACACTATTTATTGTTTTAATTTTTAAATATATCATAAAAATGTGATATCATAAAAAAATTAATAAATCATCTCTAACATGTCATATAAATCCATAAAAATAGATAATGACATATATAATTTCATATTTTATTTATTTTTATTTTTTTAATATAATTTATTTGATTAATCCATTAAGTAATTAATAAGTGCATCATCATTATGTCACCATTAAATGTAATTGTTTATGTCCTAAAAATAGTGAATAAATAACTATGATTTATATAAACACTTATATTTAAAAATAAAATTTATATTATAACATAACCCTTATATAAAACCATGTTAAAAATATTTTAGTTGTTAGAAACAAAAGACTGAAAAAATTTACATTCCATTGAATATAATATTATAAAGGAATTAATGTAATACATGGGGAAACAATATCTTAAAAATCATCCTAACTAATACTTGGGTAAAAAATAACTACCTAATGAAATTTGGACAACTATTAAGAACATTTTAAAATGTTTTATAGTATTATATTTACCTTCAAATTCATGATTTACATTTAACTCTATTAATAAAAATAATAAATAAAGTTACAATTCAAATAAACCAAAAAAGAAAGGGTCGTATTTTCAAAATATTTAAAAAATTATTCCAATTTTGGATTCAATTCTTCAAAATCCTAAACCCGAAGTTGTCTCAAATTAATTTAAAATTAATCTCATTGAGCGGTCAAGAAAGCTGATTTTGAAATAAAAGTGTTCAAAAATTTCACCAGGATTTTATATAAAATATCAATGTGAAATTTATTCCAATTACCATTTTTGGGTTAAATGAAGAATATTTGTTTATTATAATTTAATAACATCCAAATATAAAATATGTTACTACGAATAAAATTGAGGAAAAATAATATTTCAATTAAAATGATGTTTTCGTTTCCCAATTCATCAAAAATAAATCTTTTATATAAAGTATCAAAAATTAAAAATATAAATATTGACATAATGTAATCAAAATAGAATATTATTTTTTCATATATTATATAAAAAATTTCAAAATCAACACTTCAAGTATGTCTTCCATTGAGAGGTAGTAAAACTAGCTGTTTTTACATATTCTTCTTTAATTCGTATAATTGGAGTTGTTTTTATATCATGTCTAGTGAAAACCAAAAATTAATGATCAACATTAAATTAAAAATATTATACATATATATATATCATTAATATAATCCATCAAGGGTGATTTTTTAATTAATTGGTATAAAAATAACTTCTCCACCTTTAAATATTTTTTAGATAAAAATTTCCTTTTGTTTTAAAAAGGGTTTTACATTAATTTATAATTATTTATTCACCAATGAATTAATTATATATATAATCTATTTTTTCATATTTCAGTTAATACTATTCATCTCTATCATTCTAACAACTATTTCATGACTACCTGATTAAATTATAATATTTAATTATTGGTTTATGCTCGATATGGCATATCATATATGCCATCAAATATAATCTTTCCTTTTAAAAATCAGTATTCTAGAGAAATACATGATCAGGGGAATAATAAATCATAACATAATCCTTACGTAATGATATTTTTTTTGGATAATGATATGTTGGATATGAATAAGCTAATTGGATTATACTGATTACATTGGATCTACTTATGGATTTATAGATAAGTCTTTTATGATGTGCGTGATGGCGTTGACAACAATTTTTTGATATATCAAATATACATTAGAATAAGGAAACATACATTTCCCCAATATGGATTTATGGTAATTCAAGTTATTATCATGTTTCAATAGAATAAATGATGAAGGTATTCAAATGATTAGTGTATGAAAACCAAGAGATAAATTATATTATATAAAGAATCAATGAAAATATTTTTTTGATAAATTTTTTAAACACATTTATAATGTTTTGGACATCTATATTTTGGGAGGGTTATATGGTCAACATTTTTGGAATGGGTTATGTTAATATTCATTTTTCATTTTAGTGATTAATGTATTATCTCACCATATGAGTATTTATGAATATTGGATAACATATTCTAACATTTTTTATTGTGATAACTAAAGAAATATTGAAAAACCTATCAATATATTTAGGGATCTCATGATATTCAATGATATAGTCATAAGAAATTCATATTCATTTCTTGTATTAATTTATGATGGGTAAATTTTCCATTACACAATAGAAATTTGAGATTGCGCATATAAAAATGAATGAAATCCTATATGTATATCATCTAGTGAAAATTAGTCAAAATTAAGAAATTGTTCTTGAAAAAAATTTAGTCTTATTTTCATAATTTTTTATGAAATCAATGATCTCTTTTATGATTCTTCATTATATGGGTTTGTGATTTATAACATTTTCTGGATTAACTACATTCCTTTGATCAGTGATCTTTATCAATCTCTATGATTATTTACCCTTTTAATCCAAGCCATTGTTTTCACATTCAACTAATATTCTCTTATATAGAAACATGGTTATTAGTTATTTTGGGTAAAAAAAATATTTGAAACTTTCCATTTTAAAAATATTTTTTAGTAATAATTTTTATAATGACGGATTCAATGAAATGAACATCGAAATATTATACCAATTATATTAATGATGAATTTCATGAATGAAATTAATTTTACGATTTTTAGAATATAATACACCAAGATTCATATATATATATTTTGAATTAATTTAATATTTTTGAAATTTTTTATTTCACACAACACATAATTTTTTTAAATGATACTACTATGTTTTCCTTGTATGACACACAACACCAAGTTAATCATTAACAACATGAAATAAATAGAATACCATGCAGTATATAGATCACCATGTTTGTCTTGTTTTACGCACAATATCGAGTCCCTTCAATACATTTTATTAAATAGAAGACGACATTTTACTGAATTACAAAATAATATTAATATTCCTATTAAATGGTTATTATTTGAACCACCTAGATGATCGAATGAAATTTATATATATGATTATGTAAATTTTAATAAAAAAATTATTTTAAAAATTTATATTAAATTAATGCATTGGTTATAAACTGTATATAAATAAATGTAAGAACTTTTAAAAAGTAATTAAAATTATTTTATAAGAAAATGATTTTTTATGTGAAAACACACATTTATCATAACAAATTAAACATACCATGTTTGATGAAAATGTTAAATAATTAATATAAATTATATATTCACTAAATATTTTTTATACTAATAAAATAAATTTTATAGGTATAAGATAAGAATAAATTCGTTTTATGAATGAAAATATTTGTTTTTTCTAAAATGTAATTTAAAATATTTTAATGGAGAAACCAATTTGAATATACTTTTTAACACATTCATAATTTTAATTTGAAAAATTAAACATCATTTTGGACTGTGTATTTTAAAATTTAAAATTAGGTTATTTTTTCGTATTTATTTTTGAATTTTCATTTTCTGAGTAATAGTGAAAAATATAAAATTTTATTCTAGAACTTAATTTTCTTATAATTTATTTATAGAGATTAATAATATATTGACTTGTTATTAATCTACATTTTTGGTAAATTTTATTTAATTTAATCAAAATTAGTTCATTAGAACCAATTTAACATTTATATTTTATAAAAAATACTACAATCATTTGTACATTTTCTCTTTAAAAACCAAATTTCATGACACATCTGTATGATTAATTAAAAATTAATATTTGACACTTATTTGATTATATTTTTTTATAATAAATTCAATATTCTGAATCTAATTAATTTTTATTATCTTATATTCTCAAATTAGTTTTAAAAAATATATTTATTACTGAATGTAATTACAATTAATTAAAGTGGTGAACTTAAAAAGATGTTTACAAATTTGTTAAACATTAACATAATGGGCCAAATACTATTGAAACATGTCCAAAAGAAAATAGATGTAAATATTTCTGCAATACATTAAATTAGTTTAATAATGGATAATTATTTATTGATAATTATATAAGGGAGACCTCTCAATAGTGTTTATCTTTACACACTGTAAATGGAACTCACCACCTTCATTTCCTCACAGATTTCCTGACAAATTGTCTCATAGAAACCCTCCACAACAATGCTCCCATATTTTATACAATAATCATATAATCCACACTTTTGGTATAAATCAATCCAAGTTAGTCTTTTGGGGGTAACTAGAAGGAATTACACAATGAAGTTGTAAAATACTTCCACAAGAACATTTGTTTTACTTTCATTATCCTCCCCATCAATTATTATATTTACATTATTTTATAGTATACTCTGTATCCATAATATAATATTATTTTTATAATGTTTCATCCATCCACTAAATTCATTTCCAACAAATTGGTAATGAACATACCTTTAGTGTGTATAGCGAACTATTGCCTCATGAAATGATATCATTCAATTTTCCGTGACCAATTATCATGGTTTGATAATATGATGGAAATGATATTTTAATATATTATATTTGATATTTTTTTATACATTTTGAGTTATTACCTAAAAACACCTTTCATTATTTCATTTTTTGTCAATATTATTTCTTCTTATTTGGACATGTGGACTACCATAACCTCAAAGCGATGTCACTCGCTCACACGTTACATTGAATTAATTAAGGATGAGTTTAGTAAAATTATAGGTTATATATGAAATAATTATTCTACTATGATATTAATGTATATGTATATATATATATATTCCTTTTAAATTATTTCTTTCAATATAAAAATAAAATGTATACAATATTTATGCATACTTACAACCTACTTTTTCCATGAACGATGTACTCCCTTTCATATTTACATATTTTATAGTCTATTATAAATGTTAAAATAGTGAATATATATGATAATTAAATCATGTTTTAAAACTTTTAAATATGAAAACATTGATCAATGTATGAGGATCATAAATAAGAAGTCAATAAATATTTGAAAAACAAATTTGATATTACCTAAAACATAACATTAACATGAAGTTGTTAGTAACTAGGGGTAATATAATATCCAAATAACATAATATTTGGTATTCGTAACACACCTTGTTTTTCTAAAAATAAATAGAAATGAATTTACCATTTTTTAAATAGATATTCAAAACTATCCTTTGAACATAATTTTTACACTTCTATGTTTTGAATTTAAAGAAATTTTCATCTACAATTGTGTTAGTAAGTTATTTGGAATGATTAAAATAATGAAAAATACCCCCTCTCCTACACTATAAATACCTCCCTCTCTCCCCTCTTCTTCCGACACCTCTCAAGCCTTTATCCATTCCTATGTTATGCCCAATACTCCTCCCAAAGAACTTCCCTACTTTATATAGGTACTGGACTCACCATAATACAAAAACCAATGCCTTTAAGAAAGATCTCAAGGTGAAGAGAACAAGAGGTAAACATCCTCTTTTATTTTATTTCTTTTCTTTCATTTTAGGTCATTATCTTCCTTTCCCTTTTGCTGTTTTTGGGATATTTCATTCAATACCCCCTTACTGTCTATATTATAAAAGAGTGATGAGATATTGTTTTCTCACATCTAACTATTTTTATAATATTTTTAGAGACCTTGTTAGGCTGCCAAATTTTCGTGCGAAATTTATCTTGTTTTCTTTTATTTAATGATCCCTCTTTTTTCTTATTCTTTAATCACATCATGTTAACCAATAGGAATTAAAGAACCAGAATATTTTATATTCTCGATGTTCTCATTTTCATGGAAAATTCAACATCATTCTTTTTCTCCTCTCCCACTTATTCAAGGAATAAAAAAATTGTCTGTGATGTGTCGAATTACTGACATCATGGACGATGTGATTTCAATTTTCATTAACACCTTCATGTATGGTCATGAACCCATTTTTATGGTTAAACCAGGATATAATATATGAATTAAATTCAATCCATGGTTCTGTAATTCTTTTTTATACATGTTTTTAATTTTTAAAACAAAATGAGGTCGTTATTCTCAAAGAATCACTCAAATTAATTAAAAAAACATCAATAATGTTTAAAATTATGAATCATACTCATGTAAGAATTTAGAATGATAAACGATATAATTTATGGTATTGGAAATATATATATAATACTCCATTACTATTTGGTATTTTCACTTCTAATTGATAATAAAATCCATCATTTACAAATCTTGGAAATCATGTAAAAAATTCACCCAAAAATATTGCAAGGAGAAAAATACTAATAATTAAATGGGAATATTATATTATGAAATGATCATATAAGATCTTATAAACATCAAAATGTTTCTATAAAATACTAATAACACTATTTTAACCATTATACAATATTTTTAAACAAGTTTGATGTAAGACAAAACCGAGGTAAGGGAATTCTTAACCTGATTTCCATTCTTTGGGTTAACCTTCTACATTGTAATTTATGTTGTATTAAAATTGTGTTATTTTTGGGTTATGTTTATATTATGTTGGTTTATGTGTATTTACATTATATATATATATATATATATATTCCATCCACTCTATTTAGTCTTTTTTAATTACATGAATTATTTAAGGGGCTTTTCAGTTTAAAATACTCTATTAAAATTATGTTTTAAAAAATTCAAAAGCAATGTTTTCATGATATTATTCATGTTGTATGATTTTTTTAGGGTTATTGGGAATTTTTTATGATGATGGGAGGGACCTATATCTCCCCCCCAATGAATTCGGTATGTGTTTGTTGAAGGTTGGTCGTATGGTTACTCTATGTGTAACTACGATGGTTACACATATTGTATGGTAGTCATGAGGGTTACAAATTATAAGGTAGTCATGAGGGTTACAATATTATATAAGTAATGCTTTAATATACCTATATGGTTATATTTATGATCTTATGATTGTGGGTATATTGTGGAAATATCATGTTTTATAAAGAATGTATATATTGGCGACAAGCATGTCTTTTGAAAGTGATTTCATATGATACAAGTATTCTTGGATTAATGTGTTTTTATATCCCTTGCTGAGCTTTTAGTGAACCTCCAATGTTTTTAAATTATTTTCACAGGTTAATGGAAGTGTAATAAAAAGTAGGTGTCCATTTTTAATGTTGAATAATTTTTAAGGAATTATGTTTTATGTTTTAATGTTTTATATTTTGAAAAAAAATAGAAACTATTTTTATTGTATCCACTGTGAAACAATCTGTAATGTTATGAATGTATTATGTCCGAATTATCTAAATATATATACATTAAATGATCCTAAATGTAAAAGGAAGTGTTTTCTTGTCTAAATTCCATATTATGTATGTAATAAAGCTGGGTCCTTATATATGGTATCTGAGGTTGGTTTAGATAACATTTGGGGATGGGGAGAAATTAATAGAATATCATAAATTATTTTCACTATATATTTAATTTTAAATGTTATAGAATATAAAGATCACCATGTTTCTTTACCTAAGATATGTTTTCTCATAATGGTTTTACACATAAGGAATAATGATACTGAAGTGTAGAGACACAGACAGAACAATATGCATCCGGATCTACAGCCCGGAAAGCTAGAGATTAGAACCGAGCAGTTTGTGAGAGTAATGGCTCAGTTTCCACATGCGATAAATGGTGGTGACATCCATTCAAGAGATCAAATAGAGGTACCACAATGGAACATGACAATGTAGAAAATTTTATGAGACAACACCCTCCTTCTTATAATGGATCTTCTGAACCAGTCATAGTTGATTAAAGGATTAAATCCCTTGAAAAGATATTCAATGTTATGGGATATATATGCAATAAAAAGCTATGTATGTCCATTTATAATTTTGAAGGTGAAGCTGATTAGTGGTGGTGAATGGTAATGAATATCGGGGATAAGGAGGATTTTGATGCCATAGAGTTGGATGAATTTAAAAGTATTTTCTTTGGTAAATATTTTCATAATGTGTTGCAAATTAGGACGGAGAAGTAATTCCTTAAAATGAAACAGAAGAAGGAAGATTTGGTGTCTCTGTATGAAGTGAACATCCCTTGACAGGTGAGGTATGCTCCAAATCAAACTATGGATCCTGATATCAAAATAAACAGCTTTAACTCAGGACTGAAGAAAAGGTATCGAAGGGTATTGCCCTCCCCAATAATTCAAAAGTTATGAGAAATTGGTCCAATGTGCTGAGAGTGTAGAGACAAATTTTTTTGATGATCACGTGCATTTTGGAAAATAGGATAAGAAGAGTTATAGATGGTATGAAATCTGTAAGAATCAACAAAATATATCTAATGGTAAGAAAATCATGTTTCCAGTATGTAAAAATTGTCGCATGAAGTACCCTGGGGAATGACTTAGCATAACTGGGAAGTGTTTTAAATGTGGTATGTTTGGACATATGGACTGAGCATGTAATGAAAATGATCCAATGACTAATAATTTTAATCAAACTGTATAGTGTTTTAAATGTTGTGAGATGGGTCATTATGAAAATGCTTTCCCCAAGAGAGATCCGAAAGTTTCAAAGAAGCCACAATACAAGAAGAAAGGTGTTGTGAGATCCTTTTCACCACATCAGCGGATGCCAGACCATATAATGAATTTATATCAGGTACATTATTTGTTTACTCATATTTTTCTAAAGGTTTTTTTGATATGGGGTCGAAAAATTCCTTCATCTTTGAGAAATTTTCAGTTCATTGGGAAATATCACCATAACAAAAGAGACCAGAACTTGTTGTTAAAACACCAAGGTGAAATATTATAACTAGAGTAATTATAAGAATATATCTATTTGGTCTATGGAATTACTTTACCTATTATCCTATTTTTTCCCCTTAGTTTAGTTTGATGTGATTTTAGGAAAGAATTGTATTTCTGTTCATAATGATAAGACTGACTGTAGATCTAAAGAAGTTGTTTCTCAGAATGAGTTTCAGTTTGTATATAAAAAAGAACCCATAAAATTGATAACATATCAGGATGCTAAGAAACCATTGAAATATGGAAATGAATGTTATCTTGTTCAAATTGTTGAAAACAACAGTACTGCTAACATTACTGATATGGCAGTGTTAAATGAATACCTTGATGTTTTCCCTGGTGAGTTACCCGATGTCATACCTAATTGAGAAGTATAATTCCCTATTCAATTAGGTCATGATGGTTAGACAATTTCAAAACCCTTATATTTTATGGCTCAAATAGAACTTCTTGAATTGAAAAATCATTTGTAGGATTTTATTGAAAAAGGATTCATTCTTCCTAGAACATCTCCAAGGGGTGAACTTTTTTTTTGTTAAAAATAATGATCATTCCACGTGACTTTGCATTGATTACAGAGCATAGAATAAAATAACTAAAAAAACATGTATCCTTTGCCTCATATCAAAGACTAGTTGGACCAGATCCAGGGAACTCAGTAATTTTCCAAGATTGACTTGAGATCTGGATACAATCAGCTTATGGTGAAGGAGGACGTCATCCCAAAAAAGCCTTTCGTACAAGATATGGGCATTCTGAATTTGTTGTTATGCTGTTTGGATTAACTAATGCACCAGTTTTATTCATGAATAATATGAATAGAGTATTTCATGATTTCTAAAATAAGTTTGTGGTTGTGATAATTTATGACAATCTGGTATTTTCTAAAAATAAATAACTTAATGAAAAACAACTAAGTGCTGTTTTACAAACTGTAAAAGAAATGAAACTGTATGGAAAATTCAGAAAGTGTATTTTTTGGTTGCAATAGATTTCATTTCTTGGGACCCTTGTAAATAATGATGGAATAAAATTTGATCCTACCAAAACTAAAGTTGTTGATGAATGTCCAAGACCCACAAATGTTAATTAGATTTTTAGTTTTCTTGGATTAGCTGGTTATTACCATCATTTTGTTAAGAAATATTCCCAGTTATCTAGCCAGATAACGAACATAACATGGTAAGGTGTTAAATTTTTTTGGACATAAGAATGTGTTCTTTGTTTTCAGGAATTGATGAAGAGATTAGTGAATTCTCCAGTTTTGGTCTCGCCTTCCTGAAATAGTGAGTTTGTCATCTATAGTGATACTTCTGTGGAGGGACCTGGTTGTGTTTTGAGGAAAAATGATCAAGTAATTTCTTATGATTCAAAACAACTAAAACCCCCGGAGTTAACTTATCCTATATGTGATTTGGAATTGGAAGCTATGGGTTTTGTGTTGAAAATTTTGAGGCATCATTTATAAAGATCCAAATTTCAAATATATACTAATTATAAAAGTCTGAATTATATATTCACTGAAAAGGAATTAAACATGAGTCAGAGAAGATGGATTGAGCTGATAAAATATTATGATTTCACAGTCAATTACCATCCTGTAATAGAAAACAACGTGGTTGATGCCTTGAGTTGGAAACATCATGCAACATTAACCATGTTATGTTTAGAACATGATTCCTTGATTAATGGTTTGATGAATTTTGGAATAGAATTTGTTAGTATAAGAAATACCACTATTTTGTTTCAGGTTTTAGTGTAGTCATTGTTTTCAAACAGAATTAAGTGAGTGAAAAATAAAGACCATGAGTTATAGAAAAAGGTAGCATTTGTAAAAATGGGTAAGTTTCCATAATTTAATCTTGTCAAATATTGTGATTTGAGATTTGGAAAAGGGCTTCTCTTGCATAGTGATTCTCAGTGGAAAAAAATATTTGTTGTGTGAATCTCATAGTTCTCCATTTTCAGTTCATCACGGATATACTAATATGTACAGAGACCTTCAGGAGAATTATTGTTGGGACGAAATGAAAAGAGATATTACAGATTTTATTTTGAAATTCTTAACATGTCAACAGGTTAATGTAGAGTGACATTTACCGAAGGGGATTATTCAGCCTTTTCTAGTGCCAGAGTAGAAATGGAAGAATTTATCCATGGATTTTATGGCGGGACTACCCAATACTTCTCAAGGTGACAATACGATTTGGGTTTTTGTTGATCAGCTGACAATATCTGCACATTTTCTTTCTATTCAAGGTACATTGTCTTTGGATCAAATTTCTCGAATGTACCTCAAAGAGAGTTTTTGGTTACATGGAGTTACTCTTTCCATTGTATCTAGCTGAGATCCTAGGTTCACATCTCACTTTTAGAAGGTACTTCCAATTTCATTGGGCATAGTTTTAAATTTCAGTAGAGCTTTTCATCTTCAATAAGATGAGAAATTTGAACAAAGGATTTAGAATTTTGAAGATATATTTCAAGCTTATTCAATAGACTATTAGGTAAGTTGTTATCAACATCTTTCATTAGTTGATTTTTCTTATAAAAATAGTTTTCCTTCTAGTATTCATATTGAACCTTTTGAGGCATTATATCGGAAGCGGTGTTGAACTCCATCATTTTTCTATGAAGTCGGTGAAATAAATTTTATGGGGACATAATTAATATAAGAAGTGGCTGAGAAAGTGAAGATAATATAGCATCACCTAAGGACAGATCAGATTAGGATGAAATATTATTCAAATAACAGAAGGAAAGTCTTTTCTTTCAAGGTAGGTGACCATGTTTTCCTTAAAATCACTTCTTGGAAAAGTGTAATTCGTTTTGTAAGAAAGGAAATCTTTGTCCGTGATTCACTGGTCCTTATGAAATCATATAAAAAGTTGGACCAGTTGCATACTGAGTAGATCAGCCTCCATGTTTGTCTCAAGTACATAATTTATTTCATGCTTCGATGTGGAGAATGTATGTGCTAGATTCATCACTTGTCCTGAGACCAAGATCAGTTCAACTGTAAGAGAACCTTTCAAATGAAGAGAACCAGTTCAGATTCTTGATCGAAGGGAACCAATATTATGAAATAACGTAATCCACTAGGTAATAGTTTTTTTGAGAAACCACATGGTTGAAAAAGCTACATGGGAGTCTGAAAATGCAATGATGGAAAAGTACACTCAGTTGTTTAATAATTAAATAAAATCGCGAGAATACATTTTCAGACGGTGGGGATAATGTAACACCTTATTTTTGTCTAAAAATATATATAAATTAATGAAACTTTCTGTTCAATAGATATTTATAACTATCCATTAACCATAATTTTTCCACTTCTATGTTGTGAATTTCAAGAAATTATCTTCTACAATTGTGTTCAGTAAGTTATTTGGAGTCTGATGAAAAAAACTTGTTTTTTAGTAAATAGGAACATATCCATACGAATAGTAATATGAATAGTAATATTACCATAATTGATAGTAAATTTTATTATGATTTTATTTTCTTATGGCTTTAAGATAATAACATCTTGGTTAATTTTTTATCATGATATAGAAGTAGTTATAGAATTAGAATTGTAAATTTTTGAATTAGTTATGATTTTTTTGAAAAGTTAAATTAATACTATGTAGAAAATTATTTTAAAAAAATTGGCTTCATTTTTTAATTCTACACTTTGCTAAATTGTTAGGGTGGATTTTGGACAATTTTCTGAAACAGATGAATTTTCGATAAATAGTGAAATACGATAAAATAGCGTATACTCAAATTATTAGTCAAATACAATATTTTTGACATCATAAGTGATGTAAGGAAACTTTTTTAGAACTAACATGCCATTATTACTATATGTGGTTACATGAACTAATACTATTCATAATATTGGGAAAAATTTTATAATAATGATTAAAATAAAGAAAAATACCCCCTCTCCTCCACTATAAATACCACCCTCACTCCCCTCTTCTTCCAACCCCTCTCAAGCCTTGATCCATGAATAAGTTTGGACCAATACTCCTCACAAGTCTCTTACCCACGTTCTATAGCTTAGGGTATCACCAAAAGACCAAAACCAAATCCCTTTATAAGGATCTTAAGGAGAAGAGATCTAGAGGTAAACATCCTCTTTTATTTTCTTTTTTTATTTTCTTTTATGTTATTCTCTTCCTTTACCTTTGGATTATGTTTGGATATTTCATTAAATATCCTCCCTTACTTTCCGTATTATGTAGGAGTGATGAGATATCCCCTTTCTATCATCAATCTATTTTTATAAAATTTTAAGACACGTCGTTAGTCTACAAAAGTTTCGTGAGAAATTTCCCATGTATTCTTTTATTTAAATATTCATCTCTTTTCTTCTTCTTTCATCACATAATATTAACCAAGGGAAATGAAATATCCAGGATATTGTATATTCTAGATGTTCTCGTGTTCATGGAAAATTCATCATCATTCTTTTTCTCCTCTCACACTTATTCAAGGAATAAAAACATTGTCTATAATGTGTCAAATTACCGACATCATGGATGATGTGATTTCAATTTTCATTAACTCATTCAAGTCATGACATGAAACCATTATTAAGGATAAAATAGGTCACAATATATGTATTATTTTTCATCCATGGTTCTATAATTCTTTTGTATACATGGTTTTAATTTATAAAAAAAATGAGGTCGTTATTATCAATGAACTACTAAAATGATCTAAAAGAACATCAATAATGTTTTATCTTATGAATCATCCTCATGTAAGAATTAAAAATGGTATATGATATAATATATGGTGTTGTAAATATGTAAATACAAATCTATTCCAATTCTTTTGTTTCACTTCTAATCAACAAGAACATCCATCATGAACCAATCTTGGAAATCATGTAAAGAACTCACCCAAAAACAGTGCAAGGAGAAAAATACTAACAATTAAATGGTGAAATGATATTATGAAATGATCATATAATATGTTATAAACATGAAATTTTTTGGGTAAAATAATAATAACAGTCCTTTAACCATTATACATGATGTTTAAATAAGATTGACGTAAGAAAACCCTAAGGTAAGTAAATTCTTAACCCGATTTACACTCTTTGAGTTAACCTTCTACATCGTTATTTATGTTGTATTAAAATTGTTTGAGTGTTGGGTTTTATTTATATTGTGATGAATTTATTTTTATTTACATTGTATATAAATATTCCATATAATATAATAAGTCTTGTTTAAATTACATGAATTATGTAAGGGGAATTTGTTTTATAAATCCTCTATTAAAATTCTGTTTTTGAAAAATTCAAAAGAAATGTTTTTTGGAAATTATTCATGTTGTATGATTAGGTTCTGGTTATTGGGAATTTTTTATGATGAAGGGTGGGACCTGTATTTCCATCCAATGCATTGGTTATGTATATGTTGTAGGTTGATCGTATGGCTACTCTATGTGTAACAACGATTGTTAAACAAATTGTAATATAGTTTTGAGGGTTAAAAATTATAATATAGCCGTGAGGGTTACAATATTAGGTAATTAATTCCCCAATATACCTTTATTATTTTATTTATGTTCTTATTTTTTTGGTAATTTTGCGAAAATCTCATGTTTTACAATGTAAGTATATATGGGTGATAAGAATGTCTTTTGGAAGTGATTTCTAATGTTATAAGTATTCTTGGAATAATGTGTTTTTTATATTACTTGTTGATTTTTTTGTGCTCATCCCAAGTTTTTAAATTATTTTCAACAGTTAATGGATGTGTACGTCAAAGTAGGAAGCCATGTTAAATGTTGAATTATTTTAAAATAATCATGTTTTATGTTTTAATGTTTTATATTTTAAAAATATAGAAAATCTTTTTATGGTATCCACTCTATAACAATGTGTAATGTTATGAATGTATTATTTCCCAATTCACAAAAGCTATAAACTTGAAAAGATATTCAATGTAAAAGGAATTGTTTTGTTGACTAAATTCAAGATTATAAATGTAATAAGTTCGGGTTATTGTAGTATAATATATTAAAAAATCATTATATGTAATATTTATAATAATATTATACTTATTAAATAGAATTTTTGAATGTTTATGAAGAATGTCAAGGATTTTGTTACAGGTTTTCTTGATTCAGGTTTATTTCATGGAGATTTATACTTTATTAACATCTTGTTAATTTTAGTAGCTGTATATATTGAAGGTGAATAAATTATTTGATTATTATCCTTAAATATATGTCTATTTTGATATCCAATTTATGATCTCTCTTTTAAGGGGTCAGCAGTTCAATTGTTACAAAATCACTAAAAGTAATATTTTAATGGATTTTCCTTCTTTGAGACACATTTTATGTTATTCAAATATATTCATCAATATGGTGTATATAGAACCCTTTTTCAAGTTATATCATGAATCTATTTATTTTCATGATATTATATGCTTTATGTAATTCCATTCTCTTAAGGGGAATTTGATTCAATGTTTTCAATGTTATAATATATTGTTTCAAAAATCTCATCATTTATCTAATATTATTTCAATTATGCATCCATTTATGAAATATTATGATCTATATATTAGAAATTTTTTTTCCTTCTACTATTCTTTTCGTGATCTATTCTTTTATAGGTACAATTTTTCAACTTTGGTATTTATGAATATTATGAAATTTTTTTAGGAAAATATGACAAAATTTCTCTCTCCAATTGGAAATATATTTTCCTCCAAACCATGTTTTATAAAAATGAATTTTAAAATTTGATATTGGTTTTATCTTTTATTTAATATTAAAATTTACCTAGGTTTTTATTTTTTACAAAATGGGTCTTAAAAGGAATATTCATTTCAATTTTTGATCAAATTATAGTTTCTAAAATATTTATGGATCAAAATGATCATTTTTCATGTATATATTTAACAAATGTCATGAATTTAATTTTAATTAAGATTAATTTTAATATTTAATGGGTTATTATTATATTTTTTCTTATTATTTTGGATTGGTTTTTTATGATTTCATATGGAAAATGCTTTCTAGAAATGTGTTATATTTTAAAATGGTTTTGAAATGGTTTTTATAGATTCCATTATATGTTCTCAATGATAAATTCAATGTAAAATGTTTTCAATAATTTTTGGATGTTAAAAATAATTTTAAAAATTGTAAATTATATTTTCATCATAAAATTAATTAAATTATGTTTCATGATTCTTGTATATGTTATCAAATTTGTTTCAAAGAAAAGGATTTTGAATAGTTTATATGTTTTAATTATGCTATTTTTATTAAATATTATGTTCCATGGCATCATTCAATATTTGTATTTATCTAATATGACATCCTTGGTTGTAGTTTAATCATTATTATAGATATTATATTAGGATACCATTCAAAATATTTCTATGAATGTTTTGTGTTATGATGTATTGATAATTATGAATCATGTTTCTCATTAGAGAATTATACCATGATAAATGCTTATGAATCATGAATCATTTGAAGGGTTATTTTAGGATTAAATTATTATGAAACATAAAATTTGTGTATATGTTATGATATGAGGAATGTTTATGATACCTATTTCATTTAAGGGGTTATAATATGATGAATAAGAAACCCATATTCTTTATGGTCATGAAATGATGAATATTTAATGGATTATATAATTATGATTTGATGATATGATGGGTGGGATCTATATTTCAGTCTAATGGATTGTGTAAGGATTTATATCTCATGTCATTATGATTTTAAACATGTCGAAGACCTTGATAGATAAGAGTAAACATGTGTGTTCTGATTCAAAATGAGTAATAGGGTGGCTTGATCCAAAATGGGAAACAAGTGTGTCATAAACCAAAATTGGAAATATGATTTTACTATTCCAATAATGGAAACATTTTTTCCATATCAATTATTGTATGCACTTATATCCTGGTCTAAAAAAGGGAAACATGTCTTACATGTTCCATTATGTTTATGGACTTGGTAGTTATCCTTAAGACAGGAAATAGTTTTCTGCAGTTGTAATGGTTCCACACTAATAATACATGATATTTTTGTTCCTGATTTATTTATTATTATTCTCACCCTTATGATTCATGCCTTATGAAGTGCCAAATTTTATTCAATGTATCATGATTTTGATCTCATTTATGAAGTGTTTGATCATTAATTTATTTGATTTGGTTCTATTAAACTTATGTTCATATTATGCTTTCATATAATTTTTTTTAAATCTTAATGAGCATCTGGACTCAACCATATCTTATATTTTTTTCCATGGGTTATGAATAAAGATTTTTAGTAGGTGTAATAAAGGGGATTATCTATATGGGAAATGATAAAGATCTTTCCCCAAAATAGAAGAATGTGTTCCATGTTTCTAAAAACACTATACTATTATTGTCCTTTGACATGTAATTTTGTATTGTTCTTAATATTCATCTTAAATTATGTAATATCCACATATATTAACACTGGTTAGATAATGAGAACTCAACCATAATATGAATCAATACAGTTAAAGATAACTAGAAATCACCTAAAACCCATGTTTTCATCGAATGATGACAACATCAGCCTTTTCTATGGAAGATTAGTAGTCCGGACCCCCAACAGAGGAGATATAATGTAGGGAATGCATACCACTATATGGGGGATGAAAAATTGAGTGCCAATATAGTACAATGAATTTAGTTGATAGTTATATGGGTCATGAATGATGATGGACATCAATTGGTTTGTTTGTTGGTACCTTACTTTCGATTAGAAAAAGGTAGAGTACCATTGTCCTAGATGTTTGATCCAAAATCATTTAGTTGCCATGTGTATCTAAGATAGTGTAAAGATAGAATTATTTCTATTGTTAACTATTGCTATATAGACTCATTTCAATGTCTAGTTCATTGTAAATTAAATGGTGATGGTTTCCCACATCATTCTAATCAAATAGATTCACTCGGTGGATGGGATGAAAATGATGCAAGTCTATTAGACCATATTATCAAAATATGTTCCCCTAATAATTGTATCTAATAGAGATGGAAATATTGGGTAAGTGTTTATGTTGGTTTTATAGAAGTCCATTGGTACTCATCTAATATTGAGAACATGTTCCACCCGTTCAAAATCATAAAATCAGAGAGAATGATTTTCATTCCATAGGATATGATTTGCGATTGTGTTCAAGACTGTGGTGTAGCATGGGTTTAACAGAAATATATATTTTAGCTCTAATGAAGGAATAAATCCCATAAAAAATATGATGGAACATTACAAGGCTCTTTCTTGGAGGCTTTGTCTTTGACATATATGTTGGCATGAGGTAGGAGAGGTGGCAGTTGTGGGACCCGATAGAATATGGAGAACTCCAAGGGATAGAATGTAATTATTAATCGGATAATCACCCACATAACATGATGAGATAATATGACTATTTTAGGAGGATACATTTTCAAATTTTTAGTTGGAGATCAATAATTCTTGAGAGAGTCTCCTTGATTAGGCCCGAGATGTTTGAGGAAGAAATTATGCTTCCACTGCATTATTTTTGACACATTAAGATAACCAAGTGGTTTGGGGATGTTTAATTATATCTAGATCATAATTCATATTAACAATATATGAATGATTATTTTCATTTATCACATCTATAGAGGTGTATAGTTGATCATGCACATGTCAGTTTCATCAAGGATATTGAGTAGGATCTTGATGCATCATATGATTACTGAATATTGCATACAATAGATAAATGTGAGAAATTTTTTCTAGGGAATATGATATAACTTATCTTGATTTTATGGTTAAATTGTTGGATCCTGGAGGAGAAGATGGAGTGGGACTCGGATTTATGAGAATAGTATCCTATATTTTATTAGCAAGAAAACTGGATACACATGATGGTGATGATAATTCCTTATAGGGTGTGAAATTTATTGTACTTAATAATTAAATATAATTTAAATTAATTTTTACATTTTAAAATCCTCATCTATGAAAATAAAAATTATTAAATTTAAATATTACCCTTATGAAGGTCGTTCCATTTTTGTGTGGGTAAACTATATTTTTTAATGCCTGGGTAAGTGTATAGATGATTTTTCACAGTCGAGTAAAGATAATATTGAGTTTCTATAAACAATTTTTTTAAAACTGTAATATATATGTTGTGTAATGGTAACCCTTTCCTGTTTATGTTCACATAAGCTACTGAGTTAGGGTCTTTCGAGAATCATTTTACTAACTTAATGTAAATTCATTGATCATTTGATATATATAAGTGTAAAACCATGTTTTTCAATGTTTTTTCTAGAGTAGTAATGGATCTTTAGATGGGTTTCTTGTATTTTTTTGAAGGATGAATAAATGAATTTTAGGAAATTCTTATTTCCCTATCATAAAATATGATTTTTTTGTAAAAGATTGAGATATGTTATGTTCACCCAACCCATACCTCAAAAACAATTTAATGAATTAAAGTGAAATAGTTTTCACATGATGTGTAATGACCTTGCACCCAAAAAAATTAAAACAAAATGGTATTTATTCGTGCAACCATGAATAGTATAGGTGATGTTGCACCCATAATCATGAGCCGAGTCTTCACATTTCTAGTTATTTTATCACAAAAATTTCAATCAACTCTTCATAATCAAACAAAACAACGCTGATAAAAAACAAAAAAAGATGAGCTGTATCGTCAAATATTCAGCATTTCATACACTAAAAAATACTAAAAACCATATAACTCCATAACAAGAGGATCCATGCATAGATTTACTAGAAAAATTCAAGAAAAAATGAATCTATGTCATTAATAAATGCCTTCCATCTAACTTAGAGAGCACGAATGAGACAAATAAAATGTCACAATTTTCCAACATACTTTATTTAAAGATTTAGGTTTAAACAATTTCAGGGCATCATTTCATAAACCAATTAAATAAAACAATCGTGAAAGAGAGATATAATCCATGAAGTGATTAGTTTTTGATAAAAAAAGGAAAACTGGACCATGACGTATGCTCAAGGAAATGAAAAAATTGGAAATGTCATGTGTTAAAAATTAATCGATAAAAAATTACATCACTAAATGCAATGATAGAAATACAATTGAATATATATTAAATAATTACCAAGTTATGTCCTAAATGTTGGTGTTAAGAATTATTTAATATTTTACCAACATCTTAATGAACATATGTTTTCTGAATTCAAGGAAATTATTACATGAAATATCATCACTACAATTCTTCTAAAATGTATTCGTATCTTCTTAATACATTCATGAATAAACAACTTCACCCTCCCCCACATCAATCAAATACAATTATTTGAACATAGGATGGTTCTTTTCATCATTATATTACTCTTCTAAACCAGAGGATCCAATTATGTGATTAACCGCAATTAGTTGCGTTGGATTTTATAGGTTTTCATTCCTAGAGGCGTCTAATGATAATTACAAAATTTTACTTTCTGGTAGAGAGTAGTGCTTATGCTTATTCATTTTTCTATGATTTTGGTAATATTATCTATCATCATGCACTAATGGTGGTTTCCTATCAAAGAATCCAATTTTATGTAGGCTTTCTCTATTTGATTAGGTTGATCATCAAAATATTATAATGATTCAATAGGATCAAAGTGGGTACCTGATCCTTATCTCATGTATCATGTGTTTCAATGTGATTCTATTGATCCTCCCCAAGGTTTGTAGTGTAAGTGATATCACTTTTGGTAGAAATCAAAGCGTTAGAAAAACATAAAATTCCCTTAATTTCAATAGAATGGAATACAGGTTGTAGAGTCTAGTCATTATCTACCATAACCTCCTTATTCTCATCAGTTTTTTACCTCTATTATAATCATAGGGGTCAACATGATCTGTGTTACTAATAATAATACATTCTATGATCTATAATCCATTTATAATACTAGTTACTTTCCTCACCGAAGGATGTGTAATCTTATTATAATATTCCTTTGAAGGATGTCCAAAAATAAGGAATAGATGACAATAATCTTCTAGTTATTCATATAATACATCCTAAATGAACCCATGATCACATTTTAAATCCATTTTTGGGAAGTGAGAACCTTATAAACATCAATTTCAATTAAAATTATGGAAACTGATGGTCTTGAGATATTCCTCATCTCTAAATCCATCATCAATGGGATTCTATTGATCATAGAAATCAGAAACCTTGATTTTGTTTTAGAAAATGCGGTGGTATCCTAGGGATTCGAATCCAAACTAGAATAATTGGATACAAAGTTTAAGGGTGAAAATCTTTGTTCCATTTAATAACATTCATAGAACAACCCCCAAAAAAACATGATTATATCACCCAAAGTCTTTAATAATCAACCATAGAATAAAAAATTAACAATGTGGGATTAATTAAATAGGTTAATATTAAAACCTAAAAAAAATATTGATTTAAGATAATTTCATTGATGGAATACGTTTATAAAAATTCCTAACTAGAAAAATATTGTAAAACTGATGTATGGAGGTTTACCTAATTTGATGATAAGTAAATCACTGGATATCCATGGCGATGAAAATGTTTTTGATAAATGAAATGGTTTGGGTTCACGGCCTCATTTTCACAATGCTTAGTGTTCTTGGAAGTTCTTTTAACAACCACATCAGCAATGTATCATGGAACTGAGGCCATGATTTTGGTTTTTCTCACCCAATATACGGTTCATTAGCCACCCCAAAATATAATGATTTTTATAGAACATTTCTTGGATGATGAATCATTTAATGCTAAAACTCATTTCCCATATACGTCGCTTTTGATAAACTTGTGGGTAAGACCATGTAACCCACAAAAAAAACCAATTTATAAAAAACATCTTAAAAATCATAGTTTTTTTCTTATTTTCTATAATGTTCCCATCTCAAGATCATATTTATTTATAAAATTCTATTATTATTTTAATTATTTCCTTGTATTTTAAAATTATTGTGACTCAAATTATGGATGAATTAAAAGACAAAAAACAAAGAATTCATTTAATAGACTAATATAAGATTAAATTAATTTTTAAGTGATAAATTTTTATATAGATGTATTGTTAAAAATATATTAACATTGATTTCATTAATGTTTTGGTGATCATTATTTTGTTTATGTTGGTTTTAAATTTAAAATTTTTTTATTTGGAAATAGTTTGAGCAAAAAAGAATTTATTTTTCATATTATTTCTAGGAATGTTATAACATGAGTCACAATCATCAATTATTGTGTACCATTTTTTCAAAAGACAATACATGACTATGATTTCCATAAAATCCTTTCATATTAAATTACATAAATTTCCCATCAAATGATTTGTGAAAAAATGTTATAGTTTTTTAAAAATTATAATATCATTGAATTAGGGAAAATAATATTATGAAAAATTCATTTCATTCTTGAATTATTCATTGTAGAAAAGGTTATCATCTACTGTATAATGTTAATTGTATGTATGGAATAAATATTTAACAAACTCATTGGAATCAATAAATAATATTGAAATTCCCCATGTTACAAAGCATATTATTAGACATCCTGATTTATTTAATTTTGATGTAATAAGTGTGGAAATACATTCCATGGGAACAGTTGTGTATGAAATATCTTGCTCAACGAAATTCCAATCCAAAATGCCACAAGGTTAACTGAAATGTCATCTCTATGAATCCTGACTACTTTGTGATTCTCATGGAGATCATTTCAAAGAATTACTTTCATGACCATGTGATGTGTTAACGAAATCATCCATGAGTGTCATGCTACTTTAAGATCACATGAAGGATTGATGGCGTGATTCATGAGTAAAAATTCTCTTCGTGAATGCTTGAATGGTTTATAGATTTCTTCATGGTTCCAACAGAGTAGCACCCATTCATGAATCCCACAAATTACTTTTCCAACTACTTCCCAGCTTTTTGAGACAACTTTCCTATAACCCCCCCCCTAACACAATGAACATTTACAGTAGTTACCCTAACATGTTTTATTTTGCATTGATCCCAATTCTAAAAAAACCTGAGCATCATGAACGTGACAAAAAAAAGGATCAAGCAAGGAATTTACTCTTCATAAAAACCCAATTCCAGAGTTCTTGAGTTCCTTTATCTCTGGTGTACATTCAATACACTATATCCTATTCACATCACGAAGGAATATAGTCTTATAAGAAAAAATATATTTTTTCAATCTGTTAAGATGTGTGAAGAACTATATTATTGATCTAGGATATCAATTCCTAGTATGGTTCCCCAATTCCACAAATCCTACTCATTTGAGAATCCCCAGACCTCCGCAATGCACTGATTCTTTGCGATGAACCTTGTTGTGATTCCCTCTGCATCATGAAGCCCCTATCCTGGTCATCTCTATTCTAAATCACTTTTACTTACACATCTTCATGAATGTTGAGTCTGAAAATCCCCCACATCCATTCATGATTGGATTAACTGCTACACAAGTCCCTATATGATGTATTCAACCTATTACTATCTCCTAATCCACATCAAGTATGACTAAAGATTCACACCTACCTTTTTGTTCTCAATATATGTATGTTAATGCCTTATTATTCCAAACATATGTATCCTAACATAGACCTCATGATTGACGAATCCTCAATTCCATTAAATCATGGAATTTCTAAATCCATTCCCCATGAAAAGGTGAAGGAGTAGTAGTTATGTAAGCCAAGTAGTTAGTAGTGATTCCCCATGTTTGCACTGCATGACATAAATAACCATGGAGAAAACATCTTTTCATACCATGTAAAACTATAGAAATACCTAATGCAATTAAATATGGATTCCCACTATAAGAGAATCATGAGATTAACCAAACTCTCCCGTGTTGGATTTCTTCCGGATAATGGTGGGATTCTTTGATCAATGCTTGGGACATACATCCCCTATTATATTATCATCGGATGATCCATTTATAACTCACTAATAATGAGTTCCTCCTCACATGGAATTAGATGCTCCCCACATTTATATAAATTATCCTTGTAAAGCTTCAATAGATAAACCCCACCTAATCTATCGCTGGATCATCCTTCATGCCACGATCATCTGGTCTTATTATTCCTCTTTTTTACAGCACAAGGCATGTCTCACATGGGCATAGTGGTTAGTATGGACCTTGGAGTCATCCCAATCAGCCATAGGGATACTCATAAGTATAATCCCTGATATTCACTCCATAGTCCAAATCCATGAATATTCAATAAGAAAATGATCCTTTTGGGATCCTTATTTGGTATATGTTCCATCTGATTTGCATCTATGGGGGCATTTCTTGCACGCAAACTAAGATAGGTAGGAAGCCTCCTTGTTTACAAAACACAAAAATTGTATTTTTCATTGTTTTCTATGGACATTATCCCTAGTAATATTGTTCCAATCACATGGGATACCATATCTTCTCCATGTCCATCACAATGTTCAATGCATAACACTCAGATAGTCCAACAAATAGAAATCCTCTAATAACGGGAATCCCACATTCAAAAGCCTCATACGATCCCTTGAAAAAACTCCATTCATAGAGCAAACATCCTTACTGTGTGAAGCTAAAATTCATGGAGTGGTCCTATCACATGACCTTAAAATGAGGCATCAAACTACATGGGTTTCTATCCATTTTCTCTGAACACGTTACATAGGATGCCTCTCTGAGGTTCAATCCCGACCAATAGTAAACATATAATCTCCCCCCAAGGGGTGTATATCCTTAGTCATCCCCCGTGGGCGTAAAAATAAACATTCATGGTGGGATACATTACTTTTATGCGACGATACTCACATATCCTACACTAAAGGGTGTTTGAATCAATTAAATGATAAAAAATTCATATGTTCCTTCCTAATGATTTGGATTATCAGTTTGCCTCCAAGGGGTATCTTGATCTATGATCTCCTTCTCTATAATACATTAAACTCATTACAAACCATAGTAATAGATTCCTCAAACAAAACATGGAATGTATGAGGTTATATACTTCGAAAATATGGGCATATGATGTCATTTTATTTATAAAAACAGCGTATTCTTATAGTTAATGAAATAAAAGGTATGAACATTCATCGTTATATACCCCATGATTGGAAAATTATTCCATGGGATTTGAACCTAAATATTCTTCCCTGATATTCCCATTAGTGAGGTAGAATATACTGGACCAATGTTCCTAGTGTCCATGCATGCTAGCGATTCCCAAATTGGCTACTCTCTGGACATAAGGTTTCTTCCTTATCATTACAAACTATAATTTAAAAAAAAAGTTGTTTAATTGACCTGCATTAGTTAAGAGATGGGACTGGTAACGAGTTCCACGAATGTGAATTAACACTGTGAGGGAGACTCTAATTTGATGATGAGATCAAATGTGGAATCTATGGAAGGTGGAACTGACCTCTCATCATCTTTTTTTTATCATGGAAAAGGTATTTCCAATTAATTTGGGGAATGATTCGAACAAATAGAAAGTAGGAATGCAAGGGAAAATAATTTATAACAGTTCATGTTCAATATGCAGTGGAATTCTTCCCCAATAAATACATCAAAAATACAAATGATATGTACTGATTTGAAACTCTTCTCCACAACATGGGGACCCGTTTTGTTCAATAAAATTACAATTATCATGTCACTAGATCCATCTATCTCATTCTAGGACTCACAAATAATATAGTGTGTCTAGAATTGATATCCTTAGAAATTGGGGTAGATAAATGTGGGGAATTCCCATTCCATGTCATTTTCAATGGTGATCTATCTATCTCAAACCAAGGAAATTTTAACAATGGGGTTTCATTAGGAACTATGTTACTCAATACCATACTTATAGATGAATCCCCTCTGCATTACAAGACCCATGTTAGAGATAAGAGACCACCCAACTCTGACATATATGGGGTCAGGGGAAATGATATTTCCAAAATATCACAACACTCTTCCTCGGCCAAATAATCTACTATAACTATAGTTATTAGGAACCCACACCATATATCCCCATCTAAATATATCAAAAGTATAGAGATGGACACCCACGTATGATGGTATGAGTAGGATGGTATTATTCCCATGAGGGAAGGGTATCATCAAAACATGGAGGATTCTACTCTTCAATGCCCTGCCAATGGCTAAAGAGGGATACACAACTCCCCACCCCAGTAAAAAATGATTCATAAGTATCCTCCCGAAGATACCATAAGATTGCCTCCCTTGTACTAAGGAGGTGTGGGATAGCAATGTCACCCTGCATGTAACTACTACTAAGGAAAATCCATGGATGTATCCTAATAAGAAACATCCGTGAAAAAAAACGGTCATTCCTCCATGCTAAAGAACATGTAGAATATACCCCTACACTATTGGCCCTAGTCTGAACAACATGATTCCATCATTAGGAAGAATCATATGATAATTCATGATAATAGGGATCATCTTCCATAGCTCTTGTGACTCCTAGAAAAATAAGAACATTCTACCAAATTCTAATAACACATGGGATGGGATCCATCAATTCCCAATTTGTATCATGACCTAATCTACACCTACATGTAGTCGAGGTTGACTCTATAAAATTTTGAAACCACCAACATCCATTATGGGCCTTTCCATGACATGGGCACATAGTTCATAGGTCCTCCAAGATTTCAGAGTCATTATAGGCTTTCTCCACATTTCATTAATTATCTAAGATATGGTCCTCCTTACATTTTTTAACAAATTTATAAAGGAACTCCCTGTAGTTATGTATCCTTTCACTAAGGAAATCCCTATTCCACAACCAATCAGTGTGAAGATCCTACTTTTGTCATTCCCATATCATGTGGATGTCTTCCCCATATAGGCATCGATAAAAAGTATGTCTTACCTACTTTACTAATGAACATCACATGGGTCCCTCCTCATTATATGACTATGGATCGATAGAGAGTTCATCCTCATGCCTCAACTACCCTGTTTGGAGGCCCTCCCTAAACATTAGACAAACAACATGGAGATCCCAACCCTTGTTTCCACTAGTTCAAGCTGAGGTCATCCTGGATCTGCTATCGAATAGTGTGAAGGACCTCCATGGGCTTTAGCCCATCAGTGATGAGGTACTCCCTATGCCATTATCATTAGTTATCATGGATGTCCTCCCTAATTTCCCACTAACCGAAGAAGAGGTCATCCCTACTTCATCACCCACCAGAGTGAAGGTCATCCCCATTATAATAACAATTAATGTGGAGGTACTCCCCACATAGATGAAAATTTATTCCAATTGATAAAGAGGCCATCCTAGTATCCTATCTGATCAGAGTGAAGTTCCTTCATTTTCTATTATCCACTAGCATAGAGGTACCCCCATACTAAAGAACATTCATACCCTGAATAACTGGCCTAAGGAAGAAGGACGAACCGCTGTTACCGAAGGAAATTTTTTGGGAAGCACCAATTCATTGTCAATCCTGTTTTCTATACAAATGTAAATAAAGGATGAAACATAACAATAGAACCCTCACAATAGTTATTAATGTTACACTCTAGGTATGAGAATGAAATGTGAGGTTCATCATCTTAGAATGTGGGAATCATAGAATATCAAAATCACTCCACATGTAAATGTTGGTAGAGGAATATTTGTCTCTCTTAAAGGGGATCCGGATGCATACATTTATTCATCAGTAGTTTCCCATTTAACTCTACAGGGGATCAAATAGACTTATTATGGAATTGAATAGTTGAATATTATATTGTCGAGTAACCATGCAACACCACTACCCTCTCACATGATACCATAGTGAATACCCAATCCTATAAAGACATAAGGATGGAATTTATTCTATAATTGATAGATGACCCATCATGAATCAAAAAAAAAATCATGAAGAAATACCTCTTCTAACCAAAATTCCACCACATATATCCACATTAGTACAACAACAACCTCCCAAAAATTTCTGATCTATGAATCAACCAAACAAAAGTACATCCCCACTTTTGATAAATAAATAATATGATAGAATCTATAAACAGTTCAGTTGTGATTTCTATTCTAGATGACTATGAATTCAAAATTTGATATACCAAAGTCCCCCATAATAGACCAGTTATTATTCTTCTGGAAGCCTATCCAGATAATGTTTTTTCCTCTATGACCTTATGTGGGTCTATCTATGAAGTAGAGATAATTTTGAAGTTATTTATTAGGTGTGACACATGGTTTATTTTGAAGCACTCCTAATGGATTAACACCCTTCATCTACTGACTACAATTATACCCCCCAATAGAGATACATCATGATATTACAAGTTCTCAACTGAATTAGGGAGTATACATCCCCACACATGCAGACATGGGGTTTGGGATATTACATTTCCATCTATTTCATTCCTATCATGCAATAACCTGACCTACCGACTGATATTGAGGATATTACTCTAGGTAACATAATGGTAAATATTTTTGTCCCAAAGATATCAAAGGTAGGGGAACTAATACATGATTTGATAGAGGAATCCCACTACTTATTGGAAATTAACAATCAAATAGACCATTACAAGGTTATTCGTACCCAACTATAATGGTAAAAACTCTTCCTCATATATCATTATGCACTGTTTCCTCCATATTGGAACAAAAAAGGTAACAAGAATATTTATACCTATTATCCATCATATCTATCTAATTTTTTGTTGGATATGGAGGTTGATCCAATGATATATTCCTTTCTCTAGGAGGTAACCAATCTAAAGACGATCATTAAGGAGGCCATTGATGGGACTCTCTAAAATTATATATCCCTATGATAGGATGCAATACCTCCTCCAATGGGGAAGCATGCGTAGCCAGAAGTCCTTCATGGACAATATATTACAATTGAGCATGTTGAACCCTCACGTACCGAAATATAATATGCACGTGTTCATGGTTAGTGATAATGATATGAGTCACTAAAACAACCTCAACATCATTATAATCTTCTTAAGGACCTAGATCAAGACACTATGTATGTTTTTAGATCTTTCTATCATGTTAAAGTTTCAATTAATGCATTGGGGTTTAGGGATCCTCAATAAGATAAGGACCATCACTATGATGATTTGATAACCTCTTTAACTTTTCTATCAAATCCCATGATACGTGACAGGTGGTTATCTCACTAGATATAAATCTGTATCTGAAACAGGTGGATGGTATGCATGTTGATGTAGATTTTGGAAACTTTATCATCTCCATTCAATGGGATGGATGACCCACTATA
Organism: Viscum album; assembly: GCA_963277665.1. Taxonomy (NCBI): domain Eukaryota; kingdom Viridiplantae; phylum Streptophyta; class Magnoliopsida; order Santalales; family Viscaceae; genus Viscum; species Viscum album. The sequence continues at coordinate 346,211,465 of OY728134.1, read as the reverse complement.
TCATTTTTACAACTTCATCTCGAGGTTTGAGCCCATGTTGGGAACCCCATAATAGTAGGAGTATTCGAAGATATTATATTTTGTATAGACGTTGGAATAACCTACATTAATCTAGTATAGGATGTTTCATATTGATTCTATTACGAGTTTTGAATATCTCCAAAATATGTTTCTCTAATATTTCATCTCTACCGTATGCTAGATAAGCATTTCCAACTTCATTAAGTGCATGAAAATTATTAACAAGAGTTTTTCTGACATCATAATCTAGTGGTAGGTTTACACTTATTCAATATTAAAGGAACTGACACAGGATGAGATTTGTATAATGTGCATAGAGAATTTAAATACTAATCAGGTCCCTACCCTCATCACACAATTCATACCGTATGGGTTCTGAGACATTTATAATAAGGATTAGTGCCTATAGGAATCCTTGAAGAATGAAAATAATGTATGTTTGATTCCTCTTATAGCTCCAGCAATAAGAGATTAAATGGTAGATACTACTTCAGATGTGCAGGTGGAGGCCCCATAGCCACTTGAATTTTTGGCCCCCTATCCAAAAGTTTATCACCGTGTGAAAAAATCCTCATAAATCATAGCATCTCCCAGTGAATAATCTATAGGCACCACCTCTTTAAGAACATCTTACCAACAAAGAGAATGTAGCTCTGAAAAATCATCAGGATCCATTAAATTATTAGTGAAGGCTCCAAAAATTATATTCCTAGATTAAAAACACCGAACCTTATCCATCAAGGATGCCCATGGTCCATGTTATTTCTACTATGCCAGGGAATAGGGGATTTTGAAGATACCAGATTACATGAATCCCCATGAAGTCAATTGTATTTATTTTCCTTATTGTTTCCCATACCACATGATTCTTTTTCACACCATGAAACAATGTTATGTGGCCACATACTACATTTAAGACCATTTTGGGATGAGTTTGGTCATGTTAAGAAACATCCCAACATAGGTAGGACAAATCTATATCATTCATGATAGGGATGTGAATTCTGAATAGAAGTACATTTCCAATAATGACGCTTATATTTATGATATCTAGATATATCAATTTGAAATTTATCATTTTCATGATGTAATCTATTCTCTCTTAGTGCATCATGAACCTTATGATGTGGTTGTGCCTTATTTAACTACTAATTTTACATCCACCTCGCAACCTTCTTCGTCTCAGAATAGTAGTGACAAAAAACACTTCAGAAGGAAAATTCTCTTTTTAGTACGGAAGCCAACTAATACCCTTGGTGATTTCATACCTCCAGAGATGGTAAATAACAAAAGGGTCCACCAATCATTGGAAGATTCCACTAATTATGAGCATGCGTTATCCTCCTTTAAAACCATCATGTTTGTAGAACCCATTATCATTCCTAACAATGAAGAATTCTAGGAAATCCATTTGAGTGAATCTAGTTGGCATTGTAGAAGGAGTGACCAAAGGCCTGAAAACTAATAGAATTCTTTGGCCCTTTTCTATGAAAAGAGGTACATGTTTTCAAGACCAGATAAAAGGTTTTGTGTAGATCTCAGGAGGCAAAATCCTCTTAGCTCACTCCATCAGACATTACACCATTGCTGAAAATGCTAGTTGACTATCAAGAATAGGGGTAGACACAACTCTATTATCTACATCTAGATAATGTTATGTCTCAGTTAGATGATAGTCTGGTAGTAGTGGTTTTGGTTGGTTTTTCCACTGATATGTATGATTTTTTCAGAACCCAACTGGATCACGTGGTTCATCCAGTAGTTTTTATCATGCCTCCATCCAAAGAAAATAACCATGTGGGAATAAATATTCTTTTATCATGGAAGTAGGATGTGCTGAATCACTATACAAATATACCTGAAAAGATCTCACTACATGAGGCCCTTCTCTTGTCAAAATAGATGTGTGATGACATCATAAAATATTCAAAAAGCATCCTATTTTTTGAAGTAGATGATGTGGTTACAAATAAATTATATTTAAAAATGTTTGAGAAGTAATAATCCAAGGACATTATCTCATTCTCTTGATATGATACTGGGTCCATTGTGCTGGGAAACATCTTCCCATTAAATATCAACAATTATTTCAATGGAATGAAGATCAGTCACCATCTAGACAAAATAGGTACTGGGATCTATCTCCTAATGCAACAAATTATCAAGATGATAGGAATTACTGATGAATATTTGAGTCCCCTCTAACCTAATGATTCATTGTTATGAATGGAAGGAGCAGAGGCCATGTGGAATTTCTTTTTGAATACCTGGTTCATTAGCACGTTAGAAAACAATAAATGTATTGTGGAAATAAATGATACCACCTACAATATGTTGATGGGAATTCCATTTTATCTATAAGAACATCAATATTCATTTCAGTTATGGATCATTATTTTCGGTACGTTTGAGGAAAAATGAACAATTCAGAAATTTTAAATGTACACGCCATGTACTTATGAGTATAGGTCGTTTACTTGGGTAAAGCATACAGCCATATACTGACCATGTAACATCAGAGTACATTTAGGTATAGGTGGCCTAGTAAACTGCCAAATGTGGGGTCCTGTTGAGGCTAATACATGGAATGTACATTATTTGAACACACAATGTACTTTTCATTTTATATGATAAATGGGAGTGGGGTTTTATCTCACATCCAGAACACCCTTATTCACCTAGTTTTTTGTAGGAGAGTGACAGAACAACGAAAAACATCATTCTCCTCCTGATCCTCTATCTGAGCTCCGATTGAGAAACTTTCAGTTAACTTGGACTCCCACCAATGAGTTCTCCATTGTCCTAGATCATTTCATCTTAATTTATCATCTCTCTTGAGTTATTTAGGGATGATAATTTTTAATTTTTTTTAGAACTACATCATTTTAGGCCGAATCAGGGGATGATGTTCATGAGTGTTAATCGTAAGTCATCAAGGTAGGTGGTTTTTCCCCTTCCATGATTGAATTTGTAATATATATTCTCAATGTTCTGAATACCCATGTTTGGGGGTATTTCTTATTTTGAAAATTGACCATGTTTAATACCTTCTGTTGTTTATTAATTTGAAAAAGGGTGATTACTTTTGCGTAAGGTTAGATGCCATGTTTACACGACACCACATGGATGTGTTTCCCTAGTTTCATAGTTTATGGTCATTTGTCCAAGGTTTCCTAAGAGGTGTACCTTATTTCAGGTCCTTGAGTTTTTTTTGAATGAGATTGATTGGTTAAATGAATTGCATGTTTTATGCTTGTGAATTTTATACATGTATTATTTAAAGAATACTTGTGCTTCCTTGTTATATGTGTGCACTAATCTTCCAATAGACCATGTGAGCCTTAGACTAGGAAAACTATGGGGGTTACCTTATTTGTTACACAAGACCATGAGATTCATGGTGTATTCATTGACCCTGGGGTATTGAAAACGAGAGCTACCCATGAGGTCATTAACTATTATTTATGTGTTGTGGACCCATGAGGTATTGACTGTGAGAGCTACCCAGAGGTTGCCTATAATTTATTGATTCCATGTTGACCAATGGGTTTTTATTGTGGAAGAAACCATGGAGGTCTTTTTATATTTGGTTAGTTATATGATAAACCAAAGGGGTCAGACCGCAAGAGATTTTTCAGAGGGTTGCTGTGAATTATTGAATGATTATGGAGATCCTTCCACGCCAAGGCAAAAGATTACACTCGGTATTACTTGTTTGTTTGGATGGTATTATGAGCCGTCTGTTGTTACTATTATGTATAGGGATACAGAGATTTGGTTAGATACTGAGATTAATTATTATATGGTTTTAATAATTAATAAATTAAAATGAATGTAATTGAAAACTGTAGGATTTATTACTTTTGAGTATCTCTAAGGTTATTACTTCATCTCTTAATATTTCCTTACATATAAATATATATATTCCCTGACTGTAAAAAACATATCATTTGGTGGTTTTCTACTGGGATTTATCTAACACCCTGTTTGTTTCATGCTATTGGGCCCAAACAGATTATAGGGTTGCTGGTATATATAAGGGAAAGTGCCCTTCTCCATTATGTACATGACTTCTGTGGAAACTAGAGAGCATGTGACCTGGTTAAGGGTTGAGAAGCTATTGAATTATACTATTTTTTCTGTATTTTGGTTTTAGTATTGTATTAATAGCATTATGACTTTTTAGTTTTCTTTTCAAGACACATGTGGTATGGATCATTTATATAATCTCTAGTATTAATATTACTATCAATCTTCCACTGTTTACTATTGTTGTATAGTATTACTGCTTCTATTATTGTATACTATTATTATTCCACTTTGATACAATAACAATGATGGCATAGTTTCCCCCTTATCATAACATGTCCCTTGCTACTATTCGATAGCCTCTAGAGTATTGGGAAATGTGCTTGAGGCAACGCAGCCAATCGGGTACGGGGCAAATTTGTGTGACTCCCAGAACCGGGATGTTACAAAGTGGTATTAGAGGAGGTTCTTTCCAATTTTTCTTACAATTTGCATCCTATATATAGTAATAGGAAGGAATGTGTAGTTGTTAATATGTTTTTCCCCGGAGTAGTGAAGCCCTGTATAGGTAAAATCTAAGTTACCTCAAATATTGCAATTTTTTTCTTTTTCAAATTTTTATAGTTGATTTCATTTCACTATTGGGTGATTAACTTATTTTTTTTTATGATTTATATCATTGTGATTCAATTTATATTGAAACCAGAGGAGTTTAGGGTATTCCATCTCATTAATCACATAAAACCTTTATAGAGATCGCATTCTAGGCATTTATGTCATTCCATTTATGGTGCATTACTGATTACATGCTATTCTGAGAGATGTTGTTCTAGATATTCATTATGTTGTTTTATATATCCTGATATAATCCATTGTAATTTTATAGGGTATTGGAATAGGAAATGTTTTATATTATGGATGGTAATCTTTGGCCCTTAAGGTGTTATAGGCTTGATTGGATTGTAATTTAGTGGATTACGTTTTAAATTTAATTTAATTTGGTTAAATGATGATATGAATAAGGAACCAAAACGTTGATTTTTTAGTGTATGGGCTCTCATGGTTTGGAATTTTTCATTCCTTGGAAAACATTCTATGTTTTAAGGGTTTCGATGGAGTTTTAGAAGCCTACTGTTAGGAAACCCATACAACACATAGTGTGATGTTATGAACACAGAACATGTGTTATTCTATTTTGGAAGAATAAAAAAATCATAGGTACATGCCATGTAGTATTTAATAGAGTGGTTGACTGTGTGGGAAGAGACACATGGTTGATGAATGTATGGTAGAACACGTCATGTACTAGGTGTACATGTTGTTCTATAAAGAACTTGTATTCGGTTGTGTGACTAATGACATGGGTGGATGAAAATTATGTTGCACATGCCATGTATAGGGTGAACAGGACGTGTAGTGTAACAACAGGATAAACTGTGTGGTTTCAGCCATGTGGAGGAAACCCTGGTTTTTTATGTCTGGTTTAGGACACAAATTATGGATTAAGTACACCCCTTGTACTTTCTGAAGATAGAACCCATGTGAGTCTGGACGTGTAGATGGACATGTCCAGGAGGGAGGACATGATTAAATGCATTGTTCTGGGATGGAACATCATGTATTTGTAATGTTTTCATGACTAGGATGGTAGGGGAACATCCCTATGTGAGAGAGTGAGTGTACACACTGTGTATGAGTTCTACATGCCATGTAGTCCCCTTTTTAACCCTTGGAGGGTATGTTCCAATTTTTCCCCCGATGATAGGTTTTTGACCCATGAGTAGTCCATTTGAGTATTTTCCCATGGATATCGGGATAAAGGATATTGGGGAAAATTTTGATGACCCATAATAGTTTTATGGTGCTTATTTTTTATATTAATAGGTTCTTCTTCTAGTTACCATATTCAGTTGTCTCTATTGAGTGAGATCAATGCGTAAATGATTGGTTTGATTTCACACCAACCTTGTTTAGGCCATTGATAAGAGATGAGATGTGACATATCATTCATGTAAATTTTTTTTAGGGAATTTATTATGTGTGATGTGGCTTATAGACTACCAAGTTGTTAGACTTGTTGCTTCTAGAGTGTCCCTAGTAGGATCCAACGTCTGTGTACTATTTCGAGGATCCCTTTTGTGGGATTCCCTTGCTATTTATCATTCTAATAAATCTTGTAGGATTCATCTTCATACACTCTTTTTAAGGGGGTTCAAATATATTGATATGCTTATGTGTGCATGCCTTGTGTGGTTAAACAACTTATATAGGGATCCCTTTTTGAGGACCCAGATTGGCTTAACTTGGTCCTTGTCGGTTTCAATGGTGGTTACAAATGATCTTTGTAGATAACTCACCATTTATGATATATTATAAGAGTCTATAATGGATTTAACAGAATTTTGATTTGACTTTCCTATTTTAATTTTAATTGTTTTTAAAAATCAGTGTCTTAGGGACTTTTCATTCTAATGAATATTTTGTGAGTATCATAGTATGGAATTTTGACGCTTATGCATCTTAAGATGATAGCATGTTGTAGGTAGCACTCTTAGAACTTGTTTTCATCTTTTCTACCAAGTGCTTTTGATGTTGGTGAGGTTCAAGTATTGTTGTTCTTAGTCATAATTTAGGGACACATGTGTTTTAACATGTTGTTCATTTTATCCTTCCATATTCATGCCACATGATGTGACATGGTGATCATGGTTCATGGAACAACACACATGCGTTTTTTATCATCGAACTAGATCTTTTAAAAATTACTCGTCCATAATGACATATGAAACACTCTAAGATAGAGAGATTTATTTTAGTTCTATTTCAAATGTATTCATTCCATGTAAAAGGATCTTAATAATGCACAGTCCGGGAATGGTCACTTTTACTTGAGTGATTTTGCGGCTTGTAAGTATTTTTTTCATGTTGCTGCTTGCTAGGAAACACAATTTTGTATTGATCGATTATGTGACAATTTTTCAAAAGGTAAAGTAGATTTTCTTTGAAGAGGTCAACCAGTATTGGTTCAAAAATCTATTTCTTGTAATATTTGAAGTCCTCATAGTGTTCTCTTCGTTAAGTGGAGAGAATTTACTCTATCATGACGCCATCCTGGGTGTACTAAGAGAGTTTCGATTATATGTAGTTCTATATATGGATGTTGTGGTACTCTTTCATGATATCTTTCTAAGTTGTACATCAGATGCATGGTTTCAGTAGAGGCTTGGTTATTTTAAATTGTTAATTGAGTCCCCTTGTAAGAATGATTGGGAAAAAACATTATGTCTACCGCTTCGTTGACATGATCATTAGTTGTATGTCGTTCCGCATACACTTAGTTTTCTTATGTGTACTTTTGGAATTAACACTAATGTCTCACTTGTAAGTGTTGTATGGACCACCTTGGCGAGTTCCTTTGACTTTGGTCTGATTTATGTGATGTTATCTCTTACTTTTAGTTGGGCTCAAATGTAATGCTTAAAAAGGTAAAAATCCATGTGGGATGGATCTGGAATTAATTTATTGTTAGTGATGTGTCCTGACATTATTCTTTATCAATGGGTTTTATAACATAGTAGCATCATAGAGAGACATATAAAGGCTTCAATGAATGGTTCATTGTTATCACGTGGTGCCATGGAAAAATGTGTTTTATCTAAGTTTCAATATGTTGTATTTATAAGCTATGAGATTCAAATATTAGTAATCTGGTGATGGTTTGACTCGTTATCATTCATATTTTGTGATTATGGTTTGACTGATCCACTATGAACAACCCACCAAATAAGGGTAGGTGTTCTGTGAATATATGAAATGTCTTTTGGGGAATGATTATGTGGCTTGTTTTTTCTGATGTCACTTTGGTTTGGACATTACATGGTTGTGAGGCTGTGGTTATGACCTCAGTTGTGTTCGGGTGTTTCTATTTAAAGGAGAACACACTGGCATCAAAATTGGAAGGCTTTGGGGTGTTCATTGTTGAGTTTTTCAAATGTTTAGGGTATTGTGGTAATGATACAGTGTGAGGTGTTCTCGACAGGCTCATGAAGTTTTCACATTTCATTCCAATTAAGGAAAATATCAGTGTTGATGATCTTGGATGGTTTACAACTAAGATATTGTACATTTTCATGGTGTTTCGCACTCTATAGATATAGAAAGGGACACCTGATTAATAACTCAGGTCTGACAGGGACCAAAAAATGATTCGGGTACACATGTACTTCTTAATACAACTTATGATCCCTAGAAAAATGGATTTTCTGAGTGCTTGATTCAGGTTATTAAGAACATGAATCGAGATTGAGCCATTTATTTCGAGGCCTATTGGGAGAGACATATACCCATAGCAGATTTTTCCTAAAATAAGAGTTTTCAAGAAACAATTCATATTGCACCTTATGAGTCTTCGTATGGTAGAACATTCCAGTCACCACTATGTTGGATGAAGTCCGGAGAGGCACCTATACTAGGGCCTCATCTTGTCTAGGAGACCACTGTGTAGGTGGAGTTGATTCCGAATACGATGCCTAATACTCAGTATCAGTAGAAATCTTATGCTTATCGATGGAGATGACTTATGGAGGTTGAGGTCGAAGATTAGGTTTTCTTAAATGTCACAATGAGATTGGGACACAGGATGATTAGAAGATAGGGGAAGCATTCACTGAGATGTGTTGGGCTGTTTGAGGTTTTGAATATAGTCAATCTAGTTTCCTATTGATTGATGTTACCTCAGATTTACCGGGATATGCCTGACATCATTCATTATTATCACCTACAACGTTACTTTTCATACAAGTCTCATGTTTTTCAACCCGAGGAGGTTGAGTTTGAGGTGGATGTATCCTTGGAGGAGCACCTAATCTGGAATGTGGATCATAGTATTAAGGTTCTTCATGGACATTCTATTCCTCTAGTATGGTTGATATGGCAACACAAGAGAGTATTGGATGCGACATAAGAGAGGGAGGCCGACATATGATTTCAGTGGCCATAGTTGTTTGAAGACACTTATTTACCACCCTTGTAAGAAAAATTCAGAGACAAATTGCTTTAAGGGGGGATGTTTTTAAGAACAGAGATCTTCATTTCAGGTATGGATATTTATTTCTAGTTTTTTTTAAAGAAAAATGAATAATTGGGAGATTTTCTATGTACACACCCTATACTTATTACTATATTCCATGTAGCAGGGTACCACGTACAACCACATACTATTCATGTAACGGCCGAGTACATGGATAAGTAGGTGACATGGAAGACCACCTATAGTGGGGCCTAGTTGAGGCTAATACACGACATGCACATTTGTTGAACACACCATGTATTTTTCTTTTTAGATGATACATATGAGCGGGGATGCGTCTCACGTCCATAACATCATTATTCTCCATGTTTTTTTTATAGGAGAGCAACACAATGACCCCAAACATTGGGCTCCTACAGGCCCTCCATTTGATCATAGATTAAGACCACGTCTATTGCATTGGATTCCAACCAGTGAGTTCTCCATTCTCTTAGAACGTTTATTTCTGATTTAGCATCTATTGTGTGCTATCGAGAGTTGATCATTTTTATATTTTTTTATAGATCTACAATGTTTTAGGCCAATTTAATGGCTGATGTTCAAGGGTGATGATCGTATAACATCATGGTAGGTGGTTTGTGACTTTCATTAATTGTATTTGGATTAAATATGATTAATGTACTAAATAACGATGTTTCGGGTCTTTTTTAATTTTTAATGTGACCATTTTTAGTACCTTCTTATGGTTTTTTTATTGATAAAGGGTGATGTCTTGTGAATAAGGTTATATGCCTTGTTTATAGGACACCTCATGTGTGTGTTTCTCTAGTTTTAATGTTTATGGTAGTTTGGCCTCGGTTTCCTATGAGGCATACCGTGTTTCCAGGCCTTGAGATGTTTAGGGTGGAGTGTGATTGATTAAATTAATTACATGTGTTATTTTTTTGAATAACATCCTTTTAGTATTTATTGATTACATGTGCTTCCTTGTTACGATGCGTGTGATGATCTTGCAATGGACTGTGAGAGCCTTAGACTAACAAAACTCTGGGGGTATCTATATTTGTTACACAAGATTATGAGAGCCTTTGTGTATACTTTTACCCTAGGGGTATTGACCATGATATATTTCTAGGAGGTTGTTTATTATTAATTATACTATTTGGACCCAAGTGGTATTGACCGTGAGAGCTACCTGAAGGTCATTTATAGATTATTGATTCCATTTTGACGTAGGGTTATTGACCGTGGGAGATACCCAGGTGGTAATTTGTATTTTATTAGTGCTATGTTAAACAAAAGGTGATAGATCATTAGAAAATTTGTAGAGGGTTGTTGTTAATTTTTGAGTGATTATGATGAGCCTTCCAAGCAAAAACAGAATCCTGGACTCTGTCATACCTGATTTTTATATGGTGTTATGAGATGCCTATTTTTTCTTTTACATGGAAGAATACAATGCTCAGGGTAGATCACGTGATTCATTATACATTAGTTTGTATAATTATTAAATGAAAATTAATGTAATTGAAAACAAATGAATTTTTTACTTTTGAGTATCTACTTGCTTATTACATCATTTCTACATATTTACAACTATATATATTGCTTCACATTTAGGTATAGATCATTTGGTGGTGGACTATCAGACTCGTGTCACACCTTGTTTGGGCCATGATTTTAGGCCCAAATAGATTATATGGTTACATGTATAGATAAGGGCAAGTTCCCTTCTTCAGTAAGTATTAGATTGTTATTGGAGATGAAGAGTGTAACACCCCATGGATTTAAAATAACAAATGAAATGCATGAAACTTTGTTTTATGAAGATATTTATAACTATTCTTAAAATATAATTTCATGACTTATAAATTTTAATTTTAAAAAATATTTATCTACAATTGTGTTCTGTAAGTTGTTTGGAGTGTAATGAAACCTACATGTTTTTTGGGTGAATAGTAACATACCCTCATGAATAGTAATATGAATAGTAGTATGAACTGATTGAAGACTAAAAAAAATTTATTTTATTTTCCTAATACATTAAGATAATGAAATCTCTTTTAATTTATCAATTTGATATAAAAGTAGTTAGAGTATTAAAATTGTTAATTTTTCAATTATGAATGATTTTATTTAAAAATTAAAATAATAATAGATAGAAAATTATATTCAAAATAATTGACTTAATTTTGGAATTATACACATCCTAAAATGGTTAGGATGGATTTTTGGGATTTTTCTGAAATTCATGAAATTTTTTAGAGTAGTGAAATACTGTAAAATACTTTTTTTTTAATTATCCATTAAAAACACTATTTATGCCATCATAAGTGATGTAAGACCACTTGATTCGACCTAAAATGTTGTTGTTAATATTTGGGGTCACATGAATTGATATTATTAATAGTCTTGAGAAAAAATATTATAATAATGATTTAGATAATGTAAAATACCTCCCATCCTCAACTATATATACAAACCTCGTTCTCCTCTCCATTCACACCTCTCAATCGCTAAGAATTGTAAAATTTCTACCAAATTCCCTACCAAATCTCCTTCTCCACGTCCAAGACCTGATGGTCTAACCAAAAGGACAAAATAAACTGCCTTAAAGAGGATCTGAAGGAGAAGAGATCAAGATGTATGAAATCCCCTTCCTTTTCATGAGTTTTCTATTCCTTTATTTTTCATAAATATTTTCTTTTCTTAATCTTATCCAAGAGGCATAAAAGCTCTAGAAATCATATATATTATGGATTTTCTCATTTTCAAGTAAAATTCATCATTATTCTTCTTCTCCTCTACCACTTATTCATGAAATAGAATCATTGTTCGTGATGTGTCGAATTACTAACATCATGGATGATGTGATTTTAATTTTCATTTATTATGTCCAATTTGGTCACGAAATAATTTTCATGGTTAAAACAAGTTATAATATTTGTATTATGTCTGATCCATGGTTTTGTAATTGTTTGTATACATGGTTTTAATTTATAATATAAAACGTGGACGTTATTTTCAAAGAACCAATGAAATGGTCTGAATGAAAATCATTACTATTTTATGTTATGAATCATCCTCATTTAATAATTTGAGATGAAAAATGGTATAATTTATTGTTATGGAAATATTTAACTACCACTAGATTCCATATATTATGTTTCACTACCAATCGACCAGAAAATCCATCCTGAACCGAACACTGAAACCATGTAAAAATAGCACCAGATAATATGTAAATAACAAAACATTACTAATAAATCTATCCCATGATGTTGTTAAATGATCATATAATGTGTTATAATCATGAATATTTTTCATTATTTTGTAAATAACACTCTTTTAACCATTATTCACGAGGTTTGAATACTTTTGAAGTTTGATGAACCTGATGTGTGGGAATTCATAACCCAATTTCCATTCTTTGGCTTAACCTTCTTCTTTATTAACTATGTGGTATTAATACTATTAGTGTGATGATTTTTTTATATTATGTTTAAATATTTGTATTTACAGTGTATATACATATCCATTACATTCAATTAATTCTCACACAAAATACATTTTATGGGAATTTCTTTCTAAAATCCTTTTAAAACTATCATTAATAAATTTCAAAAGGAATTTTTTATATGTATATGGCATGAGCGGTTTCATCTTATTTTCAAGATAATTTATTACCATGATATGTTCCTTGTACATTATTTATGTTGGTTTAATCCCATTATATCTACATATATGTTGGGTTGATCCCATTATAGATCAAGATATGTTGGGTTGAGCCAATAATAGATCAAGATATGATGAGTGAGCCCCATTATATCTCTCGAGTGCATTGGTTACTATGGAGATGGAATATAGCTAAAAGGTTATTCCATGTGTAACGGTGAATGTAAGAGTGGTATGGTAATATTTAACAATGAAACTACATGATATTTCTACTGATATGAGTTTTTATGATTATGCGTTTTATTGGTTTTTAATGTAACACATGACTAATACCTTAATTCATTATATCCCTTAATGAGTTTTATTCTTATCCAATGTTTTTAAAAGGTTTATCAAATGATATAAGGATGGGAATGAGAAATAAGTGAGTCATGATGTATGATATAGAATGTATATAAAAAATCATGTTCTATGTTTTAATGTTTTATACATGATAAAATGGATATTCTATTAATAGTATCCTCTTGAATGAATGTGGTATGTCATGTATGTAAGATATCATAATTCTTTAAAACACCAAAACCAAAAAAAAAAATCTTCAATGTGTAATAATGTATGTTCTTCTATAAATTTCAATATTAGTTAACATTTTTTTGGCTAGGTACTTATTGTTGGTATCAGAGGATGCATTAGAAAACATAAAGGGTTAGGATGATGTTAGTAGAATACCAAAAATTATTTTTACTCTATGATTAATTTGAAATATTAAATTATTTAAAGATTACAATGTTTCTTCGACAAAGATATGTTTGTTTAGAATGATTTTCCGTAGAGGAAACATGGAAGCTGTAGAAGGAAGGAACCAAGAGGCTGATGTCTATATGAAGCTGTAGACCGAAATGGTGGGAATCAGAACTGAGTAGTTTGTGATAGAAATGGATCAGTTTACTGAAGAAAAAAAAATGGTGGTATCCATGCTAGAGAGGAATATGAACTACCATGAAAAAACTTGACTTTTTTAGAGCATTTTATGAGGCAACATCATCCAGTAGTGGAACCACAGATCCAGTTATAGGATAAGGTTGAATCAATTCTCTAGAAAATAAATTTCATGTCATGGGATGTTTTGAATGTAAAAAAGTAATACAATCAATTTATCATTTTAATGGTGAATCCAATAAATGGTGGTCTATGGTTACGAATACGATAGAAAGAGATGAATCTGACAGTCTGGAATGGGATTATTTTAAGAGTCTTCTTCTGAATAAATATTTTTCCAAAACTGTTCGACTCAGAATGGAGAAATAATTCATTGAACTATAAAAGAAAGATAATGATTCTGTGGAAGAATATGAAAACAATTTGACAATACATTCTAGGTATGAACCAAATTTTACACAGGATTTTGAATGTATAATTAATATATTTTACTCTGGTTTGAAACGGTTTTTGTAAAGAGATTTAGACTCACAATAGTTTAAAAGCTATGAGAAGCTTGTCTATTTTGATGAAAAAGATGAGATGAAGTATTCTAAAACATATGTACCTCGTGATAACATGAATAAGAAGTGGTAAGGTTTGTAAGAAATGGGGAATAACTCGTCAAATAATTCTAGAGGTAAGTAAATTAATTTCCCTTCTTGTGAATAGTGTGGTACAAGGCATCCTCATGAATGTCTTCTAAATTCTTAAAAATGCTAGTGATGGGGAATGTTTGGACACATGTCTCGTGATTTCAATTAAAATGATCTAAAAATAAATGATATGTTGATGGTGAGATGCTTTAACTATAAGGAATTGGGTCATTTGGCTAATGTTAGTCTGATGCAAGTTACCCATGTTGGGAATCAGCAAGATAAGAAGCAGAAGGGTTTGGAAAAATCAATTTCAACCTGTCCAGAATATGTTGAGCCATAAAATGAGATGGTATCCGATACATTTCTTGTTTTTACAGATTTTTCAAAAGTTTTGTTTCATTCAGGGTCAACACGTTCATTCATTTCTGAGAAAATTGTTGAAAAATTAGGGAATTCAATCCCATGAATTGAAAACAGATCTCATGGTAAAAACACCTATAATAAATATAGTGGGAAATATTTTTTATGAATTTTCCAATCCTTTTATGTGGAATGAGTTTACTAGAAATCCATGTTAATTTTCCTCTTTTAGAGTTTGATGTTATTCTGGGTATGGATTGACATTCTTTTTATCATGCTAATAATAAATTGAAGAGAAAAAGAAGTTGTTTTTTACAATGAATTTCAGTTTTTGTACAATAATAAACCCATATAATTAATAACATGTCAAGAAGATAATAAAATGATAATGGATGGAAATGAACATTATATTTTTCATTTTTTTTAGATCAGGTAACTATCCAGATTAATGATGTACTGGCGGAAAATGAATACATGGATGTTATTCCCAATGATTTGCTTGGTTTTATTCTTAATATAGAGGTTGAGTTTACTATTTACTTAGTTCGTGATGCTAAGATAATTTATAAACCTCCTTATCAAATAGACAAAATGGAATATATAGAATTAAAAATTTTATTTTCAAGAATTATTATATAAATTCATCATCATGACCCATCACTTCACCATGGGAGCTCCAATCTTTTTTGTTAAGAAAAAGAATGGTTAATTGATACTTTACATTGATTATTAAGCATTGAATAACATTACTATTAAAAAAGGTACCCTTTGCTGCATATCAGGGCTTTTTTTGATCAACTCTAGGTAGTGAATTATTTTTTGACGGTTGACATGAGGTCGGGTACCATAATTTGAAAGTAAGTGATGAAGACATCCCGAAGACTGCATTTTATACTATATATGGTAATTATGAATTTTTAGTTGTGCCTTTTTGGTTAACTAATGCTCTTTTTGTATTCATGGATCTTATGAATAGAATATATCAAGAGTTCTGGGATATGTTTGTAGTTATTTCTATTGATGACATTCTAGTATATTCGATAATTAATAAAGAGCATCGAAAATAAATATGAGTTATTTTTCAAATCTTAAAAGAAAATAAACTGTACGGAAAATTCAGCAAGTGTAATTTTTGGTAGCATTAGATTTATTTTCATGGGAACATAGTAAATAAGGATGGAATAATATTTGATCTTGCAAAAGAAAGTTGTTGATGAATATCCAAGACCTAAAAATGCAACAGAGATTCGTAGTATTCCTGGATTTGCACCTTATTACCGATAGTCTTTTAAAAACTTTCAATGTCTATATATCCCACTAACTATGTTGACACAAAATGGGTTAAATGTATTTAGATATAAGAATGTGATGTTTTTTTCAGGAACTGAATAAGTGATTGGTGAATGATCCAGTTTTGGTTGTGCCTTCCCGAAATGGAGGGTTTTTGATCTATAGTGAAGCATCATTGAATTGACTTGGTTGTGTTCTGATTCATAATTATAATGTAACTTCTTATGCTTCAAGACAACTAAAACCTCATTAGTTAAATTATCCCTCACATGATTTGAAATTGTCTTCTGTGGTTTCTACATTGAAAATTATTAGACACTATTTATACATAGCCAAATGCCAAATATATAATGACCATAAAAGTCATAAGTATATATTCACTCAGAAGGAATTAAACATGAGGCAGAGAAGATGGATTGAACTGAAGAAGGATTATTATTTCAAGATCAATTACCATCCAGAAAAAATCAACAAAAGTAGAGGATGACTTGAGTCAAAAACATCATGCTTCCTTAACCATGTTACATTTGGAACATGATCCCATAAATAATGATTTGTTTTGTTTTTTATTATATGTTATTGGTGAAGGGAATGCATCTATTTTGTTTCAGGTTTTAGTGTAGTCATCGTCATCAACTGAAATTAAGAAACCACCAAAGGAAGACTGTGGGCTACAAAAAAGTTATAATTTGTTTAAATGGGTTAGTTTACTGAATATAACATTGAAAATGATTGTTTATTAAGATTTTAAAAATGGTAGTACGTGCCTTGTGATAACCAGTTAAAGAATTATTAGATGTGTGAAGCTCATAGGTATCCATTTTTATTCTATCCTAGATGTACTAAGATGTATAGAGACATTTAGGAGTATTACTGGTTGGATGGAATGAAAATGTATACTGAAGAATTTACTATGAAATGTTTGAAATGAAAAAAGGTGAAAGCATAGCGGCAGTTAACAAATGGTATGCTTCATCATTTTCTAGTTCTATTATGGAAATGGAAGAATATATCCGTGGAAATCATGGTGCGACTACCTAAAAATTCTAGATGTAATAATGTTATTTGTGTTATTTTTGATCGGGTGAATAAAATCCCCACATTTCCATTCTATTTGAGATACAATCTCATTCGATCAAATTTCTCAAATGTACCATAATTATACTGTCCAGTTACATGGAGTTCCTCTTTTAATTATATTTGGTCAGGATCCTAGGTTCACTTCTAACTTTTGGTAGGGGCTTCAGAAGTAGTTGGGCACATAATTAAATTTTTGTACAACTTTTCATCCTTAATAAAATGGGCAATCAGAACGAAATACTTATACATAGAAGGATATGTTTGGAGATTTTTCAATGGACTACTAGGGAATTTCGGATCATCATCTTTCTTTAGTTTAGTTTTCTTATAATAATAGTTTTCTTTCCAGTATACAGATGTCACCTTTTGAGGAATTGTATGGGAAGTGATGTCAAACTATAGATATTTTGGTTGATGTCGAGGAAAGAAATTTGGTGAGACCAGAATTAGTAGTGGAAGTTGCCAAGAATGGGAATATGGTTCAACAGCACATGATGAAAGATTTGAGGAGGTAGAAACATTATGCAGATAACAGAAGGATTGACTTCCCTTTTGAGGTAGGTGACATGTTTTCTTTAAAATACCACCTCGGAAAAGGGTGATACATTTTGGTAAGAATTGAAAGCTAAGTCTTTGTTTTATAGTTTCTTTTAAAATCCAATAGAATGTTGGACTACTTTCATATCGAGTATCTTTTCCATTATGTTTACCTCAGGTACATAATGTTTTTCATATTTTGATGTTGAGAATGTATGTTCCAGATTCATCACATGTCATGAGCTCAGAAGTAGTTCGGGTGGAAGTGGACCATTATAATGAAGTGAAACCAGTTCATGTTCATGATCGTAGGTAATAAGTATTAAAGAATATGGTAATCCACTGGGTAAATGTTTTGTGGAGAAACCACATTGTTGAAGAAGAAACATGGGAATCTGAAATTTCTACAAGGTAAATGTACCCTCTCTTGTTTAATGAGTAAATAAAATTGTGTGGACGTAATTTTTAGAAGGTGGGGACAATGTAATACCCAATGGTTTTATAAAAATAAATGAAATCCATGAAACATTGTTTAAAGTATTATTTATAACAAGCCTTTAAACATAATATTTCTACTTCTATGATGTGAATTTTGATAAACGATCTTCTACAGTTGTGTTTAGTATGTTATTTGGAGTCTGATAAAACAAAAATCTTTTTTTTTGTTGAATAGTAACATACCTTAATGAATAGTAATTTGAATAGTAATATGACCCAAATGAATAGTAAATTTTATTATTATATTATTTTCTTAAGACTTTAAGATAATGACGTATTTGTTAATTTTTCAATGTGATATAAAAGTTGTTATGGAATTAAAATTTTTAATTTTTGAATTAAGTATGATATTAATTCAAAATTTATTTAATAATATTTAAAAAATTATTTTCAAAAAATGGAGTTCAGTTAAGAAATATTCTTGTCAAAAATTATTAAGGTGATTTTTGTGATTTTTCATAAATTATTGAATTTTTATGAATAGAGAAATATGGAGGCTTCGACCCCAACCTTTAAAAAAATGGATAGAGAAATATGGTAAAATACAATATATTCAAATTATCAATTAAATACACCATTTAAGATAACATTAGTGATGTAAGACAAATTTTTTTAGACTCACATGATATTATTAATATTTTGGGTCCCATTAATTGAGATTATTTGTAGTCATGAGAAAAAATATTACAATAATGATTTAAATAATGTAAAATACCTCCACTCCTCCACTATAAATACAACCCTCATTCTCATCTTCCCCAAGACCTCACCAGCCTTGAGCATTGTATAATTTCGATCATTTATCTTCCCAATCTCCTTCACCACGTCCAATACCTTATGTTATCTTCAAAATTCCAAAATCAAAGGCCTTAAAATGGATATCATTGAGAAGGGATACAGAGGTAAGAAATCTGCTTCCTTTTCATGTGGTTTCCTATCCTTTCCTTTCCTTTTATAGTCTCTTCACCTCCTTTAAACCAAGAGGCATGAAAGATCCATAAATATTGTACATTTTTTATGTTCTCATGTTAATGGAAAATTTTCAGAAATCATCCTCTCCAATCCCACTTTTTCAAGGAATAAAAACATTGTCCGTGATGTGTCGAATTACCAACATCATCAACAATGTGATTTCAATATTCATTAGATAATTCATGTCTTCTAAAGAAACAATTTTTAGGGTTGAACCAAGATATAATATATTTATTATTTCTCACCCATGGTTCTATAATTCCTTTGTTCACACGGTCTTAATTTATAAATCCAAATGATGACATTATTATCAAAGATCCACTACAAAGATATAAAAAACATCACTGATTTTTTAACTTATAAATCATCATAATTTCAGAATTCAAATTGATATATAGTATAATTTTTGTTTCTAAAAAAATTTAACTATAATTCTATTCGAATTATGGAGTTTCACTACCAATCGATAAGAATATCTATCATGAAGGGATCAAAGAAACCATGTAAATAACGAACCTAACACACTGTAAATAACAAAATATTACTATTAAATGTGTCAACTTATTTTTTAAATGATCGTAAAAGGTTTTATAAACATGAATATTTTTCATTAAAATATTACTTACAGTCTTTAAACAATTATACATGAGTATTAAAAACATTTTAAGTAAGAAGAACCTAAAGTAAGGGAATTCTTAACCCAATTTCCATTCTTTGGGTTAACCATCTTCTTTATTCATTGTGTGCTATTATGAATATTCATGTGATGATTTTTTGTATATATTTTGTCACACTATGATTTTTTACAGGTAGACACAAATCCAATCCATTCTATTAATTATCACTCAAATTATATTTTAAGGAACTTTCTTCTTAAAACCCATTAAAACTCTCTTTAATAAATTTCAAAAGGATTGTTTTTATATGTATATGGCATGAGCAATTTATTATTATTTTAAATATACCTTATTACCATTATATGCTCCTTGGAAAATATTTATGTTGGGTGAAAGAAATATATCTCAATATATGTTTGGATGTTCCCATTATTACTCAAGATATGTTGGGTTGAGCCAATTATAGCTCAACATATGACAGGTGAGCCCCATTAAATCTCTCCAATAATTTGGGTACTATAGAGAATAATGTTGACCAAATGTTTATTCCATGTGTAATGGTGAATTTAATCGTGACATGGTAAATATGTCTTACGAAACTACAAGGTATTTCTATGCATACTAGTTTTTACAATTATGTGCTCTATTGGTTTTTATGTTATCACTTGAATAACACTTTCTTTATTTATATCCCTTAAAGAGTTTTATACTCATCCCATATTTTTAAAATGTTTTCCATGGTATATAAGGATGTGTAAGATAATGATTAAAAGTGAGGATTAAAACTTATAAGGATTTATAAAATGATTAGATAATTTATGATATCCTAGGACATTCTACTGAATAGCGGGAAAACAATTATACCTTTCATTAAGCATGCAAATCGACCGTTTCTCCTTCAAAAACCGCTCTGACCCAATAAATATCTTCTTCATGTTGAACTACGGTATGTTGATCAAGTTGTTGGTAAACAAATGGATTAGTCTCGGGTTCATCTTCTTCAAATAAAAACACTCCTCGCCGAGACATTTTGACAACAACTTGCCAACTTGGATCCGAAGGCAAAGTAACGAAGAATACTTGTTCCGCTTGTGATGTCAAAATGAAAGGTTCATTCTCAACTCGTTCATTATTTCTGTATAACATATAGTTAAAATTCACCAATGAAAACTGATATTGATCGACTTTACATCCACGCATTGGATCAACCCAATTACACTTTTACAATATGTACTTCAAACCGTGTGTGTATACAACTTCAATGATGTCTATCAATTGACCATAGTAATAACCAGAATCGACAAAGGGACAACCGATGCCACTGTTTTGTGTTGCTCGTTTGTCGTCAACATCTTTAATGCGAAATCGAAAACCATTAGCATCAATAGATTTATAACGACGAGCCGTTATAGATGGACCCTCAGCCAGTTGGATAAATACTTCAGGTAGCGTGGGGTCCCCTAACTCCCTCATCTTACGAACCTACATAATTTATAAAAATCAATACTGATATATGCAGAAAGAATTAGTTTAATACTTCACTCATAATGAAAATCAATTTATACATACATAATCCTTGAACCAATCATGAAATGCTGCATAATGAGATTGTTGAATTTGCAACTCAGTCGCACGATGCATCTCTTCTTTTATCTCATTAATGTGTTTCCTGCAAATGATTACGCGATGTTTAAAAGATCAACTTATGCAAACAAAACATGTAAAAGTTATACAAGCACATTGATAAGATACTTACTGCATTAATGGTGCAACTGATGGAGTATTGAACAAGATATATCGATGTGCTTGTATCCACTCGATGTTGTCCATATCAAATGTGGATCCTTCTCCAACTGGACCATCATGAATCCGAGAGGGCTTATCTAATTTTGTTTCAACATCCGTGAGATATTCTGCACAAAAGGTAGTACACTCATCCATCAAATAACCATTGGCTATTGATGCCTCTGGACGAGCTCTGTTGCGTACAAATCTTTTCAATGTACTCAAATACCGTTCAATAGGATACATCCACCTAAATTGCACTGGACCAGCAGCCATTACTTCATCAGTTAGGTGCACTGTCAAGTGGACCATAACATCGAAAAATGAGGGGGGGAAAAGTTTCTCAAAGTGACAAAGCGTAAGTACAATTCGGTCCTGCAAACTTTTTAAATCACTCATTCGTTGATTTCTTAAACAAAGCTGTCTAAAAAAATTACTCATCTCAATCAAGGGCTGAAAAACATTGGGGGATAAACAATCACAAATTGCGATTGGAATCAACTACTGAAGTAATATGTGATTGTCATGACTTTTCAAACCTTGCAATGTCTTTCTCGTCAGATTAACACACTTTGAAATATTAGAAGAGTAACCATCAGGCACCTTGAACATCTTCAATATGGAAAGAAATGTCTCTTTATCCTCTGTAGTCATCGAATACTGTGCAGCAGGCATATATGCCTTGTTTCCCTCAGCTAACTGTAAATGCAACTGTTTCCTTAAACCCATTTCTTCCAAATCACGGCGTGCATTAACATGGTCCTTTGACTTTCCACTGACACCTAAAATGGTCCACAATATGTTATCACAAACATTTTTTTCAATGTGCATGACATCCAAATTATGCCTCAACATGTTAGTTTTCCAATACGGAAGACTATAAAAAATACTTTTCTTTTTCCAATTGTGACTGCGCTGCCTACCCGCAGCACGAATATTACGTACTGGAGGAGCCACCAAATCCTGAATTTCATATACCGTGCGGATATTTTCTTCCTCAATCTGCGATAACATTTCGACTCCTGTCATGATCTTTGGTGCTGGGCTGAACTCTCTAGAACCATCAAATGCCACTCTGTCCTTTCTGAACCTATGTTGGGGAGGGAGAAAACGCCTGTGACCCATGTATGCCCATTTTTTGGAATGTTTAAGCCACACAGATTTTTTACTTTTATTGCAACAAGGGCAAGCAAATTCCCCTTTAGTACTCCAGCCTGATAAATTTGCATAAGCTGGGAAGTCATTGATTGTCCACAATAAAGCAGCATGCAGTTTAAACATTTCATTCGTTTCGCAGTCATAAGTCATCACACCATCGCCCCAAAATTAATTCAACTCATCAATCAATGGCTGAAGGTAAACATCAATCTTATCCCCCGGACTTTTAGGTCCATCAATAAGAGTGGAAAGTAATATAAATTGTTTCTTCATACAAAGCCACAGAGGAAGATTATATGGAACCAACACCACGGGTCATGTGCTATGAGTTGCACCAACCATAGACTTGAATGGATTGAAACCATCTGCTGCCAATCCCAATCGGACATTACGAACATCTTTAGCAATGTCGGGATGTCTCTTATCAAAATCCTTCCATGCATGAGAGTCTGTCGGGTGGGTTAACATGTCACTTTCATGAACTCTTTCTGCATGCCATCTCATTAAATTAGAAACTTTAGATGACATAAAAAATCTTTTCAACCTCGGTTTAAGGGGAAAGTAACGCATTTGCTTTACGGCAATCAGTTTCCCCTGTATCGCAATCTGACTTTGACGAGTCTTATTTCCTCTGTTCTCTTTCCACCTGGAAGCGCCACAAACCGTACAAATATCCAAATGAGCAGTTTCATTTCTAAACAACATACAGTTGTTTGCACATGCATCTATAGTCTCATATGTAAAACCTAAGTTCTCTGTCAACTTACGAGAAAAGTAATACGACTCAAGAATCTTAGCGTCGACAGGAAGAACGTTTTTCAATAAAACCAAAAGCATGTCGAATGATGTGTCTGACCAATTATTCAAAGTCTTCAAATGCAACAAATCCACGATAAACGACAGTTTATTGTAAGACGTACATCCAGGATATAATTCTTGTTTTCGCATCATCAAGTACTTCATAAAACCTCCTCGAATCACGATCTGCACCAGAGCGAAGATTTATCTCACCGGTCTCAAGATTCTGGATGTCAATGCCTTCAGGATCAAACCCACGTACCATTTCAGTAAGCATTTCATGCATTGAATCAATCATCCTTGCAACAACATCCATCTGAGCTGC
Source organism: Viscum album (assembly GCA_963277665.1). Taxonomy (NCBI): domain Eukaryota; kingdom Viridiplantae; phylum Streptophyta; class Magnoliopsida; order Santalales; family Viscaceae; genus Viscum; species Viscum album. The sequence continues at coordinate 346,187,714 of OY728134.1, read as the reverse complement.
ATCAGTATTTTGACAACGAACATATTCTTCTCCATGACGAGTCCAACTCTTATAATTTTTCAGAAATCCATTAAAGAAAAGGTGTTCCCTCACAGTATCTCGTGTGAATTGATATCTGTTAGCACATTTTCTACATGGACAAATAATATAGTCACTTTCAAATCCACTCATGAAGTCAATAAACTGCATAATGCCATTGAAATATTCTCTAGACGTTCGATTTGGAAGAGCAATCCAACTGTTATCCATAATAATATCTGTATAACAAACATTTACACAATACTTATTACATTTACATTTTTCAAATCAACTATATTCAAAATAAATATTAACCATTTGTTTATGAACCATTGATAAAATAATAATGTAACTGAAAGCTCATGTTACCTGATTGAGCTACAAACCTGAAAGGGAGGGGAGCCGAAGGCGGTGCTGCGAGGGAGAGGAGGCAGCGAAGGGGAGCCGGAGCCAGTGGCGGTGCGGCAAGGGAGGGGACGGGCGGCGGTGGCGGCGGAGAGCTGGAGGAGAGGAGGCGGTGAGGGGACGGGGGACGGGCAGCGAGGGGGGGGGGGGGGGTGTCCAGGGTCGGGGGGGGGGGGGGGGGGGGCTGTCCGAGGTGCGGGGAGGGGTGTCCGGGGTGTCGGGGGCCTGTCAGGGGTGCGGGCAGGGGTGTTCGGGGTGTGGGGGTGTCCGGGGTGGGGGGGGGGGGGTGTCTGGGGTGCAGGGGGGCTGTCGGGGGTGCGGGGTGGGGTGTCCGGGGTGCGGGGGGTCTGTCCGGGGTGCAGGGGGGCTATCCGGGTTCAGAGGGTGGGGGGGGGGGTGTCCGAGTGCGGGGGGGGGGGGGGGGGGATGTCCGGGGTGCGGGGGGCTGTCCGGGTTCGGAGGGTGGTGTCCGAGTGCAGGGGGGGGGGGGGGGGGGCTGTCCGGGGTGCGGGGAGGCGTCCGGGGTGCGGGGGGCGGTCCGGAGTGCGCGGGGGGGGGGGGGGGGGGGGGCTGTCCGTGGTGCGGGGAGGCGTCCGGGGTGCGGGGGGCGGTCCGGAGTGCGCGGCGGGGGCTGTACGGGGTGCGGGTGCCATCCGGGGTGGGGGGGGGGGAGGGCCAAGAGGCCGGAGGGCGGCGGCCGGAGGCCCGAGGGCGGAGGGCGGCGGCCGGAGGGCGGGCGACGGGGGAGGGCGGGTAGCGGGGGAGGCCAGGCAGCGTGGGAGGCCGGGCGGCGGGGGAGGCCGGGCGGCGGGGGAGGCCGGGCGGCGGGGGAGGCCGGGCGGCGGGGGAGGCCGGGCGGCGGGGGAGGCCGGGCGGCGGGGGAGGCCGGGCGGCGGGGGAGGCCGGGCGGCGGGGGAGGGGAGGGCGGCGAGGGAGGGCGGCGAGGGAGGGAGGGTGTTAGGGCGGCGATCGGGGGGGATCGGGGTCGAGGGAGCGCGGGGGGGGGGGGGGGGGCGCAGAAGCCCCCCGTTTTTTTTATGTAGGTTAGCGACCGCCATTGGCGGTCACTATTGGTTAGCTATAGCGACCGCCAATGGCGGTCGCCCGAGTCTGGGGGGCTTCAATGCCCCCTTTTCTTGTAGTGTATAGAATTTTTTTAAATTAATCATGTTTTATGTTTTAATGTTTTATATTTTTTTAAAAATGGATAATTTTTTAGAATTATTCTCTTGTATTAATGTTGTATGTCATGTATTTATGATTACTTAATTCATTGAAATAATAAACCTAAAAAGATCCCCAAATTGTAATAATGTATGTTCTTGTGTAAAATTCAAGATTAGGTAACGTTTTAAGGTAATTTCCTTATTGAGAGCATGGGACCAGGTTGAGGCTTGCGATGCTGTTGGAGTTTACTATTACAATATTCATTTATATATGCTCCAGTTGTTATATTACAATCTTTCATCTACTGTTTAATTTTGTTGTATGGTATTATTGGTTCCACGATTGTTTACTATTGTTAATCCCTTGTGTATATTCTTCCAATGGGGGAACATTTACCCCATTAGCATACCTAGGCCCTCGCTACTAGTCAAGAGGCTCTGGTGTTTTATGAAATAATTTTTAGGCCATGTGGCCAATCAGGTATGGGGAACCTTTGTGTAGCACCCAGAACCTGGACATTAGAGAATCATCTTCAAGTTTTATTCCACTCCCCATATCACTAATCTATCATGTAATCCATCAATTTCTTATTAGGTTGGGATCAAGCTGATACATCTCTTTTTGACTCATTTGAAGATTGGTATTTGGATATAACCATTCAAAATATAATTAATAAGCAGGATTAGAAAAATTATATTGATCACACCACCAAATTAGCTAGACTATATAAATATTTTTATGGTGCATTCCTCCTCTCAAATCTCCATTTGGAAGCTACAATGAGAGACTTCAAAAATTAATTTTTCATTTCTGAGAAGATAAGAATATGCTTCCCTGTGTAAAAAGAATGTCATAAAATTAACATATAATCCTCAAAAGTCCAAAATGAGGTGATAATTGAAGCCCTTATCCATGTGAGGTACCATGTCATTAGCCCAATGGAAACAATTATATGTCATACTCATAATTTTCTATGAGTAGGGTTGAACCGAAAAAAACTATCCCACCACCATAAATTAGATATAAAAAATGGTATGCATGGTCGAAGTCCAAATTGGATTAGTAGAACAATATCTATCCCCATGGTTTCTACAGGGCATGAGTCCCCCAGTATATGAACCTGTATTAGAAAATCAACTGAATTTTTAAGATGCACCTCTCATTTTATGAGGTTTTCTCTATAACTTTTTATGAGTAGGTTTAGGTGAACTATAGAGTTGAGTATTACGTATGTCTAATGTTTATTAGTACATCCATGAATTTATAGGAACATCATAAGTATGTAAATTTCCTAAAGAAGAATCATGATGTATTTTCTAGTAGTTATATAGAGATTCTAGGAATAGAAATTAAGACTTTTCCTACTATCATGGTCTCTATTAGAGTCATTGTAGGTACATGTATCATCCAATGAAAATTCACCCCTCTCAGGGTGCCCTCATTGTGGATAAATTTGATAAGATTAAAAAAACCAACCACTTCAAGGAAGTTTTGTACCTGAAGTGGATATCCATCATCATCAAATCCATGAAGAAGAATGGGAATATTAGAGTATGTATCAACTTAATGGACATCAACCTCCATTTTCTAAAGAAACATATTCACCTTCCGTTTACAAAGCTTTTGATCGATGCCGCATCTGGGATCTAGGATCTCTCCTTCAAGGATGGATAATTTGTGCACAACCATATTATGATGGGCCCTACATATGATGAGTCTAACACCTTTACTGATTTTTAAGGTAACATATGCACTAATTTTATTACCTTTAGTCTAATGAATCTATGAGAAACACATCAAAGATCCATGGTCTATATATTCTAAATTAATCTCTAGATTCTAGTGGAATTTTATGTGGATTATTTGGTTTGGAAATTACAATATCATTAGGACCATATAAGATATCTTAAGAAATTGATTGGATTCTTTTAATCCCAGAGTTTTAATATGAAACCCATTAAGTGTGCCATCAGGGATACCTATAGAATATTTCAATGCTTCTTTATATGATACTGAGGTATGATATCGATCTATAGAAGATCAATGATATTGCTCAGATGGATCCTATGAGAAATATCTTAGACATCCGAGGCTTCAAATAAAAAATAGCCTACATAGGCTGATTCATTGTGATTATGTCTAAAATGTGAAAATCCTTAAGTTTTCTCATGAGGAAAGGTACCATCTATTAGTTGGATGATGAATTCTAGACTATATAGGAAGAAATGAAGATTATTATTCTACGGAATCTGATTCTAATGCCTAATATCTTCACGAATAATGTGGTCCTTTTTCTAATATCATAGGAATGATCAAAGAGCATTTTATTGCTCAAAAGAACACAGAAGGGGGAGAGAAATATTTATAGTATCTCAGTCATAGGTTCCTCAATTCAGAGTATGTATAATTTCTTATCGGGAAGAGATTCCTTGTGATGGGTTTCACAGTGCAGATTTTGTGGAATTATCTACAATATAATGAGATGTAACTGATATTATATATAGACACAATAAATTATATCTTAATTTCCCTGTGTTTACAAGATGGCTTGAACTCTGTGAAGTGATCCTCCCGCAGTTCAACATCATGTTCATTCTGAAGAAATACATCAAGGGTCATAAATTGGATGAATTTCTAGAAACTTATAGAGAACTTGAATAATTTACTCTATATATATAGATCCCCATTGAGGTAATCTTTTTATCATACCTGGTTATTCCATGATTGAATAGTCCAATCAATGTTTCCTCATAAGTTTGCAGGCTCCAAAGTGTAGGGCTAGGGATAATCTTCATTACACCTATATTGGTTTTACATCTATAATCCATCATGTTATCTAAATAATTCTCAAAAAATGAGTCCGAGTATGAGGTGATAATTACTGGTTTCAGGATTGTAAAACCCTAACTATATTATGAGATATATAGTTTTTGATTTCTATGATATCTTGTGTTGTATGCTAAAATAATACAATAATGTGATACATGGAACAAAATATTAGTTAGTGGCATATGAAAAACTATTCTTGGATTCTGTTGCACACATGTTTGAGATCTTTCGATAGATTTCATTTCATTAAAGACCATGTTTAAACAAGAAATAAAATTTTATTTTTGTACCATATGTCCTATTTGTTATAATTCTAGGTATAAATTGTATTAACTGAATTATGAAAATATTTTATTCACATGTATATATAATTAATTATTTGTTTATCAGTTAGTAATAAATTAAAAAACCCCTTTTAAATAAAAGGAAGTGTTATTCAAAAAAAAAATTAAATAAAAATAAGTGAGTTTATAAAATACTAAATTAACTCTTAATGGAATTTATTAAAAAAATTTATTATATAATATATTAAATATAATGTTGAAAATTCATCTTATACTTTCTCTAAAAATTATATAATATTAATTTATTTTCTTGAACAAAATATGTATTTTATAAAAATAATGTTTCACCTCTTTTTGATGAAGAACTCATTTAAATTCTTGTTTTAACACCTTTTAAAATTCTATTTCCAAAAATAAAAAATTTACTTGAAATATGAAGGACCTCGAAACACCCTAATAGGGGAGGGGGAATCAGGGTGTAAAATTATTCTTTTAAACTAATAAAACATGTTTTCGAATTGGTAGGAACATTTCCATCATTTTTCATGAGAAATGGAAGGAACAAAATCACATGCAGCATGAGGACACAACAATTAATTGTTTTACAACAAAGTGATATATCCAAAGAGCATACATCGATAGGATTTCGGTTATATGAAATTCTGTTAGTATTTACTAGTTGTTTATTACAAAATATTATCATAGTAACTCTATGATAGGAACACTTCCTTTATATAGTTTCAGGGATAGAACACCACATCCCTTGGATCACTTCCATTAACCCCCCTGATCATTGTGTTAGGAAGAATCTGAACATATTTTATCGAATTGAAGGTTGCTTTAATGGTTTATCATTAAATCCTGAATCATTATATTTATATAGATTATCTATTGAAGTAACATTAACACCCCTATGAGTAATTCACATTTCCACACTATGTTAGTTCATGACCTCATCCTTCACGAACTGAACGCCTTATTCCACAAACCATGTTACATCATGTACCATGAGTGCTTCCTCTATGAACTACTCTGGCTCCGCTGTGTACTAATATCCTTCCATAATATACTTCCATACTCAGTTTACTACCTTAACAAACAACATCTATTTACTATGTTTTCAAACCACAACCTCGTGCTGCTTCTTCTCTATAGAACAACTCCTACAATGCTAACTATCATCCGTGTATGGGTCTTATTCTTCTACGTATTATCTTTCATAAACTATTCTAGACATCTCCTAATTTCTTTAATATTTTTAATAAATATCATTGCATTGTTGTATTCCCACAAACTACTTCTAGATTTCATAGAATTACCCTCAGACTTATTTTAATCTCAAATATGGACTATAATGATAGTATTAGTTCTCATTATATAGGAAAATAGATCCGTATAATATGTTAAACTGAGAATTACCAAATACATGATATGTCACCGCCTTTACAGCGTACTGTGTATCTCCCATGAACAATTTTCCCTACGCGATATGTGTACCTCCATTCTCCCAAAGAGGCGACACAAATCTCTACATCATTTCCTCAAACAAAACCCTTAACAAATTCTTACAACTCCACCTTATTTTCTTGAACAAAATATTGTTCTATGACTGTTCACTTTCCATGAACCACAAGACCCAACACAAACCACAAAACTTCGCATTAAACCATTTTTCATTCGGTGAACCATTTTCGTTTTGTTTGGGTTGCACCCTTCATCATCCGTGAACCGTTCCCAGTACATGGAACAAAGTTCACATCCTATTCTAAGAGGATAAAATTATTTTATGATTTCATCTATAAAATAATCTATTCTTTTTCAAAAAAACATACTCCTGATTTTGAGGCCCAATAAATTGGAAAATGCTTGGGAACTGTGATACCTTCAATACCACATTCATCTTCAATCATAAAGCAACATTCCTTTCAAACTCCTTGACCAACACAATGTGTATTGACAAAAAATAAAAACAATACTCCTTATCCATGAATGACCATATTTCATTGTAAGATAATCATGATAAAAAAATTTCATTCGATGAATTTTCAATAATTTTCATATTTGTATCAGGATTTAATGAATAATGAAATTATAAATAATTTTATTTCTAACAAAAATTTATAATTAAAAAAAATTAAATTGGTTAATTTGTATTCTTTAATTTTTTATAAATTTTAATTGATTATATTTTTATCATTCAGGTAATTTTCATTAATTTTATATTCGATTTTTTGATAGAAACATTTCAATCTTTTACAATGATTTAACATTAAAAACTCAGTTTCTCATTCAGACTATATTATTATTTTTAAATAAATTACTATTAATATTGTGTTTTGAATACTTATAAATGCATTCAACATTCTGAGTCTGTGAGACTGAATTATTTAAATGGATTTCTTTTATTTTTGTTCATTATGAAAAATAACATCCTTATTTTTTATTAATATAGTAAAAAAATAAATCCGGTAATTATGGGGAAAAATATATTATAAAATTACCCTAACACATGTACTAATTCATTTTGATGAGTTTATTTTGAACTAAATAATCCTTAGGTCGAAATGGTATCCATTAGAATCTACTTGAATTAGATATGGACATTTAATATATTTTGTTTACAGAAATGTAAAATATATACCAATCACCTTTAATAAATATTCAATTTTTAATAAAATGTTATAAAAAATATTTGTCCAAAATAAATAGTTACATGAAATAAAAAATATTTTTCATTATCTTGGAAATTTATTTTTAATTTTTAGAAAACAAATATTTACCAAAAAGGCATATACATTGATGATGTGAAAATTATTTAATTGATGAATTATAAATAAAATATGGTTTATCAAAATGATAATTACAATTAAAATAAAAAACACAAGACAAAATCATATTAATCATGTAAAATATAGACCATAATCACCCAAGGATATAAATATGGACCATTTGGAGGCACAAGGAAATAATTATGATACTTATAAAATTTTACTTGAATAGAATTTAAAGTTGTCACATTCATCTTTTAATAAATAAAACATTTTTATTTTAGAATTTTATATGAGATATTTTAGAATATAAGTATTCATATGAAATCTACAACAATTATCTTCATTAGAGTTCTTTTTATTTTTACCAAATGATTAAGTATATTAAATAATTACCAAAAAATGATGTAGTAATTATATTATTAATGGAAATTTCAAATTAATGGTATTAAAAATATTAAAATAAATATAATTTTGGATAATTATTATATCCAAAAAAATAATATGTTAAATTTTACACATAAAATAATAATAATATTTTTTTTCTAGAGTATCAAATATTATACTGATATTTTTAAAATTTGATGAATTTTATAATGTCAAAATAGACACTATTGATATCTTGTTAAAATAAATTTTTATTAAATTATTTAAACATCTTAGAATATACATTAAAAAATATAAAATTAATTAATATATGGTTTATAATATTATATATTTCTTGTTTATTTTATAGTAGAAATAATTTTTGTAATCATTAATCTCTTTTAATATTGAATTATATTTTCATTAACTTAAAATTAAAATTAAAATAACTAAGGGTTAATTAAAAGTATACTGTCTAAATTAACACAGATATTTTATAAAATTTATTTTTTAATGAGGTCAAATATATATGTCATCTAATAATCTTAAATAGGAATTTTAGGAGGTTTTATGATGAGCATTGAATTTATTATAAATTATCATTTTTAGATATATCAAGTGTTACCCTCATCAAAATTATAAAATCTGACATCCTCCATCGATTATTCACTACATTTTGAGACTCCATGATCAATTATCGTCAACAAATTTTAGTTATAAACACTCATAGTTACATACTATAGGTTATTTTCTTCACCAAAGTCCATATGTAGTTCCATTATGAGGGGATCTAGAGGGAGCACCTTAATGAAGAGGTAATCTCTTATGTGTATTCATTCAAAATTGTTTGTTCTTATACATCCTCTTAATGAATAGTTTGCATTAAAAAGTAGTAAATACAATATCAAATATATTACGAACTTTTAAAATAATTATTGGGAAACAATATTCAGACTTTTATCCATCCAACATAAAATTAAATCATCACACATTTGTTCCTAAGGCTTACAGTCTCCACATCGTAGTGTAATCTATTTTTCAGCACCACATTTCTTCGATGGGTATAATGATGGAAATAATAAATTTATATTATTATTATTACATGATATTGATTCAATTACAAAAAATATACCATCCACTTAAATACCATTTTAGAATTATGGGAATGATATTGTTGTTCGTGCACTCATACAGACTACCATCTCCACGACGTGATGAAACTCATTATCCATGATCTCATAGAAATCATGATTTGATAAATTTATAGAATAAATAAATATGATATATATTAAATTATTACAATATATAATTTATATAAAATAGTCCCATAAAAAATAATTCGGATTTTTATGACAAAGCATGATTCAAAAAATTCCCAAAAGAAGAGTAATAATTAACGATTATTATGCTGGTAATAATATGATCACATATGTGATCATAAATATGAATATGGTTGTTGATAAATTTTATAACACACTCTAATAAATTAAAATAGTCTTTTTGATAAACATCAATGAACACAGACCAAATGTAAGGTATCTATGTCTCACCTTTATTTATATGAGACACAATCCTTATACTCTACTTAATTCATTTATGCGGTGTATATATTTCCCAATAATTACTTTCATGAGTCTTATCCAGATGATTTTGATATTTGTATATAATTATAACTTTCCTTAATTTATTGAGAATATTATTCTATTGATTTTAAGAGATAAATATTTATTTCTCATCTTCCTCATTATTTGGGAATATTTTCTTTTAAGTATCTATTGTAGAATATATATCATCCATGTCCATGATTTCAAAAAATGTTTTCAAATAAATGTTTTACAATTATCATATGTATTTGTAACTAACTTTTTACAATTTTTTTAAAATTTTCATTACATTGTTTGAAAGGAATATTTTTCTTCATTTTGCAATGAAAGTACTCTGTCACTATTCCTCAAAGGTACGAGAAGAATTTTATTTTAAGTTATATAGAATGAACTAAATTTCCCACCATCATGGAACCATAATGATTTGAAACTTCCTTAACAGACATAAAATTTTGTTATAAAGCATATTTATTTTCTATTATAATTTCACATCATTTTATGAAAAAAAATCAATGAAGAATGATATTTTCATCAAAATTTGTTTTTAATTAACATTTTTACATTATTTCACATCTAAGATGAGATCTTGTAGTTTTACTAAGGCCATTTTTCAAATTATTCATGTTTTAATTCATGGGTTTTTTTGATGGAATGATATTTGTGAACCCTACTTCTATTTTTTGGGGTATATGGTATTGAAACCCACTACTTTCATGGGGTATTCTTTTGATGAATGATTACGAAACTTGTATATTTTCCAAAGGTTATGATATGAATACATGTTTATGATTCCCATTTCTTTTCATTGGTTATCATATGATTGTATATGATATTGTGGAACATGTAACTATGATGACATTATGAAATGTGTGGGAATTATATCTCATTCTGATGCATTGGATAAAGATCAATAACTCATGAGGTATATAAGTTATGTGCGAACCTGATTTCATATTCCAAATAATATTTAGGTACCTGGTTTTCATATCCAAAATTATATGCGTGGACTAATTTTCCATATACATATGATTATCCAAGGGTCTGATTTATGGTTGTTAATTTAATAAGAGATCTTATTATTATTTATTTATGTTAAAAATGAAATTAGTTTCTTTTTATGCCACAATATCATGCATTATATCAATTATATGATCTTATAGATTATATTATTTGATTTCATTTTAAATCATGTATTCCATTGACATGCAAGGAATGATATTATAATGTTGTGATAACATTATAATACACTTGATGTTCATTTTATATTTACATATCAACCTCATTTACTCTTACTGGGTATTTTACCTCACCACATTTTATGTTTTCATTCCCCTATGTTATAAAGAATAGTTTTAGGTAGGTGTAATAAATGGGAATATTTTTATAGGAAACCTTAAAGATTATTCAGTAGAATATAATTTTACATTCCATGTTTCCAAAATCACTAAACCAATATATTCATTTGTAATCTATTTATATAATGTATTATATATTCCCCTAAGTAATGTAATATCCATATCCACCAATATCGGGTCTCTATAGTTGGAATAAATGCAATGGTATAGTTAACTATTATAAAAAAGGATATAAAATATTTATTGAGATCTCTACAGGTATTTATATGGTTATGTATAGGGATTTTATATGGATAAGTATAATTATAGGATATAATCCATGAATTTTGGAAGTGATCATGAATAACCATGGATTAAACCTAAGATATCATAGATTCAAATATTATAATTAATTTCCAATAATTATGTGTTTTTAATCTAGGATAAGAGATCTCAAAATTTTAATTCTATTATTAGTGAATAGTAAGAATTTGATGGAACATAGTTATCATTGAATTCTTCAGAAGTTGAATGCATGGGAATTAAATGACCAAAGTAGAATTCTCATGAAGAAATCTAGAAGGTGGTATGAAAATTGGTTATACAACTAAGGATAAAGAGACTTCAAATGAAATATGAAATGTTCAGGATTATCTATCAATATTGTTTAACATAAACATAAGAATCATTATTAGATAAAGAATTAAGAGCCTTAATATATGTTTCACTTATTATATTATTGGAGTGAAAAAATTAATGAATCCTACTTAATGGGTTATGAATAATTTTGGATGATTGATGTGTATATGTTTTTAAATTCAATGAATATGTATATGTATTTTAAGAAATTTCTTTATATTATGGATTTAAACTGATGTGTTGAATGTTGATGAAGACATATAAAAGTGATTTAAGGGGATGGTATTATTGATATTAAGAAAAGTTAACCCTTAATGTGTTCAATATGTGGAGAAAATTGTGTTTGAGTTGGATAATGATATATTGGATATTATTATTTGAATAATAGTAATTAAGGAATTGTTCACATGTGTGTTATGCTATCATCGATGAAGTTTTTACAATTTTGGACCTAAGGATTATATCCAACAAACATTTTAATAAAGAAACATGAATTTTTTAAATATGGGTTTTTTTAATTAATGTTATTACCATGTTTCAAGAGAAAACAGTTTAAATGCACTCATATGTTAGGAATGTGACAAACAAGAGATTATTTATGATATATGGGTCATAAATGTTAAGCTGAATTAGTGAATTACATTATAATGTTATGGATTTCAAGCTTTATGAAGTATTTTAAGGTGATGAATTTTTGGAATGTTAATGAAAAAATTAAAATGATGTCTGTGAGATTAATTTTTTTCCCACCATAGGCATATTTTGGTATATTTAGTAACACGTGTTGACCTTATTATTGTAAAGAATGATCTAATTTATTATCAATCTATGAATGGATCTCATGATTTTATAGTTTTTCCAGAATTAAAAATTCAACATCATTCTATGGACTATTACAAGAAAGGTTTATTGATAATGGATTGTAAAATGGTGTGATTGGTCTGAAATCAAGTATGTATATATTCTCATGAAATTTCATGAACATTAGAAAGAAGATAATAATATAAAAATATTATCATTTTTATCACCATTTTTATGAAATCAATAACCCCATTAATAATTGACTAGTATATTGTTTTTTGATTGTTAACGTTCTAGGGATCACCTACTTTCATAGGATTAGTGGAATTTATCAATCTTTATGATAATTCATTCTTTATATCCTTTACCAAATCATCAACTATGTTCCTTTATGGAGAAACCATGTTATAAGTTATATTTTATAACCATTATGTTTCTTACATTCCTTTTAAAAATGATGTTTTTTATTATTTATTACAATTTGGGTTTCAATGAAATAATCGTTCAATTATTAATCCTTTTATAACCAATATGAATTTCAAGGGACAAATTCATTTAATGGGTGGTAGAATTTGAAACCACATGATTTTTAAGAGATATATTCTTCTTATATTCATTGATTTCTTCAGTTTATGTTATACCCATATAATATTGCGATAGATGCTATACTGTATTATCTTTCTGTATATGAAACACTATGCTCAACATGTGTTACAAATGAGTTTAGGTTCATTTGATAGATTTCATTTCACGCATGATCGAGTTTAAGAGAACAATTAAATATTATTTTGATAACTTGACACTAATAAAATATAATGGTGGGTGTTGAAATTATTAACTAAATTATGAAAATATTATTCACACATGTATATAAATGAAAATAAAACTCATTTTCAATAAAATGAAATCTTTTTATGAAAACTATTTAAATTAAAATAGTTAGCTTCATAAAATAAAAAAATCAATCTTGATGGATTTTATTAACAATATATATATACATATAATATTCATTCTAATGTTTAAAATTTATCTTATATGTTTTTGATAAATGATATATGTACAAATTCAATTTTTTATATAAAAGAAGTATTAAAAAAATTAGTATTCCCAACTTTTGAAGGTACACCCTTTATAGATGTAGTTTTTCAATATTTTAATATTATATTTGAAAAACTAGAATTTTTATTTTAAATGGGTGTATAAAAATTTAAATTGGATTATATTTTGATATTTTTCTGATTTATTTTCAGGTTTCGATGAATTCTAAAAATATTCTAAATTTTAATTTAGAAAATATTTTTCATCAAAATAAATTATATAATTATGAAATATTATTTAATTGTTTTCATATATAAATAGATTAATTTTTATATTTAGGTAACTAAAATTAATTTTAAAATTAATTTTTAAACAATAACATTTCAATCCTTTTCAATGTTTTAATTTTTAAAACACGTTTTCTCATATGGGAAATGGGGTTAATTTTAATTAAATTACTACAAATAATATCTTTTGAATTTAAAAAAACTAGTTCTATATTTTCAATTAGTGGGTCCAAATTATTTAAATTAATTTATTCAATTTCTGGTCATTATTATTTATATGTTCATACATTTTTATTAATATGGTAAAAAGTTATATCTAGTAATTAAGAGTAACAATATTATTTTAAGATTACCCTAACACATGTACTATTTTAATTTTATGAGTGTTTTTAGACCTAAATAATCATTTCATCTTTATTTTATCCATTTGAAGACACTTGGATGAGATTTGGAAATTTATTATATTTTATTTAAGGAAATGTTAGGTATGCCTCACTCAAATTTGATAAATATTTTATTTTTAATATAAGGATATACCGAACAGTAGTTAGACTAAAAATACACATTTAAAATGTAAAATGTTTTTATTTATAATGGAAATTTATTTTTAGTTTTTAGGAAATAATTAATTAATTTAAAAACATATATATATTTTATGCTAAAATTATTTAATTGATGAAAAATCCATAGGATAGTTTTTCCTAAAGTGATAATAACAACAAGTAATCAAAAAACAAGACCAAATATAATTGTATGAGACTATCAGGAAAAAAATAATACAGTGGTCTAATTATCAAACATTTAGATACACATGGAAAAGATTATGGCACATATACTATTTTACATAAAGTGATGTTAAAGTTGTCACATTCACTTTTTTGTAAATACAATTTTTTAAAGTTCGATTTTAATGAATATATATACAACTATAAATATTAAACTAAATTATAATTATATTGACTTCATTATAGTATTTTATTTTTAATTTTACCCAAAATAATTTTATTATATAATTAAGCAATAATAATGTAGTAATATTTTAATAATGGAAATATTAAGTTAATATTATTAAAAATTTCTAAATAAATATAATTTTGGATAATTAATATATCCAATAAATTGTCATGATGACATCAATCATATAGATATATAATAAAATATATTTTTTCAATGATAATATTTTATCTTGATATTTCCAAAAAAATCCAGGAAATGAATAGTTTCATAATTGACAATATTGATATTTTGTCAAAATAGATTTCATTAAATTATTTAAAAATAATATAATATTTTTTTTAAAAATAAAATAATTATGATATAGTATAAAATATTATAAATGTTTCATTTATATTATAAATGAAATAAAATCAGTAAACATTACACACTTTATATAATTAATCAATTATTACTTTAGTTAATATTATAATAGAATAACTAATGATTAATTAAAATGATATAGTATAAACTGACATAAAAACTTATTTAAATTTATTTTGATGATGAGATTACAACCCTATATCATCTAATATTATAAAATATTATATTTGGTTTTTTTTTAATTTTCATTGATAATATTATAAATTTATTTGATTGGAGATTCCAAATGTTCCATCACAGAAATTATAAAAGGGAACCTCCTCCCTTACTTATTTAGTTCCCTTTTAGAAATAAATATTGGCTATCCCTTGTACATGTACCTTATTAACATCCCTAGTAACATACTTGAGGTGTTATTCTTCCATAAAATATAAATCTAGTTCCTTTAAGAGGAGATCCAGAGGGAGTACGTTGAAGAAAAGGTAATATCCTCTACAAATTCATTCAAAATTGTTTCTTCTTCTACATCTCTTCATTTGTTGTTTAATTTTTAAAGTAATAAATTAATTATAAATTATATGATTATTTTTTATTTTTATTATTAAGAAAACATATTCCACCTTCTATCAATCCTATGAAAAATTAAATCACAATGTGTGCGTATGTACGACTTACCGTCTCCCAGTCATGGTTTAATTTATTTTTCACCACCACTTTAATTTGATAGGAATAATTAAGGAAATAATAACTATATATGATTATTTTAAAATTATATTTTTTTCTTAAAAAAATATATACCATCCACATCCATACTATTTCACAATAATTTTAATGATATTATTGCTCGTGCATACATACGACCTACAATCTTTAAGACACGTTGTGATTCATTATCCATGATATCATTTAAATAATTATTATATAACTTTAAATAATGAATAAATTTTATAAATTTTACATTTTTATCATTATATAATTGATATATTGGATAACCATGAATAATAATTGGGATTTATACATCAAAACATGCAATAAATAATGCCCAAATGAAGAGTTTTTTTTGAAATATTATTTATCTGGTGATAATATGATCACATATGATATAATAAATATAAATACGTGAATAGATCTTGTTTATAACACCATTTAATCCATTATACATGATTTTATGATACATATGAAAGAATTAATACCAATGTTAAGGGATTTATGTCTCACCTTCTGTTTTGTTTTAGAAATGAATTATACACTAATTGTTTCATTAATGTGGTTTATATACTACCCATGAATTACTTTTATGAGTCATATCTAAATAATTATTCAATTTCCATATCCTTATAGTTTTATTTCTTTTATGTGGTATATTATTCTATTTATTTCTTGTGATATGTATTTATTTCACAAACTCTTCAATATTTGGGATTATTTCTTTTCAAGTATCCATTGGGATATATTTATCATCCATGTCAAATTTTTACAAAAATGTTATCAAATACGTGTTTTAATATTATCTTATCTATGTTTAATGAAATTTTATACAATTTTTTTACATTTGACTAGATGGTTCAAATGTAATATTTTTTTGGTTTCAAAACAAGGTACTTTGTGTTTATTACGCAAAGTTATGTAAAGAATGTTTTCTTTCATCTTATACGACATGAATGGAATTTCCCACCATCATGGTGACATAATTATTTTAACATTCCATTAAATGTATATATTTTTATTTGCAATGGAAATGTTTTCTCTTAAAGTTTCTTGACATTTTTAGAAAATATTTTTATATAAAATGGATATTTTTCAAAATAATTGTTTTCATGCACTCTTTGAAAATTACTTCCCATATAAGATGACAATTGGTAGTGTTACTCATGAATTTTAGGTATATATTTCATTTTACCATTCTTGGATTATGATTTTATTTCTTGATGATTGTGAGCCAGAAGAACATACGGATGATGAGGGGTTTTTATCATGATTTAATGAATAAAAATTGGATTTCAAAATAATTATTTGGAAACAAAATTCCTATTAGAATCATCATTCTTGATCAAATAAGAGAAAACTCACAAAGAGTTAATATACATTTTGGAAAGAAGTTTTATTTTTAAATTAAATTTATTTTTAATGAATTCAAGTTGGAATCATGTATATCCATTAAAATATGAGAATAGAATAATAAAATTATATTTAAGGAATGTTAGAGTAATATTTATATCAAATAAGTCCTAAAATAGGTACAACCCAAAGAATAGAATTTGCGTTCGATATTCCACACACCTTAATTCCCACATTATTTCTTCTATTTTATGCCTCTTGAATAATAAAAATATATATATTAAAAAATAGTAAAGAATATAATTATAGTAACTTATAAAAATATTTATCAGTTATAATACCTTATTATATTTCTATATTTCCATGGATTAAAGTCAATAATTTTGATATCATGATTTTCATAAAAATTTCTCATTTCTCTTTCATTTGTTTAATTTTTCTCAAATTAATTTATATAAAATTATTATTAACTCCATATGATTATGATACATATAATTACTCATTTAAATATTATACATAATTAATATTATCCATTAATTATGATGGTTATAATAATTATCTTTGTAATCTATGTAGTCTATTGAACGACCTTTAATGGGATGTTGTTGCAATAGTGGGAAATTGACACATGCAATTTATATTTTTCCTAAATATGATAATTATTGTTGTTTAACATAATTAATATAAATTTAATTTACATCATAAGTAATTTAATAGTATATGGTTTTTAATTTAATTATATTAAAGATGAGAGACAATAAGAAAAAGGGAAGAGTTAATTGATACTTACTCTCTCCATGATGTATATTCTCTTGTATGAACCTATAAATCCCTTGGTAATTGTCATTATATTGTAACTAAATTCCTTTAATAATTATATATGGATTTATAGGTATGTTTTTTTAATGATCTTATTCTTTTTATGGGGTTGAATTACTGGTTTTCCAATGTAAAGTTGAGGGTTATTAAAACATGAAGAGAAGAATATTTTAGAAAACAATAATGATTAAAATATTATATTGAAGGTAAAAAGTGTACTATATATTTATTGACATTTTAAACCTCATTTTATTTAAGTTACATGATTTTAACAAACCAGATCACTCTATAATTCTAATTCAATAGATTAATCAAAAGGAACGCTCAATAAAATTAGAAAATAATAATTTAATGCAATAGTTTAGAATTTTATCCATTGGAATGTATTTATAGATCTAGAAGATATGTTTATCATATTTGAATGAATCATTAATTAAATAAATATTCTCATTTAAAATAATTTTCTTGAAAGGATTATTTAATTATTATATATTGAATGATGTAATTAATGTTACACTATTTAAGAGGAAACTATATTTTTAATATTCACCTGATAATTGATGTATTTTAGAAAATTTATAAAAAATCACCCTTGAAAAAAACTTTATTTGATGATTTCATAAATAGTATTCATTTTATTGTATTAAATTTTTATAAAATCCAATTCTTATTTTTTATATAAAACTAAAGATTTTTACAAAATAATTTTAATTACAATTTATTAAAACATTGCTTATATTTTCTTTGAGATTTTTAATCGTGATATAAATTTATTGGAACTACCAAATTATATTTACATAAAATTATATAGATAAATATTATTTATATAATTATTTAATATTTTGTGGTAAATTACTATTCCAATAGTCAGGTTACTATTCATAATGGCCATGTTTCTATTCCCAATGGTGAGGTTACTATTCCCAACTATTAGGTTATATGTCCCAATAACCAGGTTACTATTCCAATAGTTGCATTAATTTTCAAAATGTCAAATCCCCTCTTATATATTTAACTCCATTTTTTTATTCAATAATAATCTCAATTATTTTAAAGGTTCATTATATCCATTTTGAGGATATTGATTGGTTTATTATTATTATCATTTAATTCTACTATTTGGGATGTACGGGTGAATAATCTAGTAAATCAGGGTGATCAATATTTAGAAAATTGTATCTTTTCTATTTTATAATTTTTTCAGTTTTAAAATTTGGTATTTCAATTGGTTTAATTTCTAATTAATGTAAATGTTCTTATAAATGAAGAATTTTTTATGATATTCCTTAGGTGTCTTATACTGTAGAGTGTATTATATCACTAATTTATTTCAAGAAAAAAAAAATTTCTAATATCTATGGTGTTACATTCTAAAACCCTTGAGAAATTTCAACCATGATATTTCAAATAATATTTTCATTTTAGAATTTGTGATGGTAATATTGTATAAAACTTTCCTCTGGTTCCCATGACACATATTAATATTCATGGTTCCTATATATTAATTTAGAATGGTGTGTTTCCATGTTATGTAGAACAATGCCTCTACAGTTTAATATTTTCACTAGCTGCTCTTCGTATGAGAGGTCAATCTTCATTAGTACCACTAATAGATATAGTAAATGATGGGATCAGGTATGTACATCCTCAAGAGTGAAATATGGAACACACCATAGACATGATCCAAATATGGAGAAATTGAAAGTAGATGTTCCATATCTCCTAAGCCATAAATTATATAAAAAGTGTTAATGTACCTTGGGCTATGGTTCTCATTCATTCCAAAAATTCCTGAATCAATTCTTTGGAGATATTTAGAAATTTTTTTTTTCTCCATCCTAGATCTCGATGTGCCTTTGAGAATTTGTAACATTCTTCTTTTTCAAAAATAGAATATATTTTATATGATATTGGATAACCTGATCCTTCCCTATTTTTTCATTTACAAAATCAGGTATAAGTATATTCATTCTCTATCTTTATCTCAACATGTTGGAGTTCTACATCGCTTCCAATATAGTGCTTTATATATATCGACAAGAATACTCTAGTAGTAGATATTATTCAATTAGATCTCAGTTATTGATATATTATGATCACATTTCCATTCTAATTCCATTGAGAAGGATCATAGTGTGTCCTTATGCATATGAATTGTTCTTTCATATGGTCTATTACAATAGGGGTGATAATCCATTCTTAAATTCAATTTAGTACTCAAATAATGATAATGAATTTTCATGATTAAATAAGAGAACGTTGGATCCTATTAAAATATGATTTAATATGGTAACCCATACAACCTCACCATATCCTTCACATATATCGCAAAATGTTTTCCATGTGATAAATATTTCCAAACAATAATTGTTTTTCCATTACTAGTGATTTTATCCCCCACAAACAATATAAAATAATTTATATTGGATTTATGTTAGAAACCAATGAAAAATTCTATTGTGACCTTCTCCCATTTCTATATAGGTATAGGTTAGTTTACATTATCCATTTAGAAGTTAGTCCCTGTACATTATCATATTGACCTACCAAACACCTTTAGATATACATCTCTATATTCTTCATCATGTTTTTAAAGAAGATATTTTCTCAAAGATCATGGTATATGATGGAACATACATTATCGATGGAGAGTGTTGACATATGTAAATTATCTAATAGCTAATTCATTATCTAAATTGATGAAGTCAAATGAAACCTCCATCCAAACTGAATCTCAATGTCATAATCGATATGGAACTCATGTATCTTTCTTTTATTTATTTTATTCACATTATTTTATATATCCAAATAATATATTTGTTACTATATGATAATGTCTTAGATATATGGTTGGGAAATCATTTGGGAAAGGTTGGATGTATTCCCTTCCTTTATGATTTGAAAATACATCGGTTGAATATACATGAAGATATGTCCATTCTCAATCATCATAATTGATTTAGTAGTGGGTTATTTTATTCTAATAGAATTAACTACCATGTTTTCATTTCTTTCATTGTAGTGAATAAATAAATTATTCTCCTTGATAAGATATAACCATCTTCTATAATACTTATTTATCTCATTCTATATGAATATATAAATTATTCTATTATTATCGGTATAGATTTAATACTTCTCACCATAGAGATAATAATTTCAAATATTTTAAATGATAATCATTATATTGACTCCATATCATGCATCATGTAGTTTTACACAATGATATTCATCTATCCAGAGTCATAGACTATCACTTTATAACTCTACATAAGTATACAACCCACAACTTTCTTTGAATAATTACCTTATATCACAAAACCTACACTAATATTTGGTAAGATATGTAAATTGGTATTGAATAGAATCATCTTGATCTCCTTAATTAATTCCTCACATTATTCCATCAATACATACTGTACCCCATTATGTATAAACATTATTAATGGGATATAAAAGCGGGATAAATTTATCAGAAAATGTAGGTAGAACTTAGAAAAGCTATGAAAGCCATAGATTTCTATATCATCAGTGAGTATAAGTCATTATTCAATATACTTTATCTTTATAGGGTCCACAGGAATTCCATTACATGTGATCACAAACCCTATGTATTCAACATTATACATCCAAAAGCCACTCTCTAAAAACATAGAATACATTTTCTCTTTCATTAATGATCTATAAATATCCTCATATACTCACTATGTACCTCCTTCATTACCAATTAATGGACTCTATCATAAATAAATGGTATAAAAAAAATTATGTTAGTTTATAATGGCCACATTCATAAAACCCATGATAATTTAAGTGGAATAAGTATGTCAAAATTCCATCACTATTAACTCATTGTTCCCATACATAATACAAAAATATGTATCTTGAATATATAACTTCTTCAACATTAGATGACAATATCTATAATGAACATCAACCATTGAGATGTATTGTGCTCCCATAATTGATAAAAAAGTAATAAATAAATAGAACTGGGTTTATTTTCATTATGTGATTGTTTTTTATTTTTCATAATAGATACAAAACCACATTTATAAATCCATATTATATAAAATTAACATTGGAAAACCCCAATGTGATGCACTTGTTCTGATGAAGCATCGGTCGAAATTCTCTTACAGTTTCTTCTTTTAATCCTCTTATATGATATGGGTCATCCAATATATGAATCTTGAGATTATAGTGGCTCTATGTATGAGATCTTTTGAAACTATACCTCATTATCTATGGGAATCCCAGCTGAATATTTGTGAACTACTTCTACTTATTACCTCAAAGTTGTTATTTCATCAAGTTAGATGATTTAATTCAACACAACTATTTTGGAATTGTATTATTCTTAGTTGGGTATCAACACACACTTCAATGAAGGAATTTACAATGGAAATTCATGGTATTCATTTAATATATATGAGATTATGGGATAGTTCAAAATATTAAATGATATTTTATTTTCATGATAGAATATGTGCTGTAAATAAACTGATATGCAAGCTATTCCCAATATATAATCTAATTACTCAAAGGGATGTTTTGTGAGATTCACTAGAAGAATCGTAACAAAAAAAAATTATAGGAGATGTTTCCAAAAAATTATTTTCAATGAATTAAAAACAATGTTTACATTTATTTACTTAATGGTATCAGGACTTCGATTCAATACTTACAAAAATCATACAGGATAAAAACTAATCTCTAGAAACAAATAAAATAATACATTTTAAATTGTTGAATGATTAGGAAATGTTATTTTTAAGACATTATTTTCATGATATACTTTATATGTTGTGTTGGAATATAATTTCTTTTATCTAGATGGATCTAGTGGTAGCTCAATCTTATTACCCATATTTAACCATCGTTTAGTGAACTAGCTTACCCAGTGACCTTGTTCCTTACAACTAAAGCATTGAACCACTATTGGTGAATTTTGAGGTCTATTCCTTTACTAAATAATTTTGGATAGGTTATTCATTTATATTAAATATTCATGAACATGGTGGTCTTTTCTCCAAAAATTGATGAATCTCCTTGTCCCATAAAAGAAATTTCTAAGACAATTCATCACATAATTTTAGAAATGTGGGTAGTCATTTTAACATTCCTTCTAATTCATTTGAACCACCATATTAAATATATATTCTTCCCTTATTATATCCATAAGCATGGTACGATTCACTAAACTCTATTTCTAGATCGTCATAACATTCAAAAATATCTTCATAACTCTAGACGTCTTGGATAGATAGAGGAATACAAATGTGTGGTATTAGTCTTCCAAATAATTTATCATTATTAATAATAAAAATTAGTCATATCTTTTAGAAAATGTAAATTATTCTTATTAAAATGTGATAGATTCAACTCTATTTCTTTCAGCTCTATGAATTTAATTTCTATGCATGTTCAACGATTTTGAGGGAAAATATTTATAAAAAAATATTTTCATAAAATATTTCCACTATACCTCTACTATTATACCATTAGACATGATTATATTTATTAATTCCCACCATTGGTAAAAAAATCATTCTGAAATATAAATGGACAGAGTCACATACTTATTCTCATAACAATTGATCGTAGAAAATATTTTCTCTATTAAGATAAACAAATAATACATAAAAGGTTATTTAGAAGTCCCACTAAACAATTGTGGTCATTGAAACATAAATTAATCAATGTATAAAATATAATTATTGGGTGAGGGTAGATGTTTCACATGGTTAATGTAATTATTTTTAGCCTGAGACAACTGGTTATGAATTTCTATGATATTTCTTAATCCAGGTCACATGGCATTGTGGATGCCATTATGAAAATCACTTCATTATCCCTTATATGGTTTATTTATTCATTTCTATTTGTTCTTATAATTTCAAAAAAAAATCTTTTATAAAATTTTAATTCAAAAAGCAATAAATAACTTGTTCTTTTTCACAATTAACTGTAAAGACATATCTTACAAGATCCCTATGTTTATCCTTTTTCAAAAATAATACTTCATGTATAATTACATATAAATTTCCTTATCCAAAATGTTTCACTAATACTCAATAATTATAATTAAAAAATTTACTCAAATATGATTTAATAATATCTATAGATAGTATATTTTTACATTCAATAATATTAATTAATTTTAATGATATTTAACATATTACAATTATATATCCAGGATCAAAAGTTTTACTATATTGGGAAAATTTTATCATACATAACTTGAAAAAAATAAAAAATTTATATTTATTTAAAATATTCTTTTTATACTTCTACATATCATGTTCTCCTTATTACATGTAGTCACCTGTTGATATAAATCATAAAAATGGGTTAGCTAAAATTATAGTAAGATGATGAGTAATAGACATGAATAATTATAACATGAGTGAGAATAATAATACCAATCATATCATAATATTATTATCATCATAATAATCATGTTGAGAAACATTAGATAGATTCATATAATTGGAAATGCATATAAATTATACATCATGTCATAGTGGTAAAACATTGTTCTGAAAAAACATACATCATGTTAAAGAATAAGATATGTGAATAATGGAAACATCATCATTGTGAAAAATGATGGTATCATATTCATGAATAATACACATCATCTCATCATATACATCACATTACAAAATTTATTATTTGGGTATATAATTGTAGCCCCACCAGTCACATATAAACATTTACATAATTATTCATTTAACATAGATCCCATTTAATTCAGATATTTAATTTAAAAAATTGAGAGGAATGGGTTTCATAAGAATTTAACCAATCATTATTTAATGTATAAACTTGGGGTTAATGAATGAAAAATTGGGAAACATGTTTTGAATAAGAATCATCATTCGTGATCGAATAAGAAAAAAACAAGATGAGTCAATATATGTTTTTGAAAGAAGTGTTGTTTTGGAAAAATTTTATTTATCATACAAACAAGATGAAATCATTTATATCCAAAAAAGGGTGGAATGGTGAACTGATATCTGAGGAAAAATATAGAAATATTTATTCCAAATAATTCATGAATGAGGGATAATCAAAATTAAATTAGTTGGGTTCAATAATCAATGTACCTTAATTTATACCTTATTTCATTTCACTTCAAGAAATAGAATACTTAACATAGGTTTATTAATGAAAATATCCAAGAGTTAATTATTTTAATTTATAAAAATATTTATCAATTACAATCATTGAATTATATATTTTCATTAATTTTGATGAAATTGATCCATTTTTGTAACACCCTGACCCCAGTTACCCAGAGTCGATGCATTATTTTAATTCAAAGGCATGATTACAAGGAATCAAGTCCTGAAGGACTGATCAGTTTAACAGTCTTGGAAAATAGATTACATACATGAATGTTACATTACATATTATAACATACAAAATAACATAAATAATCCTTTATGAACACCATTATTCCCTTGGATTAACCCTTCATATCAATCACAATACACTTCTATGAATCCTGGGAAAAATAAAACATAGAAAGGGGTGAGCTCAGATGCTCAATAAGGATAAAAATATAGCAGAAAATTTAATAAATAATCATAAACATTTAAGGAAATGTATAACTAAAACAAAAGCCTTTTAACCTTTAATTTTAGCATAATATGGCAGAAATAAAATGAAATAATTCCATTTACTTATTCACATGAATATTCTATTAATCGAATAATCACAGGCAATATCAATAAACACTTTCATAAGGATGAAATGCATAATGCCAGACTATAATAACCACGTAGCCACGACCTCAAGCCAAGACTACCAGTCATATTTTTTCAAGGCCCTGTTCCAAGACACTAGTTTTTCTCATGAGACCTACCGATGCATTTAGGAGCTATAGCGGGCTCCACCCGTCACATACTAAGTCCAATTCATTCCTTATATGTAAAGGTTTAAACATAACATAAACATTCGTATTAAAACTAGCATAAGAAATATCAACAATTTAACCATAAGTCATGAATGGTATAAAAATAACACATCCACAGTAAAATGTATCTCAAAACCGTTAATATTATATGGAAGTTTTGTATCATAATAAATCAACCTCAATCAAAAATAATATCCAGTAAAGGATGCTGACATAGTTAAAAATGATGAGTAAATTTTTTTGAGAGAGATAACCTTTTTGTAAAATTATTTAAAATTCACACATTTATAAAATAAGTAATTTAAATGATATTTTTGAATCAAAGTGTCTGATACCACTTTGATAATTTTGAAAAGAATTATCATTTTTAAACATTCATGTTCATATGAATAAATCCTTAAAATCATTTTGAAAACATGGAAATTAATTAAAAATATTTAGAAAGATAAATCTTTAAAACATTAAAAATTCTGATCTTGATAAAGAGTACCTTTCAAAAATCCTTAAAGTATTAATTATGAAATCTTTTTTTTATGAAAAATGGACATGGATGATAAAATTTCCCAGTAAATACTTACACATAAACAACCTCAGATAATAATATGATTGAGGAATTAACCCTTACCAATTTGGTAACATACGAAACATACACCCCATGAAAGTGGTATCATAAAATTAATATGTAAATACACATAAATTAAAGTGTATTAACAAAATAATACAATTATGGGCAGTACATACACCACAAAAAGGTAATAGTGGCAATAAGGCATGAATATCACATGAATAAGGAGTGAGATAAAAACACCTTACATTGTACTTTTCCTTGGTCGAGGGTAGGTTAACCTCCTATATAATAGATAAATAATTTTTATTAAATTA
Organism: Viscum album; assembly: GCA_963277665.1. Lineage (NCBI taxonomy): Eukaryota > Viridiplantae > Streptophyta > Magnoliopsida > Santalales > Viscaceae > Viscum > Viscum album. Next base: position 346,161,174 of record OY728134.1, on the reverse strand, counting down.
TAAAAGAATTATATAAATATGATATCATATATTATCTTTTTAATATTGCTTTGTTAATAATATTTTAGTATTATCGTTGTTTCACGTGTTAACTGATTCATTTCCATTATATGATTTGTTAAGTAAGCCGTGTTTGTTATGGATAGTTTGTATCTTATTCATATACATAATGATATAAAGTCCCTAAACATTACTTTTAATCATCAAATTAGAATTAGTCTTTAATGGATATGATGGGGAAATGAATCTCATCGCGTTCGTGGAGACGGTAATCTGTACGTACATACGAACGCTACTTCCATTTCATTTTTCATTTTAAAATGAATCAAAACCAAATGATACATAGGTGTATTATTATTACATTATAATATAATATCTTATATATGTTACTTAAGTTCATTAACACCATCCTTTATACATTCCATGTATGTTATGAACGAGTCATATCATTTTGAGGGGGCAATAGTCCGCACTTCCTCAAATGAAAATATCGTGTATATATATATACAAAATCATAAAAACAATGGTATGATATAAAATTGAATTTAAAAATCTTATATATAAAATAAATATCATTAATATAATATTTAATTACCGTTCCATCATAATGGCCACCATGAGAGGTGGTATGAGATAATTAAACAGTCATCATTTCATGTGGCGTTTGGTTGCCATTCACAGAAACATTATGTTTTTCACCCATTAGATGGAGGTGTGTGTATGTGTAGTTAGAATAATTCTTATAACAATATCCTAGTATATTTATGATACTGTTTTTGTTAAAAAATAAAATAATAAGAAGAGTTTAGGGTTTGGATATGTAAAATAAAAGAAACGAAGCTAAGAGAAATTGTTACCTTTAATTTGGGTAACTCCATTTGGTATGAACCAAAACGGTCTGTTGAAGTGCCTTCTACCTACATTAAGGATTCTAGGAGGAGTAAAGGGATATAGTGAGCTTAATTGGGCAGAGTTTTGAAGATCCAAAAGGCTTGAGTGGTGTGAGGAACTGGTTATAAGTGGTGTCCTTTTATAAGGGGGAGGAGGGTCTCTTAAGGAAAAACTAAAAGTATTATTTTATAATAAATTCATATTCGGTTTATAATGGCTCCAATGTATATTATTAAAAGTATAAGATTGGTATGTGTCTATAAAATTTCCACAAATAGATTTTATATAGGTTTGGGTCATTATATTAACATTATCTTTTGGTTTTAACTCTTAGTTAATTAGTTTTAAATTTACCATGTAACTTTGTATTTTTATATTATATAGTTAGTAATCTTACTGTATCCATCCCAGAGACCCCCAAGTTCTTCATTAATGATAAAAATATCATGATATAAGTTCTTTGGCAAAACTTTATATTTTTAGGAATATAATACCAATTAATAATATAATATTTGTTTTAAAAACTCATTTATGTCAATTTTGACACTATTTAATAATTAATTTTTGTTAAAGTCTTAAAAACATTATTAATTCGAATAAAATTCATTTTAGAAATAGTAATATGTAATATTAACCATTAAAATTCGTGTATGTCATCAAATATTTCAAATTATATTTATTTTAACTTTTATAATACCATTTATTTGATTCTTTTATTATTAAGGAAAATACTACATAATTATTGTGTCAAAAATAAGTTTAATTATTAAATTTATAAAAATAATAAATAAAATAACATTATGTAGGAAATAATTTTGGCTTTAAAATGAATATTTATAGTCGAAAATATAACATATATACCCCTATGTAAAAAATTGTTTTCTAAAAAATATCTGCTTATGTCATTTTTGAATTTACTTTATCTTAATTAATATAAAGTGTCCTTATCACCTACAAGTGGCTCCATGGGGTCACAAAATCGACCCAAATATTCCCATGGTAGGAAATTTTTAAACCAATAGGTTTAGGATACATTTTAGGGTAATTTAGTATTATTATAATATTATTGTTTTACCCTTTTTACCGGATTTACCCTTTTACCATTGTAAATAAAATATTTACTGAAGTAATTATTCAAAATGTCTAAAAATAAAAGTTACCTATTTATACAATTTGGACCTCCTGATTCTAAATATGGAATCCACTTTTCTAAATTCAAAACACATAAGTGGTAGAAATTAATTTAAAATTAATTCCCGTTGTTGAAACAAAAAAGCGTGTTTTTAACAAATAATAACTATCAAAAGATTGACACTTTTTTATGTCCAGTTTAAATATAAAATTATGTCAAATGACCAAAATGGGATTAAATGGTAAAATTATAATCTAATTATACTTTAAAATCACTCAAATGAATAATTTATCACTATTATTTATTTCGATTAAAAATGTTGTTTTTAATAAAAATTTACTAATTTTCACTATTCATTAAAATATGAAAGTTATTAGAAAAGTACAAAAATTTCACCATAAGATAATTTCAATATTAAGAATCCCAAAATGAAGCCTATTTGACCAAATTCAAAACATAAAAGTTTCATTTATTAATTTAAAATAAATTCCTCCTATTAAAACCAAAAAGGCGAATTTTTAATAACTATTAAAAGGTTGACACTTGTTTATGTCCAATTTAAAAGTGAAATTACTTACAATGACCATAATTGGATTAAATGGTAAAAATATAATATTTTTATACTTCTGTACCATTAAAATTTATAATTTAATAATATAAATTATTTTGATTAAAAAATTTGTTTTTAGTTAAAATATAGAAGTTTTCACTTTTCACCCAAATATGAAAGTTATCAGAAAAAACCAAAACTTTATTAAAACTAAATTAATATGTCCCTATTCTAAAGAAGAAGTTTTTTTTGTCAAATTAAATATATAAATGTTTCAAATATTGGATTTAAAAAGTCTTCCCCATTAAAAGGCGTTAAATTTTTTTTTTTTGAAAAATACTTATTTTATATGAAAAAAATGTATTTGTTCTTACATTAAGTGAAAGAAACTCATCATATGGATTCTAAAATAATAAGGATTATATAATGTTTAAAATCCAGTTAACACCATTCATAACCACTTTTGAACGGCTTGTATGGAAATTCATGGTGTGCTAGAACTCAGTGTTGCATGTAGTGAAAGTTATTAAATTATTTTGAAGAAATAACGTACAATGAAATATTGGGGTGTTACATTATTCCTTCCTTAAATAAATTTAATCCTCACAATTTGAAATTATGTTTAAAAAATAAAAGGTTGAAAATATAAAATACATTTGGGAAAACCTACATCAGAATTTTGGTTAATAAAATTTAGTCTTAAAATGAGCAAAATGGAAATGAAAGGGTCACCACCAAATTATGATCTCAATTAGGAGAACATTGGTGGAAATTAGAGACATATAATTGGAGGGAACATGTAAATATTTATAGACAGTGATTGAGGTCATCAATTAAAAACAATTGTTAAATGGAGGGCCTTAAATTCATCAATCGATGGTGATTTAAAATACCATCAGTTCAACAAAACATATGGTATTAGGATAACACATTTTTTTGTTTTAATATCCCTTCACTAAAGTATAAGAATTAATTTCTTAATTGAATAAGATATGAAGAAAAATATATACTTGACAAGTAGAGTCCTGTCCTTTAACTAATTTGTACCACAAACTCATCTTTCACTCTAAAAGATAATAGAAATTAAAAATAATATTCTATTTATCCTATTCATATAGGGTTCAAAAAAATGAATTTATAATTCATCTACCAGAACCATTAAAATAATCTACATTATTTAATCTAGGATATCACGTGGGTCAGTGGTAGGTGATACACCCATGTCTCCCTTCAGTTGTGGGTTCAAGTCTCACGGCCTTGCCAGATGCAATGGGTTGCCGCCCGACCTCCGGGTTGTCCTTTTTATGGAAATCCAAAAATAATATCAAACTAGACTTATCAAAAATACTTCTATCCAAACTTACAGTCCAAAATTTATAAGGTAGGTAAACATAGTGAAGATCCTTTTTTCCACGTAATTGCATGTGAACACCTTCGTCATGTATTCTTTTAAAACACTGCAACATCCTGAAATACCATAAAACCTTATTGATTACATTCATGCTCCCTTATTCCTTATAGAATACTAGATATACTCCCTCTATCCAAAAATATTGTAAACTATAACAATAATGGAATATACAAATCAATAATCAGTTTCAAGGTAATCAAGAATATCCAATATAATTTATCCAAATCAATCATGTATTATTCCAAAATCACTACCTCAGTATCAGAACCATATTATGGTTTACCTTTCTCTCAACCAGATATTTTCTAAAAATTTAACCTGCTATTGAGTATCTTTTCTTTGTTCCACACAATCTCAAGTCCATAATGAAATATTACTGCAGTACAATCCCTATATTATCCATAATTATTATAACCAATACATTGTTGATACAACACTCAAATGACATCATTCTCTAATAAGAACTCTAATCATTCCTTCTCATCTATGCTAGTATCATAACTTGATTATTATCCAATAGCATCATTTGGGGCATACTATAATGATTTGGACATTGGTTTGCGTAGTTTCCCAACTCCTTGTAGATGAAGCATTGTACATTTGAAACCTTTTTCTTACCCTCATAGTCACATACATGGTGTCCTTTTCTCCACTCTTAAAACAAATTTCCATTCCTTTCAGGCATGTTCTAGGGTGTTTCTTCCCACAATTATCACATATGGGAAAATTCTTTTTTTCCCTCTTCCCTTTATCAATCCTTCTCTCTTCCATCCTTTTCTTATCTTGCTTCCCTTCAATGCCATAGGACTCGGAGAATTCTTTACTTATCTTATTAACAAATGATACTATTTTTTCATATGTTGAGAATACATGGGAGACTATCTCCCTTATAAATGTTGTCTTAATACCATGAAAGATATAATCCTTCTTACTATTTGGATCATACGTATTGCTGGAGTTCACATTATTTCTACGGGGCGCCATTTCTATACAATAGCATAAAATAAGTCAGTTTATGAATTGCAATGAATAATTCCAAACTTGTAAAATACCTAACTTAAATTTAATAGTTTATGGATATATTCCATAATCATAAAAATGTTTTCTTTGAGTAAGTATATAATCATAAACCCATCATAATAGATTGTAAATAAAATGTTAATTATCCTAAGCATATCCCCTGGGAGTGTCGTAACCAAGAGTGCAGCAAGGCTCGTTGTCGTGAACCAGGTCCCATTTGAGTCTTTCTCAAAGCAGTGTTTTCAGGTTTTACCACTAGGTACATCTGTACCAGAGCCACCTCTACCTGATCGTGTCCAGACAGAGATTTATTTGTTTGGAAAACTCACAAAATATCTACATTACCAAAATTCTTTGAAGTCCTTCTATATTAATCCCCAAATTATATCTTATGTTTATGTGCTCTAATCAGAGTTTATCTAAAACTAGCCTCTAAGGTTATTTCTAAACATCCTTTGATACCAACTATAACGCCCCGACCCTAGTTACCCAGATTCGGGGCATTATTTTAATACATTGGCATGATTACAAGGAATCAAGTCCCGAAGGACCGATCGGTTTTACAGTCTTGGAAAATATATTACATACATGAATGTTACATTACACTTTATAACATACAAAACAACATAAATAATACTTCATGAATTCCATTATTCCCTTGGCTTAACCATTCATATCGATCACAATACACATCTTGGAATCCTAGGAAAAATAAAACATAGAAAGGGGTGAGCTCAGATGCTCCATAAGGATAAAAATATAGTGGAAACATTAATAATTAAACATAAGAATTTAAGGCAATTTATAACTATAACAAAAGCCTTTTAAACTATAACTTTAGCATAATATGGCAGAAATAAAATGAAATAATTCCATTTACTTATTCACATTGATATTCTACTAATCGAATAATCACATGCAATATTAATATCCACTTTCATAATGATGGAATGCATAATGCCAGACTATTATAACCACATAGCCAAGGCCTCATGCCAAGACTACAAATTAGATTTTTTCAAGGCCTCATGCCAAGACACTGTTTTGTCTCATTAGTCCTACCGATGCATCAAGGAGCTATAGCGGGCTCCACCCGTCACATACTAAGTCCAATGCATTCCTTATATGAAAAGGTTTAAACATAATATAAACATTCGTATTAAAACTATCATAAGAAATGTATATACTTTATCCATAAACCATGATGGGTATAAAAATATAAAATCCATAGTAAAACATATCCCAAAACCTTCAACAGTATATGGATATTTTGTTTCATAATAATTCAACCTAAATCAAAAATAATATCCAGTAAAGGATGGTGACATAGTTAAAAATGATGAGTAAATTTTTTTAAGAGAAATAACCTTTTTGTAAAATTATTTAAAAGTCAGATATTTATAAAGGAAGTAATTTAAAAGATATTTTTGAATCAAAGTGTCCCATACCAATTTGAATCTTTTGAAAAGAATTATCATTTCAAAACATTCATTACCATACAAATAAATCCTTAAAATCATTTTGAAAACATGGACGTTAATTTAAAATATTTTGAAAGATAAATCATTAAAACATTTAAAATTCAGATCTTAATAAACATTAACTATCAAAAATCCTTAAAGTATTCATTTTGAAATAATTTTTATGAAAAATGGGCATGGATGATAAAAATTTCCCTGTAAATACTTAGACATAATCCACCTTGGATAATAATGAGGTTGAAGAATTAACCCTTACCAATTTGGTAAAATACGAAACATACAACCCATGAAAGTGTTATCATACAATGAATTTGTAAATACACATAAATTAAAGTGTATTACCCAAATAATAAAATTATGGGTAGTAAATACTCCACAAAAAAGGTAATAGTGGAAATATGGCATGAATCTCACGGGAATATGAAGTGAGATGAAAACCCCTTACCTTGTACTTTTCCTTGGTCGAGGGTAGGTTAAAATCCTGTATAATAGTTAAATAATTTTTATTAAATTATAAAATAATTATATAAATATGATATCATAATTTATCTTTTAATATTGAATTGTTAATAATATTTTAGTTGTTAACTGATTTTTTTTCTCTATATGATTTGTTATGTAAGCCGTGTTTGTCATGGGTAGGATGTATATTATTCATATAAAGAATTATATGAAGTCCTTCAACATTAATTTTAATCATCAAATTTTAATTATTCTTAAATGGATATGATGGAGAAATGAATCTCATCGCGTTTGTGGAGACGGTAATCCGTACATACGTACGAGCGCTACTTCCATTTCATTTTTCATTTTAAAAAGAATCAAAATAAAATGATACATAAGTATATTATTATTAAATTATAATATAATATCTTATAGATGTTACTTATGTTCATTTACAGCATCCTTTATACATTCCATGTATGGTATGAACGAGTCATATCACTTTGAGGGACCGGTAGTCCGCACTTCCTCAAATGAAATTATCATATATATATACAACATGAATCGAATAATGGTATGATATAAAATGGAATTAAATATAATTATATATAAAATAAGTTTCATTAATATCATATTAAATTATAGTGCCATCATAATGGCCACCATGAGAGGTGGTAGGAGATAATTGAACAATCATCGTTTCGTGAGGCGTTTTGTTTCCATCCACATAAACATTATGTTATTCACCCATTAGATGGAGGTGTGTGTAAGTGTAGTTATAATATTTCTCAAAACTATGTCCTAGTATATTTACAATACTGTTTTTGTTACAAGATATAAGAATAATAAGAGTTTAGTGGTTGGAGAAGTAAAATAAAAGAAAAGAAGCTAAGAGAAATAGTTAACTTTAATTTGGGTAACTCCCTTTGGTTTAAACCCAAAAGAACTCTTGAAGTGTCTTATTCATAGGGTAAGGCTTCTATGAGGAGGATAGAGATATTGGGAGCTTAATTGAGAAAATTTTGGACGATCCAAAAGGCTTTAGAGGTGTGAGGAATTTGATAGAAGTGGTGTCCTTTTATAAGGGGGAGGATGGGCTCTTTAGGAAAAACGTAATGTATTATTTTATAATAAATTAATATTCGGTTTATAATGGATCCAAAGTGAATTATTAAAAGTATAAGGTGGGTATGGGTCTAAATCCTTTCATCCAATAGATTTTAGATAGGTTTGGGTCATTATATTAACCTTATATATTTTTTTTAACTACTAGTAAATTAGTTTGGCATTTACCTTGTCACTTTGTATTTTTATATTTTATAGTTAATAAACATACTATATACATCCAAGTGACCCCCAAGTGATCCATTAATGATACAAATATCATGATATAAGTCCTTTGGACGAACCTTAGTTTTTTAAGAATATAATATCAATTAATAATATAATATTTGTTTTAAAAACTCATTTATGTCAATTCTGACACTATTTAATAATTCATTTTTGTTAAAGTCTTAACAACTTTATTAATTTTAATAAAATTCATTTAATAAATCCTAATATGTAATATTAAACAAAAAAATTCTTGAATGTATTCAAAACTTTCAAATTATATTTATTTTAACTTTTATAATACCATTTATTTGATTCTTTTATCATAAAGGAAAATACTGCATCGTTATTGTGTCAAAAATAAAATTAATTATTAAATCTCTAAAAATTATAAATAAAATACCATTATATATTAAATATGTTTATATTTCTAATTAATATTTATAGTCAAAAATATAACATATATAACCCTATGCAAATTTTTTTTCTAAAAGATATATGCTTATGTCATTTTTGTATTTACTTTAACTTATTTAATATAATGTCTCCTTATCAACTACAAGTGGCTCCATGGGGTTCCAAAATCTACCCAAAGATGCCCCTTTTCTGACATGAATCAACCAATAGGGTTAGGACACGTTTTAGGGTAATTAAGTATTATTATAATATTATTGTTTTACCCTTTTTACAGGATTTACCCTTTAACCATGGTAAATAAAATATTTGCTGAAGTAATTATTTAAAATGTATAAAAATAAAAGTTACCTATTTACATAGTTTGGACCTCCTGATTATAAATATGGAATCCATTTTTCTAAATTAAAAACACATAAGTGGCAGAAATTAACTTAAAATTAATTTTCATTGTCGAAATAAAAAGTGTGTTTTTAACAAATAATAACAATCAAAAGATTGACACTTTCTTATGTCCATTTTAAATATGAAATTATGTCCAATTACAAAAATTGGATTAAATGGTAAAATTATAATCTAATTATACTTTAAAATCACTCAAATTCATAATTTATCACTACTAATTATTTTGATTAAAAAGTTGTTTTTAATTAAAATTTAGTAATTTTCACTGTTCATCAAAATATGAAAGTTATCAGAAAAGTACCAAAATTTCACCCAAATCTAATTTCGATATTTGAAATCCAAAAATGAAGCATGTTTTACCAAATTCAAAACATAAAAATTTATTTTATTAATTTAAAATTAATTCCCGCTATTAAAACCAAAAGGCATATATTTACTAACCATCAAAAGTTTGACACTTGTTTATGTCCAATTTCAAAGTGAAATTACTTACAATGAAAATAATTGGATTAAATGGTAAAAATATAATCCATTTATACATCCATACCATTAAAATTTATAATTTAACAGTATAATTTATTTTTATTAAATAAGTTGTTTTCAGTTAAAATATATTATTTTTCACTATTCACCAAAATATGACAGTAATCAGAAAAACACCAAAACATTATTGAAACTAAATTATTATGTCCCGATTCTAAGGAAGATGTTTATTTTGTCAAATTGAATATATAAAAGTTTTAAATATTGGATTTAAAAAGGATTCGCCATTAAAAGGTGGTAAAATTGCATTTTTTGAAAAATACTTCTTTTATCCGAAAAAATGTATTTGTTCTTACATTATGTCTAAGAAACTCATAATTTAGATTCTAAAATTATAATGATTATTTAATTTTCAAAATTCAGTTAATAATATCCATAACCTCTTTTTAACGGCTTTTTTGGTAAGTCATCGTGCGCTAGAACTCGGTGTTGCGTGTAGTGAAAGTTATTGAATTACTTTGAAGAAATAACGTAATATGATATATTGGGGTGTACCATTTTTCTATCAGTTTTTAAAATTCCCTATTTCACTTTAGTTCTGAAATTTTCATTGAATGTCATTTATAGTGAATTATCATTAGCACCAGAAGATTTAAATATATATAATTAATCAGTTATATATTATATATTTAATAATATCAATCCATGAAGTAGTTTATAATAATATTCATGGAAATGTATTCGTATGTGGTTAAATAAACATTAATAGAACATTTTCAAATGAGATTGAAATAAAAGTATTACAGTTCTATCTTTCAAAAACATGATAATTAATGTAGGTTTGCATTATTAAAATAATTTTAATTTACTAAATAATTAATTTTTTAATATATGTTATTTAATATGATTGGTACAAGGATGTAATTGAAGAACAAAACAAGGAATATTTAATGGAGACATACAATCTCATCTATTAAGAATCTCTTGTCCAATAATATAACTCCCTTAGTGATTGGATCTAGATTTATAAATAATTTCCCTAAGTATTCGAATGGTATTGGGAGATATTTTATGGGAATATAATAAGCTTTTGAATGGGTTGGATGAGTGGGTTTTCAAGGGAAGAGTGATGTGTTATTTTTTATTGAGTGGTGCATCTTTTTAGAATATAATATTTAATAAAATAATAATTTTTATTATATATTTTTATAACATTTTAAAACATAATTTAATTATATAAAATTTGGTTATTCAATGGGTTCAATTTATAATTATACATAATTATTTTAATCAAAAGGAACTGTGAAAAAATGATGAAATAATATTTTAATGTAATACATTATAGTTTTATTCTTTAGAAAGTAATTTTTAGGTTTTGGAATTATGTTTTTAAAATATTTATAACTTATTTATAAAATAATATATATATCAGAGATGAATATAAATTTATATAATATATTATTTCATTTCTTTATCATAAATGGTGTAATTTCCTATACCATAGTCATATGAAAAACACTATTTTTACAGTTAATGGAAATACGTAAGTATTTTAAATATTACAAAATAAATCACCCATGGAAAATTATTACATGATGACTTCAAAAATGAAATTCATTTTATAAAGATAAATTTCTAAAATTAATAATTTTATTTTATAATATAAAAATTAATATTCATACAAAATTATTTGAAATACATTTTACTAAAAATGTATTTATATTTTATTTTAGTTTTTTAATAATTATTTAATTTTTTGAATAAAAAAAATTAGATTTTGATAATTCAATCATGATAAATATTTTTTTATAAAATATTAAAATTTTCATTGAAATTTCTATTCATATAGTCTGGATATCATTCCCAACAGGTAGGCAACTATTCTCAATAGGTAGGTTAGTATTCACAATATTCAAGTTACTTTTACCAATGGTTAGGTTACTTTTCAAAAAGTCACATTAATAAAAAAATGTTTACATTAACTCCTCTATAATCTATAAAATTTTTTCATTCAATATTCATCCCAATTCTCACCAGGGTAATATATTTACATATTTAATGAAGTGTATTGTTTTTCTAAATTTTTTTATTTTTTAAAATGTTTTCAATTGTAGAAATTATTCTAGAAATTTTTTGAAACCCATTATATCCCATTTTATATTTTATATTTTATATTTTTTCTAGTGGTATTGTTTTGAATTTATTCAGTTTCATTTGTGAATAATTTAAATGTTTTTATTAATGAATTTTTTTTACTAGTTTATATATTTATTAATTATTATATAGTATATTATATCACCTAATTTTTCAAAATAAAATTCATTTTTAAATACTTATTTGTTAAAATGTAATTGTGAGTTCTCTTTATGGAAGGGTTGTGTTCAAGATACATTTTACATTTCCATTTCATAGTAAAAAATGAATAGAGAGAGTGGTTATAGGATGTCATTGATTATATTTATTTTAATTTTATGATATTATATATTGAATGGTAATTTGGTGTGAGTTTCATGGAGAAGTTATGATGGATAGGTGACCGAAATTGTTTCTTGTAAGATAAGTTGTTTGTTAACAAGTTCATTTTTATACTATTCATATTTATACAAGAGTCCTTGATTATGAACATAATATATATACATGTTATACTATCCAAATTTATATATATAGTCATATTATTCTTCTATGATGATATCAAGGATCATTATCTAGATTACAATCTCTAGATTTAGAGTTGGAGTTGAGCTAAATCTATATGGTTTTTCTATTTGTAGGTACATAGTTTTCTTATTGGACTCAGATTAAAAGTTGTCTTTATTTATGAGAAGGTTTATTTTCACCTTTTATTTTTTATGATGTAGTTGACATATTGTTGACATAATCCTATATATCTTATATAATTAAAATTTAGGGCACTAACTCAAATATGTGTGATTTTTAAACCATACATGTTGGTCATTGAACTATGACCTATAAGATGTGGGACAAAGGGGTCATTATTTCCCTTCATTCATTAATGATCTAGGACCGGTACCATTAATTGGAGTGAATCAGGACATAGTGTTGCCAAAAACAATCTAGGATAATATATGATTATTTGTTATTAGAACTAGTTAGTATTGAATGCATTTGTAGAGAGAAATTGTTGGTATGATTAATATAGGAATTTTTCAATGGATATCATGTAGGAAAAAAATACATTCGGAGCCCTTATGATTGGATTAATGTGAAATATTATTTCTAAATACTCTATTCGGATAAACATATTACAATATAGAGACCATGGAAAGCCATATAAAACATGACAATTTATGCTTGAGATTTATTTGGGGCGATTTTTGTAATTAATTCATCCTTGTTAAATAAGGTTTAATGAATTCCATTTTTAGGTATTCATGGATTGTATTATTTTTTTAAATTTATGTTCTGGATCATACCATATGAACTGGTCGGAATCTTATCCTAACATAATATATTTTTTAATTATTATTTTAAGTCAATATTGGTGGTACAGGTAAACCCAATGAGATAAAATATCTTGGTATGGTGGATTGGTTACCTTGATTCGTATGATCATACAAGATCAATTATACTAATATATGTTATTTATTATTTTGGATAAAATATTGTTCTGATTAAATAAAAAAATAAAATAAAATTATACCCCCTATAGTAAGTTGTGAATATATGTATTCTCTTGTGGTGGTATTATTCATTATGTGTTTCTAGTAATTTAATGTATTATAATAAGCTAAAGTATCTTTAACATGATACAAATAATTGTTTTAAACTCAAGGTAGGTGAATCTTATTTTTTGCTGGTTTATAAAATATAGATCAATTGTTCTTTAAAGTAATATTAACTGAAAAAATGAATAATTTTATGTCTATATAGAGTAGAAGATATTATCATGCATTATATTATTCCTCAATATGTTTCAAACATTTATAAATTAAAACATGTAATTAATTTAATAATGATACATTTTCTAAATGTCATGTTACCTTTTAACTAAGGATAAAATGATATAAAGAGAGTTTTATAATCTATTTTAGAGTGTTTTATAAATTTTCTCTTAAAAACATATTTTAAACTAGAATAAATGATTTTCAATTAATTTTTTTTTTGATCATTCCTAAAGTTAAACCATTAAATTTTTTCAGTTTTATAGAATGTTTTTTATTCATGGGTTCCCAGGAGAAATTTTAATGTTTTTGAACTAAAGTTCTTCAGTTCCATTAAATATTTTTCTATAAAATTGTAATTAAATGTTTTTACAATATAATTTAATTGTCTAATTTACAGTTTATTTCTCTCAATGGGTATTGTTAAAACTTGTTGCATTCTATATGGGTTTGATTTGGTCTTTTGGATAATGTTTTTCATTGATATAGTATCCTGCAAAATTGAACACAATATGTTATCTCTTATGAGATTATGTGAGGCTTAATTTGTTAACATAATTCCATGATATTTATATACGTTTAAAATTATGATTTAAAACATGTTATATGATATTATGAATTGATGTGGATATTTTAAAAAAATAATTTGTAGTTATGCTAATATATTTATAAATAAATAAGAGTACCCATGCAAATTTTTTACTATAGAGATGTTCTCAAATATATTTTTCTTGATTAGAATATCCTTAGTTGAAAAAAAAAATATTTCATAAAGGCAATATTCAATCAAAATAATACAAATTTTCAAATTCCATAAATTAAAAATTTATTCCTTATATAAATAAAAATTAATTATCCTTAAAAAAGGAGTAAGTGTGATTAATTTGATTCAATTGTATGATTAGTGTTAAATAATCATTTTTATTAGAATGTGTAACTCAAAGAAAATAATTGGTTCATGTACACTATATAAAATATTTAATGAAATAAAAAATAATTATGACTATTTTGATTGAGAAATGATGTTGTAATGGATGTTATAAGGGCAATTATCATGAAATTTTAAACCTGATGAATAAAAAATGTAGAATAATATATCTAAATAATGAATTTATATGTCATATATTATTTTTTATTAATAATGAAAAGTTAACAATGAGAATTTTTGGGGAATTAAAATATTGACGGGGAATACATAAATGTATAATAAAGTGAAAATGTTATTATATGTTCCTCATAATATTAATATTATTATATATTAATTGGAATTGAATCTTACTAGGAGAACCACCCATGTGTCATGGTTGGAATTTGAAGTATTATTTTTTCAAACAATGCATCCCATAACATGTTTTTTATTGCATTTAATTCATAAATTTCTATTCAAATTCATGACATGTCAAAAAGATTATGTGATAGTAACAACTATTTGTGAACCATTAACTGAATATTCGATTGATATTAATTAATAAATTAAATTCTTTAATAATAATGGATACTCAACTTAGAAACTACTATTTCTATTTGAATGAAATGATTTGGACCAAAGACACATTAAATATGAATAAAAATATTTAACCAGATGAGTTACACTAATTTGTTTGAAATGATTCATGAGACTGTGAAATTAACCTTTTTATTTGAAATTCTCAAATGGCATAGATCATGATTATTAATTTCCTATTTGTATTTGATCATTATTTCATAGATGAACCACAGTCTACTTTTCCTGAACAGTTAATTATTCATGATAAAATATTTTTGTGTTGTATGATATTTCATAAATTCCATGCGAAGTCAAGTTGTTCAAAATTATATATATACTTTAATAAGTGAAATTTATTAATTTTAATGATAATCATTAATATATATTAGAAATATTAACACCATTATAATGAAGTAATGTATTTAGCTATTGAATGTTTATAACACATTATATGCAAAAGATAAAATATTATTTCATACCTATAACATGTCATTATAAAATATTAAATTCACAAAAATACCACCCTATATATAACTTATAAGATTTTGTGTATTCAAGGTAAAATTATTATATAAACTTCAATTAAGAATTCACAACATACCATAACAGTGGAATCATGGAGGTGATTCCATGATCTAGAAAATTATTATTAAAATAAAAGTCAATCATATAATAAAGGATAAAAAAATTGGGGAACAAGTGATGAACACCAAAGTAATCCAAACATAATCAGCCTCTGGTCTTGCCTCCTCTCCCGCCTCTTCCATGACAACCACCACGGCGTCTTGGATTTCAGCCTCTTTTCCACTGATTCGGAATCTGAAAATCATCACCCTGATCATCCGCGCCTCCATCATTAGAGCGATCATGATGAGCAGAAATTACATTATCTGTAGTGTCAACAAGAAGGACACCATGATCTACTCCATCAGTGCCTTTATCCCCATCCACCAAACACTCCTCAGTATCGGGCTGCATAATCGACTCAGCACTAGCCCATGCAACCAAATAAGGTGCATTAGTAACAGGACTTTTCATGTTGACATGATGTTTGCTCTCATGAATCTCTATATAGAGAAGATCAAAATCAGAGGAATTCATTGATTCCAGCATGGAAACGATGTTTGTATCACCAGTGGAAGTAGTCAAAGCCACAACACCATTTTTAGGAGTCACTTCCATTTTTATGGCAGGTTCATCCAAATAAGTCCGACGATCAAGTGGTAAAGCACCTGCATCCATGGCATGAAAGGCCTTGGCATTTGAGGAAGGCTGAACAGATTCCTGCATAGCAGTGGCCTCAAGTGAGGCTGACATAATCTTGATAGGTTCACCCAGAGAAATAGAAGCAATTACAACAGGGGCCTCAAAAGACGCTACTATATTATTATGGGAATTCTTCTCACCATTCACCTCCCCCATTTTCCCGAGAGATGCAATAGATGTTGTGAGAACAACAGCATAAGAACTAGAGGCATGTGAGGCCCCTACTATATGAGAAACAGTATGAGAATCAGAAGCCTTAAAAGAATTATAGCCTTGCACACCCCTTTGTGCAACAGAATGATCATTAGAGCCTCTCCCACCAGATGGAAGACTGCCCAACTTACCTTTATCAAAGAATCCCTCCTCTAGTAAATCAACGTGATCAATCTCCGGTTCACTATCTGTACCGTCAGAACAAATATCAACCCATTTAGAGGGTTCTCCATGATCATTTGTATGCAAGTTAGAAATAGGGGGTGTGCTATCACCTGAGGGATTAGACAACACACCCCTACCTTGCTGATCATTCATAGGCCTATAATTGGGGTTCATACCAGCAACAGAATCAAAAAAATAAACAAATCCTACTTTCCTAAACTTAGGTAAATTGTTATTCACCAAATCCACCTTGAAAGTTGAAGGTGAGAGACACTTCACACCATCAGAGGAAGAAAAAGGCAATGATGACACATTAGGGACACCGTTCCGCCCATCATTTTCCCCTTCCATCCAAATTGACAGAGCATGAGATCATGTGTATTTGAACTTATAGCTTTCAACAAGATTCCCATATCATTTATTGTTGGAGCATCACAATACTTGATAGCATTTTTCTTTGACATGTCCTATAACTGAACAGTTTGTACAGAAAGTAGGAACATTTTCAAACTCAATCTCAAGATCAAACTTAAAATCACCAGCAATCAATAGAACCGTCTCAACAAGGGGAAAAGTCATATCAAACTCAACAATAATTCGAAAAAATGGCCAAACCGAACTGATCTAGTCTCCTTATCAAGCATAATAGGAGTTACTACTACCAAAGAAACATCCCAAAGGATATTCAGATGCCAAAATACCCAGCTCAATCCTTTGATATGGATCCATGATTGAGCTATCATATTCTTGGCCTTAAAGGGATCGAACCAGGGGTCCTAGTTCTAAAATCTGAGAATCCCAGTCTTAAGATTCAAAAACATTTGACTGCAGGCCCTCATATTCAAAATGATAGAGCCAAAAGTAAAATGATAAATATTCATAACGATGAAAACATTCTACCAATCATTAAAACCACAGATCTCTTAGATACATTTATGAAGATCTTCAACCTTCCAGGTAGAGTTCATCGAAATTAGCTGGGCAATGATCGAGTGTTTGAAAACATCAATTCGTTCTTGAAATAATCGATGACTCGATTCAACAACCACAAGTGCACCATTTCTGGAAATGTGATTAGTAGAAGAAGACTCACCACTTCGAGAATCAGGGAAAAAATAGTCATAACCCCTTACTTATAGGGAATTTGGCTGAGAAACCCTACTCGAATCAGATCCCGCATGTGCTTGAGGCATCTTCGAACTAGAACCTCCATCCGCCTTCTTCATAGGTCCAAAAAAGACATCAGTAGGATTGAAATATTCAACCTAGGACATTGCAGTGAAACCTTAGAACCCATTTCCGTAGAGAGAGAACCTCACAAGCCACCCCATCTCCTCTTCACAACATATTTTGTGAAATTAACCCATGTAAAATTTCATTTTGGAAATATGAATGTATTTCAACTATGTGTTAGAACTATTAGAATGATATTTTATTGATCATCTAAAAAATAATGTAAATAGTATTGGAATTGTAATTTTTTTCCTACATTGACATCATTTTAATAAAATATTATAGAATTGAAAATACTAATTGGAATTCATGAATTGTTACATAAATAAGTATAATATAATCTTTGATAAATTTCATTGTGATTGTTTGAATTGAATTTATAGGATACTATTATTTTACATTATGTTATGATTTTCTATCAATGTTGTTATACAGTCACCACCCATTAAAACGTTAATAATTTTATGTAAAAATTAAATATGTTTCTTACAATTCAATTAACAAAAAATGATGATTTTACATAAAAAATGATTTTTAAATGAAATTTGATACAAAAATAATTGTTTATTGGTTATTTTGTTTTGTTACTAGTATGTTGTGGTTTTCTGTTACCATTTTTGTTATATATGGCCACAAGAAAAATAATTTGTGGTAGTTTATCTTGGTGGTGTGTGATATGATGTGGGTACTTTAGATGGTTGTTGTGATTGTCCTGGGATGTGGTGAACTTTCTATGGGAATGATTCAATGGCTTCTTAGGTAGTATGAGATATCATTTTCTAGTTTTGCACATATGAGTTTGTTATGTGTAAATGTTATAAAGGTGATTTTTTTCATTATGATGATGAGGTGGATTAACATTTATTTTTTTATATTTCTTCATTTTTAGGCCTATAACTGCCCAATGGAGGTTATATATGATAATTATCTCTCACTAATTCTTGTTATTGGAGTCTTCCTTTTTGTAGTGGGAGGAAAAATTGATAGGATCACCAACTCAAAATTGGAATGTAAGGTATAATTTCCCACATGTTTCGGTTATCCATAAAAGAAGATAGTGATTTATTTCTATTATTGCTAATAATATGTCACATATGAAATGAATCATAGTATTAATGATTTTGGTGGTGTGGAGGAGATAACATTAGATCAGGAGTCAAAGATAAACAATTAACATCCCAATTTATGTTAATGATTTATATTCTATTTAGAGATAATTTGTTAGAATCATAACATAATTTACTTTGACTCTATATATTATTTGAAATGGTTATTTGTTATTTCTATGTTCCTCTAGTGTATGTCTATATTCGTGATATATCAGACTCATTGTGAGATATCACATGGGGTGATTTTTTTTAACCCTCATTCCTCTACTTCATTATTTTTTTCTTAATTCATGTGGGAAATAATTCATTGAAATGTACATAATATAAAGGATCATATTAATAATAATTCATCCCTTTATTTTTTCCAAGGTCATAGTGGTCATGATTGAATGATATATATAGAAAGAGAGTGTGTATGTGTCTGTTTGTAGGGATTTTGAAATTTTATTAAGATTTATGTTCATTCAAAGGTTTAGCACCACATGGTTTTGGGTGAGGTGATGTTTGTTATTATGTTCACTTTGTTTATTGAGCATGGTGAAGGCCTTTTGGCCTTAGGAATTTAGAGTACGGTTGTATAGTTTTATATTTGGTTTTGGTAATCACTATAGTGGGAAAATGGAATGGTTAGTTGTTTTAGATTTTGTATCATGTAGAGTTTCCACCCTTTGGAATCTGAAAATAGAATAAATTCCCAAGGTATCCAATTATATTTACTCTTGTTCTCAGATTCTACCCACGGATGAAATAAATAGTTTTTTTTCATCTTTCAGTAGTATTGTGTAATTTGAAGATGAAAAGGATGTGTTCTTAGTAATACTTTATAATGTATATTCATGGAGAATATCGTGGTACTAAAATGCCATATACCACATTGTGTCTAA
Source organism: Viscum album (assembly GCA_963277665.1). Classification (NCBI taxonomy): domain Eukaryota; kingdom Viridiplantae; phylum Streptophyta; class Magnoliopsida; order Santalales; family Viscaceae; genus Viscum; species Viscum album. The sequence goes on along the minus strand of OY728134.1, from coordinate 346,141,353 downwards.
GGCTATGGTGGTTGATAGAAAATGATGTTAGTATAAAAATTTGGGAAAATAAAATTTTAAATGCCACTAATTAATGATCATTACATATACTAGACTCACAAAAGATGTTTTGGGTGCCCCCATTCCATGGGGAGGTAATTCAAATACTCTTATATAAAATGTGATTCCTATATTCATATGGTTTGTCTTCCTTATTTTCTCAAGACAATGTTATCAAATGAACCTATCATTACCTTCATATAATAACTCATTGGAATTTTAATTCTTCAGTTCTTTTGGATTGAATTCTTACAAATCATGGTACCCATATTTCTCCAAACATATCTATTCTTCATTTTATTCATCCTTTTTATATATTGTAGATATAGATCCATTAAAAGTATTGTAAATCAATCTTGGATTGATAGAAACTTGTTAAATACACGTTCTAGTTTTTTTCCTTTAGTGGTAACATATTTGTGAAAGTTTTATATATCCTATGAATAGTAAACATCTAATTAATGTAGAAGGTCCTCATTCTGTCATTTTATCTTCACATATGCTAATTTTAATTTTTTCTTCTATTGGGTGTATAAAATTATACATATAAATATGATAAGTATTTATATTTATTATAAATTAATAGTGATGAAATTTTTCAAAAGATTTTATAAGTTTTGATAATATTCTTATGATTTCTTACTTCCTCATTATTATTATTAAAAATCATAATTTTTTTCACCTTGTTAATGTTGTGGTTTTTTTATTATAGAATTTGTTTGAATCAATTCTTTAATCATATTTCATAAAGGACTCATAACTTATATAGGGATAATGAATATGTTTCCAATATAAATATATATTTTTGTCAAAAAACCTTCCTTATGGGATAATGTAATGTATTAAAATACCCTTTCATACTATATTTTTTGATGAAATATATGATAATTTTTTTCTATTTATTGATGTGTTTTGTTTGAATATATAGTCATTATATAATCATTTTTCGTGATTTTACAGTTATGGTGGGGACCATTTTGGATATGTGATATTTTGTTTTGATGAGATTTGGTTCGTTGGAATCGTTTTTGATATAGATGATTAACTATTGTTTGTTTATGGTGATTTTTTGTGTGTGATGGATTGGTTAAGGTATCAGTTTGGTAGTTTTTAGTTTTTAGTTTTTTTAGGAATATGAATTGTTCTGTATTATTTTGTTGATATTATCCTCATATTGATGGATATATGTTTTAATGATGAAATTCAAAAGGAATGTGATGGAAATTAAATGGTTATTGAAATTAATTAGATGTATTAATATACAAATTTATTTATATATTTTTAAATTTTAAATCAATGAATTAATAATTGAAATTTGGTAGAAAACATGTAGAACAAATAACTGGTCAACTAGAAAATGAACTTTTTATTGTTTATTGTCTCTATATTTTTCATGTTTTGTCTTTCATTAGTGTGGAATTAATCGATGGACGAATTTGTCGAATAGTTGATGGTGTTTTGGGATGAAATATTCCTATTTCATTTGAATCTATAGGTTGGTTAATGTTTTTTACCTATCTATATTAGGTTTTTATGTAATTAACAGGCACATATCAACATTGTTAGAGAAACTTAGTAATGCCCAATTAATTTGGGTACTTTGTTTTTCCCTTACAATAGGGGTCGTGGGGAAATGGATGGTGGTATATCCTAACATGTTCTTCATTTTTTAGTGATGATTATTGTATCTCATGTAGTATATTCCTAGTGATAATGATGTATACTATTGGATATTCCTAGTTATAATGATACCATGATATGTTTAGTAGATATGAATTATAGGAGGAGGACATGGGGTCAATTTCCTTCACATACAAGATAACCTAAAACTTTAGTAACATGAATATATTGTGATGAAGTATTAACGGATAATTTCCATGCATTTTATACAATTACAGGGTGGTGTATGAATGGATGCATCTCAACCGACACCAAAAAAGTAAAATCATTTGATTTGTTTTCATAAAATTTATGGGAGATCATGACAATAATTGTACTAGTATTGGTGAATATAAACATTAGTGGTTGTTGCTGTGAGGTGTATTTGCATATAAGTATTTCAATGATCTTTTATTATTCTTTTTGGACATATTTGGTATGAGTTTTACAGTGAAGTTTGAATGGATAACTGACATTGTTCAGTTTTAATTGGATCTATTACTTATTCAATGGTGCATTAATATGATCCTTTAACATTTTTAGGAGACAAATCCATAATGATCCCACTGTGTTTAAATAATATGATCGCCCAGTGAATATATAATCCTTTTTATAATTTTGGGAGGCTTCTAGGGATGTTATTTGACATTACTAGGATAAACATTAGATTTTTTTATTCTTTACTATGGGTTTTATTTTTATTTATATATATAATTTATTAGTATTTTGATGGAATTCTAGGTATATTGTATTCTGTTTGGTTTACTATTTGGTTTAATTTAATTGAGTTTATCTGTGGTTGATATCTGGTTTCCCAATCAAATATAAATATTATTATGGATAATTCCTTAATATTTATTATTTTTACTCTTTCAGTTCTTTTCATTGACTGGGGGCCTACATGTGGTATGGAATGGGGGTTCTTATCTCTCATTATTATCTTACATCCCAAGAGGGGTACATTTTGATGGAAGGGTTCATGAAATAATTAATTATATTATAGATGATTGAACTGTCTCTCAAATCATTAATCACTCATAAAATTTGGTATTAAATAAAAATTAATATTAAAATCATTTTACAAATAATTGAGATGAAACAAATATACTCACATAGATGATATTGGTTACATTGATAAATTTCACACAAAAATGTTTATTTTCCTCTCTAATAGCCATTGTGTTAATTATATGTATAATACATGGTATCACAAGAAAAATATTTATTAATTTCAAAATAAATATTCTAGTATGTTGATTAATATAATTAAAATTCACAATCAATAATATATATTTAAATGAATTTTCATTTAAAAAATTAATTTAATCATAATAGTGATGAAATTGAGGGCATTCTCTAAATATTTTTCTAAAAAATCAATTACAAATAATTGATAATGCATATTTTTCCAACCATTGATAAAAAATTAATATTTAAACCACCTCTACATTGATTAATCTGATTATTCTAAAATGAAATTAATTTTAAAGTCACAATAAAATAATTCCACATTAAATGGAAAAAATATATCAATATTAAAAACAAATAATGTACCAAATTTAAATTAACATTATTTTGATTATATTTAATATTAAAAATTAAAATATTTTTATATTAATATTATTATATAAATTAAAATATTGTTGATGGATTTATAATAATTATTTATAGCCACTTTAATCAACCAAAAATCATGGAAATTTGATTAATTTTTTTAAAAACATTACTGAATATGGTTATGTGGATGTAGTGTAATTCCAATAATCATTATTAGATGATCACATGAAAATTATGAGGTCTAAGAAAATACAAAAGAATGAATTTTTAGGTAAGGATTAACAATTGGAGGAGAAACATTTATGTTCCTTTAAATAATTCCTAGATGACCGATCCCATGATAAATTAAGGACTTTGGAACAATCAAGTGAATCAGGAGTGGGGAAAGTGATAAAACCTAGATAAGGGTTGCATAAATATTGGTCAGGATGAATATGAGTGGTGTGTAATGGGGATGAGGTTTAGTACATTTCATAGTGATGTCCGTACAAAATACCTATGTTATAGTAGAGAAGGCAATTCTAAAGATACATCATTTCTCGTTTCTATGAATCATTTTTTAATTTTCTCTTCCTATATATTTCTCCATCGCAACACTTTTTAACCATTGAATTCACTCCCTTATTACAAAACTCCCACTATAACTAGTAATTTCTTGGTTATTGTGCCTCCCTTTCCCATATCACCCATATGGTACCTATTTATATGATCTCTAAAATTCACACTATAATGAATACCCATTCCATCACTCTGAAAATATTAGGTTTCCCAACTATAATGATACAATTGATCCACTGTGGTTATTTGTGGTACATGGCTATAAAAATGGCCATGTCTTATCTATATTCAATTTTTTTCAATAATTAAGATATCCTAAGGACAAAATCACAAGGGATATTAAACTAATGACAATAAGATTTCTATAGGCACATGTGTCTATGAAAATGGTTACAAGATTTCATCAAAATGGATTAAATCCACCAAAATTAAAGACAATGGACAACATAATAAGAAAAAGTACTTATATCCATGGAATAAATATCAGGGATATAACTTCTCATATAATAATGGATAGATTATTATGGTGGATAAATTTTATTTATATCTATATATATTTTATCCCATTGGTATAAGTTTGTGGCTATAGGTTCAATTTGTAGTTATTTTTAACTCACTGGCCCTCACTATTTATTAATTCTTATACCAATGCATATATTTAGTAGTTAAATTGGATATAATTTATATTATAGTTATTTTCCATTGTGAAATAATATCGTTGATAATAACACATCATGTAAGGATATTTCTAAAATGCGTGCATACTAATTTTTTTTTAAATTAGAAGTTGTGAAATATATAGTTTTTGTGAAATCAAAAATTATGAGTCACATTGATATTATCTTACTCACAGAACTATTAATATTTAATTTATATGTTCAAGAGAAAAATTTTCATTGATGAAACAAATTATGAATCTTCTTCTAAATAGTCGTTTGTGTATACTCCATGACTTTATCCTATATTAGTAAATTTGATTATTTGTAACTGCATCTTTCTGATTTTTTTTGGGAAAACATAAAACATGGAATGACCTAAATGACATATTAAATCATTGATGTTATAAGAAAATTTCAAATAATGTATATAATATGATAAATTAAAAAAATACAATAAAAAATTATTTTTTGTGGATTATTCAATATCATATAAATGTATGTACTATGATTTTTATAAACATGCCTATGGATATATATCTATAGATATCGTTCCACAAAATATGGGTTTCTTTATCTAATTCAATGATGATGAATATTAATTTAACCAAATTATAACAAACATTAATTCTATAGTATTTTATCAATTAATAATATTTATTTTATATACATTACATGAAAAATTATAGCACACCTACTAGGCCACTATAAAAAAATATTGTCACTTCTCCCTTATTGGATATTAGATCCTTTTTATTACCCAATTATTATTTTACTTCTTCCATGATAGAAAAAGCAAATAAATTTGGTTATAATACATCATTTTTAACCTATATATTATTTTTTATTATAGTAAATATTCACTCACTAAGTCCTGTATATTATAAAAACATATAAAAACTCTTTTTTATAATGAATATTGACATCATTTATGTATACCTTTCATCCCCAATGTATTTCAGATATATTTTATCTTTCATGATATAAATGTTTTTATTTATGATCATTCCATTATATAAATAACGTCTCATAACCCATTATATCTTCTAAAAAATTCATTATAAACATATTCCTTCCCTGTACACATGATACAGATAGATTGAATTTAATTACATACTATAACTAATATGAACTCTCATTTAACACCGTAATTTTATGTCATAATTGGGAGTTGATATTATTAATTAAAATACATTTTAATAAAATTATTATTGAGGAATTTCATGAGATGATATAATTGAAATATTAGTAAATATATTTAATTCATTTAACTTATTATACCTCATATATCTTATTTCACTATTGAATTTATACTTCAACAATTTATTTAATTCAAACTACATTTTAACTGAATAATTAATTCATAAATATAACCCTTCATTGACATATCATAAAAAATAATTTCTTTATAACATTGTAAAATGAAACATAAGAAAGGGTCAGTATATATTTTCATCAATGGTTAACATGGGAGATAAGTAAGCCTAACATGAATATAAGGAAATGAGAATACAACAAATACATTTCAAATGAATGTCTTATATGTAGAAGATCATAATCATGAATCCTAACATAATGTTTTTTACTTTTTAAGACATGAATCCGATCAAAATGAAATAATGTAATACTTAACATCATATCATTGAAATAAGACATTGAATTCATTCATTCACATAATAATAGAAAATAATTTCTATAGTAGTCAAGGATAACTATAAAATCTATCATAGTTGAATGTTTTCACACCAAAAAACATCATTGAAGTTGGATTTCATTCCAAAGTCCAATATAATTGAAAAAATACCTTAATTAACTTTGGTCCCTCCCCAATCCAGTCCGTTCTATATCATCAGATAAAAATAACTAATCAATTCATTAGACGGTTATAATGGTTCCATCCATTAAAAAATAAAAAACATAATTATTTGTTCCAAGATATAACAATATTATCATCATATCAAAGTCCATGAAATGAAATTTGATTCTTACACAATACGTAATATCATAACCTTTGAAATGAAGTCAGGATGTTTCAAAATTTCATCATTTCATTATAAAATAACTTATGGTGTTCATAAATCTGATATTTTGATTTATAGAAAAAAAATATAGAATAACCTAAGATAAGAAGTGGGTTTCATAACAATTTTATCATTAAATAACCTATAGAAAGGAAATATATTTTATAAACATCAAATCATCATAGGCATAAAACATACAAATAAATAATAATATATGTATCCATTGATCATATCCCAATTGAATCACATATAGTATCATAGGATGTCATGTTATTTGGAATACATTATTGAATGATCTCATCGAATTTTTCATGATGATAATAAATTTTCAATGAAAATTATTCTAAAAATCTATTCTTTTTAAAAAAAGTGAAGTCTTGTTCATTAAAAATAACCTTTAAAACATATAATAGACTATAAAATATCTATTTATGACATTTGTTGAGGAAAATATACTCTAAATAATGAATCCAAAGTTAAACAAAATACTTTTAGAAATACTTTTATTTTGTTATTATAGTGTATGACTACAATGTTATTTTGAATTCAATTATTGGTCATGACATCAGATAATTCCATTCATTTCATACACATTAAAATGAATATTTATTTCACATTTTCTGTAAAATACATATCTTATTGGATTCAAAATCAATATAAGGGTTCCCCAAAAAAATATAAAAACTCAACAATGAGTATTTTTGAATTTTAAAAACAATTGGTATGATGTTAATAATTTTTTTTAAATCACATCATGAAAATATACATTTGAAGAAAATAGGTTTCTATATATGAGAGAAATAACTAAATTTTTTCATAAAAATATATTTTGAACTCAAGAGTATATGGTGGGAGTAATATTTTTGTGAAATATTTATTCGTATGACATAAAAAGTGGATGATAAATTTCATGAGATTAGTGTGATGTGTATCATAATATCTTATCATTGGATATAGAATAATATGTAATTGTGAAAAAAAATTAGAATGTAACATGAAATCCTTACCACTTTTGTAACATTCAATAGTATCCAAAGGAATTAATAAAATAAAAAAATACCTAAAATATTATGAAAATAAATAAATTTTTTATATTAATTTTCAAATGGGTGATATATAAACCTAATAATAGAATATAACATCATAATCTAACATATGTCTAGATAATGGAAACTAGAGAGAATAATAAATTACCACATTTGAATAATTTAAATTGTAAACATATTTAAAGGGGGATACTCAAATGGGTATTAAAATACCAAAAACATTCAGGATTAATATCTTAATATAAATTCATGGGAATCATATACACAACAAAAAAATCATTTAGTAAATTTGAAATTTGTCTCACGATAAATAAATGCTAGACAGTAATCACTTATCAAATTTATCTATTTCCTTCATAAATTTTCAGTCCTCCAATATGATAACTATAATTTTTTATAAATATATAACACATCCATATATTTTTATATATATTAATATATATCATCTGATATATTATTTACCCAGAAACTTTAATTATCCATTTATTTACAATTATATACTGAGGTAACATATTCAGAAATAATTAAAACAATTTCTGTATGTTTTGATTGGTTATGTTTTCACATTGTATGGATCATGTTTCCATAATATTCGCATTGTTAACCATGATATAAATATCATATATGTTCATTACAAATTTATATAGAGTAATACAAAAGAGTTATATATATAAAATGAAATACAGTGTTCATGGAGATGGAAGGCCCTACATATGCATGAACTATATTTACATTATAGATTAAAATTTTTAATATATATCACATATTTTCATTAAAACACACTTATTACCTTCCATGTGATGTTTAAAGGAACCACATTTTTAATGATGTGGTAGTTCTTTGTATAAACAATCTAGAATAATGTATTTCCCCAATCTGGAATGTATAAATAGAAATGTTATATCATGATTAATGACACGTAATAATTTCATAAATATCATTTATAAAAAACAATACATTATTATATCATGTAATGAGAGTTGGGGGAAAAAATAGGAACGGTTTGCGAGGCGGCGGTCCACCAAACACATGAATGATGATATTTTTACCATTTAATAAAACATGTGATTGTTAGAGGCTATTCCCATGATAAAAAAATATCATTATATGGAATAAAATATTCTTATTATATCATAATTTTTTAATAGTGATGTAAATTGGACAAGGAATACATAAAAAATGACTTTTTTAGGGTTGTTACATCGTCTTTGTACTACATCTTTCGGTTTACACTATAAAGTGCTATAGGATGGATTTATAAAAACATAAATACATATAGTATGGGATTATTAAAGAAATAAAAATATATTGTATGTATTAAATGAAAAAATATTATCAGTGTGAATATGAGGTGATATGGGGTGACCTCTTATATGTGAGGTGAGTGGAACACTAATAATCTTTTCGAACGAAAAAGTTGTTCCCAAATTATTCACACTCTTAAAGGATCCAAAATGGTTCTTTCCCAAACCATATATGTTTTAAAGACTATATATATATATATAATGGGTTATAGAGATGTTTCAATGTAATTTTAATCCTTATCCTTTTAGTTTAACCCCTAGAACCCATTTTAACCTAAAGCATGAAAAATAATTTTTATTTTTTTTAATTCATTTTGGTGAAAAATATTTTTTATCTTATTAGATAATTAAAATTATTATGATTTCAAATATGGATACCATTTTTACTAATTCCACTAATAAATATTAAAAATGTTAATTTAATTTTAATTCCACACACAGGAAGGGCACACTGTTTTGGAAAGTGTAAATGATTAAATTTTAAGAAATTTATATAATTATTTAGTATGAAATAGATCCAAATGAATAAAAATGTATTTATAGATATATAAATGGAAAAAATGAAACTTTAAAATTGATATAAAAACAATTTATTGTCTTTAAATGAATTAAATGTAATTACAATTCATAATACAAACAAATATTTTCAATATTCATCAAAAAATTATCTTAATAAAAAATTATAAACAATTCACTATAATATAGATATTAAATTATAAATTAAAAAATAAATGAAAATTTTCAAATTAAATTTCATAAAATTTAAGACTGTTACTATTAAATTATGTGAGTAAAAGTGATAAATATTATTTTTATAAAGATACAGTTTTAGGTAAAAAAATTATTGTTTTACTTATCACATATTTAGAAACCCCATTAGATGAATGTTAAAAACATTATTTAATATATAATATATATTAATTTTAAAAATCAAAAAAAAATATTAGTTTAATTTATGGAATAAAACCCATTATTGTGCATAAAATAGATTTTCATAAATATATATCATTTTTATTCATATGGTACATCTACTCACTTCTAAATAATTGGTCACCATGGTGTTTATTTTATATATGTGTGTATGGAATATATTTTCATACATTACATAATCCGATTCATACCATCCATACCAATTTATAGTTTGAAAATATCATTTTAAATAATAATATTTTAACAATATTCCATTTTCTATTTCAACATAGCATTTTGTGTGACTCGGGATTCACTCATTACATCATGTAATGAAAGATAAACTCAATTTTGAGTTTATCTATTGAGATAAATAGTGTTCCCTGTAATAGAAAAATATCATTATTATAAAAATTATTTAGAAAAAATCACAAAATTTTAGGTTGTTAAATTTTAAAACCATTAAAAGAAATTTCCTCAAAATTTTAAAATATCATATCTAAATTTGGGGTTAACATTTCGAAATTCCTTTTTCAGTAAATACATATAAAAAAGGGTTTAGTAAATATTCCACATCCTAAGATACAATAGAAATATTTATTGTTATCTAATATTACACATCTATTGGCTTCCATACTGGTAAAAATTTGTGGGATGATAAAACATAGAAATAGAATAGACACCTTATACTCAAATAATAATTTAGATAGAATGAGAACATTGTAATGAAAAATCTAAGGACCACACATCCATAAATATGTGATAGATGGAAAAGAAAATAAATAATTTTGAATGAAGGTAAATTATTCGAATTTTATATCATGACATGTCTCTTAAATATGGGTGATTTTTAAGATCAGATACTTTTAAATTAATTAATTCCATACAAAAAGAACAATATCACCATTTCAATGTTCCTCAATAAATTTCCACTTCATCCTTAAATCTATGAAATTAAGAATCTTTTATGCTTGATGAAATAATGGATCACATGATATCAAAAATAATGATATGGAATCATTTCAATCTCTAGTTATTATATAAAAAAACATTTATCAAGGGTTTTTCATAAATCCTCAAATAGAGAATTGAATATTTTAATAACTGAAACCTAATCATATATTAAACATATAACATTCTATATTCTGTATACCTTATGATATTTACAAAATTAAATGGTTATAATGAAGTGACTAAATTTACCAAAATCAATCCATCATTAATCCTCAGTGTATAATTAATTAGATAATTATGATAAAATTACATATATGTGAATACATGGGTCATATATTCTCTGAAATCATGGTTATAACCACTATTACCTTATATCTTCAAAAAAACATGCATGATTCTTCATTCCATATATAAAATCACACATTATGGAATATATTACACAGATCCAATAATTTTTTCATCTCAAACCAAGACAACATGTAACACTTTTTGAAATAACCATTTAGTATTTTCATTGTCCTCAATAGAATCAAGTTTTTTATCTATATTAATTATTTAATTATCCAAAAAAATCCACTTCCAATCATGCAGAAAATATTAAGGGTTACCTTCCAATAATAATGAATTTCCCAAAAAAAATGTCACTTTTTATTTAAATTACATTTCTAAGACAATTTATTTTTTTTATCATATTCATGGAACTATTTAATGAAATAGTATAATAAACAATCCTTATAATATTACTATTCTACAAATTCTAGTACATAAACACTTTAATCACCCTAATTTATTCTATGACTATTAAATATGCTTTATTATCTAATTCTTTAATACCTCATTACTTCCATATATAATTTTTAGCCTCATAATAATCAACTAAGAAACCAAGTCTTTTAAAACCCTAATTTTCATTTTCTTGATACTCCCCTCTAAGAAATATATTTATATAATTACTGTACTTTCCACATTTAAAACAATTAATCAACTATGATATCCTATGGGGGCGATAATTCCATTCTATTGCATGACCTTATCGTTTGAATTTACATTATAATTTTTTTACAAATTTTTCATATTATACATAAATTACAAATCTTCACATTTCATTGAGCCATTACCCATAGTTATTCGTCCCAATTTATCCACATAAAGTAAATGTAATTTCTTTCAACTAGGGTCTCCATCACCTGAACTCTCAAATAACACTATTTGTATCTTCTTTGGTGAGTCTAAGAGTTAGTAAATGTGTATGATTTTTGTCATATATCATGATAAAATATTAGGTATAATCACAATATCTATTTCTCTAATCAATACCCAATTATTTTTCTCATAAATATATTGTCTACCATATTTTAAATTAATTCAGTTCCTTTTAGTAACCACCATTAACTAAAACTAAACAGTAGATTCCATGATAATGTAATCATATTTTGGAAACACATAATCCTGTAAATAACTTTTAGTATAAATAAATCATGAAATATTAATTTAAATATAGTATAAATTAGGTTAATACTTGGACATTCACAATAATAAAAACTTAAAATACATCATGATGGTTAGTTAGGAGTCTGTGAATTTCCATAAAATGTCTTCAAGGAGTGTCAAACTAGGTGTGTCACATGAATAGTTTTCACGCACTAGGTGATGACTGAGTCCATCTCAATGTTCTCTTTTCAGATATAATTCCACTAATTACATTTTTCCTATAGTTTTATCCATATGTAGTATACATTCCAGGATGTAATTACTCGGAAACCACACATTCTATACTTTTCAAAAATTCTATGACATTATAAAATAAATGGACTCGTACATAGGATAATCCATAGAAATATCCTTGACTTATCACTAAACATTTATAATCATATTCTCCAAGGATTTCTAAATATATCCTTTAATACCAATTAAAATTACGATGTATTTTCATACATTGATATTACATCAATTTTTATGAACATTAATTACATTATACTAACACATTACTAATTATCATAAATTTACTATGACATTGGAATCAGTGATAATGTAACATCCCAAGTAAGTAATGAATAATATATATTATTATCTATGTATATTCATGAATTATATAGTGTTTTAGAGGCTTAAAATGAGAATAAATCCAATCATAAGCATGGAATACACTAATATTTTTAAAAGATTGTTTTACTACCTTTTGATGGAAAACCATTTTTAAATCAATCATTTGACAATTTTATAAGCTCTATTTGTCAAAATAAACTTATTATTTATGATTGGGACAATGAAATTTAGATTGGATAATTTTTTGGTGATTTTATGACAATGTTCATTTTTTAATGAATAGTGAAAAATACTGCATTTTACATCAAAAGTGCATTTTCATCTAATTATTTATATGGTTATATTATCTTTTTAATTGGTTTTAAAGTGTAAATAGATTATATGTTTACCATGTAATCAAATGGTGTTCATTGGTATTAATTTCACTTTGGAATTGGGCATAAACAAGTGCCAAACTTTTCATTGATATTATTTCTAAAAAACCTGCTATTTGTTTTGACAACGGGAATTATTTTTAAATTAATTATTGAAATTTCTGTGTTTGGAATTTTGTAAAATGGATTACATATTTGGAATCATAAGGTCCAAAAAATGTAATCAGGACTCTTTTGTTTTTGGACATTATGAATACTAACGACGGTAATTATCTTTAATTATCTTGATTAATTAGTAATCTGGTAGTTAAGGATAATAAAATAATACCATAATAATAACAAATGACCACAACATGTGTTTTAATTCTACTGGTTGTGTCATGTACGACCATGGTATGCCTTGTGCCAAACTTGGGGACCCCATGGAATCACATTTGTGTGATAATGACTTTTTATCTTTTTATTTTTAAAGAAAGTTAAATATAACAAAGAATGTATCGTCTGAGTAAAACATTTTTAATTTTTTCTACATAAATGATATATTGGACTATAAATAGTAATTGGAAATATAAATTTATTTCCTACATCATAGAATTTTTTATATATTTTTTATACATTAAATAAATTAAATTATTTATGACATCATGATGATGCAGCGATAACCTCATTAATGAACGATTTAAATAAAATGAAAAGATAATGTAAAATCTAAGACTTACACTTGTCAAAGATTTATTGGATGAGTATATTTCGAACCCTTATCACCTTATCCTCAAAACACATCAATGGGGGACCATTAAAATCTGAAACTCATTTGAAAATAAAGTAACATTTTATACCTTTCCAAGAGTGCCCCTCCTCTCCTCTTATAAAAGGCCCCCACCTCTACCACCTTACCCACACCTCTCAAGCCTTTTGCTTGGCCAGAATCTGATAATTTTGTCTCTGAACATACCTATCCTCATTCTAGAAGTCTTACCTTAGGCAGTAATCTCTTCAAGAAACCCTTTTGGTTCAAACAAAAGGGAGTTACCCGATTCAATGGTAAAGTCTTCTCTAATGCTCTTTTGTTTTATTTTGCTTCTCCAACCCCCTAAACTCTTTTTATTCATTTCTTTTGTAACAACACCAGTATCTTCCATATAATATGATGTTTTTATAATAATTATTCGAGCTACACTTACACACACCTACATCTAATGGTTAATGAGCATACTGTTTCTGTGGATGGTGAATTTTTGCCTCATAAAATGAGGATTATTCAATATTCTTCTAACACCTTCAAAGGTGGCCATTAAGATGTCACTATATTTATATATGATATATAATATGTTTATGTTTTCCTTAATATTCTGTGTTTTTCATTTATGTCATACCTTTATGGTTTCCATTATGGGTAAACTCGATATCTTCATTTTAGGAAGTGCAGACTACCGCCCCATCAAAGTGATTTGATTCGTTAATGCCATATGTGGGACATATAAAGGATATATTTTTTTCATTATTATTTCATTCCATTAAATACGAAATAGAAATTAAAGTAGTGTTCATGCGTACGTATGACTTACCGTCTCCATGAATGGTGCATTTGATTTCTTACCTCTAAATGTTATGTAATATTATAAATGCATGCATATACTGGATATATATGATATGTATGATATCTACATCATGAATATAATTCTGGATATAATGGATATTTTACCACATGAAAAACTTGTAATTACAAAGAGTTTATTTTTGACTCAAGTACCAATGATCAACAAAATGACCATTATTAACTTAAATAATTACAGAGTGTTCATGAAATGGTAATAAGTGATATAAAAGGTATAATGAACTTGAAAAAGGTTCTCAAGCAAGTAGAAATTAACTCATGTTTATTATTCAGGAGGTTAAAGAACGATCGAGTCAAGTCAGACCCGAGGTAAGGGACTTCATCTCAATCTCCTTTCATTGAGGCACATTTTGTTTTATACACAACTTTCTTTTATACTGTGTATAAATCCCTTTGACTTTTACATTTATTCAGAAGGAATCTTTTTATACGAAGCATTTACTAAACGACAAAAGGGAATGTTTTTTGTCGTACGTATGCAGTGACAATGACTTCTCCGCTGCTGTGGCCATTATTTGAGTTTCGGCTTCCTCTACAAGACATAACTTTTTTTTAAATGAAATATAAATACCATGTTTTAATTTTCTTTTATTTTGATATTGAAAATGGTTTTCATAATGTTTTTATATCAATGTGTTATATTGATATCTTGTTATTAAAAACTGGAAGTGTTATGTTTCCTTTATGCATGTTTTATGTGATGCGATTATGTTATGGTTTGTGGGAATTGTTATGAATATGGGTGGTTCCATGATAAACTAAGGGAGGTTGAGCCCGATATAGCTTTAAAATGCATTGGGCAACGCGAAGGAGTTAAACGTTAAGGTTTCTTCAAAGAGATTTAGGGAATATACTGTGATGGGTATTCCAAACATAACCATGATGGTTACTCCCTACCTAAGAATGTTATGAATTCTTCAAGTTACCTTTATGTATTATGATTTCTATGATTTGTTCATGACTTGATGAGGTATGTTAAAGTGATTTTGTTTTATGAGTAAAGTATGATTTTATACATGGACTAATGTTTTCATTTCGTACTTTTATATCCCTTACTGAGCTTTTTATTCTCATCCCAGGTTTTTTAAATTTTTTTCACGGGTCAAGGGAAAGGTACATGATGTGATGATAATGTCAAGGAAGTGTCGAGGAAGAATCCATGTTTTATTTTAAATATGTTTCCGTTGATGGGAAAAATGAGTACTATCTTTTATGTGACCACTTTGTTCAAATGTGGAATGTAATGCATGTTTTATGATCTAATTCTCTAAACCTTTAAATCTGAAAAGATCCTCAACGTGTATTCTTTAAGTAACACAAGATTAAGTAATGTTTATGGCTAGGGCCTTATAGTTGGTATCAGAGGTCAGTTTAGATAACTTTAGGAGTTAGAATTATATTAAATGATTATCCAGAAAAACGTTTATTGTCAAATTTAAATGATATAGCATTTGAAGATTACCATGTTTCTTCAACTAAGACATGTTTGTTCAGAATAGTTTTTTGCATAGGAAAAAGGGAAGCAGTGCTAGGAAGGCATACAGAAGGAATTGAATTTATGAATCAGCATCCTGAGATGTTCGGAATTGGAACTGAACAGTTTTTTGCAGTAATGGAACAGTTGACTCAAGCGATAAATGGTGGTGGTATCCATGCATGAGATCAGCCAGATCAACTGTAGAGGAACATGTCAGTGGTGGAACATTTAATGAGGAAACATCCCCCATCATTTAGAGGATCATCTGACCCAGTGCTAGCTGAAGGGTGGATTAAAGCACTGGAGAAGATTTTTGATGTCATGGGGTGTTCAGACAATCAAAAGGTTAGTCTTGCTATTTACCGTTTGGAGGGTGAAACAGATCAGTGGTGGTCGATGGTTAAAAATATCAGGGATGCTGATGATATTGATTCTCTCGACTGGGATGAATTTAAAGGTATGTTTCTTGGGAAGTATTTTCCTAAGGCTGTTCAACTTAGGATGGAAAACCAATTCCTATAATTGAGGCAAGATGAAGACTCAGTGACTGCCTATGAATAAAGGTTCACTCGATTGGAAAGGTATGCTCCAAATTTTATCCAATACCTTGATAGTAAAATCAATCGTTTTTACTCAGGATTGAAGCCAAAATATCGAAGGGATTTAGCTTCTCGTGAGTTCAATAGTTATGAAAAGCTTGTTCGATGTGCTGAGAAGGTGGAAATAGTGTTTTCTGATGATCAAGTGTTCTATAACAACCAGCAGAAGAAGTGACAGTGGTGGCAGGAGAAAGGAAATAATTCTTCAAAAAGGTATGATGGTAAGCAAACTAAGTTTCCAGTTTGTGATAAATGTGGTAAAAGGCATGATGGGGAATGACTTCTAAATTCTCGAAAGTGCTACTAATGCGGTAAGATGGGACATAAGGATCTTGATTGCACTGAAAAAGATCAGGGTGATGGTAAGACCAAGTTTGATTTATAGTTAGTGAGATGTTTTAACTACAATGAGATGGTTCACTATGCAAATGAGTGTCCGAAAAAGAGCTCGAGTGATGGGAAGCAGTTAGACTACAAGCAGAAAGGGGTGGTGAAATCCTTTTCAACTACTTCAGCAGTTTTCGGGCCATCAAATGAAGTTTTATCAGGTACATTGTTAGTTTTTTCAGATTATTCCAGTGTGTTGTTTTATTCAGGGTCTACACATTCTTTCACCTATTAAAAACTTTTCTAGTAAAATGGGAATACCATCTCAAGAAATGACTCCTAAACTTGTGGTAAAAACATCTGGGGGAAATGTTGAGGGAAAAAGAATTTATAAGAATCTCAATATCCTTATCCGTGGAAAGAACCTACTTGCAAACCTTATTGTTTTACCTCTAGTAGAGTTTGATGTTATCCTGGGTATGGATTGAATTTCTATTTACCATGATAAGATGTACTGTAGAGCTAAAGAAGTTTCTTTTAAGAAATAATTTAAGTTTGTGTACAAGAATGAACCCTTACTATTGATAACATATCAAGAGGCTGAGAAACTTGTAAAAGATGGAAATGAATGTTACCTAGCACATATCGTTGAAAACAAGGGAACTGTTCAGATTAATGATGTGCCAGTGGTAAATGAGTATCCTGATGTTTTTTCTGATTAGTTGCCTAAAATAATACCAGATCAGGAAGTTGAGTTTACTGTTGACTTAATTCCTGATGCTAAGCCAATTTCAAAACCCCCTTATCAAATGGCTCAAACTTAACTTTTAGAGTTGAAGGAGAAATTTCAAGATTTATTAGAGAAATGTTTCATTCAACCAAGAACATCACCATAGAGTGATCCTATTATATTTGTTAAAATGAAAGATGGTTCAATGAGACTTTTCATTGATTATAGAGCCTTGAATAACATCACTGTTAAGAACAAATATCCTTTTCCTCATATCGATGATTTGTTTGATCAGCTCTAGGGAGCTCAGTTTTTTTTCAAAGATTGACCTGAGATTGGGGTACCATCAGTTGAAGGTAAAAGAAGCAAATATTATGAAGACCACGTTTCGAACAAGATATGACCATTATGAATTTGTAGTAATGCCTTTTGGGCTAACCAATGCACCTGCTGTATTCATGGACCTTATGAATATAATTTTCCATGAGTTCTTGGATAATTTTGTGGTTGTTTTCATTGATGATATATTGGTGTTTTCTAAAAGTAAATAGGAGCATGAAAGACATTTAAGGGTTATTTTACAAACCTTAAAAGAAAAGAAATTGTTTGGGAAATTCAGCAAGTGTGAGTTTTGGTTGCAACAAATTTCTTTCCTTGGTCACATTGTTTCTAAATATGGGATAATTGTTGATCCTTCAAAAAGAATGGTTGTTGAAGAATGTCCAAGACCCACAAATGTAACTGAGATTCGTAGATTCCTTGGTTTGGAAGGCTATTACTGAAGGTTTGATAGAAATTTTTCAAGGTTATCTAGTCCAATGTCTAAGCTAACTCGGAAGGGTGTTAAGTTTATCTAGACAAAAGAATGTGATGATTGTTTTCAAGAACTGAAAAGAAGATTGGTGAATGCTCCAGTTTTGGCACTACCTTCCAGGAATGGTGAGTTTGTTATCTATAGTGATGCTTCATTGAAAGGACTTGGTTGCGTCGTAATGCAGAATGATCAGGTAATTGCTTATGCTTCACGACAGTTGAAAACTCATGAGGTAAATTACCCTACACATGATTTGGAATTAGCTGCAGTTGTTTTTACTTTAAAAATTTGGAGGCATCATATTTATGGAGTGAAGTGTGAAATATATACCGATCAAAAATGTTTAAAGTATATATTCAGTCAGAAATAATTGAACATGAGACAGAAGAGATGGCTAGAATTAATCAAGGATTATGATTGTACAATTCATTACCATCTGGGAAAAGAAAATAAAATGGATGATGATTTGAGTCGAAAAAGTAATGCTTCATTAACAATGTTGTTTTTGGAACGTTATCCTTTGGTTAAGGATTTGATGAAATTTGGCATAGAAGTTGTTGGTACTGGATGTCCTTCTGTTTTGTTTCAGGTATCAGTGAAATCTTCTCTAACAGACAGAATTAAGCAATCACAGAAGCAAGACAGCGAGTTTCAGAAAAAGGTAGAGCTAGTTCAAAAGGGTAAGTTGCATTAATTCAACATTGATAATGATTGTGTTTTGAGATTTGGGAAGATATTGTGTGTGCCTTGTGATTCATAGTTGAAGAGAGAGTTGTTATGTGAAGCTCATAGTTCCCAATTTTCAGTTCATCCCGGCAGTACTAAGATGTATAGAGATCTTCGGGAGTATTACTAGTGGGACAGAATGAAAAGGGATATTGCTGATTTTACTGTGAAGTGTTTTAATTGTCAACAGGTAAAAGCAGAGCGACAGTTACTGAAAGTAATGCTTAAGCCTTTACCAGTACTAGAATGGAAATGGAAGAATATATCCATGGAATTCGTTGTGGGATTACCGAAGACACCTCGAGGTAATAATGAAATATGGGTTATTGTTAATCGCTTGACTAAATCTGCTCTTTTCCTTGTTATACGAGATACTTTTTCCCTAGATCAACTTTCACATTTTTATCTTAAAGAGATAGTCAGTTTACATGGAGTTCCTCTCTCCATTGTATCTGATCGTGATCCCATGTTTACTTCAAACTTTGGGAAAGGCCTTCAGAAGTCGTTGGGTACTGAATTAAATTTTAGTTCAGCTTTTCATCCTCAATCATATGGGCATTCAGAATGAACAATTCAGACGTTGGAGGATATTCTATGTGCTTGTTCGATGGATTATCAGGGAATTTGGGACCAACATCTTTCTTTGGTTGAGTTTTCTTATAATAAAAGTTTTCATTCCAATATACAGATGGCACCATTTGAGGCATTATATGGGAAGCAGTGTCGAACTCCAAAATTCTGGGATGAAGTGGGTGAAAGGAAGTTGATGTGACCAGAATTGGTAGAAGAGTTGGCAGAAAAGGTTCAGCTGATACATAAACACATGAGAATAGCTCAGACCAGGTAGAAGAGTTTTGCGGATAACAGGAGGAAGGATCTCTCTTTTGAGGTAGGTGATCATGTTTTTTCTCAAAGTTTCACCATGAAAAAGTTTGATGCGATTTGGTAATAAAGGAAAGATAAGTCCAAGGTTCATTGGACCATATGAAATTATGGAGAGTGTTGGATCAGTTTCATATCGAGTGGATTTACCTCCGAGTTTATCTCAGGTACACAATGTTTTTCATGTTTCGATGTTAAGGAAGTACATGCCAGATCCATTTCGTGTTTTGAGTCCATAGGTAGTTCAGATGGAAGAGAATCTATCTTATGATGAACAACCAGTCTAGATTCTTGACCATAGGGAGCAAGTGTTTCAGAATAAGGTGATTCATCACATAATGGTTTTCCGGAAAAACCACATGAGTGAAGAGGCAACATGGGAATCTGAAAATGCAAGAAGGGATAAATACCCCCACTTATTCGATAAGTAAATAAATTACGGGGACACAATTTTCTAAAGGGGGGAAGGATGTAACATCCCAAGTAAGTAATGAATAATATATATAGTTATCTATGTCTATTCATGAATTATATAGTGTTTTGGAGGCTTAAAATGAGAATAAATTCAATCTGAAGCATGGAATACACTAATATTTTTAAAAGATTGTTTTACTGCCTTTTAATGGAAACCCATTTTTAAATCAAACTTTTGACAATTTTATAATCCATATTTTTCAAAATAAACTTATTATTTATGATTGGGACATTGAAATTTACATTGGATAATTTTTTGGTAATTTTCTGATAATGTTCATTTTGTAATGAATAGCGAAAAATACTGCATTTTACATCAAAACCGCATTTTCATATAATTTAATTATATGGTTAGATTATCTTTTTAATTTGTTTTAAATTGTAAATAGAATATATTTTTACCATGTAATCCAATGGTGGTCATTGGGATTAATTTCACTTTGCAATTGGTCATAAACAAGTGCCAAACATTTCAATGATGTTATTTCTAAAAAACATGCTATTTGTTTTGACAACGAAAATTATTTTTAAATTATTTATTTCAATTTATGTGTTTGGAATTTGGTAAAATTTAATACATATTTGGAATCAGAAGGTCCAAATTATTTAATCCAGACTCTTTTGTTTTCAGACATTATGAATAGTAACGACGGTAATTATCATTAATTATCTTGATTAATTAGTAATCGGGTAGTTAAGGATAATAAAATATTATCACAATAATAACAAATAACCACCACATGTGTCCTAATGCTACTGGTTGTGTCATGTCCGACCATGGTATTCCTATTGCCAAACTTGGGGACCCCATGGAATCACATTTGTGTGATAATGACTTTTTATCTTTTTATTTTTAAAGAAAGTTAAATATAACAAAGAATGTATCACCTGAGTAAAACATTTTTAATTTTGTATACATAAATGATATTTTGGACTATAAATATTCATTGGAAATATAAAAATATTTCTTACATCATAGTATTTTTTGTATAATTTTTAGACATTAAATAAATTAAATTATTTATGACATCATGATGATGCATCGATTACTTCATTAATGAACAATTTAAATAAAATGAAAAGATAATGTAAAAATCTAATATTTAAACTTGTCAAAGACCTATTGGATGAGTATATTTTGAACCCTTATCACCTTATCCTCAAAAAAAATCAATGTGGGACCATTAAAATTTGAAACGCATTTGAAGATAAAGTAACATTTTATACCGTTCCAAGAGTGCCTCTCCTCTCCTCTTATAAAAGGCCCCCACCTATAACTCCTTACCCAAACCTCTCAAGCCTTTGGCTTGGCCAATCTCTACTCATTTTGTATCTACAAATCCCTCTCCTCATCCTAGAAGCCTTACCATATGCAGGAAGATCTTCAAGAAACCCATTTGGTTCAAACCAAAGGGAGTTACCCGATTCAAAGGTAAAGTCTTCTCTAATGCTCTTTTGTTTTATTTTGCTTCTCCAACCACCTAAAATCTTTTTATTAATTTATTTTGTAACAACAACAGTATCTTCCATATACTAGGATGTTGTTATGATAAGGGTTAGAGATACACTTACACACACCTACATCTAATGGTTAATGAGCATATTGTTTCTGTGGATGGCGAATTTCTGCCTCACGAAACGATGATTGTTCAATATTATCCTAACACCTTCAAAGGTGGCCATTAAAATGTCACTATATTTATAAATGATATATAATATGTTTAGGTTTTCCTTAATCTTCTGTATTTTTCATTTATGTCATACCATAATGGTTTCCATTATGGGTAAACGCGATATCTTCATTTTAAGAAGTGCGGACTACCGCCCCCTCAAAGCGATTTTATTCGTTAATTCCATATGTGGGATGTATAAAGGATAGATTTAATGATATTATATATGATATTATAATGGAATTATAATATATCTTTATGTTATTCTGATTTCATTCCATTAAATATGAATGAGAAATGAAAGTAGCGTTCATGCGTATGTACGACTTACCGTCTCCATGAACAGTGTATTTCATTTCTTACTTCTAAATGTTATGTAATATTATAAATGCATGAATATACTGGAAATATATGATATATATAATATCTACATCATGAATATAATTCTAGATAAAATGGATATTTTACCACATGGAAAACTTGAAATTATAAAGAGTTTATTTTTGACTCAAGTACCATGGATCAACAAAACGACCATTATTAACTTAAATAATTACATAGTGTTCATGAAATGGTAATAAGTGATATAAATGGAATAATTAAATTGAAAAAGTTTCTCAAGAAAGTTGAAATTAACTCAAGTTTATTATTCAGGAGTTTATAGAACGATCGAGTCAAGTCGGACCAGAGGTAAGGGATTTCGTCTCAATCTCCTTTCATTGAGGCATATTTTGTTTTATACACAACCTTATTTTATAATGTGTATAAACCCCTTTTAATTTTACATTTATTCAAAAGGAATATTTTTATACAAAGCGTTTACTAAATGATAAAAGGGAATGTTTTTTTTTCATACGTATGCGGTGACAACAACTTCTCCACCACCGTGACCATTATTTGAGTTTCATCTTCCTCTACAAGCTATAACTTTTTTTAAAAAGAAAAATAAATACCATGTTTTAATTTTATTTTATTTTGGTATTGAAAATGGTTTTCATAATGTTTTTATATCAATGAGTTGTATTGTTATCTTGTGATTGAAAAGTGGAATTGTTATGTTTCCTTTATGCATGTTTTATGTGATACGATTATGTTATGGTTCTTGGGAATTGTTATGAAGATGGGTGGTTCCATGATAAACTAAGGGCGGGTGAGCCCGATATAGCTCTCCAATGCATTGGTTAACGTGAATGAGTTAAATGTTAAGGTTTCTTCTAAAGATATTTAGGGAATATACTGTGATGGGTATTCCAAACATAACCATGAGGGTTACTCCCTATGTAAGAATGTTATGAATGACTCAAGTTACCTTTATGTCTTATGATTTCTATGATTTATTCATGATTTGATGAGGTATGTTAAAGTGATTATGTTTTATGAGTAAATTATGATTTCATACATGGAATAATGTTTTCATTTCGTACTTTTATATCCCATAGTGAGCTTTTTATGGTCATCCAATGTTTTTTTGAAATGTTTTTCACAGGTCAAGGGAAAGGTACATGATGTGATGATAGTGTCAAGAAAGTGTCAAGAAAGAATCCATGTTTTATTTTAAAAATGTTTCCGTTGATGGAAAAAATGAGTACTATCTTTTATGTAACCACATTGTTTAAAAGTGGAATGTAATGCATGTTTTATGATCTAATTCTCTAAAACTCTAAACCTGAAAAGATCCTCAACATGTATTCTTGAAGTAACTCACAATTAAGTAATGTTTAAGGATGGGGCCCTATAGATACATAATACATTTTATCATATGTTAACAAAATCATATCCTACTACATTTATCATTTCTATCACCCATCAAATAAATATCATAAAACAATTCTTAAAAATTAGGGAAATGAATACATTAGAAAGGGTACTATCATATTCTTTGTGTGGATAAATAGTGGAGACAAATTACAATATCACGAGGATAATATAATGAGAACATTTACAAAGAATTTTAAAACCATACCATTCATATAAAAGATAATAATCTTGATTCATGGAATAACATTGGTAGTCTATAATACATGAATCCTAAGGAAATCAATTAATATAATCCATAAGAGAATAACATTATCATATGAAATAGATTTGTGGCATATTGATATGTATATAAAATTCATCCCATGATAGTGAGGGATAACATCCAAAGATATCATAGAGGAATGTCTAGACTCACTTATTTATCATTGCAGTAAAGGTTCACTCCCACGACAATCATAAGGGACAGTGCCCCTTACTATACTAGGTTCACTCCATGTTTCAATCCTATCAATATTTTAAGATATAAATATAAATTAAATATGTTGAAGGGACATATGAGTTCCATAAATCACATAATGAAAATAGTATTCATGAATTATAGAATATCATAAAACATTAATCATAGGATAAACCATGAAGGAAAATGTAATTTCCAAACATTACGTAACATCATAACCTGTATAAAAGAGATAGGTTCTGCAAAAATTTTATCATTTCATTATCACATAACCTATTTAGAGAAGCATGTTATATAATCATTTTTTAAGGTATAACATATGGAATATAAATGGGTTTTATAATCATATTTTAAATATATATATATATATATAATATAGTCATTTAATTAATCAAACTAGTATCCTAAAATCATATACCATGTAATTTTTATGTATCATTAAATGATGTCATCTCCGATGGAAAATTATTCTTAATTATTGGTTAGAAAACCTTATAATGAAAATTAATTTTCTCTGAAAAAAAATTTCTAAAAAAATTTCATAAAATAGTTTGTTAATTCTTTTGATTTATAATAACATTGAAAATGTTGAAGGATTATTTAATATTAATATAAAATAACTCCTCAATAAAATAACATTTATTGTTTGTGTCATGACCCATCCTCGGGGCCCGTGCTGTGACTACCCCAAGCCCGCCTTCCATAGGCCAGGGGCTGGCGACTAGCACCAAGGCGTAAATCCCTGAAAAAGGGAAGGCATTGCCTTTGTAAAGTAAACCACAAACACCACAAAGTGAGCAGGCAGAAGTAAACACTAAGTAATAAATGGTACAACAGTAAGTGATGATAAGTAAGTGGACCAGTATACAAACCCAAACTGAAAGTAAAGTACAACTGGAAGAGGAAAACAGCAACTGAAAAGTAAAGCCGCAACGTCGAGCTGTCCACTAGAAATCCCATCTGAAGGGTGGATACAAAAAGTCTCCACTACTCCTCGGGTCCAGCCGACCGCTCCGAGTACATCCCGCCCAGTGGTCCACCTCCAGGTACCGTCCTGCTCCGCAAGCCTCCACCACGATCAGCGCTATCCGTCGTCTGCAACCAACTCAACGTAGTGCGGGCATAGCCCGTGCAGGGGTGAGTATAAGCTACTTAGTAGGGACCCCGAGACCCCCGAATGTCTCCCAGAATCCATAAAGGATAACCATAAAGGAAAGATACAATCACGAAGTAACATCCAACACTACTTAGGTATATGCCCATACATATACCTAAGTCATCAATTCTCGCTCCACTCCAACATTCGAGCTCAAGTACAACCCAATCCACACATGAAAGAAAAACGTATATCCACACAGGATAGCACAACACAATCCACATAGGAAAGAAAAACAAGATTCATCTCACACAGGTACTTCTTCGTATGACGTTAGAGATGATCAGATGTAGCCACTGATTCATCTAAGCCGTTGGACCCACAAAGTATCTGTAGGTAGTAACCCCCGCAATGACCCACACATGATCGATCATGAAGTTGAACCCATAGCTATTGGGAAACTCCTTCTCCATCAAGTTCAGTGGGTATGCCGCTACAACCAAGCGCTTCCCTCTAACCTTGGACTGCTGTAGTACTCCACCTATCGAGTACTGTGGGCCTGCTGCTACAACCAAGCACTTCCCACCATGGGTCTGCCGCTACAACCAAGCGCTCCCCCTCATATCCCCTAGTGGTACTCCTTCTGTTGAGTACCATGGTTTGTCGCTACAACTAAGAGCTCCTCCGCCGTGGGTCTGCCGCTACAACCAAGCGCTCCCCCGTGCTGCTACAACCAAGTGCTCTTCCGTCGTGGGTCTGCCGCTACAACCAAGCGTTCCCCCATTCCACTACAACCAAGTGCACCTCCGTTGTGGTTCTGCTGCTACAACCAAGCGCTCCCCCTCATAGCCTCCAGAGGTACTCCTTCTGTTGAGTACCGCAGGTCTGCCGCTACAACCAAGTGCTCCTCCACTGTGGGTATTCCGATACAACCAAGCGGTCCTCCGCCGTGGGTCTGCCACTATAACCAAGCTCTCCCCACTGGGCTATCCGTAACACACCGAGTCGTTCGATCAGCAGTCATCAAGTCTCAACCGGCTCTAGCGTGTCTGCACCGAGCATGCTCGTTCGGGAGGGTCCGCTCCACGAGCCGAGAGGCTGATACATCAACTGACACATAGTCCAGAGTTGATGTATCCAAATGTTCTGTATCGTCAACAGGAACTCAACGTCGTAGACGGCGCGTCGATCGGACGCCCGGTCTGAGAGTTATTGGCCTTTTCGTCCCAGGGGCCCGGTTGGTTTTTAAGGAAAAACCAACCCGACTGTACTCCACCTGCATCCAAACCTCGGGCGGAGTAAGCCAAAAGATCTGTCTCACTTAGAGGATTTCAACAAAGTCTACGGCACGTCAATCAGACGTCTGAAGATCAAGAAATGAGCGTTTCCGTTCCGAGGGCCCGGTTGGTTTCGTGTACGAACCAACCCGGCCAAACCCAAAGTATTCCGAAACCTTGAGTGTGATATACTGAAACGACCGTCTCGATCCAAGGATCGCATCGCCTCTAGCGGCGCGTTGTTCAGAGTCTCGTAGCTTAAGTTATGATCAAAAGACTGAAAAGGTCCGGAAATGGGGGGCCTGGGCCCAGACCGACCTGGCCCGACCCCCCTGGGTCGGCCCGAATCGGGTGGACCCGACCTGGGGATGACTCGGTTGGGCGCGACCCGACCCGGTTGGGCGCGACCTGGCCGGTGGGTCGGCTTGGCTCAGCTCGGCCGAGCGGCCGAGCAAGGGAAACCGCGGGGGGCGTACTGCCCCCACGTGAAGTGAAGTCGTGGCCCCGCGTGGGGCCGCCCTCGCCAGCGGACACGGCCGGGATGCCGCGTCCCGCTCCTCCGGTCCCACACGGTCGTTGGACCGCGCTGGTGCCACCACGGATTCGGCCGCGGCGGGTCCATCCGGCGGCGCGCCGGGGCACCGCCGCTGGCGACCCGCGCCGCCGGTGGAGTCCGCGGGACACCGGAGTTTCTCCAGTGGTCCGATTTCATTTCTATCTGCGCCGTACCTCATCCTGAGTCCCGTTCTTCACTACAGAATCAACAAATCGTCTTTGCGGCCCGTTTTGTCATCGTCCGCCGTTCCGCACACCAAGAACAAAAGGGCGGTGGGTTCGGACTTGTTCGTTGGTCCGCACCCACCGCGTTAGCGGTTTGAAACAAGACCATAAATCCCAGCAATTGATAAACCACGTCCCGCAATAATAATCCGCGAACCAAGTTGTTAATTGGTTGGTCTGCGTTCTTTCCTTGGAGGAAAACAAACATGGGTATTATCATTTTCAAAACGACACCAACCTTCGTCATCGTCGGACGCGAGTTCATCGCGGAATTGACCGTCGCGGACGAAAAGGATCGTCGCGTCGCGGAAGGGTGTCGCTGTCGTGTGGTACTTGGCGTCGCGTAGATAAACTTCAAGGATCAAGAACATAAAAATTTAATTATAACAATTGAATCCATGTTGTTGTTATAATCCAGAAAGAATTAAAAGGACCGCAATCCCCTACATCAAGTTGTCGATCGAAGATTGTCGCGGGGAAAGAACGTCGCGGAAGAAGTGTCTGCGTCGCGGTACTCGGCGTCGCGTCGTCGATCTCTGAGGGCTCGGTGTTCTTCGCGTTCTTCACGTTCTTCGCGTTCTTTGCGTTCTTCACGTTCTTCGCGAAGGAGGATGAATATCTTTAGAGATTATCCAAAGGTTTAACACAACAACCAAATAATAAAATAAGTCCTCATATTATTTTATTATCAACTAAAGAATTTGAAAAACAAAAATAAGTAACAAACAATTAATTCATAGATTTAATTGCAACGAACTAACCGCCCAATTAATAGGGGTGTTAATAATTTAGAAAATGCGTCAGTTGACTTTCATTTAATAGGGGTTTTCGTGGGTGCGTTACATAGTGGAAAAGAAATGGTGGGGCTCGTGCGGGCCCCACCTCACAAATATCCTACCAAGAGGGTAGAATATTTTGGGTTCCACCCTATCCGCTTCAACTCAGCATAAGTAGCTTTAAGTGTCTTTAAGCGGCTTTAAGTGAAATAAAATAAAGTTTGTCGTACAACATTATTTTATTTCTTAACTTAAAGCCCAAAAATTAAAAACCACACCTGAGAAAACGCAACTATGGAAGAGGCTTTTCTAAGCAAGTATCGGTGCTGCGATTCCATCGGTGCCCTCAGAATTCGATTCCGAACACCGGTTCAATTATTAGAAAAACCTGCTCGTTTGTTCACTGAACGTACCCAAGCCAAACTTCAGAAAATGATTCCAGGCACACCGGGCCTCAGAATCACGTGCCGTCAGAAACTGCATTCTTGTAAAATTCCGAAGAAAATTATGAAAAGAATTTCCTGGAAATTTACGGGTCTTTACATCACTCCCACCGTAGGGCTTTATGTCCCCGTAAAGATACATCATAAACTAGGGAAACAAATGTGGGTACTGAGCACGCATCTGAGCCTCCCGCTCCCAGGTTCTCTCCTGGAGGTTCCCGTGCTGCCATCTGATGTGCACTAGTGGAATCAATCGTCCACATAGGACCCGCTCCTGTCGATCTTAGATCTCCATTGGTACCTCCGCAAAAGCCGCCCCATCACCAACGTCTAGCTCCCCATGGTCAATGATATGTGTCGGGTCGTTCACGTATCTCCTCAGCTGAGATACGTGGAAGACGTCATTCACTCGGTGCAACTGAGGTGGTAGAGCCAGGTGATAAGCCACCTCACCAATCCTGATGAGGACCTGGAATGGTCCGATGAAGCGTGGAGACAACTTTCCGCCTCGGCCAAATCTCCGTAAACCACATCAAGGTGTGACCCGCAAGAAGACGTGGTCGCCATCCTCGAACTCTAGTGGCCTCCGCCTCCTGTCAGCATAAGACTTCTGCCAGCTCTGAGCTGTCCTCATCCGCTCCTGGATGACCTGGACCTTCTCTGGTCCTACAAGAGCTGCTGAGATTTCTTCTTTGCCGATAAGAGAAATCTGGTCGCATCCCCTGGATGAACCATGTTCTTCGCCTAATACAGTCAATCCTGACATGGATGATACTATTACATACCAAGGATGACATTGTAAGGCCTCGACACTACTACCAAGATATCCAACCGTTACTCTCACCTCCGAGGGTTGAGTCACACTGTCGACATCAGTGTGTGGTCACTTGGTCTCCTACAGTAGGTATCTCAAAGTGAGGGTCAAGTCAACGGTCTTTAAACCGGAACCTATTAGTAACAACATAAAGAGAGGGCAGAAAGGTAAACGCCAAAAAAAGTGTCTTTTATAACTGCAGCTCAAAGTATAGAGACATAAAACATCTACAAACAAAAATCCACAACGCTAGAAGCAACATAAAAAAAGTCTCCAGGTCTGGAGCTAGTCCTGCTCCTGTCCATCTACTCTCGGAGCTCCATGATCGTAGGCCTCAACTGCCTAAAGCTGAGCTCTCCCATGTCCACCATCTCCCTGCGGTCGGGGTGGACCTCCTGGTGGTGGTGGTGGCAACACCTCGAAGCGTCATCCACCTCCAGCTGCATGGCCAGTTCCCCTGCCACGGTCTCCTACTCCATGCGATCCACCTCGATCGAACCTCTGCCTCTGCCTGGGAGGTCCTTCGTTCATCTGCTGGTCATCTGTATGGCGGGTCGGACAGTCACGAGCCATGTGACCAACCCCGCCGCAGGAGTAACACTGTCTGCTCATGGTAAGTCGTTGGCCACCCCGGGTGCCTCACACAAACAATCCTGTGTCACGAGGTCGACCACCGGTAGGTCTATTCCTCTTGGACCCCTGCGTCATCTGTCTACTGCCCACTGTAGAAGACTCTGTCGCATGCCGGCTAGTGGTGGGTCCAACTGCTGGAGACTTCTCAGCAAGGAAACTCTCCACTAAGAGGGCTCGCTCCAACACCCTTGTCTGTGTCGGAATGCTGTGAGAAACAACTGAAGCTCTGATCTCTCGCCTGAGCCCCTGCTAGAAGGTTCGGGCCCTGAAGAATGGGTCCCGTAAAATGTCAGTGGAATAGCACGAGAGATCGGTAAACCTCGTCGCGTATTGGGCTACTGTCATGCTTCCCTTCCGCAGCTGTAGTAGCTCCTAGATGCGCACTGCTCGGAGGGTGGCTGGGATGAACTCTGAGCGAAAAGGCTCTCAAAGTCCGTCCAAAAGAGTGATGCCTCGTCGTGCACCTGGAGCATCAAGCTCCACCATCTGCCTACTGCCGCATGCTGGAGGCTCGCTGCAAGGACCACCATAAGATCTGCTAGTGTCCTCACTAACCGAAAAACTCATACAACCTCCTCCAGCCAGTCCTCGGCTTCCTGGGGGTCCGTCTCCCCACGGAACCTAGGCGGTCGCTGGCGCTATAACTCATGCAGTGCACTAAGGCGACGTGCATCGTCAGTGGCTGGGGCTAGAAGCATCGAAGGCTCGGCGGGTAGAGGTACCGCTGGTGCCTCTACTGTCAAAGGGCCCTGCACCGAGGCCTCGTCGCTCGGCGGGCTGTCGTCACGCTCAACTCTTCGAACCCTAGCTGGCTGCCGTCATGGGGCCATCCTAAAAAGGAAACAGGTGTTCCACGGTCAGAACAATATACTTGGTGAGCTGATACAAGTAATCAAAAAGAAAACATGAAACACACATGCAATCAATGTTTTCGTGCATTAAGTCAGATATCATAAGTCAGGGTCTTGGTGTACGGATACGTTGGCCGCCGCACCAACACTGGGCTACCTGGACTGATAACCACACTCAATATACTAAACACTATTGCTTCACATAGAAAAAGATCAGATTCCCAAGTTCTGCGGTAGAACCGAACTCCTCTGATACCAATTTGTCACGACCCGTCCTCGGGGCCCGTGCCGTGACTACCCCAAGCAAGCCTTCCATAGGCCAGGGGCTGGCGACTAGCACCAAGGCGTAAATCCCAGAAAAAGGGAAGGCATTTCCTTTGTAATGTAAACCAAAAACACCACAGAGCGAGCAGGCAGAAGTAAACACTATGTAAAAACTGGTACAAAAGTAAGTGCGGAAAAGTAAGTGGGCCAGTATACAAACCCAAACTGAAAGTAAAGTACAACTGGAAAGGTAAAAACAGCAACTGAAAAGTAAAGTTGCAACGTCGAGCTGTCCACTGGAAATCCCACCTGAAGGGTGGGTATAGAAAGTCTCCACTACACCTCGGGTCCAGCCGACCACTCCGAGTACATCTCGCCCAGTGGTCCACCTCCAGGTACCGTCCTGCTCTGCAAGCCTTCACCACGATCAGCGTTGTCCATCGTCTGCAACCAACACAACGTAGTGCGGGCATAGCCCATGCAGGGGTGAGTAAAAGCTACTCAGTAGGGACCCCGAGACCCCCGAAGGTCTCCCAGAATCCATGAAGGATAACCACAAAGGAAAGATACAATCACGAAGTAACATCCGACACTACTTAGGTATATGCCCATACATATACCTAAGTCATCAATTCTCGCTCGGCTCCAACATCTGAGCTCAAGTACAACCCAATCCACACAGGAAAGAAAAATGTAAATCCACACAGGATAGCACAACACAATCCACATAGGAATGGAAAACAGAATTCAGCTCACACAGGTAATTCTTCGTATGATGTTAGAGATGATCAGATGTAGCCACTGATTCATCTAAGCCGTCGGACCCACAAAGGATCTGTAGGTACTAACCCCCACAATGACCCACACAGGATCGATCATGATGTTGAACCCATAGCTATTGGGAAACTACTTCTCCATCAAGTTCAGTGGGTATGCCGCTACAAACAAGAGCTTCCCTCTAACCTTGGACTGCTGTAGTACTCCACCTATCGAGTACTGTGGGCCTGCTGCTACAACCATGCGCTTCCCACCATGGGTCTGCCGCTACAACCAAGCGCTCCCCCTCATAGCCCCTAGTGTTACTCCTTCTATTGAGTACCAAGGTTTGTCGCTACAACCAAGAGCTCCTCTGCCGTGGGTCTGCTGCTACAACCAAGCGCTCCCCCTTTCCGCTACAACCAAGAGCTCCTCCATTGTGGGTCTGCCGCTACAACCAAGCGTTCCCTTGTACCGCTACAACCAAGCGCACCTCCGTAGTGAGTCTACTGCTACAACCAAGCGCTCCCCCTCATAGCCTCCAGAGGTACTCCTTTAGTTGAGTACCGCGGGTCTACCGCTACAACCAAGCGCTCCTACACCGTGGGTCTGCCGCTACAACCAAGCGCTCCCCATTGAGATATCCGTAACACACCGAGTCGTTCGATCAGCAGTCATCAAGTCTCAACCGGCACTAGGGTGTCCGCAAACAGCATTCTCGTTCAGGAGGGTCCGCTCCACAATTAGAGAGGCTGATACATCAATTGACACATACTCCAGAGTTGATGTATCCAAAAGTTCCGTATCGTCAACAAGAACTCAACGTCGGAGACGGTGCGTCAATCGGACGCCCGGTCTGAGAGTTATTGGCCTTTTCGTCCTAGGGGCCCAGTTGGTTTTTAAGGAAAAACCAACCCGACCATACTCCACCTGCATTCAAACCTCAGGCAGAGTAAGCCAAAAGATCCGTCTCACTTAGAGGAATTCAACAAAGTCGATGGCACGTCAATCGGACGTCCGAAGATCAAGATATGTGCATTTCCGCTCCGAGGGCCCGGTTGGTTTCGTGTACGAACCAACCCAGCCGAACCCAAAGTATACCAAAACCTTGAGTGTGATATACCGAAACGACCTTCTCGATCCAAGGATCGCATCGCCACTGGCGGCGTGTCGTTCGGAGGCCCGTAGCTCATGTTATGAGCAAAAGACCGAAAAGGTTCGGAAATGGGGGGTCTGGGCCCGGACCGACCCGGCCCGACCCCCTTGGGTCGGCCCGAACCAGGTTGACCCGACCCGGGTTCAGGTCAAACCAGTTTGGGCCCGACCCGGCCCGGCCGGCGGGTCGGCTTGGCTCGGCTCGGCCGAGCGGCCGAGCAAGGGAAACCGCCGGGGGCGTGCTGCCCCCGCGTGAAGTGAAGTCGCGGCCCCGCGTGGCGCCGCCCTCGCCAGCGGACACAGCCGGGACGCCGCGTCCCGCTCCTCTGGTGACGTGCGGTCGTGGGACCGCACTGCTACCGCCGCGGCGGGTCCGTCCGGCAGTGCGCCGGGGCGCCGCCGCCTCCGGCCGCCGACAACCCGCCCCGCCAGTATAGTCCGAGGGCCACCGGAGTTGCTCCGGTGGTCCGATTTCAATTCCGTCTGTGCCGTAGCTCATCCTGGGTCCTGTTCTTCACTGCGGAACCAACAAATCATCTCTGCGGCCTGTTTTTTCATCATCCGCCGTTCTGCACACCAAGAACAAAAGGGAGGTGGGTTCGGACTTGTTCGTTGGTCCGCACCCACCGCGTTAGCGGTTTGAAACAAGACCATAAATCCCAGCAATTGATAAACCACGTCCCGCAATAATAATCCGTGAACCAACTTGTTAATTGGTTGGTCCGCATTCTTGCCTTGGAAGAAAACAAACATGGGTATTATCATTTTCAAAATGACCCCTACTTTCGTCGTCGTCAGTCGCGAGTTCGTCGCGGAATTGACCGTCGCGGAAGAAAAGGATCGTCGCGTCGCGGAAGGGCGTCGCTGTCGCGTGGTACTCAGCGTCGCGTAGATAAACTCCGAGGATCAAGAACATATAGATTTAATTATAACAATTAAATCCATGTTGATGTTATAATCCACAAAGAATTAAAAGGACCGCAATCCCCTACCTCAAGTTGTCGATCGAAGATTGTCACGGGGAAAGAACGTTGCAGAAAAAGCGTCAGCGTCGCGGTACTCGGCGTCGCATCGTCGATCTTCGAGGGCTCGGTGTTCTTCGTGTTCTTCGTGTTCTTCGCGTTCTTCGCGTTCTCCACATTCTTCACATTCTTCGTGAAGGAGGATGAAGATCTTTAGAGATTCTCCAAAGGTTTAACACAACAACCACATAATAAAATAAGTACTCATCTTATTTTATTATCAACTAAAGAATTTGAAGAAGAAAAATAAGTAACGAACAATTAATTCATAGAATTAATTGCAATGAAATAACCTCCCAATTAATAGGGGCATTAAGAATTTAGAAAACGTGTTAGTTGACTTTCATTTAATAGGGGTTTTCGCGGGTGTGTTACTTTGAGGAAAAGAAACGGTGGGGCTCGTGCGGGCCCCACCTCACAAATATCCTACCAAGAGGGTAGGATATTTTGGGTTCCACCCTATCCGCTTCAACTCAGCTTAAGCAGCTTTAAGTGGATTTAAGCCGCTTTAAGTGAAATAAAATAAAGTTTGTCGTACCACATTATTTTATATCTTAACTTAAATCCCAAAAATTAAAAACCACACCTGAGAAAACGCAACTCCAGAAGAGGCATTTCTAAGAAAGTACGGGTGCTGCGATTACATCGGTGCCCTCAAAATTCGATTCTGAGCTCCGGTTCAAAAGTTAGAAAAACCCGCTCGTTCGTTCACTGAATGTACCCGAGCCAAACTTCGGAAAATGATTTCGGGCACACCGGGCCTCGGAATCACGTGCCGTCAGAAACTGCGTTCTTGTAAAATTCCAAAAAAAAATTAAGAAAAAAATTTCCTTGAGATTTTTGGGTCTTTATAGTTTGAAAATTTATTTCTTACATGAAACATAATCAAAATATTTTTATTTGAAAATATACTTGGAATATTATAATTGAATAATCATATAATTTATTATTTATGATTCTGGGGAATTCTATTTCTACGGTACATTTATATAGAATATATCATTCACATTTTCGGTAAAATACAAAAGGGTAATATTTAGAAAATTCAATGACTATTATATTTAAATAATTATATAAAAAATCATAAATTGTTATATATTTCCAAAAAATAATTTTAAAATATAAAATTCATTCTCTATAAATCTTTTATAAAACATCTATTTGATAAATAACTACCTGTCGAACAAAGAGATAAATAAAAATAATTTTTCATAAAAACGAATTCATCGAGATCATGAGTACATAAATAGAGGAAAATGAATGGAAAATTAATTATAATGAAATAACTATTGGGTAATAAAATTAAAATTTTTATAGATATTTATCATATGTTGTTTCATCATAAACATGATAATAAATAATCCAAACAAACGATGATATTGTAACATTGAATTTTTACAAAATTGATAAAAATTAAATATATTACCTATAAAGGAATAAAGTTAGCTAGAAATTAAAATATCATAATAACAATAAAATTATTCATATTACATGTAAACGGTATGTATATACCCCTCATAAAATATGATAGTTTTCTTACATAACATATCTCTCAAGATTGGAAATTTGAGACAAAAACCCACTAACACATTCTAAACATTGAAATTGTAAAACTCACATAATAGAGATCATAAATTGGCCATGTTATTCCAATAAACTTCTAGATAAAAATCATAAAATACGTTCACAAGATTTATATTCCTCACATAAAATAAACATTTAGTAAATATATAAATTTTCTTGCATGAAATAAAAGTGTGACACTACACCCATAACATAACTCTCAAATTCCATAATACAATTTAGAACCTTATGTATGATAAGTATAAGATTAGTATACTACTTTTATAGTAACATACATTAAAATGTTCTATGATTTATGATTTACTTATGAAAATTTATTAACCATTTAGTAACAATTTCATGTTAATCTAAACTTTCATTAAATAAGAACATTATTTTTCTTGTTTGATTTGCTATTATATTTTATTTCACCTAACTCTGATCATGGTTATATGTTTACATAATGTTAACCATGATATAAATATAATACATAATATGTATAAAAATATTTATATTAATCTACAACTATTAGATATTGAAGATGAAATACCGAATTTAGGTCAATGGTAGGTCGTATGTATGAATAAAAAATATTCCCATTTTCCCTGTGGAATGAAATAAAGAAAATTAAATAATATATTAACATTTTCGAATGATTTTTATTTCATATATTTCAAATATTTTCATTAAAACATTCACTTTCCCTTCCATGTATACCTAAAAACTCATTTCTTCACGAGTGGGTATTACTCTGTAAACTTGGATGATGTTATAATATTTCCATGGAATGGAAAGTAAGAAATAAAATTAAATTCAAGATTAAATAAAAATAATATTATCACCAATATAATAATTAAAAAATAAATAAATCATTAAATCTAGTTGTGATACGTGGGGATAGAAAACAAATTATATCAGTTTGTGAAGTGGTGTACAACATACTGGGGAATAATTTTTTCATATTATATTTCATGAAAGAAGATATGTTTCTAGTTGATGAAAATAAAATATAAAATATTTTCATATATAATGTATGAAATTTATTGTATTTATATGTTTTATAAATAATTGAAAGTGGTGGAAGAATTCATAATATAAAATGCTCGGCTAGGGGTGTTGCCTCTTATTCAGAAACCGTCATTTTGTTTTCACCAAAAAAATTTATTGTGTTGGAATTATGATAAATTTATTATACGATAGTAGTAGGGATGATATTAAGTGTTTTGGGAAGGGATTTTATGATCCAAATGGTTTTGGTTGTTTGGAGAGGATATGAGAAGTTGTTTTCATTTCTAAGTGTGGTGATTGACATACTTGTAATTTTCATAGAAATGAAAATTGTATCCCAATGTTTAATACAAATATAATTGCACCAAAATCGATGATTATTGAACCATGGTTATTGTGAAGTGAAAATAATGATAGAAAACATGTTTTTGAAATGTTTTTATGTTCTTTTTCCGTGTATAAATATGGTTTCACCCCTGGGAAAACCATTTTCACCATCTATACGGTAATTATATTTTTTTATTATTATATAAAGTTAAAAATAAATTTTAAATTATTATTTAATAAAACAGACATTCATTTTAATTATAAAATTAATTTTTCAATATTCCAAGAATATATCAATGAATATTTTATCTAAAATTAATCCTAGAGTCGCGACGAGAAATATGTTTTCCAAAGAGATATGTTCAATTGCATTCAATTATATTATATAAAAATTGAACATGATTTTGAATCCAATTAACAAAATATGATTAATATATATCACTTTTTACTTATTTTACTTTTAATATAATTCTAAAAGAGTTGGATGTAACACCCGATTGTTTTTATGAAATATTTTATTTAAATAATTTAAATTATTCATTAGCTTTCATTGCACACAATTGTGAGATTAAATAAACAATAAATTCCCTTAGTATAAAATTACTATTATAGACAAGATGTTAGTTTAACATTAATTAGTATAACTAACTTATGAAGGTGCATTGTGAATTCATTGGCTATTAGCAATTTATGAAAAATATAAATCAATTAGATATTTGTATATTTTAGTGAATTATTATATGTAATGATGTGAATGATATATATAAATGATATATACTTGATAAATTATTTGTTATATTATTCCAATATATATTATAGTAATAGGGTATAAATATACCCTATATGATGTATAAAAACCTAAATTTTTTAAAATAGTATTTTTACACCTTTACATTGATAAACACTTTAAAATTAGGATTCTGAAACCTTAATAATTTTTATATAAAAAAATAAATAAGTTATTTTAATGGGGGATATAAAACATTATTTGAATTAATTTCTGATCTATTTTTGATAACTTTCCTGTTTTCATGAATAGTAAAAATAAACTATATTTTATAGGAAAAAAACATATTTCATCAATGTAATTAATATGGATAAATTATAATATTGAATAATTTTATTGTATAAATATAATATATTTATATCATTCAATTTAATTTATTTCAATATAATTAATCTTATATTGAATTTATAGGTACAATCATTTCAATAATTTTCCTTGTTTTAGCTTTTAAAACATGTTCTCTCTTTACAAAAATGGGATGAATTTTAAATAAATTACTATAACTACTCTATTTTTAATTTTTTAAAATTAACATTATATTTTTAATTAGTAGGTCCAATTTATGTGAATATATTTATTTTCCTTTTGGGAATTATGAATAGTAAAATTATTAATTTTTTACTACTACGGTAAAAGGATAATGTGGGTAATTAAGGGTAAGAATTATGTTATAAAATTTACCTAAAACATGTCTTAATATAATTGGATGATTGTTTTTGGACTTAAATCATCTATGGATCCAAATTGAATTCTTATGAATCCACTTGAATGATATTAGGACATTTAATTTATATTATTTAAAGACAAGATAAATATATCTCACTCAAATTTTAGTAAATAACATATTGTAATTTTAAGGGTATTATAGTGCCCCTGGTTTTTGGTATGTAACACATACATGATTATTTCCATAGGTATAATCTGTATTGGTGAAGTATTAGAGAGTTGGGTGAACTGTAAAGATGTTTTTGGGGCTAATGTAGGTGTGCACAAGCTATGTGTGGTTTATCTAATCCGTGCTGATATCCTAAGAGAACCCATACGTAGTTGCAGTATTGAGGTGGTACATTCAGCAAAGCTTAGGAATAATTAGGGAGATCATGTGACGTGGACGTGAATGTGTTTCATAAAGGGCATATCTAACATATGGTAAGTTCACATTTTCTATAACAGAGTGAGCAAATCATGCATCGGGTAAAAAGAGATCCAAATGGGGATTTTGTTTGACCTTATAATTAATCCACACTTTTTTTACCCAAACAGGATCTAACATGAAATTTCCCTTCTCCTATGTCCAAATAAAGATCTCCAATTGATTTGGTGGAAATCTGAACTCTTC
The DNA here is from genome assembly GCA_963277665.1 of Viscum album. NCBI lineage: Eukaryota > Viridiplantae > Streptophyta > Magnoliopsida > Santalales > Viscaceae > Viscum > Viscum album. The sequence goes on along the minus strand of OY728134.1, from coordinate 346,101,807 downwards.
CCTTAGTGATTTGAAGTCAGTTTTTTGTGGTATGTGATCACTCTTCATCGTTCTTGATTAGTTTCTTATATCTAATTATATCTACTTCACCTCTTTTCTCAGATTCATAGATCTAAATTTTTTATGGGTATAATTTTTTTTTTCTGATTCCATGTATGTTGATATATGTTCTAGATCAGTATATTAAAAGAGATCAATGATGGTTTTGTTGATAATTGACCTATATTCTTGTGTGTTCTTTTTCTGTTGTCATGTTTCATTAAAACCATTGATGTAGGTAGCTTCCCTCTTAACAAAATTCACTATAATTTATTGACATACATTAAAATTTATTTTTTAAATTAATGTTATTTTTAAAATCATTGATTAAATCATCTCTAATAAAGATTAATTGTTTTGGTGAAATTGTGTGATCTTTTTGAATTGTTGTCGAAGGGTATTTAGATTATTGACTTTTACAAGATAAATTTAAATTTTGGATTTTTTGGAATTTATAATTGGTTTTATCAAAAATTTGAATTCATTAAAAATGGTGATTTATTGAAATGGTTTGGCTCAAGAATGTTTTTGATGGAAATTGATCAAAACAAATTTATTTATTGAATGGGTATATTTTGACTTGATCCTTGGGCATATTCAGTGTGTGTGTTAATATTTTATATTTCCAGATTGGTTGAAATATGAACTTACTCTTAGTTCCAATTGTAAAATGGAACATGGGTAATAATTACCATGTGATGGCTCGGTATATCGACGAGAAACCACTCATGAGTATGAAATTATCATCACGTAGTATGAATGGTTGGTTGTGTAGATTTTTAGAATGGATTGGTTATGCCAAAGGAATATTAAGAAATGGTTTAATGATTTCTTAATTTTTTTAATGGAAATATATTTTATTGGATTTTTTTTCAATTAAAGATGAATAAATTTCAATATAAATGTTATGTAATCATGTTTATATTTAGTTATGACACATTTTGAGAACTTGTTATATAAAACTATTTTTTAAATATGGATAACTCTTATATCCTAGTGGTGTGAGTAATGATGTCAGTGGGGAAAACATATTGGGTGTAACACTCACCCCTACTTCTTCACATCGGTTCTTTTGCATATAATATCTTCCAGGACATGTGAAAATGTAATGAATCACATGGTTTTAGAACCACCTCATGATACATGGGCTATTCAGTGATTGTGGAGCTTAGAGATTGTGGAGTATGGAGTATTGTGGTCTAATAAGAGTCAGTAGTTATTTATTTGATGTTTCCTTGAATAATTTTTTGGTATTCTACTGTTTCACACCTTGGAGTGTCTTTGATATAAACAAAGATTGTTTCTTGTATTTCATTTTTTCACGGATAAGATAGTGATCTATCGAGTTAATGGTTTTATTCATTATGGGTAAATCATCCCCAAATTATATTTGCAACCCTTCATCATTTTTTTCTAGCATTTGGCATCTTGGGGATATCGCTTAAGGCCTAGAAATTATTGGTTGTATTATCAAGATAATTATAATTAGTGGATCATTATAAATGGTATCTTATTCTTTACTCATTTCCAAACAAGTATTTTTCACTTCTTAGTTTTGGAGATGATTCATCCTTTTCAATTCCATGGGTGGGGATCTCAGAAGGGAGTAGGATTGTGGGGAAATTAAATATATACCATAGAATTACATAGATAACCCGTTTGTGATGAACTTTCTGTTACCATGGTGTTGGTTACATAAGTGTTTTGGAGACCCTTATAGGATACTGGAATCTCATTATCATGGGTTTAGCCAGGGAGCTGAGCATGTCATGAATTAGTGGAATGATATCCCACTAGGAATACATATTTCATTTATAATAATGATTTATGATCTTGTGAAATAGTGTAAAGTTTTTAAAAAATGAAGAATTTGTTTTTCAAATTAACTAATTTGAATAGAGGATAATTATTTTATTTTGAAAACAGTTTAACTTTCAAAATCAGGAATGTAATTTTCAATGAATAATAAGGTTACATATGAAAAATGTTGTTTTTGGAAAACAATGGTGTGACAGTTGATGTGATAGAATTTAAAATAACAATCCATCAATTACTAGATAGTGATACATAATAATTTTTTTGTTTGAATACTTAATGAAAACCAATAGGAATTGTAGAAACCAACTAAAAGATGACGTGGAAAATGTTGATGCACCTGGACTATAGGTTAACCATGAGCTTTTTCAAAGTATCATTCACGAATTTAAAGCAATGGACATAGAAAACTAAAGCAATGATCAATCCCATGTGGATCATTCCATATATTTCAAGAATCATAATCCACCAATTATTAGGGGTGATTCTAGACCTGAAAAAGAGGAGGTTTGTCTTATAAGGATGAATCATGTATTCGAGTTCATTGGCACAACAGGGGATCTCACGATCGTGCTTCTAATGTATTTGATCTATGCTCATGAATTACAGTGGTGGGAACTAGTACATCATTCTAAAGGAGGTCAAGGCCTTAAATGGATGTATATTGAGTAATTTTATAATAAACATTCTATCCTTGCACATTCAGGATCCAAAACACATCATACAACATTAGCACGAAGTAGTAGAATCTCTCAATCATAGAATATGAGGCCAATTTCATGAATTTAAAATTATTTTCACCTGATATCGCGACATGCACGTCTTGGAAGGAATGCATATTTTAATTATGGATGAGGTAGGAAATTAGATTGAATATTGTGGTTCTATGTATTAATGACTATATAGAGATGGTGAACCAAGTGGTAGTGGTTGAGAGATAGATATTACGATCCATAAGAGGAGGAGGTATGATGATATCAATTATAAATGGTGGGAAATCCAATGTTGGGAGAAATAAAAATAAAGACACCAATTTACAAGGTGGGATAGGGAATCCAAATTAGATAGATGGATCAGTAAATCCTCCTCCACGACCAAGAGCCAAGAGGGTTGCTACTATGGTGGGCCCTTTGACCACATAAAGTGGTAATGTACAATACCATAAGAAGAATGCCATAACAGCAACATGATGGGACATTTTAAGCACTTTTGTCATAGTACAGTGAGATTAGGTGCTCAAAAAACTTCATTGGAGTCCCAAGCATCATATACGTTAATAGGAGTTGAAAATATGACTTAGTCATCTCGGTGAAGTAGATCTAGTCATAGTGATTCAAAGAATACCATGACTCCCTTATCGAGGGAAACATCACCTATGAAACTATGAGAAGAGTGCCATAATGAAGCCCCTGTATGAAGCTGAGCAGATGATTGTGGATAATCAGGATGGTCTATAGACAATGAAAGGTATGATTATTTTGAATTATACCTTTGTGCAAGTAATGTGTGATACCGTTGGACTACATTCCTTCTTATCTTGTTTTGTTGTTGATCTGCTATGTTTAAAACATGAAATGATTCCTTCTAGGATGAGACTGAAAACTCGAATCAGTGAAAGAGGATGTAATTCCTCTGTGTGTAGAGCATTTTCTATATCTATTAATGGAGCTAATATAAAATGGGATTTCTCGATGATAGAGATTTATGTCTATTATGTAATCATGGGTATGGATAGGTTGACAATGTTCACAGCTCACATTGACTATTATTGAGGAACACTTTGACTCACATCTGGGGATGTATTTGACCATCTCTTAAGTGTATAAAAGGTTGTGAAGAATGGTATAATGGGATAATTAGATCCAGTGGTGGGAAATTCCACTTACCAATTGGTGGTATTTACATTTGAATCGAAGGAAGACATCCATGATGTCATTTTTTCAGTAGTGGTTGATCAATTTCCAGATCTATTTCACAAGAACTTCTTAGATTTACCACTGATAAGGGAAGGGGAGTTCGTAAATGATCTCCTTTAGAGGACCATTCATATTTCCCTTCCAAGATATAGGATGTAACCAAAAAAGATCGGGGAATTGAATGTGTAGTTGGATGAGCTAGAAAGCATGGGTTTCATTCATCCATGTACGTCTTTATGGGAAGCATGAGTATTGTTTGTAAAGAAAGTAGATAGAACTGTTTAGTTTGCATCGATTATCATAATTATAACCATCTTATGATAAATAATAAGTATCCACTTCCCTACATTGATGATCTGTTTGATCAGTTGTGGGGAGCTAAGTGGTTATCTGAAAGTGACATTTTATCAGGATATCATCAATTGTGAGTTCAAAATAATGATATTATGAAGAAAACATTTATAATATGATATAGACAACATGAATATGTAGTCATATATTTTTTATTAATAATGCACAAAAGTTAGGTATGCATTTGATGAATCTGATATTTCATAGATATCATGATTCTCTTGTGGTGGTGTTTGTTGATGATATATTGGTGTATTCAAGGATAAGGGTTGGGAATGTTAAACACATGATGATAGTGAAGGGAATATTCAGAGCCAATAATTTGTAATACAAAATGTCTATGATTGAAATTTTTATTAAAGAGGTATTATTTCTCAACCATGTGATTTTTAAAAAAAGTGTTTTAGTGGACCTAGAATTGATAGTTTTTGTTATCTCGTGGAAACTTCCCAATATTTTTTTTGATATATGATGTCTTCTTGGTCGAAATGGTTATTACCGATGCTCTATGAGTGACTTCTCATGGCTAGCCAAACTAATGAAATCATTAACAATGAATAATGATACAATCCAATGGATAGAGGAATTCCAAAAGTAATTCCATGGGTATATATTTCTTCATACTTCATCATATATCTTGTCTTTTCCGGAATCAGGATGGGGATGTATGGTGTACTATGATGTTATGGGATCGAGGTTAGGTTGTGTTATTATTCAAGGATACCATGATATGGATTATGGATCATGTAAGGTGGAGTGAATGAGAATAATTACCCAACAAATGATTTGGATAAATCTACAGTCATCCATGCTATGAATACATGTCATCATTATCCCTTTAGTGACAAATTCACTGTGTTCAGAGATCATAAAATCATGAAACTCCTTTTCTCAGAGTGAGATTTAAATCAGAGGAAAAAGTGATGGATGGAGTATCACCCACTGTTTGTCTATGAATAGATGTTTACACTAGGAAATGGTAATTCAATGGAAGATGCAATGATTAGAAGTTCATATTCTCAGTTGGATAAAGAAGCATCAGATGAATAGTAGTTGATGTCAGTCGTAGCCAATATGCATGTGAAATGTTCAGACCATGGTGATGTTGTCGTTTTTTAACATCTATACCTATTTATGATTTGGTTAATATGGTCAATGAGGCACAAAATTATGATGTAGAATTCTGAGTTTTGAGTTCATGACTCAATGGTTGGGAGACTATTGAGGGCAGGAAACTTAATGGGAGTTCAGTTTTGTGTTTTAGAAATCAAAGGGTTTTACTTATGGATTTTTTGTACCATCTTGTTTATTTTTTCAACCATTATAAATGGGATGTACATCCTGGTACACATAATATGTACAAGGTGTTAACGGGGAATTTTTTGTGGTGCAACATGAAAATGAAGGTGGAAATGTTCAAATTAAGATACATAACTTGTCATCATGTTATGAATGAACATTTGCGAATAGTAGGTATGTTGCAATCCTTACCGATCCAAGTGTAGAAATGATATCAGGTGGTGATGGATTTTGTTATAGTTCTTCAAATAATTGTTCAAAAACATGATTCCATATGGGTGATAGTGGATTGTCTAACCAAGTCAACTCATTTAATTAAAATTCCCTACATTTATATGATAGAGGATATGTCATTTTATACTAGTTTTGATCATTCCAGATAGAGATCCTAGGTTTATATCACATTTCTATAAATCCTTATATAATTACCTAGGAACTCAATTGATCATGACTATGAAATATCATCCACAGAAGGATGGGAAATCTGAATGGACAATACAAACACTGTAAGACATGTCGCAAGCTTGTATTAATGATTTTGATGGCTCATGGTAAGATATTACACTGTTAGTGGGGTTCTCATAAAATAACATCTATTAGTCCCCGATAAATATAGTGCTATATAAAGAATTGTATGGGAATATATATAGTTCTCCATTAGGTTGGGTGGAAACAATTGAGCCTTCACTAGATGAGAAAAGGCTTGTCTATGAAATAAAATAGAAGAATTCATCAATTAGAAATGGCATGTAGATGTCTCATATTCATCATAAATATTATGTGAATCATTTTCAACAGTTAGTGTTGTTTTCTGTTATTGATCATTCATTCTTGAGGATCTCTCCAAGGCTTGGACATAATCATTTCAGGAATTAGGGAATGATATCTCCTCAATACAGTTTCACATTCTAGTTATTGGAACTAGTATGAGAGGTTTAATATCAGTTGGAATTTCCACCATGGTTCATTTCAGTGCATAATGTGTTCCATGTATCTCTATTAAAAAAGAATCATCTAGATCGTGACCATGTGATCAGATGGGATCATGTTGACTTAGATTTGGATGCTTCGTTTGTTCATATCCCGATGTGGATTGGTGATAGGCATGAAAATTTATTCCTTGGAAAAATCATAATACAAGTGAATGTTTTTTGTAAACATGATCATATTCTAGAAGAGTCTTGGGATCCTAAGATGAAAATTAAATAGAAATGGTCAGAACACTTTCAAAGGTAGCAATGGTTTTCTACATTCCATGGATGGAAAGAAAAATAGTGGGGAAAATGTAGTACCCCTAGTTCATTGTATGTAATCCTTAATTAATGATTTTCAAGGTTAAAATGTGTAATGGTGATGGATGGGAGACTTGGGTCAACTCTAAATATGTTTTTGGGGATAAAGTATGTGTTTATGGTTTACCCACAGTTTCTCTAAAATGTGGTGATATACTATGATTTTTTTAAGTTTTAGTTTTGAGGTAGTAGCTTCAGAACGATTTGTGATGTGGTAGTATGACCCTATGAGAATGTCATGAGAGTTTATCCTTGTCCTAAAATATATTTCATGTTTAGCGCATTTTTTTCTAACTGTTCGATCTAACCATGTGTGCTGTTAAAATAAGATACTAAAATAGAGGACTTGGGTCTTACTTTCCTTTAATCCACTAATTTTTCCCCAAACTAACCCTAACATGGTATTTTCCTTATCCTATGGCCTAAAAGGTTCTCCCATCAATCTAGGGCAATCTGAATGCTTCCCTTGGTGATTCAAAGATAAATTCATGAGGTCTGTGATATTCCTTCATCATTTATTATTAGTTTCATAGATCTACTTACGTCTACTTCTTAACTCTTCTTGATTTATTATATCTATATTCATTATGGGTATATCCAAGATTTTGGATTCCTAATATGTTATTATTTTGTACTGATTGTGATAGGAGAATAAATAAAAAACCGATTTGTGGACAATCACCATAGTTATTTTTTCTTATTAATCCATTATCGAGTTTTATCAAAACCATAGAGGTAGGTGGCCAGTCTCTCAAATACACTTACTATAACTATTTGGATTAGTTTAAAATTGATTTATACGCATGAAATTTATTATTAAATGCATTGAATTAATATTTTTAGTGATTATTTATGGTTTTGTTAAAATTATGTGATCTTGGTGAATTTTTGTGCAAAAGGATTTAGTTTCCTGAATATAAAATGTTAATTTTAAAATTTGGATTTTCTAGAATTTAAAAATGGATTGATAGAAAATATTTTTTCGATAAAAATTGTATTTTATTGAAATGGTTTGGCATTGAATTTTTTTGGATGGAAATGGTTTTTATGAAATTGGAATTTTTTAAACGGTGTTTTTTTAACGATCCTTGGGAATATTTGGTGTGTGTTTTCATATTTCATTTCTTGGGATTGGATGAATATAAAATTTTTCTAAGTTCAAACTATAAAATGGTACATAAGGAATAATTACCTTATGATGACATGGTCCATCAACAAGAAACTACTCATGAGTATGGAACTTTTATCGTGTAGCATGAATGGTTAGTTGCGTGGATTTTTTTGATTATATTGGCTATTCTGAATTAATATTTATTAATATTTTAAAAGATTTGTGAAGTTATTTTTTAAAAAATATACCATTTTTGAAAAATTTTTCTATTTCACTTTTTTGTCATAAATGGTCTTAGAAACATGTTTATATTTATTTATAATATTTTTTTACAAATTTTTATGTATATACTATTTTATGTATATGTTCCTAAATCTTATATCCTATTGGTGTTATTTGGTAATTAATTGGAAAAAACTTAATGATTGTTATACTACCCCATGTTTTATCACTTCGGTGCTTTTGTAGATGCTATCATCCATGACATGAGAAAAGGTATAGTATCAAATGCTCTTAGCACCACCTCGTGATACTTTGGTTGTTCAGTGATTGTGGAGCTTGGATCTTGTGGATCATGGAGGCTTCTGGTCTTTTGAGAATCTTTTGTTGTTTATCCACTGTTTACATTGATACTTGTTTGGTCTTCCATTGTGGCACACCTTGATGTGGATTTTATATAATTAATGTAGTTGTGTTGTATATACGTTGTTCATGTATCATATAATGAGATGATTTTTAATGGTTTTATTCATAAAGTGTAAATTTTCATCCAATTATATTTTAAACTGTTGGGAATTTATTTCCAACCATTATTATATTAGGGATGCCACTTAAGGCTGAGTAATTATTCATTTTATTCTCAAGCCAATGAGAATTAGCAGGTGATTATAGTTATACCGAGGATAATTTAAATTATAAATTCTAATTTGGAAGATAAAATGTTTTCCTTTATCAGGGTAATTTATTTTTAATTTTTATGACTTAAATAATTTCATTAATAGATTATACATTAATGATTCAGAAATTATTTAATTGGAAAAAAATAAATAATATAATATTTAATAAAATATTAATACTTATTAAAGATAAAAAAACATGACCAAATTATATTGGTCGAGTATTTGTTGTCCAGAATCATCCAAGGGTCCAGTTATGGATCATTTAGATTTTTATAAAAGGGATTAGGATGCTTATATTATTTTATTTAAATTTATTTTAAATTTTTCACCTTTATAATTTAATAATTAAAACATTTTCAATATTTTTTCTTACAAAAGATAAATTTTACTATAAGTATTACTCTTAAATCTAGTTGATTTATCTTAGGCATTGAATTTTATTTTTAATTTTTATTCAACTGATAAGAATGTTTAATAATTACACAAAACTGTTGAAGTAATTTGTTTATTAAGAAAAATAATAAATGAATACTTGTAAAAATATTAATGTAAATTTAATTTTGGCTATTTACCTTTTCAAATGAATTTTCTATATTACCTTAACCTCATCATAATATAGTAAAATAGTTTGGTTGAATTTATCAAATTATATTAATATTTTTATATGTCAATGAATTGAATACCATTAACATTTATACTATTTATTGTTTATCAATATAATGTTTTATTAAATTATTTGAAAAAAAATATTTTGTTTTTTTTTAATAATTATGATATTGTATAAAAATATCTTATCTATTATTTAGGGTCTATTTTACATCAAAATTGTAAATAATTTACCCAAATAATATTGAATTATTTGTTACCCATGTTTAAAATTAAATATAATAACAAAGTGTAAATTAAAAATTAAGGTTAATATATATGTGTGTGTTCTTGTGTGTGTCGAAAATTTATTGGCTGATTAGGTTAAAACCCTATACTATCTCATTTCTGATATTCAAACATTTTGAGAGGTTTTGTGAATGGTTTTATTTTATTAAAAATTATTATTTATGGGTTCCCAAAAGTCTCCCTCACCTAAATTATAAAAGGGAACCTCCTCCCTAAACTCATCAATTCACTTTGAGCCTTTAATATTGGCCATCTCCTATACTTTTCTTTCTATGATTCACTATTTTTATTCTATATGTTCTATTCATCTTCAAACACCACCTCTAGTTCTCTAAGAAAGGATTTGGAGGAATCACGTCGTGAAATAGGTAATCTCTTCTACCGATTAATTAAGACATCTTTCTTATTATATGTAATCATAATTATTTTTATCATTATAATGTAATAAAATCAATATCACTCAATCACTAATTTGTAATTATAATTAGGAAGAAAAATATGTCACACTCTATCCACTCAATGAAAAATGAAATAACCACATGTGACTACGTACGACATATCATCTCCACACCGTGGGGTAATTTTTTTCCCACCAAAACCATACATGGATGGAATTAATGATCAAATAATTACAATATATGATTACTGTAATAGGATACCGATTCTATAATATCATACACTATCCACCTCAACACCATTCAACAATTATTGTAATGATATCATTTCTCTATCATACGTACGACCTACCATCTACATGATGCGATGTGATTCAATCTACATAATAATAATTAAGAAATTATTATATACATTAATGGAATGAATAAATATGACATAAATTATACTAATATCATAATATAATTTATATAACTATTACCTAGTAAGTGTAATATTAAATTATATGACAACACTTTCATAAGAAAATGAAGAATCTAATATTTGAATAATAAGTGACAATGAAAATTTAATGACAAACAAATGATAATATAATCATATATGACATAGTATAAATTAGTAGGATTATAGAATAATTCAGTGAAATAATTTAAGTAATTATTCATTAGGTTTATATACATACAATGGATATTTGACCTGAGGTAAGGGATAATATTTCAATCTCATTATTATTCAAGATTGTTTATTTGTATGTATTTAATGAGGTATATTTTTCATCAATATACATGTTCTTTAATTATGAAATACTAATTATATTGTTTTATAATTTATTAACATAAATTTTACCCATTGGTTAATTTTTACAAAATGTTATTAGGGGATTATTTTGTCATTATTTGACACGAGGTACTTTTTTATTTTTTCGGAAAAAGTATGAGGATACTTTTTTAATATTATACTACATGAATGAATTTTTATGCTTTCATGATTAATTATCTACATTAATCATACCTTACTAAATTTTAATGTTATTTTCAATGAAATTATTTTCATGTAATATTGCATTTCTTTTTGAGAAAAGAAAATGTTTTTTATGAAGAAATGATATTTTACTGAAGAATTGATTTCATGTGTTATATCAAAATTACATTCCATCTAATATGACATTCAATAAATATAGTTATATTTATATTCCAATTAATACTATGATTGTATTATGTTTTTTATGGAATGTTATTTATGAAATCCATTTGATTAAAATGGATTATGTTAGGATGGAATGACTTTTAAGATATCCATTTTATTCCTTGGGTTATGCAATGATGAATGATAAATATTTATGTGTGACACATAAAAATGATTTCATTATGCGATAGGTGGGAAAAATATCTAAACCCAATTCATTGGGTAATGATTTATATTTCATGATATAGACATGACTATAACAAAACGTAAATCTGGTTTAGTAATATTGTACTCAAATGACAGGTAATCCTTATTCATTTACGGACTTTGTCCACTATGATGGTCTTGAAAATGAGCCATAACAAACATGTAATTATTTTTTATGCTTATGTTTATACCAATAATCATTATTTCTTATGTTATGAATTCTTGGATTATTACCATTAATTCTTATGATCATTAATCCCATGACGTGATATCATGATATGCCATATGCAGTATAAGGCTTTCAAATGATATATTCTTATGTATCATGATTATGATATGAATGAGATTTCATTTTTACCCATAAATATAATTTGATCTAACCATTTTATATGTTTCTTTTCCCTAGGACATTAATACGGATATTAAGTATGATATGTCAAAAAGAATTCCAGTTATAAAGAAATAAATAGGAGAAAATGTAAATGTTTTATGAACCAGTTGTTTATGTATCCCATTTTTTAATGACACTATACATATATGGTCCTTTTGTGATTTTATTATATATTGAAATGAATATACTGAAATTTGGATTTAATATCAATTTATGTAAATCATGGTTCATTATACTTGTTATCAGGGGAAATGTATAATTATCCTATAGAAACTAAGATTAGAAAGCCATAGTATGAACCCTAAGGATATGTCTATATATATGTTACCATTATATTGTTTTATAAATGAAAAATTATAACCAAGGATAAATCTTATGTTTGATATATTTAATTATTATTCTTGATTATGTGGTTTTCTCATTATGATTAGTGTTTCTCTCACTAGTATTCTAGATTTTTTTAATGGATGGATCCTAATTGAACCACGTTAATGATGAATATGATGAGAAATGAAATGATTTTACTCCTGAGAAAAAAAAATTATGAGACCTTGAATGAAAAATATTTTAGCTATTCCCACATATCATTATCAATCTACGAATCTTACTGGACATCCGAATGAGGAAAGGAGGCATCAACATTCTATTCAGTCATTCAAGAGGCAGCATTGACGAATAGGGAAGCTCATTTTAGCTCTTGTTTCTAGAAGGGTTTATAGGGATCTATGGGTACCCATGCCCTTCCATGTATATATTTTCATCCTAAAATTGATGAAATGTCATCATTGATGATACATGTGATTGAGTATATGCTACTAGCATGATTTATTAGTTTTAATGGTTCTTGGGAGAATCATATCCCTCTTGTTGACTTCATTTACAACAATTTCTATCATTCAACGATTGTGGAGGATAATTTTGAGTCCCTATATGGTAAGTCACCCATTCACCCATGTGCTAGTTAGAGGAATGTGAGGTAGTACAACAAGGTGATTATTTTATTTAGCATACATCATATTATGTTCATATGATCCATAAAATTTGTCTACTACTCAGTCAAGACAAGAATATTTTACTATTATCCATCCATGAAATCCATAGTTCTTGTTTGGGTTTTTTTCATACTGTTATAAACCAAAATTGGGGATGGATAGGTTTAGAAGAAATGGAATCTATCATCATGATTTTTCTAGCCATTTGAGATCTTGGATAGATTCTAGAAGATAGTATAAGAATAGCTATTACCCCAGTGGTACCTAGACAAACACATCTTCTTCCATATTTCAAATCATTTCCATTACCATGCTAACTCGTCTCAGTATTTTGATATCTTTAATTTTGGTTTAGATGTTTATTATTTCTTCTATTATTATATTATATAAAAAATTTAAAATAATTCAAAGGATCATTATGGTTGGTATGTCTCATTAGTTCATGTCCTATTGAAGCATGACCATTTACAGGATGAGACATGGGAGTGGGAGGCTAACACATGTTCCTAGTGGTCTGAGTTATTCATAGACAATGTTTATCCCCCCTCTAAAGGTAGACCCAAGATATGATTTAATTAAATGTTGTCAGACTATATCAATCTTTTTTTCTTTCATCTAATAATATTTTTATCTTCTACATTGATCTCAAGAAATATTTTCTTTTTTGGATTACACCCTAAAGATAGACCATGGGTAGGTTGGGTGGTTTTTTAATTGAAGGGGTATGATGGTTACATGTTGGTTATTGGATAATTACATGCCTTTTATTTTGAAGACACTTTTTTTATCAATTAGATGACTTGTAATGGTATTGATAGAACCTTAAAATTGTGTAAAAGGTTTTTTCTATGTGAAAGACCACAAGAATTACACGACATGTAAATCATTTACAATCCATGTATATTAAATGAATTTGATGTTAAAAAAATATACATGAAATAATTTATTCTAGATATAACATCTCCTCTCCCTTTCTCTGACATAGGATCTCCCTTTCTAGCGTAAACCTAGGTTTTTAGGTTTCCTTATAATCTAGATTCCAATTCTGATTACATATATCTCACTGAAATCACACCAGTAATTGAATCAATCCATAGTTTCAGTTAACTGTTTATCAACCTCTTGACAATGCTATTTTAATATAGGGTCATGTGATCTATTTTCATGGCATTGATCTAATCTTACACTTTCATATGATCTTTGAATAACTAAAGGATGATACAAGAAGAGGAGAGTATTTTGGTTATAAGGTAGGTGTTCTATGCATTTTCCCTAACTATATCACCATTTTATGAACAAACATCATTGTGCACAAGGCATTTCACCAGGAATTGATTATTTAATTAAAATATATTCTTATAATCATTGAACATTTTTAGATACATTTCTATATAAAATATTCTAATCAGTAGATGTTATGACATCAAATCCCACCACCACTAGTACTGTTTTTCATCATTTATTCCTTAAATGGTTTGTAACGACTATCTATACTATCGTTTGGGTGATCTATACTTTTACATCATAAATATATGTTTTTAATAAAATAATTTAATTATTAATGAATATTACAAGTATATATTGCCTCACCCATCTATGATGATTGTATCAATTAAATGAATGAACATATAAACATGTAATTGAAAAGTATATTTATAGATATCAGTTTTCCTATTAAAATATAATTGAATTTCATCTTTATAAATTTATATATCCTTATTTTTCATGATTATGAAATGCAATTCAATTAACATAATTATTAAAAATTTAATAAAAATAATAATATTTTTATGTACTATATTGTCGAAATCCATTAAATGTATATAAAATAATGTTGAAATTAGTTTCAAGACATAATTAGCCTTGTCACTTTTTATGAATGTAAATAAAATGAACCCATTAAATTTATAAAAGGAATTATTATTATAAAGATTTAATTGAATAATGAATAATTTTTTTATAGTGTATATGGACCATTAATTTTTATCGGAATGGCAAAACATGAATTATGCCATTGATTCCTGATAGAATTCCATGAGAACCCAGACAATGCCAATCCAATACATGAAATCAGTTTCCATGGGAGATACCCACATATGAACATGGTATATTTTTAATATAGGATGCATGTTAAAAAGATTTATGATTCCTTCACTGTCTTCTAGATATTAGTATCCCGTGGATACAATAATTGGATCTAGAAAAATTTCATAAGACACATTACACCATAGATTCACCCTATTAGGAATAGAAATGATTTTAATATTATAACATTAACAATATACTTTTACAATGATATATCTATTTACTATAGAATACCATGGGATATTCCACTTGTATTACACTCATAAGCCTTATAGTCTGGTAGCATATAATTATGGAGTTACCCCGACCCATGAGGAAAAATTTCCTTCGTTATTACATTAAGTACTCTTTAACTATTATAATCATTGAAGGATGAAATATTATACCTTAGAACCATTATCATTAGTAGTATCATTTTTGATTTTAAGTAATTTTTTATTGATTTCACTTAATTATAATAATTGAACTAAAATGAATTAAATAGTTTAATGATTACCTTTTCAAATACCTACTGAAGTTGAATACGGTAGCAACATATTTACATTTCTATAAAATATTTACATCCATATATACTTTAACACACTATTAGTTTATATGTATAGATTGAATGGTATATAAATAATTGGTGGTGGTCTATAATGATTTATATCTCACCCAAACTAGGCTACCGATGGTACTTATACATAAAATGAGTATGTAGGTGTGGATATGGATAAGAGACCTTCATTGGAAACCTAATCATGATTTATTAATTTATGGTTGATCTTTTTTTAGTTTATTATGTATGATTTCATGATTCATCGATAGTTTTTTGATAAATTTTGAATCCTTTGTATATTATTTATTATAAGAAATCAAGTATTCATATTTTCCAATTTTGTATATACAAGTAATATATTATCAAAAGATTTTATATATTATTATGTTTCTATAATTGATAACAATTTTTTGTTGCTTTATGTCTATTTATGTATCAATAAGTTACTTTAATTGTTAATATAGTTTTTGTTTCTACTCTTCCATATGTTTATATATGATTAAACTATATATAAGTTATTATATATAAATTTTATAAAATATTAATGGATTAAATAGTCTCCCAAGTGATACACTCTAGGAGATTTAAATTTTTTTTATCCTTTGGTATAAGGGAGGTTATTTAGTGGAAGTAAAGAAATATGTTCCTAAGGCACCTCTTAGTGGAGCGTGGGTCCAAGACGTCACAAAAAATGTCATGTTCATTTATCACATAATTATATTCACAACAATACATAAATAATACTTTTCATGTCACAAATATTGTTGGTTGGATGGAATCCATATCTATCCCAACAAACCATACAATACATCATTTTGTGTGTGCATTAGTCCAAATATTCACATCATAGATGTTGTGGGTTAGACCGTTTACTTACCAATGAATACATTAAGTTTGGTAAAACATACACTTATATGTTAATTCAAATATATATATATTATATATATTGATTCATAATAATATCAATACCAATCATTATACTGTTCCATGAATATGGAGGACATGAACATCGTGACCTCTTCCACCCATGTGTGTCATGTACCACATACTAATTCAAAAATAATATATGCCCAAAATGGAGAGTGAGAAAAAGGTATCAGTAAACCCTATATTCCACCTTCAACCTAGATGTCTTGGAGGAAACACCATGAACCCAAAATAATTATGCATTAGTATAGTTATATGAAAACACTGTTTCATTAGTATAAATAATAAATAGATTAATGTATAGTTAATTCCAAAAATATGAAATACCCATTAGGATCCAACTCTAATATTGAACCATATAAATAAATCACCACCATAATTTTTCAAACCCTCATGAACAACTATCATCATCTATAACTCCCCAAAAAAACCCATTTTCCCACACCAATCAACAACAATAAGTATTCCCATTTCCAAATATAATGACAAAACAAACCACTCCAAAATATGTTATTAGTTTAGTGAAATGATCACTTGATTATTATTATTAATTTTTTTTACATAAACAAACATTAAACCAAACCAATATAACATGTGTCTTTTTGTCATTTTAATATTATGTTAATAATATTTTGAAAATAAAATAATTTTTTTATTCATCATAATTTTTTACTATATAAAATAATCATCATAATAAAACACATGAAATCTAATGGAATATATAAATGAAAATTTTAATATATAAACACATTGAATTGAATAAATATGATAATAATGCCCAACATCTATGTTCAATGAAATAAAATGGTATCACAAAATTGAAGGCCCAAGAATTATCGCATTTTAGCATGAAATAATTAAAATGGAATCATAATATAATAAAAAAATATTGTGGTATAAAAATATATATTTAAATAAACACATATTTGGTCCAACCATCATTAATAAATAATATAGCTGATAGAGTCCCATCGTTGATATAGTTCCCTCCCTAACCTCATACGTAACATATCAAGAGACAAAAATTACCCAATGAATTAGTGAACAGTATTGAACAACCATCATGAAATATTCATTCTTTTATGTTCTGTTAAAGGAATTAAATCATATGTAACAAACATGAGAATACCCATGGAATGAAATGGGTAGTTTAATCTTCCTCATATCAGATTCATGACATATTTTATGAATATGGAATTTGAAAATTGACATTAACAAATGTATTTACCCATAAAAATTGATAATAATCATATAATATATCTATGGTACATGTATATTTAATATTTAATGATTATATAACATTAATTATAGGTAGTGAGATAGTGAGTTATTGAGATAATAGTCTTAACCTAAATAAAAATGTTGGTTTGAACTGATCCATCATTTTATGTTCAATAATATTTATACACATCTACATAATGTGCTTTATAATCAATATAAAATAATTGAGTACAATGTAAATATATCTTTTCATCTAAATTATATTTACAATAATATATTTATGTAAATTTAAAACAATTTCATTTGGGATATAAACTTTAATTTCACTTTTTTGATCATGTTTGTTTCGCAATTTCAATGTTATATCATTTGTAGAAACTTTTTATGTTCTTATCACATTGGCCTCAAAAACTCAAACTAAAATTTAATTATTTTAATGTACATTAAATAATTTTTATTGTCCCAAATTTATAAAAATTATATGAATTATTGATGATTATTTTATTAAAACATTAATGTTATATGTTGAGTTTTTAGAAGTTTTATCGAAAATATTGAAATAGTTTCTATTTATTTAATATTAATGCTGAATAATTATTCTATAATGATAAGAAAATATATAATATATATATTTATTTCATTTTAAACCATTATAATAGAATATTAACCATCCATGAATTTAGTAATTGGAATTGGAAACTCATCATCCCATAAAGTAGTGAACCGACATTAGAGGGGTGATATTTTCATTGTTAGAATAATTGGATATGAGGAATAATGCATTGCAGATATTCCATTAGCACAATTGGTTTAATGTATATATATATATATATATTATTCTAGAGTTATTTTTTCATTTTTAATATATTATTTTCTTCATATGAAGATGAATTTAATAATTATAGAATTAGTTGAGGGTAATGCATACACTATTGGATGTCCACTATTTAAATTCTATATAAGGATACATACAATAAAATATAAATTAAAATAGTAAAAAATTATGTGGGGAGAGTGGTCGAAATATATTTGGGAAAAATTAATTTTCAAAGGATTAAAATGTTTTAGAATACAGGGTTGTGTAGGGTAGTATTTATAATGGGAAAAATGGATTTTCTGAATATTATAATATTTAGTTTATTATTTTTTCTCTTGATAATAAATATTATTTTTTTTATAATTTATATAGTAACTAAACATTTTTATTCATAAATAATTGGAACATAAATCATACATTCATAAAAAATAAAATTACTTGGCTTATATTGTCAAATACCATATTTTACCGTATTTTACTATTCATAGAAAAATCATGTATTCTAGAAAAAGAAAAGGAAAATCATAATAATTCAATGAAATGTATATTCCAAAAATTATATTAAATTTAAGAAACTATATTAATAAGTTTTATTAATATTATAAATAAGTAAAATAATCTATTAATAGAGTAATATATATTTTTATGTTCAGATTAATATTATAACCCATTAAAATATTACTTATGGTCCTATAGAATTGTCTTATAATTAAAATAAAACATTAAATTTAATTACAAAATCAATTTTATATAAACAAAATTTAACTTAAATAATTATGTTTATTATATATTATAAATTAAATCTTTTTCTTTTCTGAAAAACATTTGAACACATGTTTTTTATTTTAAAAAAATTATATATCTAACATGGTTTAAATGTGTCACATGTTAATTTTATAACACAAATAAATAATATTGAAAACATTATTAGGTTAGGATAATATTCTTACTATCATGTTAATATTCCATGTGGTTACATTACTATTATAATGGTTAGAAAACTATTCCAATGGTAAAATTATTATTCTAACACCACGATATTTGACAACAGTGTGGGATACCTACATTCTATAAATAACTCAAATTTAATTAAATATATATTAAATAACATTTTCCATCAATTATATATATATATATTCATTTTCACAATTCATATTACATTACTAATATTCTACTTAATTTCTATATTACATTTTGTGATTGTGATTATTCTTGAGGATTGAGTATCTTAAAATCTCCATTTTTTATTATCTTGTATTATATTTTTCCCAGTCTATTACAGTCAATTATAATGGAATATTTTTTATAAATATGTAATTATTAAATAATTTATTAGAGGTGGTGGGTTAGAGGTTGGACAAGCCAAGGGGAAACATAGTTGTGAATAATGGGTTAGATGTGGTGGCCTTTTATAAGAGAGAGGAAGGGATCTTTAGTAAGGTTTGAAAGAATTATTTTATTGTATAATGATTTTCGGTTTCAAAAGGTCAAAAACATATTTAATTTCAAGATAAGTAGAATATAAGTCGAAATAATGTCATCC
This sequence comes from Viscum album, assembly GCA_963277665.1. Taxonomy (NCBI): domain Eukaryota; kingdom Viridiplantae; phylum Streptophyta; class Magnoliopsida; order Santalales; family Viscaceae; genus Viscum; species Viscum album. The sequence continues at coordinate 346,081,892 of OY728134.1, read as the reverse complement.
ATTAACAATTGGATATGTTTTAGACATTTTTTAGTTAAAATATTTTTTATTTAACCCTTTGTTAACTTATAATCTTTTACCATTTCCTCTTATATATTAATACTTAATGGTTAATATATTTACAATAAAATTCCAAGCCACCCAAAATTTATCATTAATGAAATTATTAACATCATATATGTCATTTGGAAAAATCTTAGAAGTTAGATTATTTTATCATTTAATAGAATATTTATTGTTTTAAAAATTCATCATTGTCAATTTATAAAAAACTCATATCATGAGATTTAAAAAATCTATTACAAATTGATTATTTCTAGAACCCTTGATTAATTAAATGATAACAACTCTTTATATTCTATAAAATTATTTTATGTCATATAATGATTCAAAATAAATTTATTATAATAATTATGATATCATTTTATTTGAATCTTTTATTAATGAATCAATTACTGCGTCACCATTATGTCTTAAATAAATTTATTTATATAATTTATATAAATAATGAATAAAATACCATGATGTAGGAATACTTTTTATCAGTATAATTACTATTTTTAGTTGATAATATAACTTATATAAGCCATTATAAAAATTGGTATTACTATGAGATATATGTTTATGTTACAATTTCATTAACATTAAATTAATTTTTATAGTGTCATTTTCACATAAAATTGGCTCCATGGTGTCCCAAAATCTACCCAAATATGTGCATGGTCTGAAATGTATCATAATATTAGATTAATTCATGTGTAAGTGCAATTTAATGTTATTATAAGATTATTTTTTACCCTTATTTACTAGATTTACCTTTTAACCATAGTAAATAAAATATTTACTAAAGCTACAATTTATAATGTATAAAAAACTATTACCTATTTATACTATTTGGAATGCCTTATTCCAAATATGGAATCCATTTTTATATATAAAAAACAGATAAATTTCAAAAATTAAATTAAAATTAATTGTCGTTTTCAAAACAAAAAAGCGTGTTTTCAAAAATAATAAATATCAAAAAATTGACTCTTGTTTATGTTCAATTTCATTGTAAAATTACTTCAAATTTCCAAAATTTTATTAAATTTTATAAATATAATCTAATTAAACATTAAAACCAATTAAAAATTTAATCTAACCACAAAAATAAATTAGATTAAAATTCAATTTTTCCATAAAATGCAGTATTTTTCAATATTAATTAAAAAATGGTGTTTATGAAAATAAATACAACAATTTTATTCATTTTAAATTTGGATGCCCCTATTCTATTGAATAATTATATTTTTTCAAATAGCACATATATTAGAGACAAAAACTACATTAAATTTTTTTTTCCATATAAAGGTGGTAAATCAACCTTTGGAAAATTATTGGAGTATTTGTACTTAAAATTGGACTAGTTCACATTTTAAGCCTCTTAATTTTATTGGATAAATTTAAAAACAATTAACAAACATGTATAATTATATTGTAGTTAGTTCTGATCATTCATTCCAATAAAATAGCTAGGCATTAACTATGACATAAAATAATATTATATTATTCTTTTTCCGAATGACTCGGCCTTGTGTGAAAAAAGAGATTTCAGAGAAACCCATTGTTTCATGTAGGGTAAGCCATTGATCATAGAATCACATTTAAAATAAATTAATATTTCATTCAAAAATATTAATAAATATGGAAATATCAGATACTTTATTTACTTGGGATGTTACATCCATCCCCCCTTTTTAAAATTGCATCTTCGGATTTCTATTCACTTATCAAATAAGTGGGGGTATTTATCTCTCATAAAATTTTCAGATTCCCATGATGCCTCTTCATCCATATGATTTTCCCAAAAAACATTTACCTGATGAATTACCTTATTCTGAAACACTTGATATATTCAGTTAAGAATCATGAATGTTTGTTCCTCATTAGAATGATTCTATTGTAACTAAACTACCTCTGGACTCAAAACATGAGATGGATCTAGAATATACTTTATCAACATTGAAACATGAAAAAAATTGTGTACCTGAGATAAAAATAGAGGTTAAGCCACTCTGTAGGAAACTGATCCAAATTTCTCTAGTATTTCATAGGGTCCAATGAATCTCTGACTCATCTTTCCCTTCCTTCCAAAATACATCACATTTTCTATGTAAAAATTTTATAAAGACATGATCACCTACCTAAAAAAGAAAGAACATTCCTCCGGTTATCCACATAACTTTTCAACCTTCTCAAAGAAATTCTAATGTGATTCTAAGTCAACCTAACTCTCTCTACTATCTCTTATATCAATTATGGTCCCATCAGTTTTCTTTCACAATATTCATCCCAAAAAGAAGGAGTTCAACATCTATTTCCAGACAATTCTTCAAATGGTTCCATCTATACACTGGAATGAAAACTGTAATAATAATAAAATTCAACCAATAAAAGATTATAGTCTCAACATACTTTGTAATATATTGAGAAATCACGTAGAATATCTTCAATGACTTAATTTTTCATTCGGACTTCCCATCTAATTGAGCACGAAAAGCCGCACTAATATTTAATTCATTACCCAATGACTTCTGAATGCCTTTCCAAAAGATAGAAGTAGTCCTGGGATCATGATCAGATGTAATAGAGAGGAAAACTCCATAAAAAAAACTATATATTTAATATACAACCAAGAAATTTTATCTAGATACAATGTATCTCGAAAAGGAAGGAAATGAGTAGATTTAATCAGTCGATCAATAATAAACTGGATTAAATTATTACCTAGAGATGTATTTGGTAATACCACAATGAGTTCCATGGTTATATTTTCTCATTCCCACTCTATCACTGGTATAGGATGAATAATACCTTTCCGTATATGCTACTCAACATTTACATGTGGACAAGTCAAACACTTCACAATAAATTAAACAATGTCCCTTTTCATTCCATCCCACAAGTAATACTCCCAATGATCTTTTTACATCTTATTATTTATACGATAAATAGAATATGGAGAACTATGAGCATTACATAACTACTCTTTCTTTAACTATGAATCACAAGGCACACATAATCTCTTCCCAAGCCTCAAAACACAATCTTTATCAATGTTAAATTCAGTAAACATACCCTTCTGATCCAACTCTACCTTTTTCTTCAACTCACTTTCTTCTTTCTACGCTTGATTAATTTTTTCTACTTGGGATGATTTCACTAACCCTTGAAAAAAAATTGATGAATTTATTACACCAATAATATCTATTCTAATGTTTCTAAAAACATTAATCAAAGGATCTTATTCCAAACATAACATGTTTAATATAGAATTAATTTTTCGACTCAAAGAATCAGCCACTTTATTTACATTCACAGGATGATAATGAACTGTGCAATCATTATACTTGATTAATTTTAACCATCTCCTCTATCTCATGTTCAATTATTTCAGACTAAATATATACATCAAACTTTTTTGGTTAGTATATATTTCACATTTTACTTAATACTGATGATGCCTCAAAATGATTGAAGCAAAAACAACAGCAGCTAATTCTAAATCATGTGTAGGGTAATTTAACTCATGAGGATTCAAATTACGTGAACCATAATCAATTACATAATCATTTTTCAATAGGAAGCAACCAAATCCATTCTACAATGCATCACTGTAGATAACAAATTCACCATTTTGGGATGGTAGTTCCAAAATTGGAGCATTCACCAATCTTCTTTTAAATTCCTAAAAACAATCATCACATTCCTTTGTCAAAATCAACATAACAACTTTTTAAATATATATAGTTAGTGGGCTAGATAACTGTGAAAAACTTTCTACAAACCTCTATTAATAAACTTCCAAAACAAGAAAACTATGGTTATTGGTAATATTTTTTGGTCTTGTCCATTCTTCAACATCTTTTGTTTTAGATGTATCAACTGTTATGACATTTCATTTAGACAATGTGACCATGGAATGATATTTTTTAATACCAAAGCTCTCTCTTTCTGAATTTCTCATACAGATTCGTTTGTTTTAAGGCTTGTAGAACAACCCATATATGACATTCATGTTCCTCTTTACGTTGGGAATAAACCAAAATATCATCAATGAACACAACCAAAAACTTATTCATGAACTCATAGATAATTCTATTCATAAAATAAATGAATATAAAATGTGCATTGGTTATCCCAAAAAAACCTAAAAATATCATAATGGATATATCTAGTGCGAAACACTATCTTCAGAATGTCTTCTTCCTTTACTTTCAACTGATGTTACCCTAACCTCAAGTCAATCTTTGAAAAATAGTGAGCACCCTGGAGTTGATAAAATAATCTTCTATATGAGGAAAATGATACTTATTATTAATAGTGATGTAATTAAATTATCTATAATCCATTCAAAGTCGCATTGAACTATCTTTCATTTTTAATAAATAATATAGGAGCACCCCATGGTGATATGCTAGGTCGAATGATTTATTTCTCTAATAAATCCTCCAATTTCTTCTTTAATTGAAAAATTTCAATCTGAACCATTCGAAAATGGGGTTTTGAAATTGTCTTAGTATCAAAAAATAAGTCAATAGTAAATTCAACATCCCGGTCATGTCTTATACCAGGAAAATCATCAAGAAAGCATCAATATAATCATTTACCACTAGAACATCATTAATCTAAACAATTCCATTATTTTCAACAATATGTGCAAGGTAACATTCATTTACATCTTTTACAGGTTTTTCATCTTACTGATATGTTATCAAAATTAATGGTTATTTATAGTACATGAACTAAAATTCTTTATGATAAAAAACCTCTTTATCTTGGCAGTTAATCATTGCATGATAAATAGAAAGCTAATACACAAACAAAATAACATCAAACTCTTCTAGAGGCAAAAAAATAAGGTCAGTAGGTATATTATTTCAGCCCAAATGAAGATGAAGGTTCTTATAATTTATTTTTAGCTCAAAATTTCTCCTGGAGTTATTAAAATATATTCTAGATTCATATCATGAGTGGGAATTCCCAATTTACTTAAAAAATTATCAGAAATGACAGAATGTGTAAACCCTCAATTAAAAAACACATTGGCATAATCTGAAAAAATAAACATTGTTCCGGATACTGCTTCATTAGAGGGCCCAGGATCTGCTGATGTATTTGTAAAGGATTTCACAACCCCATCTTACGTATATTATGGATTCCTTCCCTCATATTATTTCTTTGTTGGACACTCATTTCCATAATGACTATTTTCATCACACTTAAAACATTTTACTGACTGTAAATCAGATTTTTTTCATAACATTACCATGATCTTTTCAGTGCAATTACAAGAAATATGACACATTTTACCACTTAGGTAACTCATACAATAATTCAACAGGAATTACCTAGTGGGATTTGTACCACAATTCTCAAAAAATCTAAACTTATGTTTCTTTACATCAGTATTTTTTGAAGTGTTATTCTCTTTCATCTTCCACCTCAACCTCTTATTCTGTTTTTTTTTCAAAGAACACTTGATCATCGGAAAACTCAATTTCAACCTTGTTCACACATCGAACATGTTTTTCATGAATTTTGATCCCATGAGAGTCCAAATATCTTTGATACTTTGGATTTAATCATACGTAAAAATGGTTGATTTTTCTATCACGATCTCGTATGAGATTTGTATCATAAATAGCCTATCCGGTGAAATTTTCTTCATAAGTATCCACTGATTCATCCTCCCCCCTCAATTCTAGGAATTTTTTTTCCATTATAAGTCTAACCACCATAGGAAACTATTTCTCTAAAAACATATCTTTGGGTTCTTCCCAATCAAGGGCATCAATATCTTCAATATCCCTGATATTTTTCACCATTGACCACAGCTGATCGACTTCACCTACCAAATGGTAAATAGCAAGATAAACTGTTTGATGTTATGAACACCCCATGACATAAAAAATAATATCCAGTGCTTTAATCCACCCATCCACTAGCATAGGGTCAGATAATGATCTGAATTATAGGGGATGCTGCCTCGTAGAATGATCCACTAAAGACACGACCCATTGTGGTTGATCTTTCTGATCTCATGCATAGATACAACCACCATTTATATCCTGATTCAATAGTGCCATTACATCAAAAAATGTCTAAATTCTGTTTCCGACCATCTCATAATGTTGATTTGGAAGGTTTTCTTTCCCAAATTTTTTCACAACATAGATTCCATGATTCCTTAGCAGAAAACCATTCTGAGGACAAAAATATATTAGGCAAAACAAAATGATAATATAAAAATGCTATACCATTTCAATCTTACCATAAATTAATGTATGGATATTAATTTAACAATATTATTCCTCCTAAAGCTATCTAAACTGGCCTCTCTTACAAACTTTAAGGACCCCGCCATAAACATTAAATCTCAAAAAATTACAATTTAAACACTTTTACTTAGTATCAATTTTTTTCTTAAAATATAAACATTAAAAAAATAACATAATTCATTTCTAGATATATATCTTCTTGAAATATTTGTTTCTCTTACCCTCCCTTATACACTATGAAAAACATTTCAAAAAACATAACATGAGCATAAAAATCTACGTAAGGGTTATTAAATAAAGAAAGAAGTTATTATGCAATAAAAACATAAAAAACATAAGCTCTTTAATATACCTTGTGTAATCATAAGATTTATGAATAACACATAGAAATTGTAAATCATAATGGTAATTTTTGGAATCCAAAACATACTTATGTTGAATCCTTCATAGCTACGTTGGTAGGTACATTTGGAATACCAATAACAGTATGTTACCTAAATCACATAGGATAAACATTTATGTTTACCTCTATCACATTACCCAATGCATTGGAGAGATTTCTCAGGCTCACCCACCTTAGGTTTAACACAAAACCACCGGTATATGTTAACAATTTCCATCAACCCTTACATATTCATAACACAAAAAAACCTAAAGGAAAGATAACATTTCCACATATCAATCACAATATATCATTGCAAAATATTGAAATAAAAAATATATTATCCAAAAAAATGTCAATACCTAAATACATAAAATTATTATATGTAATTTATGTTCCTTTAAAAAACACTACACCTTTTAGAAGAAGAAAAATATCAAATAATTCTCATGATGATGAAAAGGTAGTTGTCACCGCGTACATTAAAAAAGAAACATTCATTTTTTCCATTTAGTAAAACATTACATATAAAAAATATTCCTTTGGAATGAAACGAAAATTCATTTGGGTTTATACACCATATAAAAGATATTTGGGTATAAATAAAAGTATGCCTTAGAGAAATGTGATTGACACGAAGTCCCTTACCTCGTGTTTGACTTAACTCATTCGTTTATTAATCTCATGAATAATAAAATATATTTTATATATAATTTTATAATAACCTTTTTCATGTTTATTATTCCATTTATATTACTTACTACCATGTTATAATCATTTCATAAATATTTAAATAACAGTTGTTTTGTCTATATTTGGTACTTGAGTTAAAAATGAACTTCATAAAATTACAAGTTGCCCATGGGGTCAAAATTACATTCTCTAAAGAATTATATACAGGATTTAGATATCATATATATCATATATATCCTATATATGAATGTATTTATAATAATATATAACATTTGGAGATAAGAAATGAAATTCACCATTCATGGAGACAGTAAGCCGTACGTACGCTTGAACGGTACTTTCATTTCAATTTATTATTTAATGGAAAAAAAATATAATGATACATGGGTATATTATTATTCTTGTATAATATCATATATAACTTTATTAACTCATTCCCTTATATGTTCCACATATGTCATGAACAAGTCATATCACTTTGAGGTTGAGGTAGTCTGCACTTCCTCAAATGAAATTATCATATTTAGCATTTTTGGAAACCATAAAGCTATGATATAAATGAAAAATACAAAATAATAGAGACAATATAAAAATAATATATATCACATATAAATTTAGTTCCATCATAATGGCTACCATGTGAGGTTGTATGAGACAATTGAATAATCATTGTTTCATGAGGTAGTATTTCATTGTCCACTGTAATAGTATATTCGTATCCATTAGATGGGGGTTTGTGTAAGTGTAGTTTGAATCCTTATCATAAAAAAATACAAGTATATTGAAGATACTTTTGTTGTTATAAAATAAGGGAATACAGTGTGTTTAGGGGGATGGTGAAGGAAAATAAAATAAAATAACTTGAGAGAAGATGTTACCTTTAAATCAGGTAACTCTCTTTGGTTTTAACCAAAAGGTTTTCTTGAAGTTCATTCTACATAAGGTATGCCTTCAGGAAGTAATATAGGGATGTTGAGGGCTTCTTGCGGTAGTGTTTGGTCAAGAAAAGGGCCTTGAGAGTTGTGAGTAATGGGTAAGATATGGTGTCCTTTTTATATTGGGAAAATTGGTTCTTAGGAAAGTTTTAAAGTATTATTTTATTATATAATGATATTCAGTTTAAAAAAGACAAAAACATATTTAATTTGAAGATAAGGTGTATATATGTCAAAATAAAATAATCAAATAATAATTGGACAGGTATTGGATGTGATTTTATCTGTATATTTTTTTTAACTGTTTCATAACTTATTTAATTTTAACCATGAAATATAATATGTAGATACTATATGGTTACTATATTTACAATAAAATACCAAGAGACCGAAAATGGATCACCAGTACAATTTATAACATCATATATGTCATTTACCAAAATCATTAATTTTTAGTATTATTTTATCATTTAATAAAATATTAATTCTTTTAAAAACTTATTTATGTCAATTTTTAATCTATTTATATCTAGACATTTAAAAAATAAAAAAAACATGATTCATTCAAAAAAACATCATTAAATAAAAGATAACAGGTCATCGTATTCAGTTAAATTCATTGATGGATGAAAAGGTTTCAAAATAAATCTATTTTATTAATTATGATAAAATTTATTTGAATCTGTTATTAATGAAACAGTTACTGTGTCACCATTGTGTAATAAATTTATTTATTTATTTAATGTCTAAAAATTATAAATAAAATTCCATGATGTAGGAAATATTTTTAAATTTTTAATTACTTTTTATAGTAAAAAATCTTACTTATATAACTCATTATAAAAATTGTTTTACTAAGAGATATATGTTTATGTTACATTTTCCTTAAAATTTAATTATTTTTTATAAACGGTCATTTTTACATGGAAGTGGCTCCACGTGGACCCAAAATTGACCCAAGGATGCCCAGGTTCAATAATGTATCATCCAATTGGATTATAACACGTTTTAGAGTAATTTAATATTATTATAACATTATTTTTTACCCTTATTTACTAGATTTACCATTTAACAATTGTAAATAAAATATTTGCTAAAATTACTATTCCTAATGCCTAAATCTAACAGATACCTATTTAAACAATTTGGACCTCCTGATTCAATATTTGGAATCACTTTTTCCAAATAAAAAACACAAATGTTTCTATAATTAATTTAAAATTAATCCCCGCGGTCAAAATAATAAAGCGTGTTTTAACGAAATAATAACTATCAAAAGATTGAAACCTGTTTCAGTTCAATTATGATGTAAAATTACATCCAATGACCAAAATGGGATTAAAATTTTAAAATTTAACCTAATTTAACATTAAGAACAATTTAAAAATTAATATACCCATAAAAATAATTTATATTAAAAGTAAGGTTTGGATTAAAATATTGTATTTTTCACGAATAATTCAAAAAAGAACATTATCTGAAAAATAAAAAAAAATCATCCAATGTAAATATGGATGTCCTGATTCGAAGGAATAATTTTATTTTGTCAAATAGAACTTATGAAAGTGACAAAAACAATATTTAAAAATGGATCTCCATAAAAAGGCAGTAAATCGACCTTTTAAAGAATATTAGAGTAATTTTGCATAAAATTGGACTCATTCCCATTTCAAGTCTCTTACTTTTCCTAGATAAATTGAAAGTAATTTAACAAACATGTATAATCATATTGTAGTTATTTTTATTCATTTCCACCAATAAAATTTCATGGCATTAACTAACTTTTAAAATAGTATTATGTCATTATTTTTCAGTATGACTCAGCCTTATGTGCAACAACAGATTTCTGTGAAATCCATTGATGCTGGTCAGGTACTGCATCGAACATACATTCCCCTTTGAAATAAAATTAAAATTTAATTTAATAATATTAATAAATATTAAAATTTCATAATATTTATTTACTGGGGATGTTAAATAGAAATAGTAACCATGCTTATTTTCATGTGATGCTTTGAGTTGACTTTATGGGGATAGAATGTTTTCATGGTCGAGAGAATTGTCAAACCCATGATTTATTTTGATGTAGTTCGATATTTATTTTTATTCTAAATTTATCTATTGAAATAATTTTAGATCCTAAAGAATGTTGAGAAATATTTTGGTGGGAAGAATGTGGCGCACAATTGGAACATGACTATTAGAAACTGTGCACCCCTGCTCTGTTTATAATGAAGTTGGTGGATGGTTGATGAAGCATATACAGCACGACTTTCACAAATTATGTTAGACCACATGGTATAAACATGTGATAGGTGTTTCAAAGGTAGATTAGGGATCATAGTCACCATATAGTATTTCAAAACACATGGACTTACAAGGAAGCATGTCCAGGTCATTAAAAAATTGCATTTTGGGTTTTTTCTCACCCTTATGATAAACCTAAATCCACCCAAACTCTACTCCCACTAATTATTTATAACCTAAGAGCCCCTCCCCCTAATTATACCCTCAAATGAGCTCCTTATTTCTCTAATTTTTGGTGCAATTTCACTTCAAATCCCTAAGTAATTTTCCCATCTCTTGCTTTCCTTCTCTATTATAGAGTTTCATCCCGCCATCATTGGGGTTTCTCTCCTTAAATTGGGTGGGTGATGATTTTTAGGTTATATAATTATTATTAGGGTTCAATGTTAATGTTATATTTTTTGATCATGCTTCTTTAAGATGTGTTTGAGATATAGTTGAAGTTTCTAACTAGATTCCAATGGTTTTCTACACCAAAGAATGTTTATTCCATTATTAAACACCATTTGAAAAATTTAATATTATTTCTTTAATAATTAAATATGTTCTATGATATCCTTTTGTTGGAAAAAGGATCTTTTGAAGGGTTTCTATGTGTGTCTTGAGTGGAAATGATTTTTTTAATGTAAAATAGGAATTTTTAATGTGAGAACCCTTGTTTTGAATGTTTAATGTGTTTTATAAATAATGAGTCAAGTTTGGTAAAGTGTGAAAGGGGTGCGAAAAATGTTTTATAAATGTTTTTGGTCTGTATTTAAAATCCAAATAAATTTTGGTTGTTTAAATGGTTATTTAATATGCATGTTTATATTTCATTTCTTGTGTGTGTGCATGTGGTAATTCCTGTGTCATGTGAAATGAGAAATGAGAACATAGATAATATTAGGTGACTAGGTGGGTGGAATTGGACTAGTATGATAGTGATTCAGATGTGATTTTTTATGGTTTCACTATAAAGACCCGGTCTTAAAACATTACATAATCTTGAATTAAATAAATAATTCACATTGAGTATCTTATAAGGTTTAGAGTTTTAGAGAGTTAAGCCATAACTATTACATTTCAAAATATTACAATGTAGACAATTCTAACCAGTATCCATTTTTTTAAACAACATGAACTCTTGAAAAAAAGTCATGTCTACTTCCATGTTTAAGACAACATGAATTTTCCTTGATCCCATCCTTGAACCTATTCCACATTATATCTTGTGAAAAACATTTTCAAAAACATGGGATGAGCATAAAAAGATAAGTAAGGGATACACAAAGAATTAAAACTGTTATTTTTTCAAAACAAAATGTAAACCATGAATACTTTAACATAAGTAATACTTTTCACCTTTATGAAGTAGTAAATACTCTTCACTGAATAAAAGATCATTACCTACCCTTTTGTAACCAAAATATTACCATAAAATCTATATAAAGAACACATAACATATAAAGGTAACTTAGTACATAAACATACCTAAATGGAATAACTATACGGTCTACTTCCACAAATATCACTAAATTGAATATCCATACGGCTGACTTCAATACCCAATTCATTGGAGGTTATAACGTAACCACCCATCCTGGTATTCAAAGAACCACCCGTCATATAGTTTATCCCATAACAAACCATCAAATGTCCAAGTACCATCATAACACATAAAATATTTCATATATAAACATATCACCAATAACAATTCATTTTCAATCACAAGAAGTAATTTTGAGATATTGAAATAATCAATCCATTTTCAAAAACCATTTAAAAAAAGGATTTTTGAATCAAAGTGTCCCATACAACTTTGAATATTTTAATGGAATTATAATTTTAAAACATTAACATCCATATAAATAAATAATCAAAACCATTTTTAAAATATGGACATTAACGTTAAAGATTTAGAATGATAAATATTTAAAACATTTAAAAATGATATTTTTGTTAAAGAATTTTTAACAAAATGAGAGACTCTTGAATACAAATAATTGTGGAATAAAATTTAATCATAACTTTATAATATCATGATAATAAAGGGATTAAGGATATAATATGTCAAAGGACAGTATATACACCATATAAGAGTGGATTTGGTGCATAAAAAAATGAAGTCTCAATGTAAATTTAAATTGATATGAAATCCCTTATAAAGATGATATCCTTAAATTAAGGATAAATCAATCTCATAATGAAGTGTGAAAAATATAAATATACCCAATATAAGTGGATATTAAGTGTAAAACAATCAGAGGTAATTCACACATATTCATAGGATGAAATATTCAATAAGTATAAGTTAAACCCAATGAATTGAAATTTGGTTAAGAAGCTCCCTTGCAAAAATTCGACAACCTAACGGCGTCACATTACTATTCAGAAACTGAGTTGATGAGAGAGGAAAGGGTATCCCATCACATGGACATAAAATTTACAGTAATAAGGATACTGAAGAAAATATCCCAACATAATAATATGTGTATAAAAATAAATAACAAAAATAAGCCTTTTAAAATAGAGAAGGGTGAAAGTTTCCCTTACTGATTTGGTAACTTACGAAACATACACCACATGAAAGAAGGGTCATACAATGAAGATGTAAATACCCATAAATTAAAGTATCTTACACAAATAATACAATCATAGTGATAGAGAAAATATTTTCAATTAATTTATATTTAATATCATTGTTTTAAACCCAAAAAATTGTTCCTCTAAGATTAATTGTTTCATTTTTTTTTGATAATGGTGTTATTTTGAGCTGAATAGTAAAAATTGGCCATTTTGGATTTTTAAAAGTTTTAAATTATTTAGATAGTTTGGCCATAACATTATCTACACTGATCCAAATTGCAAACTTCTTTCTTTTCCAGATTCTATATATCCAGGTCTTCATTTACTATATTTGGACTAAAATCTGAATCGGCCATATGGAAGTTCAAAAGAAGCTCACAATTTGGCTCAAGAAAACTGCTTTCAGTTCTGCCTAGTTTTGATGTGGGATCCATAACTCATCCACTATGGGCCCAAAGCTTGTGAAATTCGGTGGGTGGACGCAGAAGGAGTTTTGGAGAATATTTTATGAAGGAAGTACCGTGTGAAGTGGTCGTTTATGGGTTAATTAAATCACCCTAATACAAAGGATTTCGTTTTGGAGAGTCTGACTGGACAGAATAAATTCTCATAGTAAAACGGCCATAACTCTCGGAATAAATGTCCATATCCTCTGAGAGTTTGAGGGGACACGGCCAAGGGATGTATGAACAAAATTTAAGAAGGTCTGAATGCGTGAAGATGTCATTTAATGGGGCTACAACGCGTAGACATTCTGGGGAAACATTCTGGCTATAAAAGGAGGAGAGCTCCACCCTCTCAAAGCATCCATTCTCCACCCCATTCCTTCCGGGACACCAAGAAGAAGATCTTTTAAGTTTTATTTTTTATTTATTTTATTTTTCATAGTTTTTTAATGCCTTCTTCTTCCCCATTCAACTCGATTACCCTTACTATGGTGGGGTAAACTGTTGGAGTGATTGGGGAAGGGTTGGTTTTCTACATTATAATGGTTGAGTTCTTGGACGCAATTGAATAAATTTCTTTCTTCTTCAAAGTTGTTCTCAATTTATTATAGCGGATTTTATAATCAAGTGTGATCGTTCTTGAATATTAATTCCGTTATTGATTTTTTCCTTAGTAAAATAATCAATATCTCCCTCCACTAATTTCTGGTTTATATACGATGGAATAAACCAGGAATTAGTGGTGAAGTACTCGACGATCGTCAGTATGTGTAAAAAGTGTAGTGAATGTTTTTGATTTTTTGGGATAAACAAAACCCGATCGGGTATTGCCCATTTAAATTAAGGATATTCAATACAACTTTTTTACAAATGGAAGGAGGGTTGACCAAACGAAGATCTTGGTAAGGTTTTCTCTCACAATAATAATTTCACCAAGGAAGTGAGAGGAAACGATTGTGGAAACTCACTTTAATCTACTAAGAAGAAGAGGTTTGAATTAAATTGAACAAGGATATCATTATAATTAGGAAACCTACCCCGACCTAATCACCCTTTTAATTTCATAGTTTTTCAATCATTTGAATTTCAAATTTCCTTTCAGAATATTTTTACCCCCATTTTAAAGTGACAACCTATTTTGTGTGCACTCCTCTTAGGGAGATATCCTAGGTCAACCACATTACTACATTTTTACTTAGGAAATAATTGTTTTTCCATGCCCTATGACAGGCGTGCGTCAAACATGGCGTCTTTTCCGGGGAGGTAGTGCCACAATTTATTTGTAAAGATTTCACTTTTTGAAATTTAATTTTTTTTTAAAAAAATCTTTTACCATGTTGTTTTCAAATGATTATTTTTTTAACTCATGGAACAATTACCCACAAGTGCGAGAACCAGTTATTGAATCACCTTGGTCTATAGAGTATAATGTTTTTTTCTTGGCTAAACAAATTTGGGGAGCTCGAATCCAAATTGTAACCGAGGATGAATTCAAGGATCTCATTGAAAACCTTAAAGAGAACCTCGAATACCCAGTGTTGGAGGGATTGGCCAGATAATTAATAGAACTTCTGGAGTATTTTCCAGAATTTTATCAAGACATAATCAAAGTACAACACCAAGAATAAGAAGTTCACAAAGATATTGAATCCCAATTTGAAAGAATTAGTCCAACAGTTCAAAACCTAGAGACCTCAATACAGTGGATTGCAGAACAAGTACATGCATCCCAGGATCAACAATAAATGGAGCCTGAACCAGACCAGAAAAATTGATGGAAGAAGTATCCCCACAAATCCTTCAATTTCAAGAACCCATGGAAGCATTGATGAAATTAAAAGAAGACCCTTTGAACCCATCTCAATCAATGTTAGATGAGATTGATGAAGAGGATTTAGCAATTGAAATACACATGGGAGATCAAAATGATCTGGATAACTTTTGGAATGAGTGTGAGGAACTTCTTGAGCCAACCATTCCTCATAATGTAGATGATTCAACAACATTGAAGGATGAAACCAACAAATCCGTGAAATTTTAAGAGAAGATAGAGGAGTCTGACTGCCTACCTCTATCTATGGAAATTCAACTTCAAGAAGCACCTCCCATTGAAGAACCAATTGAATCCAAACAATATCATGGAGTCAATATTTTCATAAACTCATTATCTGTTGATTTTTTTGAAACTAAATTGAGTATTACATTCCCTTATTTTAATTTTTCAGATTCAGCTAACACATGTATTTTGTTGGAGGAAGAAGATGAAAAAGAAAAGTCATCCATGGAGGAACATCTAGATCTCCCTAAACCTGTTGAACAAATAATGGAGGGAGAACATGAGAAGATCAATGTGGATTTTCTGGAGGAAAATTATACACAGGCTACTTGTCGGGTCGGAGGAAAACAAGGGAGTGATGGCAAGAGGGGGGTGAATTGCCTTTTAAAAAATGATTAACAAATTAAAATCAAAGTAAAGAATGCAGCGGAAAAAAAGAGGCAATCACACAAGAAATTGTTAACGGAGTTCGGCCAAAACCCGGCCTACGTCTCCGCTCCCAACTCAACCGTTGAGAGATTCCTACCGCTTGCTTTTCAATGGTTTTAGCAAGAAACCCACTAGGCTTTGAGGTAGCACTAGGACCTATTACAGCTTGCTTTTGGTGGTTAAGCAAGAACCCACTTTCTTTTAATGGTTTAGCAAGAACCCACTAGCCTTTTTAACGGGTGAAGGCTAGCTCACCGAAAACTCAAGCCTTTTAAAAGGAAAGGCTTGAAGAAACCTCTTCACACCTTAATGGTGATGTGAAACCCAAAAGAAAGAGGGGATGAGAAAGAGTTTGGGGTTTGTAGGCACAAACCCAAATTTAAAGCTCAAAATAAATAAAACAATAAAACCCGTATGTTGAGAAGCCTTGGGCACCTTTGATTGATTGGAGATGTTGAAGGCCGCTTCCAAGCTTCTTTGGAGGAGCTCCTTGGATGTGGAAGTTGTTGGAGCAAGGTGGGTTCCTTGAAGGAAGTCCGCCGGAGGTTGGCCAATTGATACAAAATATGTCCGTTGGCTTCGTATATGATCCGGTTAGTGTCCGGGGCTTCCTTGGCCTTTATTTATAGGCTAGGAACCCTTGGGGAGGCTTCGGAGCCGTTGGAGAGGCTTAAAGAGTCGTTGGAGGCCAAATGAGGGTTGACTGGTCAAAGACAACGGCTAGTTTGACTGGGCCACCGGCTGGCCGGTACAGATCCACCGGCTGGCCGGTGCCTTGGCAGAGGAGAGGAGATTTGGTCCAGGCTCTACCGGCTGACCGGTGGAGGAGCCACCGGCTGGCCGGTGGCAAGACAGTAGCAAACACTGTTTGGGCTGGGTGCCACCGGTCGACCGGTGACAGAGCCACCGGTCGACCGGTGGAACCTGGCAGTGGGCAATGCCTCTGCCAGTTCCACCGGCTGGCCGGTGCTATCACACCGGTTGGCCGGTGGGCTGAATTTCAGTCCACTTCTTGTCCATTCTTGGGCCAATCCTTTGGCAATATTTTGCCTATCATCCACAACACTTAAAAACAAAGTTAGATAAACATGAAAGTGATTGTGATCATGAAAATTAAACCACGAGGGGATACGAGAGGTACAACAATCTCCCCCTATTTTGATGATCACAATCACCAAAACAATTAATGTAAAATACTGAAATTGAAAGGAAATGCTAAGCACGATGAAAAGTATTCTCCCCCAATCAATCAAGAAATTCTCCCCCTTTGTGATTATCAAAATAGAATGGGGCATAAAACTTGATTGAGGGAAAATTGAAAATCAAGATCAATTGGAATTTTTGAAAATTGAATTGAAAAATTTGAATAACAGTTTGAATTGAAAGTTTGAATAAAAAACCAATTGAAATTTGAAATTTGAATTGAAAGTTTTGAATCAAAAGTTTGAACTGAAAGTTTTGAATGAAAAATTTGAATTGAAGATTTTGAAATGAAAATTTTGATACCAAGTGTTGAAATTGAAAGTTGGAATCGAAAATTTTGAAATTGAAATCAAAAGGGATTAATTTGAAACTGAAAGTTTGAATTGAAACAAAAATCTTAAACAAGCCTAACTCCCCCTAAATAAAAACAAAAAGTCACCGGGGAGAGGGATTTTGAAAAGAGACAATTTTAGGCCTGGAGAGACTCTCTAAGAGGGATTTTTCAATCCACACTTGCCTTGTAGCGGGTCTTCTCCAATAGAATTCATCCGAATAAAAAATCGATTTGGGCCTACCATACCGGGCGTTTTTGCAATTACATTCATATATCATGTGCCCGGGTTTTTTACAATAGTTACAAAATTTATAACAAGAGCTACCCCCTTACAAAAACAGTTGGAGCATGGGAGGAGGAAGCTATATTGGTGTAGCCAAGTCCATTGGTGGTTCTAGATACTCGTTGAGAACCAAGCAATTTTGAAAGGTTTTGTTCCCCTTGGGTGAACTTGGCTAGGGATTCTCTAAGGTCCTTAATGGTTGATTCCAAAGAATCAACATTTGGGAAATTTTGGATTTTTAGGGAGAGTTCCTCCTTCTCTTTGAGAAGTTGTTCTTTTTCGGAGGAGAGTTTTTTGAAAGACTTTTTTAAAGCAACAAATTTTGATGAGAGTTCGTGAAAACCATTTTCTAATTGGTCTCGCACATGTTGGAGTTCTTCGTATGATAAATGATTGAAAGAATTTGAATTTGAAGAACAAGAGGATAAGGAGTCGGAAGAAGTTACCTCATGGAATGCCATTAGGCATTTTGTACCTTGGTCGCTCGAGGAGGAGGAGGAGAAGGAGGAGCTATCACTCCAAGATGCCTTTGAAGCCTTCTTCTTTCCCTTCTTTTTGGCCCTTTTCTTGTGAAGTGGGAAAGCGGGTACGGATTTTGCAACGGGTTCTTGCTTTTGAGCGGGTTCTTGCTTTTGAGCCATGCTAGTACCTTCATGGGTTAGCTCTAAATATTTCCAAATATCATAAGAGGTATTGCAAGAAGAAATGCAATTAAAAACATTATGGTCAAGACCACAATGAAGAGCGTTCATGGCTTTTCCATCAAGCTCAAAAAAGGCAATGTCATTGGGGGTCCATTTAGACTCATCGGGAGAGGAGAGGGAAAATCCTTGCATAACAATTTTAAAAATAGGATAGCCAATACTTTTAAGAAATGTGGTCATGCGGGTTTTCCAAAAATTATAGTCGGTCCCATCAAAAAATGGAGCCCGACCAAATGAGTAGCCCTCAGGGGCGAAAGAGGTAGATGCCATCAAAAAATAGGATCTTTAATTTGAAACCGTTTAAGGAATTATTCAAATACTTGCTCTGATACCAATTGTCGGGTCGGAGGAAAAAAAGGGAGTGATGGCAAGAGGGGGGTGAATTGCCTTTTAAAAAATGATTAACAAATTAAAATCAAAGTAAAGAATGCAGCGGAAAAAAAGAGGCAATCACACAAGAAATTGTTAACGGAGTTCGGGCAAAACCCGGCCTACGTCTCCGCTCCCAACTCAACCGTTGAGAGATTCCTACCGCTTTCTTTTCAATGGTTTTAGCAAGAAACCCACTAGGCTTTGAGGTAGCACTAGGACCTATTACAGCTTGCTTTTGGTGGTTAAGCAAGAACCCACTTGCTTTTAATGGTTTAGCAAGAACCCACTAGCCTTTTTAACGGGTGAAGGCTAGCTCACCGAAAACTCAAGCCTTTTAAAAGGAAAGGCTTGAAGAAACCTCTTCACACCTTAATGGTGATGTGAAACCCAAAAGAAAGAGGGGATGAGAAAGAGTTTGGGGTTTGTAGGCACAAACCCAAATTTAAAGCTCAAAATAAATAAAACAATAAAACCTGTATGTTGAGAAGCCTTGGGCGCCTTTGATTGATTGGAGATGTTGAAGGCCGCTTCCAAGCTTCTTTGGAGGAGCTCCTTGGATGTGGAAGTTGTTGGAGCAAGGTGGGTTCCTTGAAGGAAGTCCGCCGGAGGTTGGCCAATTGATACAAAATATGTCCGTTGGCTTCGTATATGATCCGGTTAGTGTCCGGGGCTTCCTTGGCCTTTATTTATAGGCTAGGAACCCTTGGGGAGGCTTCGGAGCCGTTGGAGAGGCTTAAAGAGCCGTTGGAGGCCAAATGAGGGTTGACTGGTCAAAGCCAACAGCTAGTTTGACTGGGCCACCGGCTGGCCGGTGCCTTGGCAGAGGAGAGGAGATTTGGTCCAGGCTCTACCGGCTGACCGGTGGAGGAGCCACCGGCTGGCCGGTGGCAAGACAGTAGCAAACACTGTTTGGGCTGGGTGCCACCGGTCGACCGGTGACAGAGCCACCGGTCGACCGGTGGAACCTGGCAGTGGGCAATGCCTCTGCCAGTTCCACCGGCTGGCCGGTGCTATCACACCGGTTGGCCGGTGGACTGAATTTCAGTCCACTTCTTGTCCATTCTTGGGCCACTCCTTTGGCAATCTTTTGCCTATCATCCACAACACTTAAAAACAAAGTTAGATAAACATGAAAGTGATTGTGATCATGAAAATTAAACCACGAGGGGATACGAGAGGTACAACACTACTTACTTTTAAAGGGAAGAATTTGATATTGATTCTTCATGCTTTAATTTTTTTCAAATAGAATTAAACTCTGACATTCCCATTGATTTTTCCCCAGATTTATCATACCTTCAGCAACCACTGGATAATAAAGAAGATGTTGTTCATGCATAACCCAAGAAAGAGGAGGCTATGTACTTCATACTAACCCCACCATGCATGTTTTATCTCATTACAATGAGGGTGGATCTGGTGTACTCTATCTATAGAGTCCTCCTCAACATGAAAAATGAAATGAAAGCTGGGAAGAGCCACATGTGGTGGTTCAAATAAAAAAAACCTCATCCACCATCAGATTGGGGATAACCGATTAGAACTGCCCCTCTGGAGGAAGTCAAAACCCAGGGCCCACTTTGGGGGTTAAACCAAGATTTATCTTTCTTTTCTGATTCAATTTCTATTTTCATTTCTTTTAATAAATTTCTTATATTATGTTTTTACTTTTTTAGGTTTTCAAATAGAAACACTTTGGAGCCAAACTCAACTTTGCATTGCCAATAAGTCAGGTTGTACCTCTCTTTCACACTTGCTTGATGATGTGATTCATTTGAAAATTGGCTTACATGTTAAATCCACTTAAATGCATCGAGGAAACTGCATCATTTAAGTGTGGGGGAGGGAACCTTTGTAGTATAGGATTTTTATTTGATGTTTGTTTTCAAAAATAAAAAAAAATTAAAAAAATTGTGTGTTTTCAAATTTTTGTGTGTTTATTTTTCAATTTTTGGTGTTTTTCTAAAACTTTTGAGCTGAAAAGATTATAAATACCATTTTTGAAACTCATGTCAATGAGTGAACCAATATATTTCATGAAACCGAGCATAAATGAATGCTGAAATGAATTTGTTTCAAGTTCATTTTTTTTTGGAAATTCATGAAAAGTACACTGATTTTTGAATCTCGTGCCATATTTCACTGTCTATATCTTTGAAATAACTTTCCTGTGAGGCTTCTGAACCATTTTTTTCATATTTTTTTCATTCACCTTATTTCTTGAGAGAACCAGACCACACTTGCTTTAACCATAATTTGATTTATTCCTTTCAAAACTTGAGGGTTGGGGTACGTGTGTTTTAAATGATTGAGGAAATTATTTTGTTTGAAGCGCCCTTTTCAAAATAATCCTTTTAATTATGGCCCACCTTTACATTTATCCTTCATTGTAGCCCCTAGTAGCCATGAATTACCTGTTATGTTAGCCACATTACAAGCCAATTTTCCCTATCATACCTACTCTTGAAGTAAAATTGTATGATCTAGTTGAACATAAGTGTGGGGGAAGATGTCTTATGGTGTACTACCTCATTTGGTTATACTTTGGGTGGAAAATAAATTATGGAAGAGATTTGTGTGATGCTGAAAAATTATTCTGTTGAAAGCTGTGCCTTTCTGGAGCTTCCAATGTAAAAAGAAAGCTGTCCCTATCTAGAGCTTTAAAAAAAATCATGTTTGAAAAGATTGAAATGTTTGCTGATGAGCTGATTGAATGATGATGTAGCCTATTTTCAACAAAGGGGAAGTGAAGGAGACCATATTTGAGTGAAAATTAGAATCTTGCAATTTTGCTTCAATAAGAGCCAAGCCTTCCTTTTTTGGCCTCAGAACTTTTAACATCTTAATCCTATCGACCGGAAGCCACAAAACAACCCTGTAAAGTCCTCATTAGAAATACATGTCCTTGACTCACATCGGGTGGAGAAGTAGGAATTTATCAAACCTATGGTGACTCTTGTGTGAGTTTGGATGAGAAAAGAATTGTTCAGCCATTACATCTGTTAGATGAGAGAAAATTCATGTGAGGTATGTGTTTTGTGTGGATGGGATAAGAAATGAAGTGGAAATATATTAAATTCTAAAATGGAGAACTTGAAATAACATTTTATTATGAGGCATTATATCTTTTTGTTTCTTGAAATTGATTTATCTCATTGATATGTGTTTTGGATTTGATTTGATTTGATTTTTACTTGTTGAGGAGTCCAAGTGCTAAGTGTGGGGGAATTGATAGAGAAAATATTTTCAATTATTTTATATTGAATATAATTGTTTTAAACCCACAAAATTGTTCCTATAAGATGAATTGATTCATTTTTTTTGATAATGGTGTTATTTTGAGCTGAATAGTAAAAATTGGCCATTTTGGATTTTTAACAATTTTAAATTATTTTGATAGTTTGGCCATAACATTATCTACACTAATCCCAATTGCAAAATTATTTCTTTTCCAGATTCTATACATCCAGTTCTTCATTTACTATATTTGGACTAAAATCTGAATCGGCCATATAGAAGCTCAAAAGAAGCTCACAAGTTGGCTCAAGAAAACTGTTTTCAGTTCTGCCTAGTTTTGATGTGGGATCCATAACTCATCCCCTGTGGGCCCAAAACTTGTGAAATTCGGTGGGTGGACGAGAAAGGCGTTTTGGAGAATCTTTTATGAAGGAGGTACCGTGTGAATTGGCCATTTATGGGTTCATTAAATCACCCTAATACAAAGGATTTCGTTTTGGAGAGTCTGACTGGACAGAATAAATGCTCATAGTAAAACGGCCATAACTCTCGGAATACATGTCCAAATCCGCTAATATTTTTAGGGGACACGGCCAAGGGAATTATGAACAACATTTAAGAAGGGCTCAATGCGTTAAGATGTCATTTTATGGGGCTAAAACGTGTCGACATTCTGAGGGAAGCATTCTGGATATAAAAGGAGGAGAGCTCCACCCTCTCAAAGCATCCATTCTCCACCCCATTCCTTCCGGGACACCAAGAAGAAGATATTTTCGGTTTTATTTTTTATTTATTTTCTTTTTCATAGTTTTGTAATGCATTATTTTTCTCCATTCAACTCGATTACCCTTACCATGGTGGGGTAAACTTTGGGAGTGATTGGGGAAGGGTTGGTTTTCTACATTATAATGCTTGAGTTCTTGGACGCATTTGAATAAATTTCTTTCTTCTTCAAAGTTGTTTTCAATTTCTTATAGCGGATTTTATAATCAAGTGCGATCATTATTGAATATTAATTCCGTTATTGATTTTTGCCTTGGTAAAATAATCAATATCTCCCTCCACTAATTTCTAGTTTATATACGATGGAATAAACCAGAAATTAGTGATGAAGTACTCGACGATCGTCAGTACGTGTAAAAGGTGTAGTGAATGTTCTTGATTTATTGGGATAAACAAAACCCGATTGGGTATTCCCCATTTAAATTAAGGATATTCAATACAAATATTTTACACATGGAAGGAGAGTTGACCAAACCAAGATCTTGGTAAGGTTTTCTCTCACAATAATAATTTCACCAAGGAAGTGAGAGGAAACGATTGTGGAGACTCACTTTAATCAACTAAGAAGAAGAGGTTTGAATTAAATTGAACAAGGATAACATTATAATTAGGAAACCGACCCCGACCTAATCACCCTTTTAATTTTATAGTTTTTCAATCATTTGAATTTCAAATTTCCTTTCACAACATTTTTACCCCCCCGTTTTAAAGTGACAACCCGTTTTGTGTGCACTCCTCTTAGGGAGACATCCTAGGTCAACAACATTACTACATTTTAACATAAGAAATAATTGTTTTGTGACACCCTACGACAGGCGTACGTCTCATGGGCAGTAAAAACACCACACAAAAGGAAGTAGTGGCAAATATATCATGAATCCCACGGGGATAAAAAGTGAGATTAAGAACCCCTTACCACGTTGTAATCAATAGAGTCCTAGGACCCAAAGTTAATATCCACCAAATGAATCACAAAATACCATGAATTTAATAATATTCATGATAATATATATCAAAAGGAAATACACAATACATGAAATGCAATAAATAAGTGGCGAATAATGAAAATCTCATTGAATTAAAAGTGAGGTAAGAAATCCATTAAAAAAATTCAGCAGCATAACGACGCCACATAAAAATTCTTAAAATGAATTTATGAGATTAAGAGTGGGTCTCTCATCATATGAAAATAAAAATTACAGTATGGTGAATATAAAATAAAATCCTCCAACATAATAACATGGATAATAATATAAATGACATAAAAGAGAGTACTTGAAAAGAAAGAGAGAGGTCAGATCTCTTACCTCATGTCCGACTTGACTCGATCGTTCTTTAATCTCTTGAATAATAAAATAATGTTAATTCTTACTTTCTTAAGAACCTTTTTCAAGTTTATTATTCCTTTTATATCACTTATTACCATGTTATAAACATTATTTAATCATTAAAGTTAATAACATCCATTTTGTCGATATTTGCTACTGGAGTCAAAAATGGACTTCTTATAATCACATGTTGTTCATGTGGTCAATGATTAATTATATCCAGAATGATATTAATGATGTGGATATCATATAAATCATATATATCCAGTATATAAATTTATTTATAATAGTACATAACATTTAGAGGTAAGAAATGAAATGCAAAGTTCATGGAGACGGTAAGCCGTACGTACACATGAACAGTACTTTCATTTCTATTTATTATTTTAATGGAAATAAAACATAATGATACATAGGTATATTATAATTCCAGTATAATATCATATATAGTATCATTAACTTCATCCTTTATACAACAAACAAAAGGCAATAACGAAGCAAATCACTTTGAGGGGGTGGTAGTCCGCATTTCCTCAAATGAGATTATCGTATTTACCCATTATGGAAACCATAAAGGCATGATATAAATGGAAAATATAAAATCATACAGAAAGCATAAATATAATATTTATCATATATGAATACATTTTCACCATAATGTCCACCATGAGAGGCAGTTGGAGATATTTTAACAATCATCGTTTCGTGAGGCATTAGTTTACCATCCACAGAAACATCATGTTCTTCATCCATTATATTGAGGTTTGTATACATGTAGATATAATCCTTATAACAAACAAATCCTAGTATATTGAGGATACTGATTTTTTTACAAAAGAAAGGAACAAAAATATTTTAGGGGTTGGAGAATTAAAATAAAAGAAAACAATTTAAGAGATACGGTTACCTTTAATTTGGTTAACTTCTTTTGGTTTGAATCAAAAGGACTTCTTGAAGTGCCTTCTTCCAAACTTCAGGCCTCTAGGGGGATTAGATAGATGTAGGGAGCTTAATTTGGCAGAGTTTGGATGATACAAAAAGGCTTGAGAGGTGTGAGGAATTGGTTAGAAGTGGTCTCCTTTTATAAGGGGGAGGAGGGGCTCTTTAGGAAAGTGTGAAACTATTAATTTATAATATAATTATATTCATTTTCTAATTGACCGAAAATCATTAAAGATGAAGATAAGATTACTCAGGGTATAAATAAAATCATCCAATCAGAATTTTACTTGTTTTGGATATTATTTTAATCATTATAATCTTATTTATTTAAATGATTTATTAATGAGGTAAATACTGCATGATTATTATGTCATTAATAATATAATTTATTTTTTGTCTAAATATTATAAAAAAATATCATGATGTAGGAAATATTTTTATATTTCCAATTAGTATTTATAGTCTAACATATGGCTTATATAACACTATATAAAAATTAATTACTAAAAGATTTTTGTAAATGTCAATTTTGTATTTACATGAAATTAATTAATCTAAATTGTCATTATCACACCCAGGTGGCTCAATGGGGTCCCAAAATCGACCCAAAGATGCCCATGATCGTTAATGGCTCAACCAATAAGGTTTGGACATGTGTTGAGGTAATTTTTAATTATTATAATATTCTTTTTATCTTGAATTAATCTATTTACGTTCTATCGCGTTAAATAAAAGTCAAAAGTTACTATTCACAAAAAATTGTTTTCATCTTAATGAACCAAATTTCACTTCTTGATAACAACCATGTATGTAGGATTTTAGAAATTCAATTCATAGAAGTGGTAAATTTTTATTTAAATGAAAAAGTAAGTTTTTTAAACTACCACTAAGTGGTGTTACTATTCATAAAAAATTGATGTTTTTCAGAAAAATACCAAAAATTAAGCCGAAGATATATTTGATATTCCAAATTAAAAAATGATGTATATTATTCCACATTCCAACCATATAAGTGGCATTAATTAATTTTAAAATTAATTACCGTTCATAAAACAAATATCGTATTTTTAAGAAACAATAACTATCAAAAGATTGATACTTGTTTATGTCTAATTTCAAAGTGAAATTAATTCCAATGACCAACATTGGATTAAATGGTAAAAATATATTCTAATTTCACTTTAAAATAAATTAGAAAGATAATGTAACCATATAAATAATTTATATTAAAACATTGTTTTGAATTAAAATACAATATTTTCACTATTCATTAAAAAATGAACTTTATCGGAAAAATTCCAAAAATTTACAGAAAGTAAATTTTGATGTCCTTATTTTAAAGAGAGATATTATTTGGTCAAATAGAATGTATTTATGTGACCAAAATTAGATTTAATGAGGGTTCTCCATTAAAAGGTGATAAATCGTCCTTTTAAGTTAAATTATGCTTAAAATTAGATTCATTCACATTTTAAGCCTCGAAATTTTATTGGATAAATGTAAATACATGTAAAAAAATGTATAATCATATTTTAGTTATTTTTATTCATTCCCGCTAATACAATAGCTTGGAGTTAACTACCATTTAAAATAGTAATATTACATTATTAGTGTGCAACGCAAGATTTCAAAGAAACCCATTGTTGTGTATCAGGTACGCTATCGAACATAGCAACCCATTTAAATTAAAATTAATATTTAATTAAAAAATATTAATAAATATGATAATTTCATATTCTTCATTTATCCAGGATGTTACATTCACATAGTAGGATTGACGATTACTATAGTAACTAAATATTGATGATTTTTGTAGACCACTATAATTTCTGATGCCTATCCTCTCTCGTGGCCCATGAATGATACTATGTAGTTGCATGATTACTATATGAAATTTTATAGAGAAGTGATGTTTTTAAGGTTCCACTTATAGCTAGTTCTAATAGGGATCTCATGTGTTTTGTGGCTCTTTTGGTATATCTTACTTACTGTAAGCATATAATATATCTTGTTTCTCTTTTCAAAATCAAGCATGTTTTCATTAAAAAATTCAATAAATTTTTTTATTTATTATTTTCTAAAACAAGAAAACTTATTTATCTTATAATATTAAAAGCATTGAATCTATTATTGGGGGAACCATACTTGGACTTACCACATGACCCACTTACACCCAATGGTGTCTGTAGAGTTGGTTATGTTTGAAACCTATAATGGAAAGGTGTTTAGAGATAGTGGTTTGGGTTTCTAGAGTTGTTTTTATGCGGGTTTTATTAGGAGGGCTTTAGAGTGATTCTCCTCATGTTATATGTTGATTTTTGGGATTCTATTTATTCCCAGTGATTGTATCCCTTTTTTTTCTTTTGTTTTTCATTGTGAACTAAAATCTAGAATATTGTTTATGTAATTTGAGTTGTGAATTTGTTGTTTTGGATTATTTATTTCATTTTTGTTTTATGACTATAAAATGAGTTAAAATGATTCCTATGTTTTATTGTTGATACACAAGAAATTGATACTTACCCATGGGAATCGGGGATGCTTTTCAGGCCATGCCACAAGTCGGTTCTCGCACTGGTTTAGATGAAATACCCTCTTGGATTGTAACATCAACACATAACCACTACCACTTCATTAATTTTATATTAGTAGTCTTTTAGAATGTGGGCATGGACTGATGTAATCTCTTTTATTGCTGATAAGATATAATGGGTGACATCGTTAGCTAGTGTTATCAAATAAACCAATTCTGTGGTTATACAAGAGATATAATTATACTCATATCATATGTATCTAATCAATATATTATAGAATGGGTCTTCTGTGGGGGGAGAATGGGATTACACATATTTTCATTAGAATAAGTCTTATATCTTTCCTAGGTGAGGAAATAGTATGATGACTGTATTTCATGGTAAATGCTTGATTGGATTCATGTTTATAGATTTCCTCAAAACATTCTAGGAATTCATGAGAAGGAATGATGTTTTGGGACCACTCGTAGTTTATTTAATTCTTCTTTTTATGGGATTCCATCAAAACATGAGCCTCTTGGCCTATGTTGGGGCCCATTATGTGGAATCTGCATCCAGTTGCTATGCTGATGTCACATTATGTAGGTAGTGGAAAAATGAATAATGTCTTCTTATTAGTAAATCCTCTACTATGTTGATGATGATTTTTCACTACATTACCTCCCACCCACAGGAAATCGAGGAACATGTTTTATTTTTGATAATATGATCATGAAATGGTTTTAAATATTAATGGTTGTTAATTTTTACTTTTCCCCCAACTATTGTTAGGTTTGAAATCGAAAGGGCTACATGTAAAAAATGAATTCACATGTAGCATACAGTACTGGGATGGTAATATTATGATGGTGGTCTATAATATATTTATTTGTATCCTGATGTTTGAGATGATGGATGGGTGGTATCCTCGGGTTAATGGAGAATTGGGTATGAATGAAATAAGATGTGTTTTTTTTTCTAATCATAGAATTTTATCATTGAAAAGTTGTAGTTGTTGTGTATGCTCATTATTGTAGAAAACCAAATAGAAATAATGAAGCTCAATAAAGTAGCATCATAAGTAGATATGTTCATTATGATTGACCGTTTTCATAACTCCATATTGGGAGAGTTTTATGTCATCTAAATATTTAAGAATAAATGGCATGATATATGAGTGATAAAGTTGATTGAATTAATGAACTATTCACTACAACTTCACTGTTTTGGTATCTAATGAAGACTAGGTCCCTTTGATTGTTTTTTTAGAGTTGAGTATGGTATCACAATTCTTCACAATATGCCCCCACCATTTTTTTCATGTCCCATTATGAGATGTATTTGAGGGGGTTTATTCATGGAAATAGAAACACCAAATGGTTCCTTCTTCCATTATGTTTGTATTCATTTAATGGAATGATTTCAACATAATTTTTTTAGATTGCACCTAGGTACATACCTTGGATGAGAGGTTAATAGGTTGGTCTCATCACATCCTTTTGGAGAGAATCAATTAATTCTCTTGGAATCCATTATAGATTGAAGTCATGTTAATTATTATATTATCTAACCTAATATAAGTTTCTCTACTCATTATAAGAACAATCAATTACATATACATGTATTATTTAAATTTTGTATGTATAATACGTTCTCTATCAGTGGAACTATATCTATATCAGTGATATTCTCCATCAATGTAAAAGATTAAATATATCTTAGGTTCTTTATATAATATTTATAATTAAAAGATAATAATTTATATTAAATTAGTATTATTTTAACCCTCATAAATGGGAACTCTATAGTTTTCACCTTGTTATGTTTTTGATGTTTTGATACCAATATCAGGGCCATAAGGACACGATGAAAGGAACTTATAATGGATATATATAACCTCATGGATGTAGTGTTGATATTATAGGAAATATGGACTAATAAATATAAATATGTAATAATAGTGTTGTGTTTTAAAATTAGGGAGGACACATAAATATCGTAATAGTATATTAATTTAAGCATATATATTTTGGCAGTGCTGGGTATTACAACTATAGCGGAGGCCAAAAATTTAATATTTAGATCATTTTAGGGCTATGAACACCAATGATATTTAAGAACACATGATTCATTTTTAGTGTTTGTAAGAATAGAAAATAACAATCTTCATGTCACATGATCTTCCACGGGATGGGACTTTCATCTTGATTGGAATCCCTTAGAAAAATTTATTCCTTTTCTTCTAGCGAATGATGTTGGTGAAATTTACTACATGAAAAGTATGATTCCTTGAAATAATGTCTTAGGTATTACTCCATGATGGATTCCCTTATATATCCTCATCAAATGATGTATTAGAGTGAGGATATAGTATGGATTTAAATAATATTTATGTAAATATACCATTCCAATATTCATTCATGTTTATTTGTCTTATCCTCTCAGGACAACATATTTTTTTAACACATACATACTTTTTGATTTTATTTATGTTTGAGGAAATAAATGATTCTACATGAATCAAGAAATCACATGACACCACCATTGAGGCTCAGATACCCATTTCCAAATGAATTCATGGTTGATCAAATTATGGAGATCTTAATTATATGGTAGGTTAAATATATAGAATCTATTACAATGACAGTGTATGATCCTAAGGGTAATGATAATTTGTATAATGTCTAAGCCAAATGGTTCTGGTTACTATGTGGGTGGGTTTTCTATTATAATTCCTATGAGTCAGAATTGGTTAGAGGGTGTAATTTTGACTACTATCAGAAGGCCCAATACGAAGCCATATGATACGCAGAAGGAGAATTGTAAGACTGGAATGGTAAAATACTATATGGATTCCCTAATTGTTATTTTTCTCTCACTATATGGGATTTGTAATTGGAATGTGGGTACTTAAAAAAAACATGACTCCATTAAAATGAGATTCCTTTGTGAATTATATAGGGTCCCATTGTGAATGTTCAATCCATTCCTCTTCATCACAAAGGATATCCCTTTGGGTGTTGGGTATTTTCAAATGATTCCATTTTTCCGAGGTATCATTTTCTATTCTAGTATTTTATAATATATTTACATACCCAAAAAATATTTCATAGTTTTATATAGAATTCTCTATTGTTAGTAAGTACACCATGTGTTGTTTCATTGGTGAAAACACTATGTATATATATGTAATGATAAATCACTATTCTCTAAAATGTCTAATATGCCATTGATCATAATCGGGGTTGCAAAGCAAGTAATAAAAATGTTTCCCACATAATATTTTTTCCTATTGGTCCATTGGGAGACCACCTCACACCATAAAGGATATTCAAATTAAGTAGGGGGATTTATATAAAAAATCACTCCCCATAAGGACAATGATTTTAGGGTACTGAAATTAATGAATCATCGTGAAAATATAATATAATTTGGGATCTCATGATTTCAATCTCAAATCCCATAAATAATTATCATTTGGGGGAGGGGGTCCCATTTCTAGTGGTGGTCCAACATAGCATGATTATAACATAGAAATGTGTTTTTGTATTTTTGGATCATGTAATTCACTATTACAAATTGCATACATCATTTAATGGGATTTGTATGAATTTTTCAGATCCACATTAGTATTCTTGGATTCTTTGTGAAATTTTCAAGCCAATAGTCCCTCTATCATTATGTACACATATCTTATTTTTCCACTCAAAGTGTTCATCCATATAATCACAATCACCTCCATGCGAATGTCCCTCTCCAAATCCCTCAACTCTAATAATGTAACTTTTGTAATATTTAAAACCCCATAGGTAATTTCTATGAAGACTCAGATATTTAACAGAAAAAATAAAATAATGTTGTACACAAGAAGCAATATATTTATAATTGAATCCAATTTTATTGAAAATTAAATTTTTTTTTGAGAGTTCATTGACTCATTGGATACAATTTGTTTAATTAATTATCAATTTATACCCATTTTTGAGTAAAAAAGTGATATATCAATATGAATCTATTTGATTCTTTTTATGATTCATGATTATTCATTGTTATCATCTTCTATCTTGAATACTCAACTATAACACACCCTAGTTTTAGTTATATATAAACCCATTCCCACTGATTTTATTATAATGAGTGTAATTATATATTATTATATATTGAATCTCAATATTAATCTATTCTAATTTTATTTGAATTTAATAAATAATATTTCATTTGAATCAACCACAACCCCATGTCATTAACCTTTAATAGCCACCAAAACATCTTATAAAATCCAATAAATATATGAATCATTTATCAGTGATTCCTAATATTCTATGTTTAATCACATGTGTTTACTAAATGAATTTTACATGTCCTTAAAATTTGAGTGACTTATTCTTTTGTGAGCAAAGATTAATCCCACAAAACTCACATAAGCGGTTACTTAATTTAATGTGATCTACATTTATAATAATTTTATCTTTTATGGGGATGTTTGATTCAATAACTTACACAAAACACTTCTACATGGGGTTGTTTCATGTGATAAGTTCATTAATCACTAATAACCCCATGTAAATGATATTTTAATTGTTTGAAAATAGTCAAAATATAAATTCCTATTAATTAACCTCCATTTATAATAAAATATTATCTATTTAATAAAAATGTAAAATGAATATAATTATACCTCAAAAACTAATATGGGTTCCTAACTAAATCAATAAATTACAAAAATGTTTTAATTACTATAAT
Organism: Viscum album; assembly: GCA_963277665.1. NCBI lineage: Eukaryota > Viridiplantae > Streptophyta > Magnoliopsida > Santalales > Viscaceae > Viscum > Viscum album. The sequence goes on along the minus strand of OY728134.1, from coordinate 346,049,314 downwards.
CAATTCAAGAACAATTAAAATGTCATAAATTAATTTATAAATTTTCACCAAAAATATTTTTAATGAATTCCAATAACTATTTTATATGTAAAATATAGAGACAATATTATTCAAGACTTAACAATATAAATTATTATTTTGAAAATAAAATCAAAATTACTAAGAAAATTATAAGGAATCAATTTGTTTGATATATAATAGTCAAGAATGAGCATTACAAAATTATAATAAAATATTGTCCCAAATGGGAAAAATATTATTATTGAAAATATATGGAAAACATGTACACAAATAGATGCAAATGAATCTATACCACACATATATCATTTCAATTACTTACGTAATCAATTCACCATACTCATCAAATTCACAATTATTGGGGAGAATGAATAATAAATATTCTCAAAACTAGCAGATCTCTAAATTTTATTATCCCCATAAAATATCTCAATTCAAATTAATCATTATTTATTCTTTATTAGTAGATTTGAAAATTTTTGTTTCTAGTTTTATAAATGGGAACAATTTTTCTTAATAAAAAAGATTGAAATTAAATCAATTTCATTTTTTCATATATTCTAAAAAATTAATTTTCACTTTGGTTATCACACACCTAATCAATAATTATCCTATAATATTCGTAGAAATAATTAAGTAACTAACATCCGAGAAGCTTATTGGTTGATAATGTACCTGTAGTTATTTAAAGCATAACTTATTATTAAAAACCAATATATAAATTTTAGTATTCACCAATAAAAATACTAATTTATATTTTATTTATCATAAATATGAATTCATACATTATTGTAATAGATAAAATCAGAAATTTAGATATCATTTTATAATTATAAACATATTTCCATATTTTCTATAAAATTGTATTTTAAAAAAAATGAAAAATACAATACATTTTTAAATAAATTAAGAAATATTTTACTAACTACCTCAGCAAATAAAATTAACTTTCAATCATTCCAAAAATTATCACTTATAGAGAATAATTTTTTTCATATTATAAAATTTTGAAAAAAATTAGTGAAATTTTATATGTACTAAATAAAATATAAATTTTATAATAGAAGTCCCATTTTTGATATATAAGACTAAGAATTGTCTAATATTATTTAAATTAATGAGGTTGAAAAAATTAGTAGTTTATGTTAAAAATATTTTTTAAATTATTATTGAAACTAATATAGAAGGGTCGTAAGAATTTTCAAATTATACAAGCTTCCCAAAATTCCAGTAATATTCTAAATTTAAATTTCTATTAGTTTAAAGAATGATAAAAATTTAATTTTAGAAAAATAATCAATTATATCGAAAATATGAACGTAATACAATGATTTTAATATAAATTTAAAATATTTCAACACTAAAGGATGTATAAACAATTTGGGATGTGTAATGTAAGAGGTTAAGTATTTTAATCACCAATAAAAATAATGAATAAATTAACAATCGGTTTCTGCTATCAAATTATGCTTATCATTTAACATGAATTTTATTATCCATATTTCCTTAGACTTGGTAACCCATCATGGTCACATTTTCATAAAACATATTTAATAAAATAATTTCTCAAAATCATCAATAAATTCACTAATATTCACACATTTAATCACTTCATGTCCAAATTGGTTTATAATGATAAATTAACTATAATTTTATTATTGATGATGGTGTGTTGGAAAAAAAATTTGTACTTTACATTTATATTTAATTTACTAAATATTTAAGAAATATCTTATCACTTATTGTTCATTAATCTATATGAATTTAACATGATATTGTCTTATAATATTTTCCACATCATAATAGGTCATGGAAGTTCACAATTTATTGAGGAATATTAGAATCTAACACAATATCTCTAGCATAACATGTCAAATGATTTGGATTACAATTTATGGTGTAGTGAATAGTATGATTAATTTTATGTGTGATTCGTCATAAATAGAAATGGAATGTTATCTTGAATATAGAAATTACTAATTCTTATGAATAGAGAGTCATCAGGACATACCCTCCATTAGAAATTCCTTTTATTTGTGTTTCATTTTCTATACATTTATGCATTTACATGTACTGGTCATTAGACATTAAGATTTGATTATGCATGATATGACTCTTAAACATATATAAAATTATATAAAATATAATGACATATTTCCATTGATATTTTGGATTTGTTTTTTGTATCATGATTGATATGTTATTAATGAATATACTGAGAAACAATTGGTAGCATCTATATTCGTGGAAGTTGATTTATCAACCATTTAATATAAATGGAAAGTGTCAATTAATTAATGTTACAATGTGTCTTGAGGACTTCATACTAGAGATTCAAGGAAACATTTATGATTAATAGAGGATTATGACAGAAGTATGAAACCTTCTTGATGTGATATTTTATGAAGGTATTATATTATATAGTAGTCATTATAATTTTTTAATTTCCATTGTAAAATATCATTTTTATTGTGCGGATACCTTGAGAATTTTTTAATAGATTTCTAATAATTTTTGGAATTATTACCAAGTGAAAATAATGATAAGACCAAGAGGGTCACAATTATTATGTTTTCCTTGATCAAAAATAAATATAGCATACCTTTAACATATATAGTGAATATTATTCATCGGGATGATAATGGATATTTATTCATTATTTTATCATAAAAAGTAATAAAGTATCATAAATTAATATAGTAATTTTTTAATTATATCTATTTATTATATTTAGTTATATCCTTTTATTTGTAAGGTAATAAACAATTAATTAATCTATAAATAATTTAAACAGATATATAAATGTCAAGTAATTATTTATTTTATTGTGTATTAATAAAATATTAATTTATTCAATTATAAATTTTTTTATAATATTTATTTTGATATATATTTCATAATTTAATATATGGAAATTACAAATAATGGATTACATTTCTTGTATAGTTATTAAAATGTCCATACAAGATAGTAAAATAATATTAATCTTTGTGGGTATTTGTGCACAACATGAGAAAAAATAACAATATTATTATTATATTATATTTAATGGTGTTATATTTGGTTTTAATATATTTTAAAGATGAAATGATCAATTAATAATTATTTACCCTTAACTCGGATTTTAAAAATTGACTAATTTTTTTTTTGTGTTTTATCATTAATCACAGTATTCCCTACGAAACGAATTCTATACTAGGGAAGAATTTATCTAGTGTATTATTTCAATCAAGAGACAAATATAAACCATACTCTCTTCCTCTAAATATATATAATAAACTATATGATTCTTACAACCCTAATGTAGAGTTATGATATCAATTAACACATGGAATATGTTTAATCGATTTAACTAAAATGAATAATTTAATCAATATTGTTTGAAAATTAAGGGATAAAAAGTGGATTATGACCATAGGGACTCTCCAATAGGACCTCATGTTTCAAAAATGATACACAAATTGGGTTTTGATAGATAAAAAAACTAAAAATGAAATAAATGAAGTTTTATATAATCTTTCTTTGTGATTATTATATTAATTTAAAATTTGCTGTTACAAATTTCCCTTATTTTCAGTTCCATTTTTCAATTATATGAGGAAATTTTTATTATTCATGTCATTAAATGTAATTCAAATTTTTATTAATCTATTTAATCTAATAAAATCAAGGTTTTTAAAACTCTAGAAAAAAATCCTATGTTCGGATCTTATATGTCTAATTATGATAGAAATATTTAAATTTATAATGATTTATCGATTCATGATCATGTATTTTTTTATATTGTATTAATTTTTAGAAATTAATTTTTTATTCTTATTATCAAGATCATTTATCTCCCACTTGGATTCCCACTCATATAACACAAAACTAGTTATTAATAAATGATGAACATGTTAACCACCCAACTGGTGGTGCTTACGACTCTAGTAAGATAATAAATTTGTTAACATCATATAATAGATAGGTACACAGTTTTTATTATAGTAAAATTAAATATGATGAATAATGGGATAAATATCATGGGGTAGTCAGAAAGAAATTTTCTAGATAGATTCCTAGGGTACCACAATGTCTAACCTATGCCATGTCGAATTATAAGATTCTAAATTTGTCTCCATAGTTAATCTAATGAACCAAAATTACTTCATTTTTTTTCTTTTATGAAAATAATGATAAATTATTGGGATTTGAATTAAATTATAAAAATATTAAATAACCATAAGAGTGAAAATTTATACTAAAAAAATAAATAAGAAATAAAGTTATTAAAAAAAGAACAAGGTCTTTATAGAGGTCTTTAATTCTATCATTATTCTACTAAAATTTTTCAAATTTATTTTGATAGCTCATCTATGAAATATCATGCATAAACTACTATTATTTTATTAATAATTGTGGAAATATTTAATTCCAAATCCTTATAAATTTCACTCTCTCCAATAATAATGGTTTATAAAACAACTTAGTTATGAGTGTGACATCATTTGGGATCAGACTCCATCTTATGTAATTTCACCCACTCATTAGGGAAAATATATCAAATGAATATATGTTTAGTCAGAGGAAGGTAAAATAAATAAATATAATAATAGAGCTACATTTTAGATTCATTCAATGTGGGATATTCTTTACACCAATTCATTTCACTCACATACACAAAAGACATAAAATAAAATTTATGTAATAATTCAATAACACCTATACACCCCCAAGATAAGCCACTGGTCACTGCCACATTATAGAGGGTTTGATATAAAAATGGGGGAATTAAATGGAGAATAGGTGTAAGAACCCGGATCTTCATTTCAGGTATGTTTTTTCTTTTCTGGTCGTTTTTAAGAAAAAGAGGAAAATATGGAAATTTTCAAAGTACACGCCATGTACTTTATAAGTACACGCCGTGTACTTCTATGCCGCACAAGGCCGTGTGCTGGCCATGTCCGGGCCACACACATGGTGTGTAGGGGCGATGTGGAGGCCACTCAATGTAGAGTATGGAAAGTCCAAGTACACGCCGTGTACTCCAGAAGTACATGTCGTGTAATTTTTTTCATTAAACAGACCGGGGTCGCGCCTAATCGACAAAATCATCTTCTTTTCAAGGTTCTTCGATCGAGAGAATTCATACGATCGCAAATATCCTCTGAGCCCCCGAGCCTCCATCTATTTTCTGAATCGACTGCCATCAATTTCATTGGAACCGCAGTGTTGAGATCTTCCTTCTTCTTGAGTTTCATTCCATGATTTTCCCTCTTTCTCAAGATATCATGGGTTGAACATTTTGTATGTTTTTATGGATCTACGAAGTTCTAAGGAGAATCAAACCTCTTGGTTCAAGTATATTGATCTCCAAGCATTAAGGTAGGTGGTTTGTGCCTTACCATTCAAATTATTTGAGTTTTATGTGCAAATTTACACCAATACCTGTGAATGGGGTATTCCCTGATTACCGTTTTTCCCCTATTGTTTTACTTCCTTTCTTGTATGCTTGTGTAGAGGTAATTAGATCATATATGAGGATAATTTATGTTCTTGGATGTCTTTCCCATTCCTTGTTCTATTTACTACCTTTAGTTCTTGTTATCCTTTGGCGATTATACCTGTTTTCCATGCCTTGTGACCATAGGATGGAATGATATTCTTGGCATGCTTGTTATTCTGTAGAATGGTTAGGCAAGTATATCTATAGTTGTGATTTGGCCTTATAGCATTATTATGCACTGACTGGAATAAGACCGTGAGAACCTGGTGTTATAGAATATAACGGATAGACCGAGTGAGCTTCCTAGAGAGTCTTGGACATTATAGACTATAAGCTATTGAACGAGTGAGCTTCCCTGAGAGTCTTGGATATTATTGAATATAGAAGGGTAGACAGTGTGATCTTCCTTAATGAGTCATTAATTTTTTTAATTTCCATAAACCATTCTAGGATAGAGGTGGAATTGATCGAGCGAGCTTCCCCAGAGAGTCTCTGGTAGACTTGATACTATAGGAGGAATTTCTCAAGTGCGCTTCCTGGGTGAGTTTCTAGACCTGGGGGCAATAAGAGGTTTAGACCACATGATATTCCTCAGATAGTACCTGACTACCCTAGACTCTAAGGGGAATTGACTGAATGAGCTCCCCCGTAGAGTCTTATAATTTTGTATGACCAAACCAGAGGGGTTAGGCTAAGTGCACTACCCTGAGGGTTGTTGGTACTTCTTGGATAGAACTAGAGTGGTTCTCTGGGAGTACTTCCCAGAGGGGTTCCTATTTTGGTTAGTTGTTTGCTTCACTGCTGCTTACTGTTCTGTGGATTGATTACTATTGCATATCATCCTGTTACTGTTTAATAATTACTGACTGCTGTTTATTATTACAGTTTACTACTTACTGTACTATTATCTATCACATGCTCACTGACTGTTAGGCACAGATATTTGGGTGGTTGCCTACTGGGATTTAGTCTCACACACTATTTAGGCCATGATGTTGGACCCAAGAAGACTATGTTGTTGTAGGTATAGACAAGGGAAATTTCCCTTCGACATCGGGTACTTGATTTCTTTGGAGCAAGAGAGCATGGGACCAAGCTTAGGCTTGCGATGCTGCAGAGCTGTTTTTCATTTTTGTTGTATTGGTTTTGGTACTGTTTCTATTTCCAGCATTGTGACCTATTCAGATGCTTTTCTAGATATGTATCATGAATCATTCATATATACATATGTGCTCTAGTTGTTTATTGTTTTAGTATTCTGATGTGCATTTTTGTTGGATATTTACTACTTCTTCTATTGTATGTTTTGTTTACTTCCACTATGTACTCTTCAAATGAGAGCATAGTTTCCACACTATCACACCCAAGACCCTCACTGCTAGTCGGCAGCCTCTGGAGTTTGGGGAAATGCGCTTGAGGCCATGTGACCAACTGGGTATGGGGCAGCTCTGGGTGGCTTCCGGAACTGGGATGTTACAAAGTTGTATCAGAGGGATTCTTTTCTCTTGATTTAATATTTGGAGCCTTTAGCCAGGGATGAGACAGATTCGGTACATGGTAATAAGTTGTGCCTGGGTGTATCTAACCCGTGTACAGGGAAAATCCAATCTACCTTGTTTATTACAGATTTCTGGTTTTGAGATTTTATGGTTGATATGATTTCACCTTCAGTGACTCCCATTATTTGTGTTGTTATTGTTGTTTCTATTGTGGTTCTATTTCGATCACAACCCAATGAGAAGAGGGTATGCCATCACATGCATCATATAGGCACTCGTTAGAAATCACATGCCATGCATTCTTGCCATGCCATCTAGGGTTCATTAGCGATTGGATGTTGTTGTGATAGACATTGTGTAGATTATGCATGCTGTTGTGATATATGTTTCGATAGAATCCCTACAGTTTGATAGAGAAATTGTTTTTAATATACTTTCCTTAAAGGAATGTGAAATTTTGGTTCGTGAGGTGTTATGGTCCCTCATGAATCGGAACATGGTGGATCGTTGACTTGTTTCTCATGCATATGAATTATATAAGATGCCAAGCTTTGATTTTAGGGGGGGTATGGGCCCTCACGGATCGGAATTTGGCGCCTCCATGTTTGTTTTTCCGTGTTTTCTGGGCTTCATTGCAGTTTTTGAGCTACTGCCATGAAAAACCCAGAATACACGGCATGTACTTTATGACTACACGCCGTGTAGTTTTAAACTGTGTCACTGACTGGGTGAGAAGAAACATGGGGTTGTGAAAAGTCTTTGATAACATGCCATGTATGGATGGTACACATTGTGTAGTAGTGAGCCATGTACCCAGTCGTGTCACTAACAACACAGGCCAGGGATGCTCGTGTAGTACACGTCATGATTAGTACGAACACACTATGTAGCATTGTTCTACGTACTTGCCCTTCTCACGAACAACATGGGTCAGTGTTATCTTCTCCTATAGACGTCATGTTTGTTCGGAACACGTCGTGTAAGGGTCAACTGTGTTGCCTGTAGCGACCCCCAAAACCGGGGTGCTTAATGAGACATGATATACTTGACATTACATCATTACAAATATCATGTCTCATCACAACTGAAGATCGCGAGGCTCAGGATTCTGGGAAACCAGCTGCTTTCGATTAACTTCATAGGTATCAACCATGCCTGATAAATTTTAACAAAAACATAGGGTGAGCAAAAATGCCCAGTAAGGGGTTTTAAAACATTTTTAGAAAATCCATTCCCAAAGAAGTTCTTTTGAAGAGAATAAAACACTTTTCTAAAACAAAACATTATCTTTTCTTAAAACATGAAATCCATCTTTCTTTGAAAACAACTTGCACAAAGAGGCACGTACTTGAAATGAGCTTTAATGTAAACATGATCAGAGTGAACAATATAAAAAGAATAAACAATGCATAATGTTAAAACAAGGTTACTTTATTTCTAAATGAATTCTATGGCTAAGCAGGGAAAACATGTATATCATGGTTCATGAGTAAAGTGCAGTTCATCTAACAGTTTACAATATGAAAACAGTTCTTGTTACATAAATACATTTTCATGATCTTGGGAGCTTGCAACTAGGGGTTGTCCTATTGGTTGAACTAAACCCTGGTTGACCTTTATCATTACATGCAGAGGGAATGTATAATCCTGGACTTTGTCAAGACTTTTCATCAAGACCGTATAACATACTTAGGAGGTCAAGGCTCACTGACCACCCTGTTTCCTTAGCACAAATCAAGGCTAACTGCCAAGACCGTCGCACATGTTCGTCTCATGAGACTCTTGCTTTACCCAATGCATTGGAGTGCTGTATAATTTCGGGCGCACCCGTCACATCATTCTTGTTGCGCTATATAATTCCGGGCGCACCCGTCACATGTAAGTCCTATACATCCCTCACATATCTTGACATGGTCATTATTCATAGGGTTTCATGCATTCTTATTTAAACCCCATTTGCACATACGTATTCATAACATGAAAATAGTTCTATCATTAAAAACGTGATAACATGCATCCTAAACTCCGTGCACATAACCGGTTATCTTAACATTTGAAAAACATGAACATAACACTTAACATTACATAACATCTTAATACCCCATTAAAGCAGGGTTGTTCATAACTTACACATATGATGATAAATGGATGTCATGAGCATTTAATACAGGTAGTAGAGGTTACAATGTGCATAATCAAGTACATCTTGGGAAATCATATATATATAATTGTGTAAACTCTTCCATTAGCACTTTAAATAAACATGAGTACATACCTATGAATACATATATGCATTTATAAGAGTTCAAGGAGTCCATACTATCCATTTTAAGAAAAATCCTGATTATCCATGGTGGTGATAAATGAAAATTCTCAGTTTCAAGAATGATTTTGAAATCCTACCAACCCCTAAACATCAACATACATATAAACATGCTTATAAATAGTTTTCAGTTACTTTTCTTTAAATAAAAATTTAAAAAGGGGTACATATAATTTGTATTAAATCATTATGTGGTAATGCGATGAACTTTTAAAATAATTTAATAAACTTGTCCTCCAATTCGCACATAGATGTACATGTAACCCTATATAATCAAATGTACATGCATATTTATATGCTTCATATGTCTACATAATCCCACGTATTTATTAAATTTCTTGCATACTCCACTTGCATATGGTAGAATTAAAATAATAAGCAGGGGTTACATGCAGGTGTAAGGAAGGTGTTCAAATGCATGTTTCGTTTTATATATGTAGGTATACATTTTTATATCCACACACAAGGTGTGTGTCATTAAAACTGAATTAGAATAAACACCAAAAAGAAAGAAAAAAACTTTCTATAACCTGACTCATTTCTGGAAGATAAGAACAGTGTAGCCGGTTCTTAAAATCTTTGTATGTATGTTTATATACACTTGTGTATGAGGTATATATGACCAGGGATATCCACCAAAGAAGAAGATTAGAAACGAGACCTCACCTTCGTTTACCTCTCAAAACAGAAGATGTGCAATGGTGAAATACAAATTCTTTTTCAACCTTAAATAACTTTATATATATATATATATATATATATATATATTGATATATACGTGAAGCGTATTTGATGTAAAAATATCAAAACTGAAGAAAACTAAAAAGAATGCAAGGACTTTCCCTTACCTGCTCGAAGAGGTGGAGAAGGAAGACAACGAAGCAAGTGATATCGGGTGCATAACCATAGGATGTATACATATATACATAACACAAATATATGTGTATATATATAAAAAAACTGAAACTCAAACAGAAACCACAACAAATCTTCTCCCTTACCTTAGCTCGGAGAGGAGGTGATCAGGACACGAACGAGGCCGGTCCGGCGGTCCAAGCGGCTTCGGTGTAGAACACCCAATCTTTGGTGCAAAGCAAGGTTTTTAAAAAAACATAGGAAGAAAGCGGGACGTCGTGGAGGTCGTCGGCCCGAGGTATCTAAGGCGAGGAGTCCGCGTCGGCTTGTGGAAATAAGGGGGCAACCCGGGTCTACTTCACCGGCCTAGAGAAGAAAACGGCACCCTACGATCTACTGGTCTGGCGACATGAGGAAGGAGGGGAAACCGCAGCACAAGGTGGAAGAAAACCGAGAAAGAAACGGACAGTGGGGATTAACAGAGGGAGAGATCGGATGGCTAGGAGTCTTGCGGCTTTAAACAGGATGGACGGCCGCGATCAAGGGAGGATGGATCGGATGGCTGGGGTGTGACGCGGTGAAAAATGCAGTTTCTATAGGTTTTTAAAAAAAACTTTGTTAATATTAATTTATTAATTCATTGACTTTATTATTATTAGTAATGAATTCTATTATTAAACGACCTTTATTATTTTAATAAAAAATTCATTGGTTAATAAAAATATAAATTAATTCAATCAAAACATCTTATTATATAAACATATGTATATATATATATTCTATTTTAAAATACCAATAATTTTTTATTGGCCTTATTATATTAAGTATATTATTTTTAAACCATAATTATTATATTTTGGGAAATTAAAGGTTCATTTAATCAATTAAAGAAAGCATCAATTTATTCATCATAATATTTATTTATTTATTTATTTATTTTCTTCTTTGCTGATTTACATAAGAATTACCTTAATTTATAATTTCATGCAAACATTTGGATACCCTCCTTCAGGAGAAGAAGAAAAAAATAGGTTTCTTAAAAGTATTTGTGTAAGCTTAAAGATGTGAGATTTATAAAATCATAATTTAATAAAGTTTCCAATATAGTTAATAAAGGTCAGATTATTAAAGAAATAATGTATCTAATTTGTTGCAATATATATATAAATCATAAAAATCCATTAGGTTTAATATAATTAGAAAATAAACGTTTCATTGTTCAAATTACTATGTATAATGGAGAAAAAACAATAATATTAATTTTCGCCATTTAGAAACATAAAATAGAATTATCATTTTAGGAAAACTAAATTAACATTGATGACACTTTATGAAATTAAAGCAAAACAAAACACCATTATCATGCCGACCCTTTTGGGGTGAATCATTTTATTCCAACGGTCAGAATAAAACATAGAGGGTAAGAGGACCCAACGGTCAAGATAAAACACAAGATTCTTTGGGAACCCAACGGTCGAATTAAGGTGCTTATAAAAAGAAAGGTTTGGTCTCGGGTGTCCCTTGCCCCAAGTGACTGAAGGAGAAGCAAAGATGGTTCATGTGATCCCCTTGGTGCTGAGCACGGTCGCGGTGGCTTCAGTCGTCCTCATGTTCCTTATGATGGACGCTCGAAACCCCTACCGCATTCTCGGGCTCTTAGTAGTTTTAAGCGGCCTTCCCATCATTGTAATCGGGTTCTTGGTTGGAATTTTCGGTTAGTTTACCTTCTTGATTGTCAGAGGATGTTGTAGCCAAAATGTTTCTTATTTAAATAAAAGAAATTTTCATCCATTTGGTGCATATTATTATTATTATTAGTTGTTTGTTGGTTTACTTAACTGGTGATATTGGAAAACAAACTTGTCAAAAAAAAACATGGTTGTCTCGGGTTGTTACATTACTTCCCCCTTCAAAGAATTGCGCCCTCGCAATTCTATCATAAAAAGAGAAAAACAGAAACCCTATACGTACAACTCTACCGAAACAACGGGTCTGGATCGGTTAACAGGACACCAAAGTTGGCACATAACTCTTCAGTTTCCCTAGTCCAGATGCACCTCGAACAGTGCTCCTTGAACTCATGTTCGTGAGTACTGCACACGGGCTTCCAGAGGGAGGCTCGTGCGATGCAAAGCTTGGAAGCGTCCGAGTAGATAAACTCCTTGAAGACTCTTCTGGCCACATCATGCTCGAGGTAGTCGAGAGGGATGATGCGGTTGAGGAGACTGAGGTTCAAGACTTGAAACATATAAGCTACACTGAGCTGGCCGTCCTGGGCAGCCACGAGGAAACACGCTCTGGCAGGAAAGTTTTGTGCCAGAGTGAAACACTGGAACATGCCCTCAAAGTATCTTCCCCTTCACCTGTAGCAGGGGAGTTGAGCAGCAGCGATGAGGTGAAAGACGCGATCGTTCTCTTGACATAACCGAAGAATCTCTAGACCGTTTGCTAGGTTGAGAAAATGCTGGCAGGACCCTCACAGGAGGAGAAAGGACGGGTAATCCACCATGCATGCCTTGATCTAGATGACTTCTACTAGCTCATTGGGTAGGGATGAGAAGTTTGTTTGTCCAGCCATCTTAAAGAAAACATCGAAGGGAAACTCTTAACAACGTAGATATGGTGAAGACATGAAAGGAAACAAGGAACTTCCATTTATGAAATGTTTACACGGCAAAGTCTGAGTTTACAAGACGTACTCCACAAAGAGTGGAAAAACTTCCTAACTCTTCAAACCACACACAAGATGAACATACAAGACTAAAATCATGGGAACATTTATAACGCCTCCTGAGTTTAGTGTGAGGGGTGTGGAGTTGGGAAACATCGGTGTACACTTCTTTCCTAAGAGACACACGGGTGGACTCATTTTCCAATGCTCCAAAGTCCATTAACTGGCCCCAAAAGCCGTAGTGCAGTACCTGGAACAGATAAGCCGCTCGGTGGTCTCCGGCAGCAGCAGCTTCTTGAAAAGGGTTATCTAGCATTGTTCCAAATTCCTCGCCAGTTGTAAACACTCGGAAGATTCCTTCGTGATACCTTCCCCGACTTGCATACGAGGGAAACTGGGTCATCATCATTAAGAGATAATCCATCCCCATTCCCCGATGGAGACTAAGCACCCTAGATGAGTTTGAAAAATCGTACAAGTGCTTACACGTCATTCGAATTTGGGCATAGTTTAGAAAGTTCTCGCGACTGGCTAGAGATATAATGTTCTCTAGAGCCTCAGTGGGAAGTGACAAAAGGTCGGTAGGTACATCAGTCATCTGAAAGTTATAACATTTTTACTTAGTTAGTCTTAGAAATATATTTATATCACCTGGTTTTCCAGAGTTTCCTGAACCCATCCTCTGATACCAACTGTAGCGACCCCCAAAACCGGGGTGTTTAATGAGACATGATATACTTAACATTACATCATTACAAATATCATGTCTCATCACAACAGAAGATCGCGAGGCTCATGATTCTGGGAAACCAGCTGCTTTCGATTAACTTCATAGGTATCAACCATGCCTGAAATTTTTTAACAAAAACATAGGGTGAGCAAAAATGCCCAGTAAGGGGTTTTAAAACATTTTTAGAAAATCCTTTCCAAAAGAAGTTCTTTCAAAGAGAATAAAACACTTTGCTAAAGCAAAACATTATCTTTTCTTAAAACATGAAATCCATCTTTCTTTGAAAACCACTTGAACAAAGAGGCACGTACTTGAAATGAGCTTTAATGTAAACATGATTAGAGTGCGCAATATAAAAAGAATAAACAATGCATAATGTTAAAACAAGGTTACTTTAATTCTAAAATAATTTTATGGCTAAGCAGGGAAAACATGTATATCATGGTTCATGAGTAAAGTGCAGTTCATCTAACAGTTTACCATATAAAAACATTTCTTGTTACATAAATACATTTTCATGATCGTGGGAGATTGAAACTAGGGGTTTTCCTGTTGGTTGAACTAACCCTTGGTTGACCTTTATCATTACATGCAGAGGGAATGTATAATCCTGGACATTGTCAAGACTTTTCATCAAGACCGTATAACATACTTAACAGGTCACGGCTCACTGCCCACCCTGTTTCATTAGCACAAATCAAGGCTAACTGCCAAGACCGTCGCACATGTTCGTCTCATGAGACTCTTGCTTTACCCAATGCATTGGAGCGCTGTATAATTTCGGGCGCACCCGTCACATCATTCTTGTTGCGCTATATAATTCCAGGCGCACCCATCACATGTATGTCCTATACATCCCTCACATATCTTGACATGGTCATTTTTCATAGGGTTTCATGCATTCTTATTTAAACCCCATTTGCACATACGTATTCATAACATGAAAACAGTTCTATCATTAAAAACGTGATAACATGCATGCTAAACTCTGTGCACATAACCGGTTATCTTAACATTTGAAAAACATGAACATAACACTTAACATTACATAACATCTTAATACCCAATTAAAGCAGGGTTGTTCATAACTTACACATATGATGATAAATGGATGTCATGAGCATTTAATACAGGCAGTAGAGGTTACAATGTGCATAATCAAGTACATCTTGGGAAATCATATATATATAATTGTGTAAACTCTTCAATTATCACTTTAAATAAACATGAGTACATACCTATGAATACATATATGCATTTATAAAAGTTCAAGGAGTCCATACTATCCATTTTAAGAAAAATCCTGATTATCCAAGGCGGTGATAAATGAAAATTCTCAGTTTCAAGAATGATTTTGAAATCCTACCAACCCATAAACTTCAACATACATATAAACATGCTTATAAATAGTTTTCAGTTACTTTTCTTGAAATAACAATTTAAAAAGGGGTACATATAATTTTTATTAAATCCTTATGTGGTAATGCGATGAACTTTTAAAAGAATTTAATAAACTTGTCCTCCAATTCGCACATAGATGTACATGTAACCTTATATAATCACATGCACATGCATATCTATATGCTTCATATGTCTGTATAATCCCACATATTTATTAAATTTCCTGCATACTCCACTTGCATAGGGTAGAATTAAAATAATAAACATGGGTTACATGCAGGTGGAAGGAAGGTGTTCAAATGCATGTTTCGTTTTATATATGTAGGTATACATTTTTATATCTACACACAAGGTGTGTGTCATTAAAACCGAATTAGAATAGACACCAAAAAGAAAGAAAAAAAACTTTCTATAACCCGGTTGATTTCTGGAAGAAAAGAACAGTGTAGCCGGTTCTTAAAATCTTTGTATATATGTTTATATACACTTGTTTATGAGGTATATATGACCAGGGACTTCCAACAAAGAAAAAGATTAGAAACGAGACCTCACCTTCGTTTTCCTCTCAAAATAGAATATGTGCAATGGTGAAATAAAAATTCTTTTTCAACCTTAAATACCTTTATATATATTTATTGATATATACGTGAAGTGTATTTGATGTAAAAATATCAAAACTGAAGAAAACTAAAAAGAATCCAAGGACTTTCCCTTACCTGCTCGAAGAGGTGGAGAAGGAAGACAACGAAGCAAGTGATATCGGGTGCATAACCATGGGATGTATACATATACACATAACACACATATATGTGTATATATATAAAAAACTTAAACTCAAACAGAAACCACACCAAATCTTCTCCCTTACCTTAGCTCGGAGAGGAGGTGATCAGGACACGAACGAGGCCAGTCCGGCGGTCCAAGCGGCTTCGGTGTAGAACACCTGATCTTTGGTGAAAAGCAAAGTTTTAAAAAAAACGGAGGAAGAAAGCGGGACGTCGTGGAGGTCGTCGGACCGAGGTATCCGAGGCGAGGAGTCCGCGTCAGCTTGTGGAAAGAAGGGGGAAGCCTGGATCTACTTCACCGTCCTAGAGAAGAAAACGGCACCCTACGATCTACTGGTCTGGCGACGTGAGGAAGGAGGAGAAACCGCGACGCAAGGTGGAAGAAAACCGAGAAAGCGACGGACGGTGGGGATTAAAAGAGGGAGAGATCGGATGGCCAGGAGTCTTGCGGCTTTAAAAATGATGGACGGCCGCGATCAAGGGAGGCTGGATCGGACGGCTGGGGTGTGACGCAGTGCACAATTTGGTTTCTACAGGTTTTTAAAAAAAACTTTGTTAATATTAATTTATTAATTCATTGACTTTCTTATTATTATTAATGAATTCTATTATTAGACCACCTTTATTATTTTAATAAAAAATTCATTGGTTAATAAAAATATAAATTAATTCAATCAAAACATCTTATCATATAAACATATGTATATATATATATATATATTCTATTTTAAAATACCAATAATTTTTTATTGGCCTTATTATATTAAGTATATTATTTCTAAACCATAATTATTATATTTTGGGAAGTTAATGGTTCATTTAATCAATTAAAGAAAGCATCGATTTATTCATCATAATATATATTTATTTGTTTATTTATTGATTTTTTTCTTTGCTGATTTACATAAGAATTACCTTAATTTATAATTTCATGCAAACATTTGGATACCCTCCTTCAGGAGAAGAAGAAAAAAAATAGGTTTCTTAAAAGTATTTGTGTAATCTTAAAGATGTGTGATTTATAAAATCATAATTTAATAATGTTTCCAATATAGATAATAAAGGTCATATTATTAAAGAAATAATGTATCTAATTTGTTGCAATATATATATAACTCATAAAAATCTATTAGGTTAAATATAATTAGAAAATAAATGTTTAATTGTTCAAATTACTATGTATAATGGAGAAAAAACAATAATATTAATTTTATCCGTTTAGAAACATAAAATAGAATTATCATTTTAGGAAAACTAAATTAACATTGATGACACATTAAGAAATTAAAGAAAAACAAAACACAATTATCATGCTGATCCTTTTGGGGTGAATCATTTTATTCCAACGGTCATAATAAAACATAGAGGGTAAGAGGACCCAACGGTCAAGATAAAACACAAGATTCTTTGGGAACCCAACGGTCGAATTAAGGTGCTTATAAAATGAAAGGTTTGGTCACGGATGTCCCTTACCCTAAGTGACTGAAGGAGAAGCAAAGATGGTTCGTGTGATCCCCTTGGTGCTGAGCACAGTCACGGTGGCTTCAGCCGTCCTCATGTTCCTTATGATGGATGCTCGAAACCCCTACCGCATTCTCGGGCTCTTAGTAGTTTTAAGCGGCCTTCGCATCATTGTAATCGGGATCTTGGTTGGAATTTTTGGTTAGTTTACCTTCTTGTTTGTCAGAAGATGTTGTAGCCAAAATGTTTCTTATTTAAATAAAAGAAATTTTCATCCATTTGGTGCATATTATTATTATTATTAGTTGTTTGTTGTTTTACTTAACGGGTGATATTGGAAAACAAACTTGTCAAAACAAAACATGGTTGTTTCAGGTTGTTACATAGCCGGCCATGTAACTAACAACACGGTCGCCGAAACCTGGTCTAGTACACGTTGTATCCTTAGTGAAGACATCGTGTAGTCTAGGGTTAAGAGGATTGTGTGAGTTTTCCATGTAAAGAGACTCGGGTTGGGGAATGGAGTTCAAGTACAGGCCATGTGTGGGGACAACACACTGTGCATTCTAGGGTGTTACACAACCAGCTGTGGAGGAAGTACATGCCCTTTTGGATGGCTTTGAGGAACACTCCGTGTAGTTTTATACACACCGTGTAGTAGTGTTTGGTAAAACATGAGTTTTTCATTGTCCTATTACCATTTTGTACTCTTTTGTTCTCTTTCCTTGATGATCCAGATCTAAGGTGTGCTTTTGATCTTTCAGAGTTATGCCTTTGAGACATCCTCCAGTTGTACGTCAGCTTCCAGGTGGTGATTAGACAACAAATATAGCTGATCAGGGACCTCCTGTAGATCCTCCTATTGTTCCAGCCTTGGCACCAGCAGTTATACCTATTGTAGGCCCCGATGCGTAGTTCAAGGAGGACTTCCTGAGGATGATTCAGACCTTTCAGGGAGCACTGCCTCCTACCCCTTCTATGGCTGAGTTGACGTGGGTTTTCTAGTAGCAACACCCTCCTATGTTCTCAGACGATGGAGGACCCCAGGCTGTAAGTCATGGCTAGAGGCCATGATGATGATATTCGAGCATCTCGAGATACCACCAGAGAAAATGGTAAAGCTTGCTACTTATATGCTCCGGGACACCGCCAAGAGGTGGTTGCAGGTGATATAATAGTCAGGGCGACAAAAGAGTATGACTTGTGATGAGTTTCGGTGTAACTTATACGATTAATTTTATCCTGAGACCTTGAGGGCTGACCAAGCCCGGGATTTTATGAGTCTCGGGCAGGGTACCCTTTCTGTTATGGAGTACTCGTATTGTTTTATTGAGCTACAACGCTTCATGCCAATTCTAGCAGGTGATGAGTTGTTCTTTTCTAGGAAGTTTAAGGATGGTCTCAGGTTGGAGATCTGTTCCCAGGTGAATATCTTCAGGTTGACATCAATATCTACAATCGTCAACAAGGCGCTGATAACAGAGTGTAATCTGAGTGACTCTGGTGTAGTGCGCCAGGGCAGTTCGACATCCAGAGTCATTATTCCTCCTACTGATAGCAGGAAGTGACATAGGGAGTCTACTCAAGGAGATTTGGGTAGGTGGAATGTATCTTTGGGTAGAATGGTTGAATGCTACCATTATGGTATGAGTGGTCATACTAGGCCTCAGTTCCAGAGTGACCTGATGGAGTGCCGAACTTGCGGCAAGAGAGGCCATCTTCATCATTTTTGTCAGATCTTCTCACCTACAGCTGGTGGTATGGGTTCTTCTATGACCCCGCGTACATGAGATATATTGCCAGTTTCACACCAGTCAGGGATCTGGACTTCTTCCGGCCGTTTGGGCCAAGGTGGAGGTCGCTGCCGTAGTGGTCAGTCACCAGTTTACTAGCGACAACAGAGTGGATCAACTCAGAGTGGTCAGCCAGGGGCACAGGGTCACGGTATAGGTCAGACATTCATTGTGGACTAGAGCTATCTTGAGAAGGATCCAGAACCTTCCATAGTTTGAGGTACGATCTTAGTAGCTTTAGTTTTATCTTTATCCCTTTTTGATACTGGTGCTTCACATAGATTTATCTCTATTGCTATTTTGGAGAGCCTTGGGCTCTGTATCTTTTCGTCTGTCGACATGTTGACTCTTTATAGACTTTTTGGAATGAGGACATCTAGAATATGTCAGTATAGAGAGTTCCCTCTTGAGGTTGTAGGATTTCAGTTCTTATGGGACCTCTATGTCCAAGAGATGATAGGCTATGATGTCATTCTCAGTATGTACTGGTTAGTTCTCTTCTAGGCAGTCGTCGAATGCAATCACCGCAGGGTGAGTTTTATATCACCAGAGGGCGGGTCATTTCTTCATAGAGGCAAGTGGGATGTCTAGGTGGGTAGTGTTGGACCAGAGCATCATGGTCTAGGAGGAGTTACAACCTAGATTGCTAGTCTATATCTATGCGACTAGGGGACTTCACAGTTAGACCTTCCTCCTGTAGTGGATCGTTTTAGGGATTTCTTTCCAGAGGACTTTTAAGGTTTTCCTCCAGAGCGTGAGGTAGACTTCTCGAATGAGCTCATCCCCAGAGTGGTGCCTATGTCCATTCCTCTTTATTTTATGGCTACAATTGAGTTGAAAGAGCTCAAGAAGCAGTTGGAGGAGTTACAAACAAATGTTTTCATCTGACCCAGTACTTCTCCTTGGGGTTTTCCTATCCTGTTTGTGAAAATGGCAGAAAAAACCATTAGGATTTGGATGGATTATTGAAAGCTGAACTAGTTGATAGTCATGAACCGATATCCTTTACTGAGGATCAATGACCACTTTGATCAGCTTTGAGGATACCAGGTGTTCACGAAGATCGCTTTGAGGTGAGTTTATCATCAGTTGCACGTTAGGCCATCTGATATACCTCTTACAGATTTTTGGATTATGTATGGTCTATATCAGTATATGGCTATGCCATTTGGTCTCAAGAATGTTCCAACAGCTTTTATAGAACTGATGAACTGAGTGTTCCATCCATACTTGGATTCCTTCATGGTGGTTTTCATGGACGACATCTTGGTGTACTCTCGCACTCGACACGACCATGATACCCATCTTGAAATCATTCTTAGTACACTGAAAGAGCATCAGTTAAAGGTTAATATCTCAAAATTCAACTTTTGGATGGATAAGACTCACTTCTTGGGTCACGTTATCTCAAATACAGAAGTATCAGTAGACCTAGAGAAAGAGAGAGTTGTAGTTTCCTGGGAGAATCTAAACAATGTCTTTGAGGTGTGGAGTTTTCTAGTGCTGGCTGGATACTACGGGTGTTTCATATAAGAATTTTCATGCCTTTCAGCACCGCTGACAGGCCTGACGAAAAAAGTTGTGAAGTTCTTATGGACAGATTCCTGTGAGTTAGCCTTTTAGAAGCTGAAAGTGAGGTTGATGTTAGCACCGATACTAGTCTTTCTGGAGCTGGGCAAGAGATATACAGTCTACTGTTACACATCAGACGTTAGAATGGTAGCTGTACTTATATAGGGAGATAGAGTCATTGCGTATGGGTCTTGGTAGCTAAGTCCACACAAGAGAAATTGCCCGACGCATGATCTGGATTTGGAAGCTGTTGTTCATGCCTTACGCCATTGGAGACATTACCTTATGGGAGAGCACATTGTAGTTTTCACCGACCACAAGAGTCACAAGTACATGTTCACTCAGCGTGATCTGAACCTGAGACAGCACAAGTGGTTCGATTATCATTAGTCCTTCGACATTGTGCTTGCCTATACGCCAGGAAAGGGAAACGTAGTGGTTGATGCGTTGAGCAGGAGAAATCAGATTCAGGCAGTTCAGGAGGCCAGTAGTGAGTGTCTTCTTATGGTTCTATTCTTTGATATGCATTTGGAGGTGCACGAAAAATAGGGGAAGACTTTTCTTTCATCTGTAGTTTTTACCTCTACCCTTCTTGATCAGGTACGGATGAGGCACCTATTAGACATAGAAGTCCTAGTCCTGTAGAAGAGTGTGTTAGGAGAGGAGCCTCTTCCTAGATGGACAGTGGGTGAGGATGAGATCTTATGTTTCCAGGGATGTGTATGGGTTCCAGTAGACATACATGAGGAACTGATGTAAGATTTTCATTATTCATTGTGCGCAATTCAACCTGACATCACCAAGATGTATCGTGATCTACACCACCAGTACTGGTGGCCAGGTATGAAGAGGGATGTTGTTGGGTTCTTCATGAGATGTTCTACATATCAGAAGGTGAAAGCAAAGCACCATTGACCAGCAAGGATTTTACTAAAGTTACCCATTTTTGAGTGGAAGTGGAACGATGTCACGATTGACATCATGATCAGGTTACCACGGTCACCTCTAGGGAGTGATGTTGTCTGGGTTGTCGTCAACAGGCTTATGAAGGTTTCTCACTTCTTGCCGATCAAGGAGACTTTCAGCATTGATGAGCTGGGGTGGTTGTACATCTGAGAGATTGTACGTCTGCATGGAGTTCCACACTTCATTGTTTCAAACAGGGATGCGTATTTTACTTCTCGGTTATGGAAGGGTCTTTATAAGGCTTTGGGTACACAAGTCCTTTTGAGTATAGCATGCCATCCCTGGATAGATGGCCAGTCTGAGCGTACGATCCAGGTTCTTGAGGATATTCTCCAAGCATTCATTCTAGACTTTTTCAATTCTTGGGAGAAGCATATTACTCTTGTATAGTTTTCCTATTACAATAGTTTTAGGAAACTATTCATATGGAACCTTATGAGGCTTTGTAGGGTAGTCCATTCTGATCACCGTTTTGCTGGCTGGAGGCAGGAGAAGCTACTTTTCTAGGACCTCTTCTTGCTTAGAATACCTCAGAGCAGATAGAGTTGATTCGGAAGAGTATGGCTACAACACTGTCTCAAAATAAGTCTTATGCTGATCAGAAGAGATGACTTCTGGAGTTTGAGGTCGGGGATACGATTTTCCTTCGTGTCGCACCAAGGATGGGACACAAGAGGACTCGGATACAGGGTAAGATTTCACCACGGTATGTCGGGCCGTTTGAGGTGTTTGAGAGTGTTGTGCCAGTTGCCTATCGGTTGCAGTTACCACATAGGTACTGGGCTATGCACGACGTCTTCCATGTCTCTAAGCTCCCGTGTTACTTTTCAGACCCTTCTCATGTCTTTCAACCAGATGAGGTTGAGATCTAAGTGGATGCATCATTTGAGGAGCATCCTATCCAGATTGGTGATCGCAGTACGAAGGTTCTCCGTGTTTGGTCTATTCCTTTGGTACGGTTTGTATGGCATCACGGGCAAGTACTGGATGAGACCTGGGAGAGGGAGGACGATGTACGATCACAGTGCCCAGAGCTGTTCGGGGTTTCTTCTTCTACGCCTCACTAGGGAAATTCATGGACAAATTTCTTTAAGGGGGGATGTTTTTAAGAACCTTGATCTTCGTTTCAGGTATGTTTTTCCTTTTTTGGTTGTTTTTACAAAAAAGAGAAAAATTTGGAAATTTTCAAAGTACACGCCATGTACTTTATGAGTACACGCCGTGTACTTCTATGTTTTGCAAGGCCATGTGTTGTCCATGTCTGGGCCACACATATGGTGAGTAGTGGTGATGTGGAGTCCGCTTAAAACGGAGTATAGAAATGCCTTGTACACATTGTGTACTCCAGAATTACATGATGTATACTTTATTTTTTTCCTTAAACAGACCGGGTCGCGCCTAATAGACAGAATCATCTTCTTCTCAAGGTTCTTTGACCGAGAGTGTCTGTATGGCTGCAAACATCGTCTGAGCCCTCGAGCCTTCATCAGTTTCCCGAATCGACCACCGTAGATTGCATTGGAACCACAACGGTGAACTATTCCTTCTTCTTGAGTTTCATTCCATGATTTTCCCTCTTTCTCAAGATATCATGGGTTGAACATTTTGTGTGTTTTTGTAGATCTACGACATTCTAAGGAGAATCAAGCACCGTTGTTCATGTATATTGATCTCCTAGCATCATGGTAGGTGGTTTGTGCCTTACCTTTCGAGGACTTTGAGTTTTATATTCAAATTTCCACTAATACCCGTGAATGAGGTATTACATGTTTACCATATTTCCCATGTTGTTTTTCGGCCTTGATTGTAAGCTTGTGTAGAGGTAATTTTATCATGTTTGAGGATAATTTCTGTTATTGGATGTTTTTCCCATGCCTTGTTATGTTTACACCCTTTGGGTCTTGTTAGCCTTTGGCCGTTATACCTGTTTTACATACCTTGTGACCGTAGGATGCAATGATATTCTTGGCATTCTTGTTATTCTGTAGACTGGTTAGCCAAGTAGCTCTATAGGTGTGCTTTGACTTTATAGCATTATTATGCACTAATTGGCACGGGACCATGAGAACCTAGTGCTATACACTACAAGGGATAGACAGAGTGAGCTTCCCAGAGAGTTTTGACATTATATAATTTAAGGGATAGACCAAGTGAGCTTCCCAGGGAGTCGTGGATATTATAGACTATAGGAGGGTAGGCCGAGTGAGCTTCCTCAGAGAGTCTTTACTTGTTTGAATTTCTTTAAACTATTCCAGGATAGAGGAGGAATTGACCAAGTGAGCTTCTTCAAAGAGTCTATGGTATACTTGAGACTATAGGGGGAATTGACCGAGTGCGCTTCCTCAGAGAGTTTCTAGACCTTGGGTCTATAAGTTGTTTAGACCGCATAATCTTCCTCAGCGATTCTTTGACTACACTAGACTATAAGGGGAATTGACCGAGTGAGATTCCCCAGAGAGTATTATAATTTTGTATGAACAAACTAGAGGGGTTCGGCTGAGTGAACTACCCATAGGGTTGTAGGTACATCTTGGAATGGACCAGAGGGGTTGGCTGCGAGTACTTCTTAGAGGGGTTCTAGTTGTGGTTATATGTTTTCTTTACTACAGCTTGATGTTCTATGGATTTTTTAATGTTACATATCATTATGTTACAGCTTACTGATTACTGCCTTCAGTTTACTGTTACTGTTTACTGCTTATGGTACTATTACCTGCCATATGCTCACTGATTGTTAGGAATAGATCTTCAGGTGGTTTCCTACTGGGACTTATTCTCACACCCTGTTTGGTCCATGATTTTGGGCCCTAGCAGACTATGTTGTTGTAGATATAGAAAAGGGAAAGTGCCCTTCGACTTCGGGTACTTGATTGATTTGGATCAGGAGAGCATGGGATCAAGCTTAGACTTATGATGTTGTGGAGCTGTTTATCTTTTCTTTTGTACTTGTTTTGGTACTGTTTGTATTTCTAGCATTGTGACATGTTGGGATACTTTCCTATATATGTATCTTTCAACATTAATATATACATATGTGCTCTAGTTGTTTATTGTTTTAGTCTTCCACTATGCATTGTTGTTGGATATTCAATGATTTTTCAATTGTATGTTATGTTTACTTCCACTGTGTACTCTACCAAAGATGGAATAGTTTCCCCACTATCACACCCAAGGCCCCCGTTGCTAGTCGGCAGCCTCTGGAGTTTGTGAAAATGCGCTTGAGGCCATGTAACCAATCAGATATAGGGCGCCACTGGGTGGCTTTCGGAACCGAGACGTTATAATAAGAATAAAAAATAAGATAATAAAAAATATAATGAATGTACAAGATCACATAAAATTATATAATAATTATAAAAGAGAAAGAAAAAGTGAAAATGAATTAATTTAAAGAAAAAACATATTGATAAAAATAATATTGACAGAATTAGATGAAGAATAAGAAGAAGAAGTATCAGAATAATAATAATAATAAGTAGGAGGTTTGATGAGACTCATTGAAGAAAATCATTCATGAAATTAAATTACATATGAATAAAAATTATATTTATATTTTAATATTCAACTAATGAAAAAATTAAGAATTAATAAACGATGATATGGTTTGGAACTCCCCTATCTATGTGAGGAACACCTAATGTGTAAAATCCCCAATTGGAAGAATGCATGACCTCCTTTTATAGAGTAAGGGAGTTCCCTTAGATAAATTTTTTCATCAAATCAAATCCCTGAAACATTGGATACCATCAATGATACACTAGTGGATATCACATGCTTCCATATTTGGAATGGAAGAATCCATATGGGATATGGGTTCAGAAAGAATTTAGAAGCATGATATTCTATTTTATGTGTTTAGGTGGTGTAAGGGGTGTGTTGGTGATGTGGTAGGGTAGGTTATGGAAGCATTGATAATGAGAAACTCAGTAGTTTACGTAGTTTTGATCAACTCTTCATTAACCACTCTTTCTTTTTTAGTGACGGGGGGATCCCAAAATATTCTTCATGAGGTATGTCGAGGATTCGAACATGCTCAGTGGCAGTTTCATTGGTCGATATTGGAGATGAAGGTCTATATGAGCTCTTTAATGGTTAGACCTGGTGGTACTAGAGTGAAGAAGCATTTTCCAATGATCTTGAGTATGGTGAGTGCGTTTGAGGATAAATACATGAATGTAATGCCCTGATCCCAGTTGCCTAGAGTCGGTGCATTATTTTAATACATTGGCATGATTACAAGGAATCAAGTCCTGAAGGACCGATCAGTTTAGCAGTCTTGGAAGATAGATTACATACATGAACGTTACATTACACTTCATAACATACAAAACGACATAAATAATCCTTTATGAATGCCATTATTCCCTTTTCTTAACCCTACATATCAATCACAATACACTTCTTGGAATCCTGGGAAAAATAAAACATAGAAAGGGGTGTGCTCAAATGCTCAGTAAGGGTAAGCAATACAGCGAAAACTTTCACAAATAAGAATAAACATTTAAGGTGATGTATAACTAAAACAAAAGCCTTTTAAACACGAACATCAGCATAATATGGCAAAAATAAAATGAAATAATGTCATTTACTTATTAACATGTATATTCTACTAGTCGAATAATCACAAGCAATATCACTAACCACTTTCATAATGATGGAATGCATAATTCCAGACTATCATAAACACGTAGCCAAGGCCTCATGCCAAGACTAAAAATAAAATTTTTTCAAGGCCTCATGCCAAGACACTAGTTTGTCTCATGAGACCTACCAATGCATTGAAGAGCTATAGAGGTCTGCACTAATCACTTATTAAGTCGAATGCATTCCTCATATGAACAGGTTTCAACATAACATAAACATTCGTATTAAAACTAGCATACAAAATGTCAACACTTTCACCATAAACCATGAATGGTATAAAAATAACACATCCACAGTCAAGAATATCACAAAACCTTCAATACAATATGGACGTTTTATATCATAATAAATCAACCTCAAATAAGCTTAAAATCCATCAAAGGATGTTGACATAGATGAAATCAAAACTATTTGAGAGAAATATCTATTTTTTTGAAATCATTTAAAAGTCACATAATTATAAAATTAAAAATTTACATTGAAAATACCCTTATAATCTAGTAAGGGAAGCTTCTAAGATTTTATAATGGTGGAAAATAGCCGCACCTGCCGTATAATTTTAAAAAGACATTCTTACCTTAATTCTGTCTAAAAGGTTAAAAAGGTCCTTGTTTGGAAAATGACAGAAATATTCCTTGATAAACCTCTTATAAAAAGTCAAACAAGGGTATAAAAAACATTAAACCATATTATATAAAATAATAAGAATGTTTTGAAATACAGTTTTAAGAAACATGGATGTGGATGGTAAAAAGTCCCAGTAGATAATTACGTATAAACAACCTCAGATAATAAAGAGATTGTGAAATAACCCTTACCAATTTGGTAACATACGAAACATACAACCCATGAAAGAGGTATCATATAGTGAATATGTAAATACACATAAATTTAAGTGTATTAAACAAATAATTCAATTATGGTCAGTACATACACCACACAAATGGTAATAGTGGCAATATGGCATGAATCTCACTAAAATAAGGAGTGAGATGAAAACCCCTTACCTTGCACTTTCCTTTAGTCGAGGGTACGTTTAACCTATTGTATGAAGATAATAGTATGTTATTAAATTATACCAGAACCATATTAATATTTATGATATCATACATGATTCATTTATGACTTTATACTACCCATTTAATAATAATTTCCATGTTAAATTAACATTTTGGGTAATAATCGTTTTCTTTATCGTACATGTTTTAACTTGTTACTCTTGATTGTATCACTTTGATCATGATTTAAATACATTCCGAATATAAAAAATGATAAATATATCATATATATTTAGAATATAAATAAGTATAATAGACATATATATGAAATAGAAAAAACCGTTTATGGAGACGGTGGTCCGTACGTACGCATAAACGTTGTTTCTGTTTTCGTATAGTATTGAACGAAAGTAAGTGAATAAGATATATGTAAGTAAATAAATACTTCTATATATAAATATATATATCTTCTATAGCATTATAATTTCATATATTACATACTTATTAGTAATATATATTTTTATAATCGTCGATGAATTGTGAACATGGAAATGAAACTCATCGCGTCGTGGAGACGGTAATCTGTACGTACGCACACGCGAAAATTTCATTCTTTTGATATTAAAATAATATATAATTGGATGGTATATCATATATACAGAATCATTATCATGTTATATTTATTATTTACATGAACTATACATCATTATTATAACCATCTAAATAATAATATATTTAATAACAATTACACCACAACGTGGAGACGGTAGGTCGTACGTACACACGTATGGTGACATGTCATTCAAGGGATGGATAGAATAATGAAATTGTTTGTTCCATAATTATAATAAAATCACAGTATATATAAGATACTGGTTTTGTTATCTAATAATGGAAATAACAAGGAAAGAATAAGTTGAAGAACAAAGGTACTTTAAAGAGGGTGGTGAAGACGTTACCTCTTCTTTGGGTTCTTCTTTTTGATTTGAACAAAAGGGCTCAATAGGTTGGCTTTCTAATCAAAATAAGGCCTCTAAGATGAATTTAGGGAAGTTTAGATTGTATTTGGGTAGTGTTTGGCCAAACCAAAAGTCTTTGAAGTTGTGAAGAATTTGTTAGAAGTTGGGTCCTTTAATAAGGGGGGGGGGCTCTTTAGGAAAAACTTAAAGTATTAATTTATAATAAATTCATATTCGGTTTATAATGTATCTAAAGTGGATTATTCAAAGTCTAAGGTAGTTATTGGTCGAAATATTTTCAACCAATAGATTTTATACAGGTTTGGGTCATTATATTAACCTTATCTTTTAGTTTTAACTCTTAGTTAATTAGATTGACATTTACCATGTCACATTTTATTTTTATATTATATAGTTAATAAACTTACTAAATACATCCAAGATACACCAAATTAGTCCATTAATGATAGAAAAATAATAATATACGTCCTTATGCCGAATATTATATTTTTACAAAGAGAATATAAATTAATAATATAATATTTTCTTTAAAAACTCATTTATGTCAATTTTGACACTACTCAATCATTGATTTTTGTTAAAGTCATAAAAACTTTATTAATTTTAAAAAAATAAATTTAATCAATAAACACATGGAATATTAACCAATTAAATTCTTTTATGTCCTCAAAACGTCAAATTATATTTATTTTAACTTTTATAATACCAATTATTTGATTCATTCATTAATAAGGAAAATATTGCATCATTATTCTGTCATATATATTTTTAATTTTTCAATATCAAAAAATTATAAATAAAATACCATTATGTAGGAAATAGTTTTATCTTTCTAATGAATATTTATAATCGGAAATATAACATATATCACCCTATATAAAAATTGTTTTTCTAAAAGATATAAGCTTATGTCATTTTTGTATTTACTTTAACTTAATTAATATAATGTTTCTGTATCACCTATAAGTGGATCCATGGGGTTCCAAACTAGACTCAAAGATTCCCATGGTTGGAAATGTATCCACCAATAAGGTTAGGACACATTTTATGGTAATTAATTAATATTATTATATTATTTTTACCCTTATTTACCGGATTTACTCTTTAACCATGGTAAATAAAATATTTACTGAAGTAATTATTCAAAATGTATAAAAATAAAAGTTACCTATTTACACAATTTGGAAATCCTGATTACAAATATGGAATCGATTTTTACAAATTCAAAACACATAAGTGGCAGAAATTAATTTAAAATTAATTCCCGCTATCAAAACAAAAAATCATGTTTTTAAGATATAATAATTATCAAAAGATTGACACTCGTTCATGTCCGGTTTAATTGCAAAATTATGTCCAACGACCAAAATTGTATTAAATGGTAAAAATATATTCTAAGTATACTTTAAAACCACTCAAATTCATAATTTATCGCTATTAATTATTTAGATTAAAAAAGTTGTTTTTAAGTTAAATTTTGTAATTTTTACTATTCATCAAAATATAAAAGTTATCCGAAAGGTACCAAAATTTCACCCTAGGCTAAATTTGATTTTATGAATCCAAAAATGAAGCCCATTTTGAAAGATAAATTTTATAAAATTTCAAAAATTAGGTATTACTATTCATAACGGCTAGTTTGATTGGTTGTAGTGTGTTTTAGAACTCGAAGTTGCGTAAAACACACGCTACTGTATTATTCAAAAAGAAGTGTACCGTGGAAGTTTGGAGTGTTACATTCTTCCTTCCTTCAATAAATTTTTTCCTCGCAATTTGATATTGTTCTTCAAAAATAAAGGTTGAAAATAGGAAATGTCTTTGTGGGAAAACCCACATCGGAAATTTGGTTAATAAAATTTAGTATTAATAAGAGGAAAAGAGAAATGAAAGGGTCCACAAAAAATAATGATCCTGATTAAGAAAACATTGGTGGAAATTAAAGACATATAATTGGAGGAAAAACATAAATATTTAGAGGTAGTGATTGAGGTCATCAATAAAAAAAAGTTTAAATTTGAGGTCCTTAAATTCATCAATCTATGATGACTTAAAATACCATCAGTTCAACAAAACATAAGGTATTAGGATAAAACATTTTTCGTTTTAAGATTCCTTCAATAAAGTATAAGAATTTATTTCCTTATAGAATAATAGGAGAAGACAAATATATAATTGATAAGTAGAGTTCCATCGATTAACTAATTTCTACCACAAACTCATCTTTCACTCTAAAAGATAATAGAACTTAAAAATATATTCTATTTACCCTATTCGTTTGGGGATAAAAAATGAATTTATAATTCATCTACTAGACCTTCTTAAAATAAAATCTATTATTTAATCCAGGAAATCTCGTGGGCTAGTGGTAGGTGATACAACCTCGTCGCCCTTCGTTTGTGAGTTCAAGTCTTGCGGCCTTGCCGGTCGCGACGGGTTGTCGCCCGACCGCCGGGTTGTCCTTTAATGGCAATCCAAAATTAATCTCAAACTAGAATTATCCAAAATACTTCTGTCCAAAATCACAATCCAAAATTTATAAGGAAGGTAAACACAATGAAGATCCTTTTTGCCGCATAATAACATGTGAATAACTTCATCAGGTATTCTTTAAAAACACTGCAACATCTTGAATTACCATAAAACCTTATTGATTACATTCATGATCCCTTCTTACTTATAGAATAATCGATATAATCATTCTATCCAAAAATGGTGTAAAATCCAACAATGATGGGAATAGAAATCATTAATCAGTTTCAAGGTAGTCAAGAATATCCAGTATAATTTATTCAAATCAACCATCTCTTATTCCAAAATCACTACCTTATTATCAGAACCATATTATGTTTTATCTTTCACTCAGCCATATATTTTCCAAAAATTTAACCAGCTATTGAGCCACTTTTCATGGTTCCACACAATCTCAAGTCCTTAATGAAATAGTACTGCAGTACAATCCTTATATACTCTATAATTATTATAACCAGTACATTGTTTATACAACACTCAAATGACATAATTATCTAATAAAAACATAAGAACACTAGCCATTCCTCCTCATCTGTGCCAGTATCATAACTTGATTATTATCCAATAGCATCATTTGGGGCATACTCTGGTGATTTGTACATTTTTTTGTAGTGTCCCAACTCCTTATAGATGAAGCATTGTACATTTGAAACCTTTTTCTTACCCTTTTAGTCACGTACATGGTGTCCTTTTTGTCCACACTTATAAAAAACTCTCATTCCTTTCTGCCAAGTTCCAGGGTGCTTCTTCCCGCATTTATCACATATGGGAAAATTCTTCTTTTCCCTCCTCCCTTTATCCATCATTCTCTCTTCCATCCTTTTCTTCTCATGCTTCCCTTCAAAGCCATAGGACTCAGTAAACTCTTTACTTATCTTATCAACCCATGATATTATTTCTTCATATGATGATAATAAATGAGAGACTATTTCCCTTATAAATTCAAGCTTAAGACCATGAATGATATGATCCTTCTTTCTCTTTGGATCATGTGAATTGCTGGAGTTCTTATTCCTTCTACTAGGCGCCATTTGTAAACAATGGCACACACTAGATTAGTTTATGAATAGCAATACCTAATCCCAATCTTGTAAAACAATTAACATAAATTAAATAGTTTATGGATATAATCCGTAATCATAAAAATGTCTTCTTTGAAGAAGTATATACTAATAAACCCTTCATAATGGTTTTTAAAGAAAATGATAATTATCCTAAGCATATTCCCCCGGGAGTGTCATCACCAAGAGTGCAGCAAGGCCCGTTGTTGTGCACCAGTTCCCGTTACAGTCTAGCTCAAAGTGGTGTTTTCGGGTTTTACCCCTAGGTACTTATGTGCCAAAGCCTCCTCTACCTAATCGTATCCAGACAGGGATGTATTTCAAGGAAAACTCACAAAATCTCTACAATACCAAAATTCTAGGAAGTTATTCTATACTAATCCTCAAGGTCTATCTTAGGGATATGTGATCTAATCAGAGTTTATCTAAATCTAGCTTCCAAGGTTATTGCTAAACTTCCTATGATACCAAATGTAACACCCTGACCTCAGTTACCTAGAGTTGGTGCATTATTTTAGTACACTGGCATGATTACAATGAATCAATTCCTGAATGACCAATCAGTTTAGCAGTCTTTTAAAATAGATTACATACATGAATGTTACATTAAACTTCATAACATACAAAAAACATAAATAATCCTTTATGAATGCCATTATTCCCTTGTCTTAACCCTTCATATCAATCACAATACACTTCTTGGAATCCTGGGAAAAATAAAACATAGAAAGGGGTGAGCTCAAACGCTTAGTAAGGGTAAGCAATACAAAGGAAACTTTTATAAATAATCATTAACATTTAAGGCAATGTATAACTAAAACAAAAGCCTTTTAAACTTGAACTTCAGCATAATATGCAAAAAATAAAATGAAATAATTCCATTTAATTATGCACATAGATATTCTACTAGTCGAATAATCACATGCAATATCACTAACCACTTTCATAATGATGGAATTCATAATTCCAAACTATCATAACCATGTAGCCAAGGCATAGTGCCAAGACTACAAATAAGATTTTTTCAAGGCTTTCTTCCAAGACACTAGTTTGTCTCATGAGACCTACCGATGCATCAAGGAGCTATAAGGAGCTCCACCTGTCACTTATTAAGTCCAATGCATTCCTCATATGAACAGGTTTCAACATAACATAAACATTCGTATTAAAACTAGCATACGAAATGTCAATACGTTCACCATAAACCATGAATGATATAAAAATAACAGATCCATAATAAAACAAATCACAAAACCATCAATACAATATTAAGGTTTTGTATCATAACAAATCATCTTTATATAATCTTAAAATCCATCAAAGGATGTTGATATAGATGAAATCAAAACTATTTGAGAGAAATATCTATTTTTTTGAAATTATTTAAAAGTCACATAATTATAAAATATAACATCTACTTTGAAAATATCCTTATAAGCCTGTAAGTGAAGCTTATAATATTTTATAATGGCATAAAATAGCCTCACCCTTCATATAAGTTTAAAAAAGACATTGTTACCTTAATTCTGTTGAAAAGGTTAAAAAGGATCTTGTTTGGAAAACGACGGAAATATTACTTTGTAAACCTATTATAAAAAGTCAAACAAGGGTATAAATGACTTTAACCCATATTCTTTAAAATAACAAGAATGTTTTGAAATAAATTTTTAAGAAACAAGGATGTGGATGATAAAGAGTTCCCAGTAGATAATTACATATAAACAACATCGGATAATGAAGAGATTGTGCAATAACCCTTACCAATTTTATATCTTACGAAACATGAAACCCATGAAAGATGTATCATACAATGAATATGTAAATACACATAAATTAAAGTTTATTACACAAAGTATACAATTATGGGCAGTACATACAGCACACAAAAGGAAATAGTGGCAATATGGCATGAATCTCACGGGAATAAGGAGTGAGATGAAAACCCATTACCTTGCACTTTCCTTTAGTCGAGGGTACGTATAAACTCTTGTACGAAAATCGTAGTATGTTATTAAATTATAAAAGAACCATATTAATATTTATGATATCACACATGATTCATTCATGACTTTATACTACACATTTAATAATAATTTCCATGTTAAATTAACATTTCAGGTAATAATCATTTTCTTTATCGTACGTGTTTTAACTTGTTACTCTTGATTGTATCACTTAGATCAGGATTTAAATACTTCTAGAATATAAAACATGATAAATAAATCATATAAATTTAGAATATAAATATTTATAATATACATTTATATGAAATAAAAAACACCGTTTATGGAGACGGTAGTCCGTACGTATGCATAAACGCTGTTTTTGTTTTCATATAGTATTGAACAGAAGTAAGTGAATAAGATATATGTAAGTACATAAATACTTATATATATAAATATATATATCTCCAGTATCATTATTATGTCATATATTACATACTTATTTGTAATATATATTTTTATAATCGTTGATGAATTGTGAACATGGAAATTAATCTCATCGCGTTGTGGAGATGGTAATCCGTACGTACGCACGAGCGAAAATATCATTCTTTTGATATTAAAATAATATATAATTGGATGGTATATCATATATACAGAATCATTATTAGGTTATATTAATTATTTACATGAATTATACATCATTATTATAACCATCTAAATAATAATATATTGAATAACAATTACACCACAACGTGGAGACAGTAGGTCGTACGTACGCAAGTATGGTGACATGTCATTCAAGGGATGGATAGAATAATGAATTTTTTTGTTCCATAATTATAATAACATCACAGTTTATATAATATACTGGACTTATTATTTTATAATGGAAATAACAAGGAAATAAGAAGTTGAAGAAGAAAGGAACTTTAAAAAGGGTGGTGAAGATATTACCACTTCTTTGGGTTCTTCTTTTTGATTTGATCAAAACGGCTCCATAGGTTGGATTTATGATCAAAATAAGGCCTCTATGATGAATTTCGGGAAGTTTACAGAGTATTTCGGCAGGTTTTGGCAGAACCAAAACCCATTTAAGGTGTGAAAATTTGGTTAGAAGTTGGGTCTGTTATAGGGGGGAGGAGGGGCTCTTTAGAAAAAACTTAAATAATTAATTTATAATAAATTCATATTCAGTTTCTAATGGCTAAAAAGTAAATTATTCAAAGTATATGGTGGGTATGGGTTGAAATATTTTCAACCAATAGATTTTAGATAGGTTTGTGTCATTATATTAACCTTATCTTTTAGTTTTAACTCTTAGTTAATTAGATTGACCTTTACCACATCACTTTGTATTTTTATATTATATAGTTAATAAACATACTATATACATCCAAGCGACCCAAAGGTGGTCCATTAATGATAAAAAAATAATGATATAAGTCCTTTGGAAGAACCTTATATTTTTAGGAATAGAATATAAATTAATAATATAATATTTGTTTTAAAAACTCATTTATGTCAATTTTGACACTACTCAATAATTGAATTTTGTTAAAGTCATAAAAACATTATCAATTCGAACAAAATTCTTTTAATAAATCCAAACATGAATATTAACCAATAAAATTAGTTTATGTCATCAAAACATTCAAATATATTTATTTTAAAATTTATAATACCAATTATTTGATTCATTCATTAATAAGAAAAATACGGCATCATTATTGTGTCATATATATTTTTAATTGTTCAAAGTCTAAAAATTATAAACTAAAAACTATTATTTATGAAGTACTTTTATATTTCTAATTAAAATTTATAATCGAAAATATAACATATATAACCCTATGTAAAAATTGTTTTGCTAAAAGATATAAGCTTATGTCATTTTTGTATTTACTTTAACTTAATTAATATAAAGTGTCCCTATCACCTACAAGTGGCTCCATGAGGTCACCGAATCGACCCAAAGATTCCCATGGTCGGATATGTATCCACCAGTAAAGTTATGACACGTTTTAGGGTAATTTATTATTGTTATAATATTATTTTTTACACTTTTTTACCGGCTTTACCCTATAACCATGGTAAATAAAATATTTACCGAAGTAATTATTCAAAATTTCTTAAAATAAAAGTTACCTATTTACAAAATTTGGATATCATGATGCCAAATATGGAATCCATTTTTCCAAATTCAAAAAACATAAGTGGTAGGAATTAATTTAAATTTAATTCACACTGTCAAAACAAAGAGCATGTTTTTAAGATATAATAACTATGAAAAGATTGACACTTGTTTATGTCCGATTTAATTGTGAAATTATTTACAATGACCAAAATTGTATTAAATGGTAAAAATATATTTTAATTATACTTTAAAACCACTCAAATTCATAATTTATCATTATTAATTATTTCGATTAAATATTTTGATTTTAATTAAAATTTAGTAATTTTCACTATTCATCATAATATAAAAGTTATCCGAAAGGTACCAAAATTTCACCCTAGGCTAAATTCGATATTCCAAATCCAAAAATGAAGTCCATTTTGAGAGATAAAATTAATAAAATTTCAAAAAGTATGTATTACTATTCATAACGGTTAGTTTGATTGGTTGTAGTGTGTGTTAGAACTCGAAGTTGCGTACAACACACACTACTATATTATTCAAAGAGAAGCATACTCTAACATCCCAGGTAAATAAATAATATTAAATTATAATTTTTATCAATAATTTTGAATAAAATGTTAATACTACTTTAAAGGGAATGCTATGCTCGATGGCATACCCAATACGCAACAATGAGTTTTTTTGAAATCTTACGTTACACACTAATAATATAATAATATTATAATAGTTAACGCCTAGCCGTTGTAATGGCGGGAATGAACAAAAATAACTAAAAAATGATTACATATGTTTGTTAAATATTTTTACCTTTATCAAATAAATGTTAGAGGCTTAAAATGAAAATGAGTCCAATTTTATGCATAAATCTTCTAATATTCTTTAAAAGGTCGATTAATCGTCTTTTGATGGAGAACCATTTTTAAATATACTTTTGACAATTTTATATGTTGTATTTGACAAAATAAAATCCTTTTTTATAATCTGGACATCAAAATTTACTTTGGTTAAATTTTTGTTATTTTTCTAATAAAGATCATTTTTAGTGAAAATGTTGCATTTTAATTCAAAACCTCATTTTAATCTGATTTATTTATATGGATAGATTATCTTTTTAATTTATATTAAATTGTATTTAGAATATATTTTTACTTTTTAATCCAATGTTGGTCATTGTGATTAATTTTAATTTGAAATTGGACTTAAACTAGTGTTGATCTTTTAATAGATATTGTTTTTTAAAACACGCTATTTGTTTTGACAGCGGGAATTAATTATTAAATTAATTAATGCAACTTATTTGTTTTTAATTTTGTAAAATAGACATCATTTTTGAATTTGTAATATCAAATATTTATTAGGGTGATTTTTTGGTAATTTTCTAAAAAACATCAATTTTTTTTGAATAGTGAAACCACTAAGTGGTAGTTTAAAAACAGATTTTCGTTTAAATGAATCATTACCACTTCTGTGATTTGAATTTCAAAAATATGAAATACATGGTTGTCATTAGTATGTAAAATGTGGTTCAATGGGATTAAAATAATTTTTTGGTGAATAGTAACTTTTAAGTTTTATTAATCGCGATTAAAGGTAATTAGTGTAATTTAATGTAAAGATAATGTTATAATCATATGAAATGGCTTTGAAACATGTCCTATCCTTATTGGATGAGTCATGGCTGACCCAGAAAATCCATGTGTCAACTTGGGGACTCCATGGAGACACTTTGGTTGGAAAATGACATTAATAAAGTTTTATTTAAAGTTAAAATTACAATGTCACAAACATGTATTATTTTACTAAAACAATTTTTACATGGGGATAAGCAAGTCATATTTTTGAATATAAATATTCATTTGAAATGTAAAAATATTTCCTACATCATGATATATTTTTTATAATTTTTATACATTAAATTAATTAATTTTTTTATAACACCGTGATGATGGAGTGATTACCTCATAAATGAACGATTTAAATAAAATGAGAATATTGGGTGAAATATAAGTCTTAAACTTGTCACAAACCAATTGGATGGGTGTATTTAGAAACCTTATCACCTTATCTTCAAAATATATACTTTTGGGACCTTTAAAATCCGAAAATCATTTTATAATAAAATAATATGATATAACTTTCCAAGAGTTCCCCTCCTCTTCTCTAATAAAAGGCCCCCACCTCTATCACCTTACCCACACCTCTCAAGCCTTTGGCTCGGCCAAACCCTGCCCATTTCATCTCTCCACATCCCTCTATTCATCATTGAAGCCTCACCTTTGGCAGAATGCTCTTCAAGAAACCATTTTGGTTCAAACCAAGAGGAGTTACCCGATTTAAAGGTAATCTCTTCACTTGTGTTTTTTTGTTTTATTTTGCTTCTCCAAACCCCTAAACTATTTTTATTCCTTTTTTTGAAACAGAAACATTATATTAAATATACTAGTATGTTGTTATGTGAAGTATTCTAGATACACATACACACACGTCCGTCTCATGGTTAAATAACATACTGCTTCTGTGGATGACAAATTACTACCTCACGAAACAATGATTGTTCAATCATCTCTTAACACCTTTCCTGGTGGGAATTATGATGTCACTGTATTTTATATATGATATATATGTTATTTATGTTTTCCATATGCTTCTGGATTTTATATTTAAAACATACCTTTATGTTTTTCATGTTGTGAAAATGCGATAATTTCATACGAGGAACTGTGGACTACAACCCCCTCAAGCGATGTGACACATTCATGCAATATGTGGAATGTATAAAGAATGAAATTAATGAACTTATGTGACCTATA
The DNA here is from genome assembly GCA_963277665.1 of Viscum album. Taxonomy (NCBI): domain Eukaryota; kingdom Viridiplantae; phylum Streptophyta; class Magnoliopsida; order Santalales; family Viscaceae; genus Viscum; species Viscum album. The sequence goes on along the minus strand of OY728134.1, from coordinate 346,010,647 downwards.
AAACATATATTTTATACTGTAATTATAATATATATCTCTCAATTATTTTTAATTCCATTAATATGTCAGAGAAATGAAAGTAGTGTTCATGCGTACGTACGGCCTACCGTCTCCATGAACGGTGCATTTCATTTATTTTTATCTCCAAATGTTATTGAATAGTATCAAATAAATATTTAATTGATATATATGATATTTAAATCATTAATACTATTATATAGATGATTTACTTATAACTACATGGACAATCATTTTCAAACAAGTTCATTTTTGACTCATGTACCAAACATCGACAAAAACGTCTGATATGAACTCACATTATTAACCAATTATTATAACATTATAATATGTGATATGAACTGAATAATAATATTTAAATTAGGACCTTAAGAAATTATAAAGTTACCAAAGTTTATTATTCATAAATATAAAGAAATGAACAAGACAAGTCGGACTTGAGGTAAGGGATCCTACCTCTCTTTTTTAAGTACTCTTTTTATGTAACTTACATAAAGCTCCTCTTTCTTATGTTGGGGGATGTTATTTTATATTTATCTTAATGTAAATTTAATGTTAATATGATGAGAGACCCTATTTTATCTCATCAATCCATTTTTTGATGTTTTATGTGGCACCGTTAGGCTGCCGAATTTTCATAAGGGGATTTTCATCTCACTTTTTATTCCCGTGAGATTCATGCTACATTGGCCACTATTTCCATTTGTGTGATGTATGTACTGCCCATTATTTTACTATTTGTATAATATAATCCCATTTATGGGTAGTTACATCTTCATTGCATGACCCTTCTTTCATGGGGTGCACGTTTCGAAAATTGCCCAAATCTGTAAGGGAACCTTTTACCCTCTTCTTTTTAAAAGACTTATTTTGTTATGTCTTTTAATTTACATATTTTTATTTTCGGATATGTTCTACTATATCCTTATTGATGTAAAAAAAATTCCAAGTGACGAGATACTATTTTCTCTCTCATCAACAAATTTTATGAATATTAAAGTGAAGTCGTTAGGCTGTCGAATTTTACCAAGGGAACTTCTTAACCCAATTTCGATTTATTTGGGTTCAACATGTAATTATTGAATATGTCATACTTTGAATATGTTTGAATGAACTTTTATTGTTCTACAATTAATATCCACTTATATTGGGTGTATTTATATTTTTCACACATAATTATGAGATTGATTTATCCTTAATTTAAGCATACATTTTTTATAAGGGATTTCATCTCATTTTACATTTCTATTGAGTCTTTATTGTTGTTATGCACCAATTCACTATTATATGGTGTATATACTATCCTTTGAAATATTATATCATGAATCCATTTATTCTCATGATATTATAAAATTCTGATTAAATGTTATTCCTCAATTATTGTATTCAAGTGTCTCTCATTTTGTTAAAAACTCTTTAACTAAAATCTCGTTTTAAATGTTTTAATGATTTATTATTATAAATATTTCTCATTAATATCCATGTTTTAAAAATGGTTTTAAGGATTTATTTATATGGATATTAATGGTTTAAAATGTTAAAAGCTTCAAAGTGGTATGGGACACTTTGATTCAAAAATCAATTTATTAAATGTTTTAAATGGTTTTGGAAAATGGTTTTGGAAAATGGTTTTTTGAATGGATTTATTATTTCAATATCTTAAAATGTTATATTGTTATTAAAATGTGGGAATATTATCTTTCTTTTATTCTTAAGTTATGTGATATGATTAAGTTTTGGTTCTTGGGCATTGCTTATGAATACGGGTGGTTCTATGATAAACTAAGGGTGGGTGAGCCCGATATAGCCTTCCAATACATTGGGTAACACTAAGGAGTTAAACGCTATGGTTTCTCTGAATAGATTTAGGGAATATACTCTGATGGGTATTGCAAACGTAACCATGAGGGTTACTCCCTACGTAAGAATTTTATGAATGCCTCAAGTTACCTTTATGTCTTATGATTTCTATAAGTTATTCATAAATCTTATTATTTCATGAGGTATGTTAAATTGCTTTTGTGTTATGAGTAAAGTATGATTTCGTTGAGTCTTATGTAAACATGGAATAATGTTTTCTTTAAGTATTGTTATAACCCTTACTGAGCTTTTTATATTCATCCCATGTTTTTTTTGAAATGTTTTTCACAGGACATAAAGTTGAAAAGGGTCAAGGATGGGTTCAAGGAAATGTCAGGATGTCTAAAACAAGGAACTAGACATGACAATTTTGTTCAAGAGTTTTTATTTTTGTGAAAAAAATGGAAGCTGAGTAGATGTGTCTACTTTTTAAATCTTTGTGATGTAATAGTTATGTCCTAATTCTCTAAAACTCTAAACCTGAAAAGATCATCAATGTGAATTATTAATTTAATTCAATGATAAGTAATGTTTAAGGCCGGGTCCTTATAGTTGGTATCAGATAAGGGTTTAGATAAATTTAGAGGTTAGAGTGTTAAGTGAAAAGTTGTGTATAACCAAAATGGTTATTATATTAGATAGAGTCATTGTTATTTTTGAAGGTTGGAATGAGTTTGAGATAACTTGGATAAGTATATCTTATTTTTTGTCTTCCTCTTTAGTACATAATGATTTTGGTGATATACTCACACTGACATTTCTGGTTTTAGTAAATGGATGGATCTAGCAGGCACCAAAGTGACAATGGGTTTGAAGGAAACTGTGGTTGTTCTCTCATTAAGAGACTGGATGAAATGGGGGATTCAATGAGAAATCTCGTGGTTATTCTAAACCAACTATCAGGAGTCATGATAAACCACTTGAACCTTGGTGAGTTCTCTAATGCATCATGTATGAGAGAACCAACTGAACATGGATGTTCAGGTAATAATTATAAAGGTAACCATTAGGGTTTATATGATCCTTACTTTTGAGGTAATTATGGGTTACTATACATTATGATGGAATATGAACGACATGAGATAATCTTGAGGCTAAATTATGTTATGGTTATTTTTTAAGATTTTATCTCTTTTTGGGGAATGTTTTAAGAATTATATAGTTTTGGAAAAAGGACAACACGCGGACCGTGTGACAACCAGTCGCGTCGGACAAAGCTACCGGAATCGAACCCACAACCAAAGTGCGACCAGTATTTATCGCCTACCACTGGACTACGTGAAGTTTTTGGTCAGTTTGACTAATTATTTTTAGTTTGACGATTTTATGAATCAAGAGTAAGTGGATTTTGGGTTATCTATGGAAATTATTAACCTATCATAGAGGATATGTGATTAGGTTAATTACTTTTCAATATGAGACTTCAAGAGAAACTGATGTTATTTAGAGATAAATGTTAATTTGTACCATGTAAGACTATGTGATTAAATCCTTCAAATATTTTGGTTTCAATATTAGTTTGGTTTATTTTGAAGAATTTTATGGACAAATTGTCTATCGAAAGGTCTGCGTTGAACTTTGGGTTTTGTTGGACAAATTTTGGAGATTAAAAATAGATTTTCATTTTATAAAGGGTTATCATTTTCTGGATTATCAGATCTTGTTCTAAAAATTTTGGTTTTGGTAAGGGTCTAAAGACATAGGAAATATTAAGTTCTCTTTTGTGGATTAGGTGATTCTCTAGATGTTGATTATATTACTCTTAATGTGAACAAGTCTTCCTAAATACTCATCATTTAGGGAAAGAATGAGTTTGTGTAAGGAATCTAGTAAAAGTTGAAAGTCAACATGACAAGTAAGTATGTTTCCTTAAGATCAAAAATAAATTCCTCAATGAAAAGTAACTTAAAACAAAAATTTTGTCTATTAACTTTTCCTACTGGGGAATCGAATACCGTTTAACCCACCTCAAGTTTGTGATTTTCTTGTGGTTAACTTTCTCCTAGACATGTTTTCTATCACTCTCCCTTAGAACATGACCCTTTGTTTTTCTTCCATATCCATGTTTTCTTACATGGAATCCTAGTATGGGTTAAATCGAGTGACCTTTTTACTTCTATTTTTTTCTTTTAAAGTTATTGTTTTACCGACTCTTGTTCCGATGTGGGACATTCAATGAAGTTTCTAAGCCCAATTTTAAAATTGCGAGGATGCAATTCCCAAAAGGGGGGAAGGATGTAACATCCTAGGTAAATAAATAATATTACATTCTAATGTTTATCAACATTTTTGAATAAAATGTTAATAATACTTTAAATGGAATGCTTTGATCGATGGCATACCCAATACGCAACAACGAGTTTCTTTGAAATCATACGTTGCACACTAATAATATAATAATATTGTAATAGTTAATGCCTAGCCGTTGTAATGGTGGGAATGAACAGAAATAACTACAAAATTATTACATATTTTTGTTAAATATTTTTACATTTATCCAATAAATGTTAGAGGCTTAAAATGCAAATGAATCCAATTTTAAGCATAAATCTTCTAATATTCTTTAAAAGGTCAATTAACCGCCTTTTTATGGAGAACCCTTTTTAAATAACATTTTGACAATTTTATATGTTGTATTTGAAAAAATAAAATCCTTCTTTAGAATCTGGACATCAAAATTTACTTTTTGTAATTTTTTGTTATTTTTCCGATAAAGATCATTTTTAGTGAAAATGTGGCATTTTAATTCAAAACCTCCTTTTAATATGATTTCTTTATATCGATATATTATCTTTTTAATTGAGATTAAAGTGTATCTATAATATATTTTTACCATTTAATCCAATGGTGGTCATTGGAATTAATTTCAATTTAAAATTGGACTTAAACTAGTGTCAATCTTTTAATATATATTGTTTCTTAAAAACACGCTATTTATTTTGACAGCATGAATGAATTATTAAATTAATTAATGCAACTTATTTGTTTTGAATTTTGTAAAATAGACATCATTTTTGAATTAAGAATATCAAATATAGCTTTGGGTGAATTTTTGGTAATTTTCTAAAAAACTTCAATATTTGATGAATAGTGAAACCACTAAGTGGTAGTTTAAAAACTGATTTTTCGTTTAAATGAAAATTTAACAGTTCTGTGATTTGAATTTCAAAAATCTGATATACATGGTTATCATTAGGATGTAAAATGTGGTTCAATGGGATTAAAATAATTTTTTGGTGAATAGTAACTTTTAAGTTTTATTAATCGCGATTAAAGGTAATTAGTGTAATTTAAGGTAAAGATAATGTTATAATAATATTAAATGACTATGACACATGTCCTACCCTTATTGGATGAGTCATGTCCGACCAAGACAATCCATGGGTCAACTTGGGGACCCCATGGAGCCAATTTGGTTGGAAAATGACATCAATAACGTTTTATTTAAAGTTAAAATTAAAATGTCACAAACATGTATTGTTTTACTAAAACAATTTTTACATGGAGTTATACAAGTCATATATTTGACTATAAATATTCATTAGAAAGCTAAAAATATTTCCTACATCATTATATTTTTCTATAATTTTTATCCATTAAATAAATTATTTTATTTATGACACCGTGATGATGTAGTGATTACCTCATAAATGAACGATTTAAATAAAATGAGAATATTGGGTAAAATATAAGTCTTAAACTTGTCAAAAACCTATTTTATGGGTGTATTGTGAAACCTTATCACCTTATCCTCGAGATATATCCTTTTGGGACCTTTAAAATCCGAAAATCATTTTATAATAAAGTAATATTTTATAACTTTCCAAGAGTGCCCCTCTTCTTCTCTTATAAAAGGGCCCTACCTCTACCACCTTACCCAAACCTCTCAAGCCTTTTTCTCGGCCAAAACCTACCCATTTAAAATCTCCACATCCCTCTCTTCATCATTGAAGCCTCAACATTGGCATAATGCTCTTCAAGAAACCGTTTTTGTTCAAACCCAGAGGAGTTACCCGATTTAAAGGTAATCTCTTAACTTGTGTTTTTTTGTTTTATTTTGCTTCTCAAAACCCCTAAACTATTTTTATTCCTTTATTTTGTAACAAAAAAATTATCTTCAATATACTAGAATGTTGTTATGTGATGTATTATAGCTACACTTACACACACCTCTATCTAATGGTTAAAGAACATACTGTTTCTGTGGATGGTGAATTACTGCCTCACGAAACGATGATTGTTCAATCTTCTCTTGACACCTTTAATGGTGGCCATTATGATGTCACTGTATTTTATATATGATATATGTGGTATTTATGTTTTCCATATGCTTCTGTATTTTATTTTTAAAACATACCTTTATCCTTTGCATGTTGTGTAAATGCGATAATTTCATACGAGGAAGTGTGGACTACCGCCCCCTCATGAGATGTGACTCGTTCATGCAATACATGGAATGTATAAAGAATAAAATTAATTAACTTATGTGACCTATAAAACATATATGTTATACTGGAATTATAATTTATATCTCTCAATTATTTTTAATTCCATTAATATGTCAAAGAAATGAATGTAGCATTCATGCGTACGTACGGCCTACCGTCTCCATGAACGGTGAATTTCATTTATTTTTATCTCCAAATGTTATGGAATAGTAAAAAATGAATATGTACTGGATATATATGATATTTAAATCATTAATACTATTCTGGATATGATTTACTTATAACTACATGGACAATCATTTTCAAACAAGTTCATTATTGACTCATGTACCAAACATCGACAAAAACGTATGATATGAACTCACATTATTAACCAATTATTATAACATTATAATATGTGATATAAACTGAATAATAATATTTAAAGGAGGTACTTAAACAATTATAAATTGACCAATGTTTATTATTCAGGAATATAATGAAACGAACAAGACAAGTTAGACTTCACGTAAGGGATCCTACCTCTCTCTTTTTTTAAGTACTCTTTATACGTAACTTACTTTAAGCTCCTCTTTCTTATGTTGGGGGATGTTCTTTTATATTAACCATGCTGTAAATTTTGTGTTAATATGATGATATACCCTATTTTATCTCATAAATCCATTTTTGTATGTTTTATGTGGCGCCGTTAGGCTGCCGAATTTTCATAAGTGGATTTTCATCTCACTTTTTATTCCCGTGAGATTCATGATACATTGGCCACTATTTCATTTTGAGTGGTGTATATACTGCCCATTATTTTACTGTTTGTATAATATAATTTCATTTATGGGCAGTCACATCTTCATTGTATGACCCTTATTTCATGGGGTGCACGTTTCGAAAGTTTCCCAAATCGGTAAGGGAAGCTTTCACCTTCCTACTTTTAAATGAATTATTTTGTTATGTATTTTTATTTATGTCTTTTTATGTTTGGATATGTTATTATATATCCTTTCTGATGTAAATTGTATTTCAAATTGATGAGATACCATTTTTTCTCTCATCAACTAATTTTATGAATTTTAATGTGACGTCATTAGGCTGTCGAATTTTACCAAGGGAACTTCTTAACCCAATTTTGATTTATTTGGGTTCAACATATAGTTATTGAATATGTCATCATTTTAATATGTTTGAATGAACTTTTTTTGTTTTACACTTAAAATCCACTTATTTTGGGTATATTTATATTTTTCACACCTAATTATGAGATTGATTTATCGTTAATTTAAGGATACTTTCTTTATAAGGGATTTCATCTCATTTTACATTTCTATTGAGACATCATTGTTGTTATGCACCAATTCACTCTTATATGGTGTATATACCGTCCTTTGAAATATTATATCATGAATCCATTTATTCTAATGATATTATAATGTTTTGATTAAATTTTATTCCTCGATTATTGTATTCAAGTGTCTCTCATTTTGTTAAAAACCCTTTAACTAAAATATCATTTTAAATGTTTTAATGATTTATTCTTATAAATATTTCTCATTAATATCCACGTTTTCAAAATGGTTTTAAGGATTTATTTTTATGGATATTAATGGTTTAAAATGTTAAAATCTTCAAAGTGGAATGGGTCACTTTGATTCAAAAATCGCTTTATTAAATGTTTTAAATGGTTTTTGAAAATGGTTTTGGAAAATGGTTTTTAGAATGGATTTATTATTTCAATATCTTAAAATGTTATATTGTTATTGAAATGTGGGAATGTTATCTTTCATTTATGATTAAGTTATATGGTATGATTATGTTATGGTTCTTGGGCATTGTTTATGAAGATGAGTGGTTCTGTGATAAACTAAGGGTGGGTGAGTCGGATATAGCTCTCCAATGCATTGGGTAACACGAAGGAGTTAAACACTAAGGTTTCTACGAAGAGATTTATGGAATATACTATGATGGGTATTCCAAACCTATCCATGAGGGTTACTCCCTATATAATAATGTTATCAATTCCTCAAGTTACCTTTATGTCTTTTGATTTCTATGAGTTATTCGAAAATCTTATGATTTCATGAGGTATGTTAAATTGCTTATGTTTTATGAGTAAAGTATGATTTCATTTATTATTATGTATACATGGAATAATGTTTTATTTCCTTATTTTTATAACCCTTACTGAGCTTTTTATGATCATCACAAGTTTTTTTTGAAATGTTTTTCACAGGACATAAAGTTGAATAGGGTCAAGGATGGGATCAAGAAAATGTCAGGCTGTCTAAAACAAGGAACTAGACATGACTCTTTTGTTCAATAGTTTTTTTTTTGTGAAAAAAATGGAAGCTGGGTAGATGTGTCTACTTTGTAAATATTTGAGATGTAATATTTATGTCCTAATTCTCTAAAACTATAAACCTAAAAAATATCCCTAATGTGAATTATTCATTTAATTCAATAATAAGTAATTTTTATGGCCGGGTCCTTATACATGCCGTGGATGTTTGGGGTGTTACATTGAATTTTTTAAGAAGTTGTTATATTGGAAAATCTAAAATGTAACAGTTCCATTAAAAATGAATAGTACACCAAATAATGTTATCCCACATTGGTGGAGTAGAGTAGAGTTTTTATCATATATCAATTAAAGATATGATACATGATTAGAAGAATACACCAGGGTTGGATCCCTTTTTTACACACATAAAATTGGGTTGAGAAGCACTAGTCATCACATTAAGGCTTATGGAATCCCTTTCTCATGGTATTATCCTATATTATTCTCATACACACCTTCTACCTCAGGTAAATTCTCGATGTGGCCCTCTTTTCTAGATGGCATCTTCAGGGTGGCTATGTGCATTCAATTTATTAGTTGAGGTCCCATTGTTGTTTGGCTCATTTTTAATCAAAAATAATTTTTAAAAAATATGAAAAACAAACAAAATTCAAACCATGAAATCATAATTAAAAGTAATGACCACCTTTTATCATTATTCAATCATTTTATATAACTTCAATTAAAAAATTTCAACTTCCCAATTGTAATTAAATAATTGAAATTCATGGGAATTATTCATTATAATGCTTGAAAAATCATTACATTGTGATTAAAAATATTCATAAAATGTTATTGTCTATGATACCACGGTACCTAACACATGGTTTTTCGAACACATTAAATCTCAACCTGAAACTCAGAGGGAACCACATTTACCATTATTTAAATTTATATGGAAAAATTAAAGGATTATCATAAATTAATCAAACCATAAAAAATCAGATAAAATATCTATTTTATTTATAAAATTTTTATAAAATCAATTAATCAATGAATTTAACATTTTCCTATATAATTTTTTTCTTATTCTCCTTTTATTCATTAAAATACATGATTCGTTGACATAAAATATGAGAAATCATATTTTCCCTCACATTGAATCTTTCCTTTCATCAATTAGGAAACAAAATTATGTAGATTTATTCTCATATGAGGATAAAATTATTATTGTCCATAATATAGAAGAGAAAATTCATTATATAATATTTAAATACTGATGTCACATAAAAAGATTATGACTATAAACAAATATTTATATGATTATGTGTCTGATGGATGGAATGAATTGATGTGAAAACATTAACACTAAAAGAGTATTTGTTTATCTAAAGTACATGGAATGAAATAAACATATGAGAGATTAATTAAATTTTACTCATCAAATTGTGAAAACTCTAACTTTATCAATAGTCAATGTAAAGGATATGATCAAATAAATCATAATAAATGATATGCAGTGTCTTGATTTTTCTCTAATTTCATAATTTGATTCAATTTTTTTTATTTTTTAAAATTATGTTCTTCAAATGAATCTTAACTTCACAACCTAAACAAGTATGATAAAAATAATTATACTAGTAATAGATATCTTCTATTATTCAAAGTCACAACCCACAATTTTTCATTTTTTTGAATAGAAGGGGAAAAATTAATAACAATGAATGATTTAACATCTTCTATTATAACCCCACTACTTTTCCTTAAATTTTATTTTATTAAATTCACCATCTCTTTCTAACCACCACACATCACATTTAATATATCATGAAAATACTTATGGGAGGGTAGGAATGCATAAAAATGTCTTGAAACGTGGATCATCCCTAACATGGTCATCAATTGTCTCTATGGGACAAATAAGGATTTATGTAAAAGTGGTCTCAAGAAAAATTAAATTTTAAAATCCACCAAAATAATTTTAAATGTTTTATCTTTCATTTTTATTATCCTAGAAATGTTTATGTTCTTTCTATGGTAGGTGGATGGTCCTAGTATCACTCATGAAATATTTTAAATCTCAAATAATATGTACATGGTTTATAAATCCTCTAATGAATTGGATATATGATTTTCGAAAATCACTCATTTCATGAATAATAATAAAAACAATACAATTAAATTTCATAAATTCAAAGTGTAAAAAATGTTAGGGAAATTTTATTTTTCATGAATCCCATAATTTCCTAAAATCATGAGTCATTATTTTATTTCCAAATATTCAATATAATCTTTTATTTCTCAATTTAATTATTTAATTATTATTATTATTGAAATATAAATCATGGAATCATAGGATTCCTGCAAAAAAAATTATCCGAGATAAGTAAGGTAATTAAAAATGTTCAATTTATGGGCATGGAATTTCCATTTTAATGTTATAATGAGTGTTTCACATAAAAATGTAGAGAGTTTTAAATAAAAAATTAATACTAAACACCCTTTACCATTAATCATTTTTCATATTCCACCATTTTTTGGGATTTCAGGGGAAATCATGATCCAAAAATAAACATTTACTCAATTAAGTGGATAGATCATATCATTAACGTTAAAAAATATAAATGTATTGTTATATATTCTATTTTAATTCCTAAGTATAAAATTAAATTTATTAGAATGAAAGTGCATATAAATCTTCTTGTGATCTATCTTATGAGCCCTATATTTTTAACTATCTCTAGAGGTTATTACCAGTTATTATCCATTATCTGATTTTGGGTGGATGTTCTTGGATTTGAACAAATATATGTTGATTTTCCCAAATGTACTTCAACATTGTTAGTGAGAAATGGTCTATGGACATAGTATACCGGTTCCATCCCCACCAAAATTAGGTATAACCTGAATTGAAGCTGTAAAAATAATTTTGAATCGTCCTTCTTCTAGGTTTATAAATTTTTTTTTAACCTCATTCTTGTCTACTATTTGGTCAATGTGGGATACATTAACTGAATGATCAAAGGGAATGTAAGTAGGTATTTTCTCCTTAATAAAGTTAAAATAGAAATAAAAAATATATATTTCAATGTAACTATATATTTTATTTTATTTCCATTGAATCAACCACATGGATTCCTTTACAGGCCTATTCAAATTTATATCTATCCAAAATTTCTGATCTCAATGTGTTATTCAAAAATTTCATTTAATATTTCTTCATCTTCCTGTAAGTCTTAGAAATGATAGTACGAATCGGAAAATTAAATGAAGTGGAAATTTATACACTCTTTAGATTGAATAAAATAAAATTAAATAGGTCTTTAGATAAGGTAATGTCTCATATTTAGTTCATGGTTAGTTTGTTATTTAATATTGAGATCCTCTTTGAGTTTGATGGTAGTAGGTGAAGATAAATAGTTTGGATACCCTTTATTTTATTCAAATTACACCACTTGGGTGGTAATTTCATCTATGTATTGATTGATATGTAATAGTGGTATCTATTCTACATTATATGCTCCAAGAAGAACATGTTGTACCTTATACTCATTCCAAAAGTCATCAACATCTTATTGATTTTTGACACGTGTCTCAGAAATAATTTCAATGCCATTTGGGATCAAATCTATCTCATTATAGTAATACTAGATCCAGTTATTTAAATGGTAATGTTTTAGATAGTTTTCATGATTGTTCTCAAAATATTGTATATCTTTATAAAAATTTGGAATCTATAATGGAACATCTTTCTTGCCTTCACATCTGTTCATTCAAGTATAGAGTTTATCGAACATGATAATCAAATTATGATGTTAGTGGTTAATATCTATGAAATTTCTGTTTTTTCTAACAAGAATAATAAAAAGTCCAATACATTATTTTAGGACCTCCTCAATATATTTTATTTTATAGTATTTCAATTTTTAGTAACTTCTCCAGGAATATACTAAATACATATTTAAAAACTAAATTATTTTTTTTCAATTTTTATGCAATAAAAAACTATCTGCAATTAAATAATGAAATATTTAAATAAAATAATAATAAAATACCCTAAAAAACATTAGTTTTTATGTAATTACTTTTTTGGGGTGTGAAAAAATAAAATTTCAAAATTGTTTCCTTCAACAAAAAAAGTGTCTGGCCAGCTTGGTCTAAATTGAGGTGTTTCACTGTTAGTTTACATAATTAATAAAATTAATCTAAATTATTTATTTTTATTCATGAATTATTTTATTTAGACAATGATTAATTTCTTTTATTGATTAATTCTTAAAATATTTATGTGATATGTATTGGGAATATTTAAAATAATGTAACATCCAATACTAAATAGAGTGTAACTGTAAATTAATATTCAATATTCTATTTAGTTTTTCATTATATTATTATTCAACTTTATTTTAGAAAATTAGTTTCATAATTTATTTATTAAATCTCATGAATAAGTTACCATCATTTCATTTAAATGTTTTGATATCATGAATGCCTAAAAATTAAAAATTTATTCTCCCCATGTAATCAATCTTGATGGAACACCTCTTTCAATAGTTCGACATGTTTTGAGATCCTAATCCACCATATTATGTTTCATCCCTTCATCATATCAACTCAATCATGTGAAATTATGGTTATTAGGTGGGAGTGAAATTAAATGAATATAAATATATATGAGATGCATTTCATTAAGGAAATTGGAAACACCTTTTCATTCTTATCATATCAATCATAAACATAAAATAATTATTCATTAAGAATTTAAGAACACCTAACCCCCTAGGAAATCCTTGTATCAACCCCTCATTATTGAGGGTAAGAGATCATAATGTTGAATTGAAAGAGATAATTATAAGTGAAAATAAATTGAGAAAAATAATTGTGAAAAAATGGAACATTAAATGAATGGATAAAAATTAAAGATGATGAAATTTGGAGAAGAAATAAAATGAATGGGAAACTATATTAATAAAATTCAAATGAATATATGAAGAATGAGGAGGAAGATAAGGGGGATAAGGGTTCCTAAAACACATTAATTAAAATTAATAAAAAAATTACTTTAATTTATGAAACTAATTTAAAATAAAATTTAAAAATAGAAACATTTGAAAATTATGAATGAAAATGATGATTCTATGTTCTAGATATACTCTCTAATGATTTCATACTCAATATATGGGGACTCCCCCTCTGATAACAAGAATGGACTCCTTTTATAGAGGGATGTAGTGACTCGGCTAAACATGACCGTAATTTTAAAATCATTGAGACCTGACATATTTTCAAAGAGATACTAGAAGATATTTGATGTTTCGACATATTTCAAGGGAAATTACATGAAAGAAGTGGGTTATAAAAGTGTGGTGTATAATGGGATCATACTTGATGTGTACATGTAGTATAGGGGGTGAAAGAGACATATAAAATGGTAAATGAGTGAAGTTGTGAAATGGAGTATCCCGAAATTTAAGGCAGTGGGGATCGACTATTTCCCAATACCTCTTTCAATCATAGGGGATGAAGGGAGCTATAAATATTCTTCATGCGAGTTGTTTGAGGCTATTATTGTTATTTATGGTGGTGTAGTTGCATATAAATGGTGATTGTGATCGATCCATGTTCTCTAATTGTCTGCTATGGTTTTCCTAGGTTGAAGCCTCAACAAATTTTGACCTAGATCGTGGAAAACATGGTGATGGATGGAGACCTAAAATATTTGAGCATGTGTGAGTGGGACATAGATAAAATTAAATTTTTCCATAAAATTTAATTATTACCCATAATAATATTTTCCAAAATTGGAAGATAAGTTTGGTGGAATTCTCATATATCAATCATAGTGTGATGTGGATAGTTTAGAAGCAAGCACAACAGCGGGTTTCCAGATACACATGAACACACAAAAATAGGTCAAATAGAACCAATTGATCCATGAGGGGTTTATCCAACCCTTACTCATAGGATTCTCCACTAGTCTCTTTATGAACACCTTCCTCATCTAGATGGTTCCCCAAGTGGCTATTTTGGCTGGATGGACTCTTCATGCCAGCATTGTGGTAACAAGTTGCTTATTTGTGGGTAACCCCCTGGTTCTCTCAATTTGTGTTACTATTTTTCTAAAAAAGTAAATTTCAAAACACTAATCAAAATACCAACAAGGATTTAATAATTAAAATAATTAACAACAATTTAACATTCTTCACTGGATATAATACCATTCAATTCTAAATTTTAAATTTCCCACTTGTTAATATGAAATTGAAATACCTTGGTATTATTATTTAACATCCATTAAAAAAAATTACATTATGTTTAAAAATATGCATGAAATAGTAATGTTTCAATTGAACATATATTTTATGGGACATAAAGTAATAAATACACATGGATGTATTAAATATATTCAACATGTTCACTAGAACCAACAAGAACTTGTCCCGCTGACCTAAACACCATTTAACTCAGTTATTAATCATTTTTTCATGTTATTTTATGGTTTCAACACCTAATAAAATATGAAAAATGTATTAATTTCATGGACTAAATGATTCAAGGTGGATAAACTAATTTCACTAGTTGTGTATTTCATGTAATTAAGAATTGTAAATGCACGAATAAAGTCTATTTCACAAATTGTGCATCCAAAACATATTGTTTTTAAATTTCATTATATATATATAGGAACAGTTCATTTTCCCATCATAATTTGCGGGAATTAAAATAATAATTCATTGATATATTAAATTTCATCAATATGTTTTTGGTTTTTATATATATCTTAAACACATCATATTGTAGATATTAAATGACATAAAATTATAATTTTTTTCCATGTAATACTATGAACTAAAAACCATATGTGGTATATTTATTACAAATACTCCACATGCATTAAATCTATATACACAACATAATTTTCATGTTTCTTGTGTCAGGTTATTTGATAGTACATGTGGTAAAATTGTTTAACCTTTTTTATACACGATATATCAAATGTGGTTATTTTATGAAAAAAATACTATAATGGTTATTGTGAATATATACTCACTTGGTTGCTTCAAAGAAGAAGATGTTTACATATTTTATTAAATTTTAAGTAGAAATAATTTATTTATTTTATATGAAATTTTATTATATCAGTATATATGTTAAATATTATATGGATATGACTGTACAATTTATTTCTTTATTAGTAATATAATTAATTTTATTAATTCAGACATTTATCAACTTAATGATGAAAGATGATAAAAATATATATTCTGTTATTTATAATGATTAGCCATTGCATGTATGTTGTTGATCATGAGATTTTATATTCCATATCAAATTGTTTTTATAAATTAAATTAATATTATTTTAACAGTTTTTGGATAATTTTTTATTGAAAAAAATTTGTTATCTTACCATCCCACCCTCGTCAATGTAATACCTTCATATCCAACGTTTCACCAAAACCAATACTTTAATAGACCTCAGATATGTTTGATTATAAATATATATGTAATTAGATAATTATATAGGGAAAAAGATCATATTATTACATGACCATCCTTGGTCCATGAACCTAGTCACATGAACTCATGGGTCTCTTGAAATACATTGGTTTCCATCCAAGAACACTATAAGTTATTAACCATTGGGGAAAATTATCTGACTAATGAAATTACTATGATGATATCACATGTTATTTCAATTTAATTTCCAATTACACAAACACACCCTATTAACATTTCTTGGATGGCACTAATACTAACATTATTATAGGAATGAAACTCCTAATAGTTGATTTTATTCAATTTTTATCATGAAAATAATGGTATAACTTATTTACATGGGTAGTAACATTTATAAATTTAATTTAAACATTTAAATGTGTGTAACATTCTCCCCCTTAGATGGAAAACATACACATTATTGACCCCATACGTCATACCCATGAAATTTCCCCCATACTTCATTATTTTTATGCATCAGATATATATTTTCATGACCAAACATACGAGATACATAAACCTAGTCATAAAACCCCATTAGAGTCATATAATAACACAATTTCATAACATGTATACAATTTAAAATTAACCAAAATGGTTTTACCATAGATTAATGACTATTTACATAGTCCAATTCATGTTCATCAACATGATTTGTACCCACTCACACCCAGAATAGTAAATATCCAATGAGGTCACCAATCCCAAAACTACTCTAGTCCAATAATCCCTAAACATTGTAGTTTTAATTTGGTATGAACTATAACATAATGTTGCATATTATTTATATGGGTAGTAATAATTAGTAAATTCTATGTTATATAATAAATTCAACTATCCATTTATTTAGGATGAGAATTTCTTTTCAGGATACCACCAAATAAGACCTCCACGATTATGTGTATTTTTTCTTAGATTAGTCTCAGGATGTCCTACCTCTAAGGACGTTTCCCAAGGTATGTGTTAGTAATGAAAATAAAACTAAATGAACATTTTTTAAATGTATGTTTATTTAGTAGTATTATAATTTATCTTAATATGTAATAGCATGTTGTTTGATGTGTTCGAATACAATGTATTAAGAAAATATCCACGACATCGAATGACTAGGATCTTGACCCATAGAAGTTATTTTATGAAAAATGTTATCAAATCCAATTCCAATTGAGAAGTGCAGTGCATCAACCAGGGTATAAATAATTAGGACCACAGTGAGGGAGTTTTTCTTTAATGATGTGGAATGTGAAACAGCCTTAGACAAGTTTGATATAATATATTTTTTACTACACATGTAAACAATAGATCATAATTGATGCAGACTAAATAGTCAATATATTCTCGTCCTGGAGTAGTGTCGGGATGGGAGTCCTCCCTTGATGATTACCATGTTGTTTATTAGAAGTAAAAATAAAATTTATAAGATATTTTTTGCCTAGTGGGTATAGTCATTAGTATTATATGAGACACTAGTGGGTAACATATTATGTCATTATCCAAGGGTATTTGTGTTATTAAAAGGGAACCATGTTGTCATTTGACAATTATCATAACCTAGGGAGGATGGGTAATGATTGGTTCAAGGTGAAGAAAAAAAACTAGTGATATAAATTAGAACATGTTTAATTCTAAAACTCATTCCCAAAATGACAGAAGTTGTTTTTTAAGGATTATTTATTAATTTATTTTTCTCTCATTGAATCAATATGTATATAGCCTCATAATAATGTTATTTAGTGATTTTATTTATATCATGTTCATGGATTGTTATATAGATTACATTCCTTGATAACATATAAATAATTGAATAAACATTAAAATATAAAATAAAAATAAATTGTTTTTTGTAAAAAATTATAAACAAAAGGATTATTAGTTATGTGAAATAAAAAAAGTAGTAAAAATTATTTTTAATAAAAACATAAAAAAATATTAAGGAGAAAAATAATTGAAATATATATTTATTCAGTTATACCCTTACATTACCTAATTATGACTTTCACCCTAGAAATAATTTTTTCCTTGGAAATATTTTTGATGATTAATTTCAAATGGGAACCAATTTTATATTTTTATTAACATGTCCCAATTTAATTGTGGGAAATTGTCATAGTCTAACCATGGAAATTTTCAAAGAAGAGTTGTGGTATTAAATGTTTGAAATTTAGGTTTATTTATCCCACACAATTGATCATCAAGTGGTCATTTTTTATTAAGAAATCCCACCCCATATATTATTTGATGATGGTATTTCTTATTATCCCAAGACCCAATTTTCATATAATCTGGATAAGGATAATAGTGGAAATAAGAAATCATACTACAAAAAATATTTGGGTTATGTGTTATATGTTCTCTATTTGATTATGCTGCCCATATATTATAAACTGGTCATTTCTCATCGAGAATGGATTCATATAACATGATCAAACTTACACATAGTTTTGTCCAGGACATAGATAAGAAAAATGGATTGGGATACACAATGTTCTATTAACCATAACTCATGGATAGTTTCATTCAACTAGTCATCACCTAGTAAAACTATCTAGCTATAATAAATTTCTCAAGATTCAATGAATAAAACTAGTTGATGAATTATAAAAATATGTCATTATTTCATCTCTACCTGAGAGAATATAAAAAATTATTATTACTAATAAAATGAATAACATTGAGAAATATATCCATGACATCCTGACCATTAATAACCACATTGATAAATAAATTAATCATGAAAACACATCAAAAAATATGGTGGGAAATAAGTGGTTAAAGGATAAGCTCCAAATGACTAAGACTATGTAGGAGGCACCTTTGATGTTCTAGAAAAAATATATTGGAGATCAATGGGAATGTTTAGGAATAATATGTATTCTACTATTAATTTGGAATGAAATTACACTGGAATAATAACTGTACTAATAAGATGAATCAATGAGAAATTTTTAGTGAATTTTTTAATCAGTGAGGTCTACAATTTTGAAAAAATTATTATTATATAAATTATGTGCATATTGAATATTAATTAAAATACATTATCCATTTAAATTAAAGAATATTTATAGAGGTGAGGTGGATTTATGTGTTCTAAACTGAGATAGGTGATCTATTGTGGAAATTTGATACTACTAACTTAATTTACTGAATTTTATAATGCATTTTTTGAATTATTGTTATTATATTCTATCAATGACAAAAAAATTTACATCACTATCCCTAAATTATATATTTGGATTTTATTTCAAATATGAGAATAAGAATTTATTTATTTTAAAATAATTAATTTATTATAGTATGATTAATTTACATAATATATTTATGTGTTGGATAATACATAAAAATTAATGATTCTAAACACTAATACTCATTCACAAGGCTCATATAGAACCCAACATTGGAAACATTATATATTTTTGGGAAAAAATTATTTTCAAATAAGAACTGTATATTGAATATTTATATAATTTAGTACTAAAACAACTATTTATATTTTAATCAGGTTTACAAGGAAAATTAAAAGAGCCTTAGAAAATGATGAAGGTGAATGGGAAATAGATAATATTTAATCTATTCATATTGAACTTTATGGATGTTTTCAATTTGAGGCTAGGTGTGGGTACTAAAATATCAAAACATTTAACATTTAATTTAGTAGATATTAATATGTCAACTTAATTTATTATATATTGGATTAAATAGATAAATTCAATGAATATTGGGGTGATGTGAAGAATTATCATGGTTAGAGGAATAATAAACACAAATCAAACCATGATGGTGAGTAATTTGTTTCCCCATAACTGAAATGATTATAATTGATATTATTTGATATTTTCCCAACTTATTTATACTTATTCACCCTACTCAAATGGAATGAGATAGAGTAGGAACAATAAATTCTTCGACATGGGGAAATAAATAATGTGTCTTTGAAATTTTCTAGTATCATTTAAAGGATATAGGTTAGAGGAAATGATATACGTTCTAAATAGAGTACCAAATAATTTTTCGTATGGTATTTCCTGAAAGAACATATATAGAAATAAACCTATATTATCTTTTATCTTTTATGGGGTTGAAAATTAATAATTATATATATATGGAAACACAATTCTACAATCCAAAACAAAGTATACCATTAGAGGTTAACACTTGTAGTATAATTGGAATTACTATATGGTCCCCTATAGAAAATGATTATTGTACTCAAATATCTCATTTCACTTGAGAGGGTTCCCATCACTAAAATAAATAGTGAGACAGTGTTATATTTCATATAATTCAATTATTAATTCACAAAGTAGTTGGAATAGAAATATATTACACAAAACATTAAAGGATAAGATGTTTTAGTGGAACAAGGACTTCACAAAAGTTAAAGAGATGTCATAGGACCTGAAAGATGTGATTCACTAGTCTTAAAGGATGGTTATGCACTATTAGTTAATCATATTTATCTACTATACTATAAATAAAAATAATTTTTATATATACATCTAAATGGATTGAATAAATAAATTCTAAAATTAATTTTGTATATTAAAACCTTGATGAATTTTTTATATATTTGTATGTTGATGTAAATCCAAATGGATTGAAATTTTATCAAATAAGAAATTGGTTAAGGATGGTTTTGTTAGTATATATAATGAAGGACTAGCTAAAAAGGATAGAAAAAACATCATGGAAATGAAGACAATAAATCGTCTTTTTTGTTTTCTATTAAAAAATATTTCAAAATGATAATGGATATAGAATATCACCCTGAATATGAGATTAAAAAATGGATATTAAAATATACTTGACTTATGTGAAGCATAGAAAATATATCTACATGGAACATGTTGAAGGATTTATAGAACTATGTGATGGTACCAAATTATACTTGATATAGAGATCCATTTATAGATTAAATAAAGAATCTAGAACTTTTAATATTAAATTTGATAAGGCTATAATGTAATTTTGATTCATAAATAGTGATTGTGATCCTTGTTTCTACATGAATTTTAGTGGTGGTGTAGTCATTTTTATATTGTTTATTATGATAATATATTATATTCTGTAAATGATATACCATCATCATAGTTTATTAATTTGTTGATGGAAACATGTTTCTCAATGAACCAATAAGGTAGATAATTATATATTCATTGGGACATAAATAATCTTTGTAGATTGAAGAGGCTATATAGACTAAATCAACTTATATATATTTAGAAAATTCTTAAGTGCTTTGTACAAAACTTTCTAAGGGGGGATTATTACTAATGTCTCATTGAATACATCTTTCCAAAAAAATGTTCTCCTCAAACATATGTGTTGAGATAGAGGATGGAGAGGATTTGATACAAATCATAAATTTGGTTAGAAAGGTATATTATGTTATATTTTATAATAGATGTCAGCAAAACATTAAGAACAATATAAAGATATCAATATATTAGAGGATACCTCTATTGGTATGATGTAAATAATATCCATATGTATCAAAAGTTTATTTAGGATATGATTATAGAATACGAAAGGATGGGGAATTATTCATTAGAAAAAATAAAGATGATAGTGTAAAAAAAGATAATAATTATAAATCATAGTGTGTATATATCCTCACTCTCAAGGGATAAGATGTGAGATATAATTTATAAATGAAAGATGTATTGGACAGTTTTATTGGAGAATTTGAATATATGTTGAATTTATATATATAAAATGAATCTATTTAGATGTAGAAAATTGTCTGTGTTATTAATATAATGATGATATGTAAAGAACCAGTTACACTATTTTGATTTTAATATTATTGTGGCCCTTCTAATGGAGCTATAGTCCCATCAGCATATAATTCACAAAATCCAAAAAAAATCATATTATGTGGTATATCTCTCAGAGTTGTGATATCATATTTAGTATAGATTCCATTGAAGACAATATAAATAATAACTTATAAAATTTATTAACTTCCGAAAAACTAGATCATCATGTTAGAGAGAGTGAAAGAAAATTCATTTGAATTTTTCTCCAATTGAGTGGGAGTCTTTTTGATTTGGTGTCCAATATCGAACTATTTGTAATTAACAATTATGTTAACAATAGTTAATGTTTATAATATATAACATCACATATTTTCCACTCTATAATAAGACCTAATTGTGATAATGATTACAATATCATTCATTTCATTATAGGTCAAAGATGTTCCCAACTATAAAGAATAACTTGAGGTGTTCAATCTTATATACGTTGTGGATGACATTTTGTGATTTTGTAAATTATTTTTTTACTATCATGTATTATTATTTATATGTTGATGACTAATATTCTCATAAATTCACACTTGGTGATATCTATTATGGTAGTATAATATCAGTTGACCCATACGTATAAATTTCATATGTTTTTCTATTAGTAGTTATCCATGTCAACGAGCATGTATAATGATACATAGCATCTATAAATAATAATAATTAATTTCATTACTATCTCACATAGATATATTTTTTGTAATCTATTGTGACATATTTTTATATTAAGGTTTTAATTGATAGGGTTTTAAAATAGATATGTTATTAATGAATATATTGACATGTAGTTTATCCCTTCTCCCCTTGAAAAATTTGAGAACTCTTCAATTTGGTTGAAATAGAAATGGAATATAGAATTTTATTGCATTAGTGTCTTGAAAAGTTCATTTTAGGAATTTTTTTAATTAATAATTTAGATAAATAGTTGAAGAAATCAGTACACGACATTTATGATGAGATATCAAGAGAAATATGTTATTTTATATAATTTCCTTTCGTCAGTAGTTATTGTAATTATGGATTATCATATTACCAAATGGGTTGATTAACCAATTTATAGATATAATTATTCTAATTTTAGAAATATAACCTTATTACACCTAAGAAGAGATGATTTTGGTCACACACATTGTATTTCCATTTATCTTAGTTAATTATTATTCTTTTTTACCAGTGTAGATGGATATTATTCCCCTGATCAAGAAGTAATATTTATTCTGCATTTTATGATAATAAATAATTAATATATATTAATTACCATGTCAATGATTTGTTTATGTGGGTAGTAAATAAATATTTATCTGTATTTATTTGAATGAAAATAAATATCTATATCACAAATAAATAATTTATTTAGTTATATGAATATTAAATATTTTTTTCTTCTTGTAATAGAATAGATTATTCGATTTTTTTATATAATAAAGGAATATTAATTATATTATAATTCAATAAATAATGATGATTATTAATATACCCATACTTTGGTCTAGAGTAAAATATTTATTTACAAGAATGTAAAATAAATTTTTTTATTTTCTGTCTTAGCCTACTCCAAGGTATATAAAAATATTATTATTATTTTATTTGAAATGTTTTTTATATGGATTTAATGAATTGGTGATGGACTATATGTAATTAAGATTTAGTTTCCCCTAAATCATTGTCAATAAATTGACTACTACGATATATTTGAAGTGGTTAATCATTTTTTTACAATATTCCCTACCATGATAATTCAATCCAAGAGATTGTTCCATCTAGGTTTTCCTCTTTTGATAAATTAAACCTCTTACTCCTCTCATCATCCTCTCAAGACTAGGAAGAGTATAAGTAATCCCTTAAATCATTAAGGAATTGATAGTGATCAAGAGGAATAGTGGATTATTATCAATCATTGGCACTACCACCTAATATTTCTTTATCATTGTTTGGAGATTAAAGAAACAGATGTAGATCAATTCTAGTGGAGTTCTTCATTGACACCCCATTATGAAAGGATAATACAATAAAAACACATTTAATGATCAAATCCATAACTGAAGATATAAATCAATAATAGAGTATTAATTTTTTCATGTTGAAAATTTATTATAAATTAAACTTGAATATATCATATTGGTTCTAATCCACATTATCTATTTATTTAGAAAACATTAATTGGTGATATAATTAATCTTTGTGTAAATGGTTAATTTACACTAATTACAAAATAATATAAGTTTTCAAATGCTTCAATAATTGTATCCATTGTATCTAGAACCTTTATGTTTAAAACATTTATCAACAAATAAAATAATTTATAATTAGTCAAGTAAAACCATATACAAGTTGAGTGGATGTGAGAGTGAATATCTAATCCACTTATGAGAGGGGGTGGAGGGTTAAGAACTTATTTTGTGGGAAATATATTTTTAATTCTATCTTAGTGATGTTGTGAGAATAATATGGAGATTCTTATTTAGTTATGATATATTACTATGATGATAATTGGGAAAGGGATTATTTATTTCATAGAAAATGAAAGTTAATTAATAAATTAATTATTGATGGTTTATAAAAAAACGTATCTCTCTAATAATTTATGATTTAATTTCATTGAAAATATATCATATATAAATTTCATTCCTTGATCATTAGGAATACCAGGTTATTTTTGAGATTTCGATTATCAACAGGTATAAATTGATAGAATAAACTCACCAATGTTCCCCAATAATAAATATGATGAAAAATCCATATATTATCCATTAAATAAATACATAACCTATAATCCTAACTGATTTACAATAATATAAAATAAGAAATAACCTATATTGGTGAAATAACTTAAAAAAATTCTAATATATTATATGAAACATGATGAAATCATATTTCATTAATGTTTAAAACCCTCTTATAAAAAGTATAAACTAGTGAAAAGATGTTATAAATATAAAAAAATACCCTATATATATGAAAATAAATTTTGATAAAATATTCCTTAATTATTAAATTGGATATTATATAATGGTCTTCTAGTAGTTCCTTAAGGTGACTAATGGACAAAAAAATTATCTTTACTTTTATTCATAAAAATGGAAAACATTTTATCCACTTATGAAATTGGAATTATAATATCCTTTTAGATACTTTATAATGTATTAAAAAGATAATTTTTAACATTACAAGTAATATAACCTACCACAAAAATTCCCATAGGATTTCAGACACTGAAACACAATGATTCTAGATCAAAATAGGTATTTACTAACAATTTATGTTTTTACTTCAATAAATCTCTATTATCAAAAATTGAAAACCAAATAGAGAACATAAAAAAGAAATATAAAACCTATAACAAATTTTCTTAGTCATACCAATTAAAATTAAATTCATTGGAATTATTAACACTATATAGTTTCTACAGAATATAGGTTATATCCAGATTTGGCTTGTCCTTAGTAAGATCATCAAATTGGAATGAAAACTTTTCATATCAACAAATGTGTTCCTTAAAAATTTTCTTACCCTAATTGAAGTCGTGTATCATTGAATAATGGCTATAGGATGTGTAATTTATATTCAATATTGGGTTTTAGGTATGTTTGTTTCTTACAAAGGTGGTGTTTTGAGTGTTAAAAATCATGTGATGTTATATTTTTAAGAGATAATATTTCCCTATGATTAAAAATCATTGATAATTTGAAGTGGGTTGTATATATATTATGGAAATACTTTTATCCTTTCTTGTTCTATAGTGGATTCAAATTTAAAAAAATTTACCTCAAAGTATTTATTAATTAAACAAGAAATATCACCTTATTGAATCCATTACATTAATTTAAAAAATATATCTATAAATACATATTCATCCACATCAGTCAATTAAAAACTATTATCTAGTTTGGATTTAATAAAAAAATTGAATTCCTTATAATCAATAGTTAGATAGAAATTTTTTTAACATTGATTACATTAATAACAACAATTATTGTAGAATAAAAATGCCTTCCCAAAATTATTGGGACGTTTTAATAACACTCAATAAATGTGACAACAAAATAAATTAGTATTGTTAGCTTCCCAAAATTTGATAAAAAGTCATACAATAATCTTATACATTAGAAAATGGAAGAATCATCCAATAAAAGTGAAATGAAAGGGATTTAAATTCTCTTGATCCCAAGTGATTAATTATGTTGTACTGAATCAGCTTGGCACATTCTCTAAGTGGAAAAAAATTATTTTTTCTAGAAATTATCTTTCATAAAATGGTTTAACACATCTCACATGAATATAAATATTATAGTTAATTTAAACTGTAAAATAGTATTACATTCCTCTATAACATTTTATTTCTAAAACTCTTGTAAATTTGTATTATTTTCAAAAACATTCATCATAAAAATTTCAGGAGATAGTATCTTATTAACAGTATCAATTAAATTATTTATTTGTTTATAAAAACTAAAAAAAATTATATATTACATCTGATCATAATTTTTATTAGTTCATTGTAATTATGGTATGAGTGTTGGAAAATGATGAATAATCAAATGGGTCCTATCCTTTAAATTAAATTAAATTATATTTCATTTCATGGATTACATCATTTATGTATGATCATATTCATATGGGTTTTTAGATAAACAATTTTCTTTAAGTTATTTTTTTAGTTTTCTATCCCCATCTGAAATTAGTTTTTCCGTGATTTTTATTTTTAAATTATCTATAAAATATATTAACTCTATTCTTTAAATATTATATACTATTTTTATTTTTTAATATTATTCATGTTTTTAAATCCTCTTAATTTTCAATTAGATTCCTCGTGTTGTTTTTTTAATTCTTACCATTATCACAAAAAATAATTTCTACTTCTAATTTCAATAATTTATTTGCATGATTGTGAGTGTTATATAGTATTTTATATTAATATAATTACAGTTCTACATTTTATGAGTCAATAATTATCATCATTCATTTCATAATCCCTTTTAAATTCCCCTTTAAATAAAAATGACCCAACAAACATTCAACGTGATGAAATTATTTATTAGTGTATACATGGGTAGAAACTGTTTTAAATTCCCCTAGTTTTTATTTAACATTTTTTACAGTTTTTTAAATAAATTATTATAATATTATTTTGAGGTTAAAATATACCATATTATAGAACACATAACGTCTTTTTTCCCTTATATGAATACAAAAGAATGTGTAAAAATCAGAAAAACTAATTTATGATTCCCAAAAATTTAAAAAAATCACATTTCACCCTTAATAATATCTTATTATATTTATGAGTTACTATATTCGAACAATGATTCTGTAAATTGTAAATATTTTTTATAATTTCATCAAGAATATAATTTGATTATTTCACTTAAAAATAGTTTTTATCTACAATATTAAAAATCCTTAACCTATATTTTATATGTGGTTTGTTTTCATCAATTCTATTAATACTGTTTCATGAATCTTCTGACATAATAACGATGAAATTACCACTAGAAGATCAGATAACTACTATTTGAATAAAGTTACAAAACAATAATAATTTTTTTTCATAATGATGGTGCTTTGTTGAGGATGATGACATAGAATAATTATTTCCTTAAATCTATCCAAATATTTATGTATATACACACCCTCATCATGAATGAAACATCTTTTTTACTATAACGTTCTCCAATTAATATTTTTATTAATATTTATTGGTGAAGGAATTGTAAATGAATAATATTTTTATCTCATTTTCTCAACATGTTTTTGAAAAAGAGTCACAAAATATCGCTTTAAACAAATAGGAAAACCCATTATTTACATATGATACCCACACAATCATGAATTCTATAGTTATAGTAGAACACTATAAAAGACATTAATAAATTATAAAGAGCCATCATTTATAAAAATAACTATTAATGGAATAATTTTAAAAGTATACACCTTTTAGGTCAATATTTTATGATCAATGGGTCATCCAATTTTATTTTGGGTTTTTTAAAATATCATAGAGTTGATACTCCATCATTATAGGTCAGTCATGTTTTTATTATATGATTTGTTTTATATTATGACATCCTCTTCTAATAATGTTCTCAATTGTATTTTATTTTATTTAATTCATAGAAAAATAATATTTACAGATCTTAGGAATGAAGGGATCCATGATTTCATAATTCATTCATGTATAATTTAACTAAATAATTCAAAAAAATTGAAAATGTAAAGGAAAAAAGGTAGAAAATGATTTCATTTATAATAAGTAAACCAAGTCCTAAAACACTTTCATATAGTAGCTATATCAAAAAAAAACATTAATATTATAAGATTAATAACATTTCATCTAAATATTAATTTCATTAAAATATGATTCCCCTTTGATTAATTACAACAAGTGTAGGTTTATTTCAATTTCTAAATAAATATAATTATTTTTTAATAGTTTTTAATAAAAAAATTTCATTAGACACATATCACCATAATAATCAATGATTGAAAATATTTTATCATTCCATTGATGAAAATAATTATTTAATCTTATTCTTACCATATTCTGGTGGAAGGTATTGCTTATCCCATGAAGAATGTTTTGTGCCCATTGAACATTAAAATCCATGTAAAATTACTAAAATAGGGGTATGTAATGATGAGAAAGAGATATACATGAATGAAACAAACAAGAATTTATTAATAAAAATTAATTTCAAAATAAATGATAGATCAAGTGGTTTCTAAATATAAATATTTCATAAAATGAATTATATCATAATTTAAAATTTTATATTAATTCCTGAATACATCATGATATAATCAAAGAAGATGTAAAACAATGGTATTGAAAATTTACTTCTCATTCAAATATTTTCAATTTTTCAGATAAAACTAAACTTAATTAATAATTCTTCTTGGATTTCTATGAATTTTTAAATTATAATTTCATATTTTTATAAATGTAACATTATTCGTTGTTTAATTCCCTTGTGTTTAATAATCAATGTAAAATAATAACAAAAGACCTAAATGAATTTAATAAGAATATAATGATGGAATTGATATCAAATTTCTCTATATGAATTTATTTATTATTAAAAATTGTGATATAATATAATTTAAAAAGGATGACATGTGTTGGATCGAATATGTAGATGTATTTGTATATTAGATGGAACAATACAAGAGGGGGTGAATTGTAGGTTTAAAAACATTGTTTTTAAACACATAAGAAATTAGTTTAAATGATATTCAACTAATAAAAACAACCGCAATTGTATTGAATATAAATGTATGATATGATGTAATGCTATAAGAAAAGTAAATCCATTGTATTTAAGATGAATACAATAATCGGAGTAATACAATAGTGAAGGATTATACCATAAAGCATATAGAATCAATAGATACAATATGTAATAGTATGATTGTAATTGAAACAATTAAAAATGAATATGAAATGAAGAAAGGAAAACAATACAATTCCTTTTAATAAAAACAAACAGCAGCAGAAATGTAAAAGTATTACAATTCTTTTGACCCAAAGAGAAAGGTTATCCTTTTACCTAGGATAACAGGTCTGTCTTACCAACACCTTGGTATGCCCTCAATACGATGATCGGTACATCTATCTTGCTATCCTCGTAAGCCCTCAATACAATGATCGGTACGTCTGCCTTGCTATCCCGACAAGCCCTCGATTTTGTAGGTAATCGGCACCTCTGTCTTTCAATCACTTGAAATCCCTCGATACGATGATCGATAGCACCATATGACTATCCACGACAACCCCCGATTATTATCACTTGATCAGACGGATAAAGAAAAACAAAGAACATATATAAATTCAAAAACTAAGAATGATCCATTCACGTTTTGCAATCTTAAGGCTTTCGCACGAGGTAAGAGAGAAGTCACAGTAACTTTCTCTAGAACTTGATAAAAAAAATTCTCACACCCATGTATCTTCTTGACTTCAAATGAACTCCTATTTATAGGCCTCAGGTTCTAACGGTCATATTTCCTCCAACGCTCATATTACTCCGAAAAACTCGGAGGGACTTGGAGACCTGGCATTATAACAGTCATATTGAAACAGAAAACACGACATCGTTCTCATTAGTTTATAACTAACTCCACAAAATCATTTTGGTTAAGAAAATATATATGAAGATGATAAACATGAGTATGATTAATGTGAAACATGTTTTTTTACTAAGTTCCAAAACAAGCAAGTAATGAAAGTAATGTATGAGTACTATAAGTATTACTGTGTAATGTTTTGAAATGATAAAAAGTAAGAAGATTTATATGACTTAATACCATTAATAGATTCAATACAATTTCCAGTCAGTACGAAAATTATAGTCAGTATGATCAGCATGGTTAGTATGATAAGCATGGTTAGTACAATCAACATTGTCAGTACGATCAGCATTGTCAGTACGATCAACATGGTCAGTACGATCAGCATGTTCAGTACAATCAGCATGGTCAGTATGATCAGCGTGGTCAGTATGGTAAACATGGTCAGTATGATCAGCATGATCAATACGATAAACATGTTCAGTATGATCAGCATGATTAGTTCAATAAGCATGTTAAAAGACATTTCTGATTTATAAAAAAAGATATAAAAGTCAAAATAGAACTCTTGACTCAACAATCTCCAGTTTTTTGGAAATCACAAAACACTAAGTTAAAAAAATACTTATCTCCCTCAAAGTTATTGGAAACTCTTCTGAATATGAAATTGAATACAACTAAATCCCCCTTAGTTATGTATTTTCCTAAGGATTTTATTCGTATATTTTCCTTTATTTAGAAGTGTTTTCTTTAAAACATTATACCTCTTTGAAAAACATTCTCCCACTTTGTGATTTATAAAAATAATGGTGTAATCTTTAGTTTCCTAAAAGAGATAGAGAAAAGAAAAGCAAGACAAAGGAAAGGATAACATAAATCTCATTACCATAAAAAAGTTTATAGAGTTTCCTGAAAAAAATACAACAGTCATTTGTGTTATCTTTCCTTTCCCTACTTTATCAATTCATGAATAAAAGCTTTCATCTTTTTGATTTACTTATTATCTTCAGATATAGAATCACCCTAAGATCTAAGAAGCTCTTATTGATCAGAAAAAAGCTGATCTCGAGTCTTGATGGTCTCCTCCTCGACTCTTATTACTTCTCCAAGAGTATCAATTCTATTTTGTAAATTCTTATTTTCTTTGGATAACACATAATTTTGTTTTTTCAACAAGACTAATCCTTCTTTGAAAGGTGAAACCTTCGAAAACTCGGACTGAGAAGCATTTAATCTCTCTTGAAACTCATTCACTGAAGGAATATCAGGTCCATGGGTATTTGACAATTGATTTAGTCTTTCAACAGTTTCTTTGTCAAGCTTATTAAAAGAAATATCGATATCATATTAAAGTCTTCTTAAGTCTTGAATTGACACTTCATGATCATTCACTTAGATTTCTATTTTGTATGACCACTTAGTCATTTTGTAAAAATCTTCTTATGAGAAGCCAAACTTGTAGAGAGAACTTTCAAATCGGCTTCAACTGACAAAACACTCTTTCTCAATTCTCTTATAGAACTAAACTTATTTTTTTTTATTGTCAGTAATGAAATCAATTTTTCCTTCAATCCATGGAAATTAAGGGATGGTCTTCTCAATTATCCTTAAAAAATTAACAATGTAATCAGTCTTCTTTAAGGAAATTGTCTGTTCTGAATAAGTATCCTCATCATACAAATCCAGTTCGTTTGACCGGCTTGAGTATACAACTGGTTGTTTTCCTTTTTCTTTTTCAAACCCCTTTCTTTCTTCTTCACTTTTTCACTGATAACAACTGTTTTCTCAGTATGAGAAGATTGAGTACATTGATTCCCTTGGGAAAGAATTATTTTTGGAGTTTCAAAATATTCAGCTGTTGTTCGATTGGAATGAGGTACTTGTTGAATACCTTCACTCTATTTTGAACCAATTATTCTCTACTTTTCATTGATCTCTGAAGGAATTCCAAAAGGAAATCTCCTTCCTCCTCTTCAACTTCCTAAATTTCTTCCAAAATTTGTTTCCCTTTTCCTAGCTCTGGAAGACTCTCTATGATAGGCTCTTGATATACTTCTTCAGTTACTTGATCACTAGCATCGTCAACCATTTTCATGAGTTTTGAAACATCAAATTCATGTGATTTTATTTTCAAAAGAGTCTTCTTTTTCTTTCAGACTGAAGGGTATCCTCAACCCTTAATCTCTCATCAAAAGCTTTAGATGGGTCAAGACCAAACTTTGGATCACCTTTCTCTGTTATCTTTCTTTTCTCCACCATTCCACAAACTCCTTACTATACTTAGGTTTCTTCTTTGTCTTTGAACTGGTTTGTAGATCTAAATTTTAAGGAGCACAAACATATGGATTGTCTTTGGCTGGCATAGGTGCCGATTGATTCTGAGCCGATTCAACTTCTGAATCCTTAACAAAAATCTTTGAATTCTGATCAAAACAGACATTCAACTTTTTCAATGTACACTTACTTATCCAGGAAGGATTCAGCTCTTTAAATTTTTCTTTCAAAGGAATATTGCAAAACTTCTGGCTCTCAAGAATGTACTTTTTAAGAATAGCTGGATACATGATAAAATGGTACTTAATTGATCCTGACATAACATTCTTGATTATTTCAAAAATGTATCCCATGAGATTTACTTTTCTCATGTTGACATGATAGTCGAGCAAGAAAATATCAGAAACTTTCAGAGATTCTCTATCGCCTTTCCTTGGGATAAGAAAACCTTGCAACCAGAGAGCCACAAATCTATTATCTGGAGAAAGATGAGCCACTGTCCTCTTTTCTTAATTTATAAGAAACAAATAATTTTCAGCACTTTCTTTGTTAAACGTACGAACTTCTTCTCATAGTTTATGATATGGACAAAAATTATCACCACCTGCTGGAACACTTAGGAAGTGGGATGCTTTCTTCACAGACATTGAAATATTTCTATCGTACACAGCAAAATTGATAGTCATGTTTTTCGTCAAAAGACACAGTTTTGTAGAACTTACTGACTTCATCAATAAGGACCGGATCTTGAGACACTAGTTTTTAAATACACAAATTCTCCCAGCCTTGAAACAAAATAATTCTTTTGATTTCAGAATAGTACGAATTAAAAAAGTCCTGAGAAACTAACCTTTCTCTAAAAAAGTCCTTGAAGAAATTTCAGCATGAGTATTAACAGAGGACTGAGACATATAGGTGATGCCGATGGAATATCGTAGATAGTCTTAAAACACGGATGTCGAGAATCGCCACAAAATATGAAAAACCGGTGTGGTTTTGGGGAGGGGGGTCTATTTATAGGCGACAAAAGAAATGACCATTGGTATTCTACGGTTGAGATTAAAAGAAATGAAATCAACATATAGGATTAAAATAAAATTAAAAAAAAGGAAAGTATGTAATTGTTGGAGATCATAAGGTAATTTTCAGTTTAAGTAGTATTAACATAGTGAAAGAAAATACAAACGAATGGAGAGAAAGAATACAATCGATTTTCATGCCGATGGAAAAAAATTTCATTACCAAGAACTGACGTGCCGATGGAAAAGAAATTCATTACCATGAACGGATGTAGCGATGGAAAAGAAATTCATTACCATGAACTGACGTGCCGATGGAAAAGAAATTCATTACCATGAACGCACGTGCCAATGGAAAATAAATTAATTACCATGAATGGTCATGCCAATGGAAAAGAAATTCATTACCATGAACTGAAAAGCCGATGGAAAACAAAATTTTTACCATCAACTGACGTGCCGATGGAAAAAATATTTGTTACCATGAACTGACGTGCTGATGGAAAAAAAATCATTACCATGAACTGAGAAGCCGATGGAAAACACACTTGTTACCATGAACTGATGTCCTGATGGAAAACAAATTCATTACCATGAACTGACAAGCCGATGGAAAACAAACTTGTTACAATGAACTGACATGCCGATGGAAAACAAATTTATTACCATGAACTGAGAAGCCGATGGAAAACAAATTCATTACCATGAACTGATGTTCCGATAAATAGAAAGGTAAATAATACGATAAATGGAAAGGTAAATAATAATAAGTAAATAGTCAATACGATAAACAGAAACATAAAAAACACAAACGAGGAAAATAATCAGATAAAAATAATATCAGGTAAAAAAAATGTTCTCCCCCTTACTAAGAGGAGTTTTTTAATGTTAGGAGAAGTGTAAAACTTGAAGTATATTATGAATGATTATTTTAATATAATCATTCATAGAATCTATTTTATAAAATCAAATATATCGGAAGGTAATGGTTTTGTAAAAATGTCAGCATGTTGTTCTTGCATTCCAATAAATTGTAAAACAATATCTCTTTTTTTGTGTGATCCCTAATAAAGTGATGCCTAACATCTTTTTTTTTTCATGAGAGTGATGTCATGGGTTCTTACTAAGAGCTATAGCACTAGTATTATCACAAAGAATTTGAGTTTTGGAAAAAACTCAATCTATAATCAGTGAGTGTGAGTTGCATCCATAACACTTGAGCACAACAACTTCCAGCTGCTACATATTCAGCTTCAGCAGTGGAAAGTGCTACTAAGTGTTGTTTCTTGAAAGACCAGGAAACCAGAGAATCTCCTAAGAAATGACATGTTACAGATGTACTCCTTCTATCCATTCTACAACCACCAATATTAAATCTGAGAACTTTTTAAAAAAAATAATTTCCAGAAGTGTAAAAAAGACCTAAATCCATAGCTCCTTTTAAATACAAAAAATTCATTTCATAAATTTTAAATGAGACTCTATTGGATTAGATTGGTATCTCGCACATAAGAATACAGAAAACATTATGTCTAGTCAACTGGCTGTCAAGTTTAACAAACTTCCTATCATACCTCTAAAAGATGTTTGATCTACTGGTTTCCCAATTTCATTAAGGTCAAGTGTATTTGAGGTACCGATTGGAGTACTAATACTTTTAGATTTTTCGTAACCATACTTTTTGAGTAAATCTTTTATATACTTATGTTGAGATATATATGTTCCTTCTGGTTTTTATGAAATTTGAAAACCTAAAAAGAAGGTTAACTCACCCATCATAGTCATTTCAAACTCAGATTTCATTAAGTTATCAGAAGAATCAGTTAAAGATTGCTAAGTTTATCCAAATATGATGTCATCATCATAAATTTGAATAATCAAAACATTTTTGTTTTCCATTTTTATAAAAAGGGTTGGATCCTCTATACCTTCTGTATAATCGTTTTGTAAAAGAAATCATGTAAGTCTATCATACCATGATCTAGGGGCTTGTTTAAGGCCATATAGAGCCCTGGTATGTTTAAAAACATTATTAGGATGTTTTGGGTCTATAAAACCAGGGTCTATTCGACAAACACTTATTCTTGAACAAAACCATT
Source organism: Viscum album (assembly GCA_963277665.1). Lineage (NCBI taxonomy): Eukaryota > Viridiplantae > Streptophyta > Magnoliopsida > Santalales > Viscaceae > Viscum > Viscum album. Next base: position 345,975,290 of record OY728134.1, on the reverse strand, counting down.
TAGAAAAGAACATTTAACATCCATTTTAAATAGTTTAAAATTAAAGTATGTTGCAAAGGCTAATAGAATACGAATAGATTCAAGTATAGCTACTGGAGCATATTTTTCTTCGTAGTCCATTCCCTCTTGTTGATTATAGTCCTTAGAAACAAGTCTTGCTTTATTTTATAAAATGATTCCATTTTCATTACATTTGTTTCTTAAAACACATTTTACCCCAATTAGAGTTGTTTATTTAGGTCTTTCAACTAATGTCCAGACTTGATTCCTTTCAAATTATTTTTGTTCATCTTGCATTGCTTTAATCCAATATTCATCACCTAAGGTCTCACTTGGAAGTTTAGGTTATAATTGGGAAATAAAAGAAAGATGTTCTATTTCATTTCTTAAGGAATTTCTGGTCCTTACAGGTTGATTTACATCACCAATGATATTATCACTAGGAGGATTCCTAAGAAACAATTGATTAGGGTTTGGTAAAACCTGTTCATCAACATATAGTAGAAATTATTCTGAGGTATATGTTTTAGAAGTATCATTTTTAACATTTTCTTTATCAGAAGGATCTTCTAAGAATAGTTGATAATTAGTTTTTGAAAACACATCCGAGGATGTAGGTTGGGATCGTTTAAAAACAAAAGGATCAGTTTCATCAAATTTTACATGTACTGTTTCCTCAACAGTATAAGTGTTTTTATTGAAAACTCTATAAGCCTTAGAAGTTTTAGAGTAGCCTAAGAAAATTCCTTCATCAGATTTTGGTGCAAATTTGTGTAGACTAACTTTAGTATTCAGAATGAATACTTTTCACCCAAAAACATTGAAGTATGAAACTTTAGGTTTTCGGTCAGTCCATAATTCATAAGGTGTTTTATTAAGAAATGGTCTAGATAAAACACGATTAAAGTATAACAAGCAGTACTCACAGCTTCGACCCAAAATTTCTTAGCAATTGAGTATTCACACAACATGGTTCTTGTCATTTCTTGAAGAATACGATTTTTTCTCCCAACAACACCATTTTGATGAGGTGTTCTTGGAGCTGAGAAATTGTGAGTAATACCTTTCTTACTACAAAAAGTTTCAATGTCTGAATTTTGAAATTCACCACCATGATCACTATGAATAGTTATCAATGGTAGGTTTTTCTCATTTTTAACTTGGGCTCTAAAGCTTTTGAAATAAGAAAAGGCTTCATATTTCTTCGTTAGAAAATAGACCCATGTAAATCTAGTGAAGTCATCAATAAAAATGCATAGTATTTGCCTCCAATTATTCCAGTTTGTGAAGGACCAAAAAGATCCATATGAACTAGCTGTAATGCATTAGAATTTGAAATATAATTGATTGATTTAAAGCTTGTTTCATGTTTCTTACCAAATTGACAAGGATCAAAAAATTTTGAAGAATCATATCTAAGATTATTTAGTCCCTTCAAAAGTGTTTTCGTTGAATGTTTACAAAGATTTCTCAGGTTGTAGTGTTCTAGTCTTCTATGTCATAGCCATGATTGGTATTATATTGCACTTAACCATGGTAAATTTTGGCTCTGAAGGTCTTCTAAGTTAATAGTGTATACATTCTCTTGCCAATGGGTAGATAGAATGAACTCATCCTTGGAGTTGTGAACTAGGCACTTATCATTTCTGAAATTCACAAGGTAACCTTCATCACATAATTTACTTATACTGATGAGATTGTTCTTAAGAACTTTAACAAAAAAAAGATTTGAAATAAGAACTTTTCCAAGAAAAAAAATATTACATATTCCAATAATTTTCCATTGAGCATTATCTCCGAAGGTATCCTTTACACCTTTTGTTTTAATGATCTTTTCAAGGAAATATTTGTTTCCCGTCATGTGTCAATAACAACCACTATCCATGTACCAAATGTTATTGTTGGTACAATTCTTGTTTTCCTGAAAAATAAGAAATTAGTTTTTCAGAATCCAAACTTGTTTGGATCCAGAATGGATAGATAATAGAATTTTAGGAATCCGCATTTGTTTTGCAGAATGGGCTTTATAAAATCCTAAAGATTGTGTTCTATTAATACAAAAATCTCGTTTCCAGTGTCCTCCACATTGACACTTAGAGAAAAAAGGGGTATTTTGAGTAACAAAATAGTTATTACTAAACAACGGTTTAGAATCAGTATAACCAATACCAAAACAATTCCTCAAAGGTCTATTTTGAGAATACATTTTATCAAAGTTTTCCTTTCCATAAGTAATGTTTGAAAAATATTTTTTCAAGGAAAACTTTACTGACTTTAGTTTCAAAACTAAGTTCTTATCCTCCAAAACATTTTATTTTGAACTAGAGTTAGGCTCTAGAACATTTTTCTTTGAAATTACATTTTTAAGATCCTTAGAAAGTCTATCCTTATCAGATTTGACTTTCTCAAGGGTTTTAAAATACTTTCAAAATCAGAAGTTTTCATATCAAGATCATTAGAATGATCTGATACTTCTTTGGTTAAAATAGAAATTATAGATTTTTATTTATCAAGATTTTTCTTGAGCTTAGAATTTTCATTATCGAGTAATTTAAAAAACCTAGACACTTATTCAAAAGAAGGTAAAGTATTATCTTATGATGACGAAGACTCATCATTTAGAGATTCATAATATTTATTATTAGTATAATTTTCATTTAAGGAAAAAATTTTAATAGCTTCAGCATTGTCTACCTTAGCCATGAGACAATGATCTTCAATGGGTAATCTGGCTATGAGTCCAACATTCCTTTGTCCGGATGACTCATATTCTGAAGAACTATCTGATGAATCACTACCACTTTCACTCCAAGTATCATTTGCTTTTAATAATTTCTTTGTCTTTTTCTTGTAATAATTTTTCTTATTTCTTTCAGAATGTTTCTCCTTTATATATTTTATCTTTAGTAAAGGAAAATCAGGTATTATATGTCCTACTTTCTTACATTCAGGAAAAGTTAACTCTGAATCATTCTTATCCTTCCTATCATTCTTTCTAAATATGTATTGGAAGTCTTTCTTTCCTACAATCTTGACCATCCTTCAAGCGAGATTGGTTAACTCATTATCTGAAAGACCACAATCACTTGAATCGGACATAACAACTTGTTTAGCATTGGATCTTGTTATCATTTTAGCTGTTTTAGCTTTAGATGTAAAAGCTACACTTCCATTTCCATTTTTCTTCTTGTTGAAATATGCATCTCTTTTCTTTCTTGTCTCATGGTGTAGAAGAGTTCCAAAAAGTTCATCAAGAGTAATCTGGGAAACTTTTCTATTTTCACCAATAGCTGTCCTTTTTGACTCCCATTCATTCAGCACTATATCAATAATCTTATCTACAAGAGCTTCATAATCAAGAGCTTTTTCTCCCATAGATTATAATCTGTTGACGATTTTCATAAATCTTTTTTTCACTTTACATTCTCCATAAGGAAAAATAAATCCATGATACTCTACTCGAAGCATTTCTCTTCTTGTTTCTATAACCTTGGATGTACCAAAATGTGTGACTTCCAATTTCTTCCAAATACAGTTGGCTGCTTCACAAGAAGATATCTGGCTGTATATATTCCTTGTCATATAACATAGAAAAGTATTGCGTACATTGTAATTAAATTGCTATTCTTTCTTCTCTTGATTAGTGAAAGTACTAACTTCTTTGTCTGGAATTTTGTATCCTCCAGTAAGCATAATAAAATTGTCTACACCAGTATTGATAACGAATGTCTTCATTCGATCTCTCTAGTACTCATAATCATTCCCATAAAAGATAGGTGGTCTAGAAGGATTTAGATTTTCAATTGACCCAATATTTATTCCTTCCATCTTAATAAAACAAAATCTTTTCCACTCCACACGTTAGTGTAGTAAATTAGTAAATAGTTGAAACAGAAATTTTGAATCAATAGAACTATTAATAAAAATCAGTGGAAACCTGCTCTGATACCAATTGTTGGATCGAATATGTAAATATATATGTATATTAGATGGAAAAATACAAGAGGGGGGTTAATTTTAAGTTTAAAAACATTCTGTTTAAACACTTAAGAAATTAGTTTAAATGATCTTCAACTAATACAAACAACCGCAATTGGATTTAATATAAAGGTATGATCCTATGTAATACTATAAGGAAAGTAAATCAATTGTATTCAAGATGAATACAATAATCAGAGTAATAAAATAGTGAAGGAATATACTATAAAGCGTATAGAATCAATTGATACAATATGTAACAGTATGATTGTAATTGAAACAATTACAAATGAATATGAAATGAAGAAAGGAAAACAATACAATTACTTTCCTTAAAACAAACAGCAGTAGAAATGTAAAAGTATGAAAATTATTTTGACCCAAAGAGAAGGGATATCCTTTCACCTAGGATAACAGGTCCGTCTTACCAACACCTTAGTAATCCCTCGATACGATGATTGGTACGTCTATCTTGCTATCCCTGCAAGCCCTTGATACGATGATCGGTACGTCTATCTTATTATCCCCAAAATCCATCAATTTTGTAGGTAATCGACACCTCTGTCTTTCAATCACTTGAAATCCCTCGATACGATCATCGGTAGAACCATCTTCCTATCCCCGACAGACCTCGATCGTTATCGCTTGATCAGAAGTATAAAGAAAAATAAAGCACTTATAGAAATACAAAAACTAAGAATGATCCATTCACGTTTTGTAATCTTAAGGCTTTCACACTAGGAAAGAGAGAAGTTATAGTATATCTCTCTAGAACATGATATAGCAAAGTCTAACACCCATGTAACTTCTTGACTTCAAATGAACTCCTATTTATAGGCCTCAGGTTCCAACAGTCATATTTCCTCCAATGGTCATATTTATTTGAAAAACTTGGAGGGACTTGGACACCTGGCATTATAACGGTCATATTGAAACAGAAAACACGACATCATTTTGATTAGTTTATAACTAACTCCATGACATCGTTTTGGATAAAACAAAATATATATGAAGATGATAAACATGAGTACGATTAATATGAAACATGTGTTTTTGACTAAGTACCAAAACAAGCAAGTTTTGAATGTAAAGTATCAGTACTATAAGTATTACTGTGTAATGTTTTGAAACGATACAAAGTGAGTAGATTTTTAAGCCTTAGTATGATTAACAGATTCAATACAATTTCTAGTCAGTATGAAAATTATAGTCTGTACGATCAGTATGGTCAGTACGATAAGCATGGTCAGTACGATAAGCATTGTCAGTACGATCAGCATGTCAGTACGATCATCATGGTCAGTATGATCAGCATGTTAAGTATGATCAGCATGGTCAGTACGATCACCATGGTCAGTACGATAAACATGGTCAGTATGATCATCATGATCAGTACGATAAACATGGTCAGTACGATCAACATGATCAGTACGATAAGCATGGTAAAAGACATTTGTGATTTCCAAAACAATATATAAAAGTCAAAAGATAACTTTTTACTCAACAACATGTACCTGAAAAGAACTATTGAATATATTAATTTGTCTTTGTAAAATTTAAATAAAATGAATTTGATAGATAGAAGTATTATGTATATGAATATAGGTTATTCAATTATAACATCATTTCAATAGTTCCTTGGGTAATCATATTTAATGAGAAATTTAAATAATGATAGTTGATTAGAATATCATATAGAAAAAAAATATAGATGTTCTAATAGATTCATATCAGATTTAGAGAAGAAATTACTCTGTATAATCCTCTCAATGTCGTGTTTGGCTATTCCAAGAGTGTCTACCCCTATATATGACACTTTTTTTTATTAAAGTACCACTTGTAAATCTCAAATCCTCTGAAGTTAGCATTTTTAATCACTTCATCTGAAAAATTATTCTCAATACCTGTTGTTTTCTATAACCAAATCATTATAATTATATGGTTTCCTTGTAATTTAATAGATCATTTTATACCAATTGGTCCATATTTAATCACAATTTAAATATATGTGTGTCAATGAGGGATCCGTTATAATTTAGTAAATATAAACATTAATACAATTTGATATTAGAATAACAGAATTGTGATCTACTGTTATTTTCTTTATCATTCAAATCATGATTTTTCATTATTCATTTAATGTAGCTTGAATCACAAGGCACAATAAACCTTTTCGTTTAATTTTATAAAACACTTTTCCTAGAAAATTTCTTCTAATGAGATCATTGATTTAATATCATGTACCAATTCACCCTCGTAATTTAATCTAATGTTAGGTGGTTTAATATCATATAACACATCAGAATCAACACTGACCCCATGTGAAAATCCCTACATTGAACAATTATCATCATAAGTAATACATTGAATTTTGGAATGATTCATACACGATCCCTTTTGTACTAAGATAAATCAAATAAGAGGCATGAATAAATCCTATGTAAGATTCAAAAAGACTAGGTATATTCTCAAACAAGAGCTGCCTAATATATTGTGATCCACTTTTTGAGCGACTTAATATCCCAAGTGGTACTTATTTATTAATTTAATCCCATGTTTGGTGTTACCCGTTAATATATAATATAACTCATATCAAATTTAATTAAACTAAAGAGACCCAAACTAAACATGAAATAAATAATTCATTGATCTCATTAAAAAAATTACATATCTCACAAACAACAACAAAACCAATGGTGCGAATTTTTTAGTTTCATATCTATTATCTATATAAACATAATATTTTCTAACACCTAAAATTATTTATCCATAATCTTTCCCCTCTAAACCATTTATAGACATTGTATATAATATAATCATTATCATATCCCATGAAAATTAAACATAAGATATGGGTGATCTAAGACACTCATAATGTGAAAAACATGTAATAGCAAGAAGGAGAACATCAGGAAGAAAAAAAATATCATACTAAAAGATTAAAAATTATCATAAGATAATCATGAATCCTGGTGATGAAACAATGGGTAAAATGATCATGATAGATCATTAAGGACATAGAATGGCTGAAAACACATCTAAATAACTATAAAATAAAATATCAAGACATAAAAATGTCAAATATAATAAATATATGTTATAGTATATAAAATATGTAATTTCATGGATATTAATTACATATTAAAAATGTTTCAAGACAAGATATTAAATATGGAATGGGGGACAACCATAAAAATAATATAAATCATTATGGTAACCCCCATTATGCTCACACAAATGTGAAAAATAGAATTATGATAACAACTGAAAATGTCATTAATAACATCATGAATAGACATGTGTGAGAAAATTAATTATATCCACAATTTTCTATCTCATGATATATAATCTTAATCTATTTCATTTTAGGTTAATTAGACCCCCCCATATTTTTTGTTATATTTTTTTCTCCACTAAAAACTGGTCATAAAAAATATTATTGATCCCATAGAAATAAAAATTGTTTTCATGAACATCAAAATGAATATCATAAATATCTTATAATGAAACCATGCAAAAAATGTTTAAATTCAGAAAACATCTAAATTGTACAAAATAAAATAATTAATTAAACCTCTTCATAAAGAACACTTCATAACCTAAAATAATCACATAATAAAAGAAATTATTGGATGGAAATTAAAACATGACCCCCTTGGAGATAATTCATTTTAGGATAATTATATACAAATCATCAAATGTAATTTTTGGAAATAGTATGTTTTAATCCTTGTAAAATTATAAGTTATATGTTTCTTTGAAAAAATTCTTTTTTTATTATGATTAAAGAAACCCTTTCATTGAAATCGATTTCATTAAAAACTATTTCCCCTATAAATAAATAAATATCGTAATTTAATATTGATAATTATATAGGTATAGTAATATTTAAATCCTAAAGATATATTATAACTCATTTGAATAAATTTATTTTACCATGTCCCTTACCTTTAACATATACTTCAATAGATGTTCATTAATGTCGCATATCCAATAGATGAAAATATTAGTAGACTATTTAAAATAAATATTTCTATATATTTACATTAATAATCATCATTAATAATAAGTCACTCCATCAATTATATTGTTATAATCCCTCTTCAATAGTTGGTTATAATATTGTAGGTTGTTTGGAATATGCTCTGTAGAAGTGGTGGAAATCAGGAATTTTCTGATAATATAATAACTTCCTTAACATTAAAGTAAATTAAATTTATTTTTAATAAATAATTATGATGTTATAATTCCTTTATATGGATTTTCTGTCAGGTTTCATGAAGAAAAAAATAGAGATGAACTAGTGATGGGTTATTTATTGATATCATGGGATTATGTTACATTGATCATTACATCATTTTGTTATCAAAGTGAAAAAATATTAATGATATATATATTACATATATATATATAATATTAGTTTATGATATATACTAAAACTATATGTGTTTTGAAGAAATGGAAAATGAAACACATTTATTCATGGAGGTAGTTGTCCGCACAATGCATGTATTATATAATGAAAATAGGGATAGAGGATAATTATTTAACTATCATTTTAATATACTAAATTTGTGTTAATTATATATATAATATATTATTTAATGTATTTATTTTTAATGAGATGTATTTATATTTGTTTATATGATTTTGGATTCATTTTTATAGAACGCAAATTTATAATTGTAAGTAGAAATCATTCTCAAGTCTTTAGGTGACATTATTAGTGGCCTGAGAATTTATTAGGAAAGCTTATGGTTTGGGAAATTTTCAACAAAAATGTTTATATATTAAAATATTTTAAAATTTATTTACTGATTTGATTCATATTTGTAGGGAACTGTTTTTCAAAACATGTGATCTAACCATTCGATGAGATTTTAATTGTTCTAAAATTTCTTGGTGACAAAAACTAGCCTAAAGGGTTCCATTCATCATCAAATGAACTCATATATTGATTTATACAGTTCTCTAAGGAATATTTTTAAGATATTTAATTTCCATACATAGATACAAATGAAATTTAAAGTGTTTGACCCCTAAAATACATGGTTGGGACCACATTCTTAATTTTCATCATTGATATCCGAAGTTTCTATTAAATTAAACCATATATTAGATTCTTTATATCCATATCTATGTGATTTCAGGTGGGTTTATAATTTTTTATTGGTATTTTTTGGTGGAATGGAATTAATATTTCAGATATATGATATTTTGTAAGATTTATCATGCCAATAAACCCATTTTAGGTGAGTTTTGATTAATTTATCTTTCATTGGACAAGGAAGGATCTCGAATTAATCAAATAATTCCTTTATAAAATAAATTTTTCTAGCCTATTGAATCTATTCTTCATTTTATATTACTACTTTATATTGAAATTATTTTCTATGTGGTTTTCATGAAAATTTTGATTAATGAATTTTTTAATGAAATATTGGTTTCATACATATTCATAAAGTAAATGCATTGTTGGTGATGACTTCAAAGGAAATATTTTTTTTAATGATTTTATTTGTATGAGGTCTTAATTGAAATTTTCAATGTTCTCAATGGCTACTAGAAATGAACTAGGATAATTTTGACCATGTAATAGATTCTTTGATGATATATCATGACCCACATGCATTGGGATGTCATTCGACATGAATGGGGGAGTGTGTGTATGTGAGAACATTAATGATTATAAAAAAAATTATAATTGTTTAATGGATTATAATTTTTTAAATTTATACATACCATTGGTTATAATGTTATTGGAAATAATTTTCATAAATTATTATCATTATTATGACAACCATTTACAATACTTATATTTCTCTATCCTATTTTATATTTAAATGAGATTCCCTATTTCTTAATATAGTTGAATGTGAGAAAGGCCTCTAAATGATATATTGGGTTGCTATTGTCAGTCTAGAATATAAATCCATGTTCCTAATAATGATTTTGTTATGTCATTATAAGAAGATATGTTTCATACATCACTAGTGTTGAACCTTGATTGATGGTGTTTTAGTTATAAGAGGTGGAATTGGGAGTTGTTACTTTAATGTTCTAGAGTGATGAAACATTGGTTCTAGATTCATTAAACATTGGATATTTATTTTTTATTTTACAATTTATCATTGCCACTGTAATGTTGGACTATTATTTTATTATTAGTGTTTTATTTTTTCTATGAATCATTTATAGATATTTATTTGGAATATTTATATTAGTATAGATTTTGATGATTATGTGTATAAATGTTTAGGGTAGATAATTACAAATTTTTTGTCTGTGTGCCTAAACCATTAAAATTTATTTGAAGAAATTCATGAATGATGAATATAACCCATGTTTAGTAGAACAATTGATTGGGATAAACCCAATCCTTTTGGTGGGGATGTTAAAAATATTATATGTATGGCCAATCCTTTGTGTTGAGATTCTAACAAGAAGATAATAAATGATGGGACATGAAATGTGTATCATAAACATATATATCTTCCATTTATGATGAACATCATGGTATTAGGGTAGTCTTAGTATAAAAGAATCATTGAAAAATTATATGTGTTTTTTCAACTCATCATCTTGAGTTTCAACAATGAGTGATACAAATCGTGATTTACTAAAGATACCTCTAAGAAGGCCTTCATTAAAAAATGATTTTTTTGTTTTTATATTGTGATATTCATATTTTTTACAGATATATATAATATAAACCTGAAAATATGAATAGTAAAATGACAAAATTCATGACTTCTAAAATGGATTTTATAAAAAAACTAGAAAGTAAAATAAGAAAACAATTAGAGTAACAATTTAGAATGTAGTCACACCCACCCACATGTGAACTAGGATTTTGTTTTGGTTATTTTCAAGACATTTAGAATGTTCATAGGGAACCTAAAAATAATGATCCATATCATATAAATTACTAGGATGAAATTATAAAGTAGAACACACAAATGTTTTGTTGTGATTCTAGAACTGAGAATGAAGTGGTATGGTTATGATAAAAGATAAATATTTTATTACTTCATGTGACCACTAGATAATGTTGGGGTCAAGAAATAAACCTCTAAGATAGATTACCTAGAACTCGAAACAAAAACATGGTTGTTCAATGTAATTTTTTTCATGATCTACCATTTAAGGTATTTTTGGAACTATGGAAAAGTAAATTATTTCCATAATCCATGCAAATAGTGACGATGGAAGACTTATATCAACTAGAATAAGGAAGGATGTTTGTGACTTCATATGATTCTAAATTTAAAAAAATGGTTAACATTGCACTAAAGGATGTAACTATCAAGAGACTGAATTAATAAATCATTGATGTCAGACTCGGACCCATTGATCACTCAAAAATTGTTGTATTTGATATTTATCAATATATATAAAAATAGTAAAAATGGAACTTGTTGTGGAGTAATATATTATATGAAATTAGAGTGGAGGGGAAAACTTTTTCCATCTAATTGCTACTATGAATTTTTTCTCTGTGGAAAAAGGTAAGAGGTAGGATTACATGTATGGTATAAAAGATATATAAAACCAATCCATATGATTAATATGTTATCAACCATTTCAATGAAATGAACCAGGTTTCTTATAGTGAGGAGTGATTGTTCATATAATGAATGAATGCCCAACACCAGTAAGTGATTCCCACCACTATGCCCTATTGGAAAATTTGATTTTTTAGACTAGACCCTCTTCCCTTCACAATAGGTTTGGTGTGAGTTGCGTGCCAAGCTGTGGGAAGGGTATTTTTGACAGGCTTATAAGCTCTTCACAAATACCCAATGGTGTTTTTTAGTGTTTGCGATGAGGAATATCTCTAGTCATAAATACCTTTTTAATCACCACACCTAATTAATAAGGTGTTTAGAAATTGTTAAGGGACCCTTTGTAGATACAAATATTTCTTATGGGAATCCCAATGAAAATCATACCATAATAAATAATCTATCATATATAAACCCATATATGTTTTTTCTCATTCCACTCATTTCTCTACAAATATCTCCCTCTATACATAATTGTTTCCCTCAAAAACATTTAAATATCAATATTCTAAATCTAGGAAATATTCATGGCTTATATGCTCTGAAAGGTTTAGTTTTAATGTATTTATCAATTTATTTTATTATTTTTTTGCAAATTCATTTTTATTTCTGTAGTTATAATTATTGTTAATTAGTTCCAATTAAATTAAATTAGAATTAGATAATTTTATTTATCATTATTTATTTTTATAAATAATTAAGTGTTATTACTATTAATTTGTATTAATTAATAGATGTTATATTCATTATTACTAATTAGTATTAATTAGTATTAATAAGGAAAATTATTAATAAGCATCTCTAATTCATGATAATAAGTAATAAACAACGATAATTATTAATAAATTGAATTAAATATTTAAAAATATTAGTAAATAGTAATAATTAGTGATATTTTGAAACAACTAGTGGTGACTAGAAGAAATATGTAATAATTAGTAATAATTAGAAAAAATTAATAAAAATTAGTGTTATTCTGTAATAAATTTTAATAATTAGTAATAATATTTAATAAATTGTAATAATTAGTAATAATTGTTAATTAATTGTAATAATTGGTAATAAATTGTAATAATTAGTATTACATTCTAATAATTAGTAATAAATTTAAATAATTAGTAATAATTAGTAATAATAAAAAATAATTAACAATAATTAGTTATAATTAGAAATAATTATCAATAAATAGTAAAAAATTGTAAAAAATTGTAATAATTAGTAATAAATTATAATAGTAATTAAGAAATTGTAATAATTAGGTATAAATTGAAATAATTATTAATAAATTGTAATAACTAGAAATAAACGATACTAACTGGTAATAAATTGTAATAATTAGTAATAAATTGTAACACATAGTAATAATTATCAAATATTAGTAATAAATTTTAATAATTAGTAAAAAATTGTAAAAATTGGAAATATATTATAATACTAAGTAATAAATATGAATCATTTGCAATAAAAAGGAAAAAATTGAAATAATTACCAATAGTTATTAATAATTAACAATAAATATTAATAATTAGAAATAATTAGTAATGATTAGAAATAATTAACAATAATTAAAAACAATTCATTATAATTAACAATAATTAGTAACAATTAAGAATAATTAAGATTAATTAGAAATAATTAAAATAGTTATGACTAAATATCAACAAATATGAATGAATTGTAATAATTATGAATAATTTGTAATAAATTTTAATAACTAGTACTTATTAGTATTAAATTGCAATACTTTGTAATAATTAGTAACAATAAGTAATAAATTGTAATAATTAGTAATAAATTGAAATAATTAGTAACAAATTGGCATAATTAGTAATAATTAGTAATAAATTTACTAATATGTAATAATTAGCGGTAATTAGAAATAAATTGCACTACCTAGAAATTTATTTTTTATAATAAGTAATAAATATTAATAATCTGTAATAAATTGTAATAATTTGTAATATATTGTAATTATTAGTAAAAAATTGTTTATATTACTAATAAATTATAATATTTAGAATTAATTTATAATAATTAGTGATAATTAATTTTAATTTTTAATAATTAATAATAAATAGAAATAATTATAGATAAATTGGGTTAGTTACAATAATTAGTAATAATTACAAATGATTAGCATGAATTGGTAGTTCTTAAAAAATAGAATAAATAACAATAATTATTAACAATTAGAAATAATTAGTAATGATTAGAAATAATTCTAAATAGTTAGCAATAATTTGGAATAAATATAAATATATATGAATAAATTGTAATAATTAAAAATAAATTACAATAATTAAGAAAAATTAGTAATGAAATTAATAATTTGATATAATTTTTAATAAATTGTAATAATGAATAATAACTATCAATAATTTACAACAATTCATTATAATTTGAGATAATTATTAATAATTATTAATAAATAAGAATAATTTGTAATAATTGGTGATAAATATGAATAATTAGTAATAATTATAAATAAATATAAATAATTAGTTATAAATATTATTAATTATCAATAATTAGGAATAATTAGTTATAATTAGAAATAATTTGTAACAATTAGCAATAATTAGTAATAAATATCAATAATTAAGACTAACTATCAATAATTAGAACAAATATCAATAATTAGAAATTAACAACCATAATTAGTAATAAAAATAAATAATTAAAAATAAATAATAAATATTAAGAATAAATATAAATAATTAGAATAATTAGAAACAATTAAAAAAATTATCAATAATTGGATTAATTAGTACTAATTAGGATAAATAGAATAAATCATCAAAATTAAAAATAGCGAAATAAATTGATAATAAATTATCATAATTTCCTACAGATTGGCAGAAAATATTTTTCCCAAAAACTCATTTCGTAAATATTTATACCAAATATTACACTATGCCAAATATTCTTCCATATGTGGATATCTATTTTCTTATACATGTGAATGGAGAGTAGGGAAGAATCACCAAAGTGCTCTTTATTCTCGTCCATAAGAAAATGTATATCCTAAAGTCTGAGAAGATTTTATATAACGATTTCAATTAGGGAAACTAGAAAAGAGATAATTAATTTGGTAAAAAAGGTACCACCAAGCCACTAAAAATTGTGATTCTTGTGAATCATGTTAATTACTATAAAGTATCTATAATTATTAATATTTTGTGGTAATTAATATGAATAATTATAAATTAGTGTAGATTAAAATAAATTTTAAATCAAATACTATAAATAACTATGAAATAATATAAATTATCACAAATTTCTAGAAAATTGAATTTCTTTTTCTTTTCATTTTTTGATAGTGGTTTACTAATATAAAATTATTTAGAAAAATCAATATTTTATATCTTTTAGAGAAAAATGTATCTATTAAGTCGAAAAAGGTCATTATTTGATGATCCTGGTTATAGAAATTAGTGTAATAATCCAAATGGTTCACATTTAATTATAGTATATATTGTGTGTGTGGAATATTTAATATCATTTTAATTATAAAAACAAAAATTTGTTTTTCAAGGGACAATTAACTATCCTTGTAAAAAAATTTCATTGTAGATGTTTTGCACATTTGACAATAATGGGGGTCATTTATATATATTTTGTTTTCAACTAGATTATGGTTTTTTTATTCAACAAGTTGAATGCAGTTCTGGTAAAGATACAAACAATTTTGTTCTAGATCCATCATGTTTTTAAAATATAGTACAAGATGTGGTAGGAAAATATTTTCAAAAAACTGAATAAGGATTATATTGATTTAACTCCTGAGCTAGAAACAACTGAATTTTATGAGTTATTGAGGTCCGTTGTGGATGCCTTATATCCTAGTTATGAGAAAATAATTTTATGTGGTTGAAAAATTTATTTCTATTATATCTGATAATGAAATGTCAAATAGCTATTTTGATCAGATATTCTATTTGGATAAAAAAATATTACTGAAGGTAATGTGTTTCCTATAAATTTCTATGAGAGAAATAAGTATGTTTATAATTTGGGTATTCATTGTTCGAAGATTCATTCATGTTCAAATGATTACATCTTATTTTATAGTGAAATTTGAGTAGATGGTTAGTTTTCCTGCATGTGGACAATCGTGGAATAAATAGGCTCTAATAGTAATGTCTAGATTGATTCCTATAAAATAGTTGATATATTTCCCTCTCACACCTATATTGAAATAATTATTTATGTCTTAGAACCTAGTGAAATTTATTTCAGGCCATAAAACACATATTTCAACTAGTAGAAGCTTAAAACATTTATATGCTTGTTATTCAAGGAAAAAATTTGACCATGGGCATATGTATTTTTGTTTAGAATTTCGAAAAGATTGATTTGGAATTTATACGGTTAGTTTCATTCCATTTTTTTCTTACAGTAGAATGTATTCATGTGGGCCTGACCATATAACTCTATATAGTTTACCTCTGTGTATGTTTATGAAAGAGCCATATAATATTTTGAAATTATTAATTCAAATGCATTTCAAAAATAATATTGATGTTTATTTGAAACCATTCATTGATGATCTAAATTAATTATTGAGTAACTACGTTAGAACATATGATATACTTGAGAAACAAAATATCCTACTAAAAGATGCATTGATGTGGAGAATTAGTGACCACCCAACATATGGAATGTTATATGCATGGAGTACAGAAGGTCCAAATATCATATTCATTTTGTTTTGGAGAAAGAAAATAATTAATGCTCATCAATAGAAAAAATCTTGTTTTTTTACATTTAATGTAGGTTTTTCAAACTGATCATCCTTTTTTGAGAAACAAATAACATTTAAGAAAGTGAAAAATTGAAATATATGGATATAGAACATTGATATAATGTATAGAGTAAAAATTAATTTTCTCTTCAATACCTACAATCACATTTAAACCAAAAATAAATCAATAGTAAATTGATGGATTTGTGAAAACATAATTGGATAAAACAGAAAATTTATTGGGATTCTCCATATTAGTATGATTGTTGTTCGGTTACATGTTAGATGTCCTGTATATTGAGAAGAACTATTTTGATCATTTATTTAATAATGTTTTGGATAGACCAGGTAAGAAAAAAATAATGTAAAAGATTTATTAGATCTTGCACAAATATACAGATAAGTAAAACTTCAATTATATGAAAATGTTTGATCATAAATGTTATTGAATCCAAAATCAGAATTTTTACAATCCAAAGATAATCGCTTATTATTTTGAAGGTGGATTGATGTTTTGATACTTCCATATGGTTTGGTTTCCAATTTAGGAGAGTGTGCCATAAATGGTCATATAAATAGATTACAACACCATTATTTTTATATTGTAATGTTAACACTTTTACAAATAAGATTAACGTGATTTTAAGATTTTATGATTTGAGAAGCTATATCCTGAATATCATATTTTTTCCAAGGCATTTCTGTAGTGAAAACTGACTATGATGGACAAAGAATACTATGAGAAGGTGTTTTAATTTTATATAATTTATAAAAAAATTCCCGCCAACATTCTTTGACTCAATAGAACATTTTTTATTACATTTACCACATGAAGGAAAATATGAAGGTCTGGTATAGTTCTAATAAATGTACCCATTTGATTGTTACATGTAAAAATTGAAGAAAAAACAACCTAACAAAGAATCAGTTGAAATATCAATTGCATAATCTTATTTTCCTGGGGATTTTTTTCCTATAATCATTATTTTCAATATGAATATCCCATAAAATAGAACTAAATGGGGCGTAATGATGCAAATATTGAGGGTGAATTGTGAATCCAATTATCAGTTTTTAATCAGGCCAATCTTTCAATTAGTGGATAATATTAACGATGGATTTTAGATAATGAAAATCACAAGGATCATTAATAAATTATGCTCAACTATGAATAAATGACACCATTTATACTATGAGTTCTCCTATATCTAATTCTATAATCATTGTTATAGTAAATTAATATTATTTTATTTTTAGGTTATATGATAATCATATCAAGAAGAACCTTCCACAAATTACAAGACATCCTCTTGAAGGAAATCCGCAATATAATTTTTCCTAATTGAGTAAAAAACTTGTAACATAAATTATTTAGTTTTTAAAATATTAAATCAATTTATTACCTATTTTATTAAAAATTGTTTTAAAAAATTTAATGTATCTATACATGATGATAAAAATGATAATAGATTGTGTTTATTGAGTATCCCACCATCCAAAATGGTTAAAGCTTATAATGCATATCTGGTGAATGATTTTAGGTTTCATATATGTGCACATGGGGAATCAAAAATACAAAGAATAGTGGTGTTTTCTTGATAGGACATCATCATAGGGAAACTAATGTTCACATTTATGGAATGCTGGAAGAAATTATTGAACGGTGTTATATGGGAACAAATTACATAATGATGTTTAAATGTTAGTCATTGGATACTGAGAGATGCTTGTGTTCATCTGAACCATGGAATATTTGATGTTAAATATAAAATACTTATTTCATTTAATAAATATTTTTTATCTTCCCGTTAGGAATATCAAATTAATTATGGAAATTAATATGTGACTTCATGATATTTGGGTGATTGTTGTAGCATAATAAAAATTAAATCTCGGGAAAACCAAATTAATAAATTTGAATGTTGTTCCACTGAAGATGAAGGAATTGAAATTTTCACAAGACTACCCCAAATACATCATTTCCAAAAAAAAGACACAAATATAGTAGATGAAACCCCATAGTTAAGGGCTGATAGTGACAATTATGTTAAAGATGTTACAAAATAGTTTGAAATGACAAGAGAAGATAAAATTAAAACTCATATGGAAATTGAGGATGATACGAAAAAATATAAAAAAATTGATATCATCAAAATTGATGATGATGATGAAGATGAACATTGACAAAGTTAATTATTGATTATAATCATATATAATATATATCTAAACATAATGGTTTTTTTCAGATATTTTAACACTGTAATCATTTTGGGATTCAAAAGGATGATGATAAATTTCATTAGTTATTGGAGGCTGATATACAATTTGGCGAGCAAGTTGTTTGATCATCTGACCCTCAAACTGATAGCAATTTCGGTAGTACTTAGAGGGGGTGTGGTCTAGTGAAATTAATGATTCCAGGCCCTATCCCTGTGTGACATCCACATCTTTTCTATGATCCCCACAGACAGAGATATGTTTATGTGTGTAATTTAGTTAGCTATCATTATATTATTTATATACTATTTGTTTGGTTATTTGTTATTTTTTTCTTATATTTTCACATATAGTTTTTTGATAGGGTAGCCCTATATAGGGAAATTATTTTTCTGAAGCATGTGTCACTTGGGATCAAATTCCTATTGATGTTCAACACCATATGTTTGATCATTGGATATTATGTAAAATAATAATATTTATTTTTATATTTTTTTAAATAATAACTTGATATTATAAATTATTTTTAGGTTTTATGGTATCCCATTGATGAGACCATGTATGGAGCTATTTGGAAGGCATGTGATGGGTTTTTACGTGAGTTTTACTGTCAATTGTTACACAATTTGTGAAGGAAATCAATGATTAAAGTATGATTGAATGTGTTTGATGATTCATGTCGCTCTAACTGAACTGATTACATTTCATCTCATAACTGGGGTTGATTATCTTCACACTGGTAGACATGTTGTTTTTATAGGAGATCATTGGTAGGTCAATAAAACCAGGGGAGATAGGAGGTGACACATCAAGACAATACTCGTATATTTACTACGCATAGGTAATATATGGTATGGACTTTTTTAATAATTTATATAACATTAAATATACACAATTTATTTTACATTCATATAGGTAGTCAAACATACTAGTATTATGGAATTTGACATTTATAGGAGGATATCAAGTTATACAATCACTTAAGAGATTAGCGGTGATCACCAACCTCAGATTGTGGTCATTATAATTTTTTATTTTGTTTTAAGATTATCTATATATAATATTTTAACTTGATTAATATTAAATTTCAATTTAATGAGACATATGAGACTATGAAATCTTATTTAATGACTTAGATTCAGACCAAAACTATTGATCAATCCAATTCCCACTTATTTTATGAGGCAATATAGATGCATGCATCCCATTACGCTTTTGAGAAAATCCAAGTTGTTGGTATTAGTTCTCGATTGAAGCCTAGATGTTATTATGGCACCACTATGATGTTAGTGTCCTACTCTAGAGGAGCTCATGGAGAGTCATCATAATCAAATGATATATTGAATCAAGGGAAGCTCTAAGCTTAGGGTTATATTTTAGAGAGTATGCATATGGTTCAGAAAGAGATATGTTAAGTGCAGAAATCGCAGTAGGAAGATTGCTGATGACAACGATCATATTATGAGGATGAGATGCATTGATTGTACTAGTAGTACCAAAAGATGATGGAGTAAATGTGACATATGGATTCTTGTATAGGGATGGAGTTCCCTCCAACAACTCCTCTAACTCCCCTAAAAGACCCCCCTTAGTAATGTATTTTTTATGATAAAACATTACAATGTTACATTTTTAATGATATTAACTATTTATATTTCTGTGTAGTACATTTTTTATATCGTTGTGAATATTGAATTAATTATTTTATATTGAATTTATTAATATTTTGTTACATTATTTAGTTTTTTGTTATTTTTATTATTTTAATATTAATTAAATATTAATTAGTAGTTATTTTTTTATTTTTATGAATATTGAGGATTTTATAATTTTATAACATTTTATTACATTAATAATAATAATAATATTATTTCCTTAATATAAACAATAATAATATTATTTTATTTCTAATATATATTTTTATAATAATTACAATAACATTATTCATAACATTATTTTATTATTTTATAAATTATTAATTTTACTAATATTAATATATTTATTTCATTAATATTAATATTATTTTATTATTTAATTATAATATTAATATTATTCAAATTATTAGTATTTGAATCAATATTATTATTTTCAAATATTAATTTAATATTATTATTATTATTATTCTAATCAATTTAATATTTAATATTTTAATCTATTTACGACGAGCCCTTTTTCTACGGGTTATCTCCCCGTCTTAAATAGTATCTATGATGGGCTGCTGCAATAAGATTTTTAAAAACCCTTGGTTTTAAAATTTGTAATTCACATATCTACAATGGGTCATTAGAGACAAGTTCCCATCATAAATGTCTTTTTGGGATGGGACCCTGTCACAAATATACCAATTTCTAGTTGTGATATAATTCTCAAGATTAATGTTCATTAACATATGAGGTTAATAATATGGACATTAATGAATCCAACTCAGTATTAATATTTTTATAAGGAATAATACCCTATGACACATTATCTCCCATAGACTCAGTTGAATCAAAAAACTACTAGGAACACAGCGGTGGTCTTTCCAACAACATAGTAGCTACATTGGTTTATTTATCAATAGTTATATGGAGAAGATTAGCCTCTAAAAACTGAATAGTCAATAACCTCCATGGATTGTGGTACTATCCTTATAAACTCAACTCCAATTCATCTCTGGAATTTTTATGGTTGAAATATAATATTTTATTTCTGGTTTTGTGGTTAAAAATTTAGATTCCATATAAAAATAATAGATCACACAATAATTATTATGACACAACATATACTGATGATGGGTAAAAGATACAATTCCACATTAAATTCTATTACCATAGATATAATTTTATTTTTAAAATTATTTTATTGTTTTAGTGATGATTTCTTATTCTAATCATTGGAATGGAATGAATAGTGGAATTTAGAAGCCTATATTGACATGAATACTCAACAATTGTAACTCATATCACTAGATTCCACAATTCATATATAAAATGGAAATTGGTATATAAATTCTTCTATAGTGGGGGAATTACTCTTTTTGTATTGAACTATATCATTTTTAGTCAATTGCAATAACCTTGGGAACTATGGATGAAACTAAAAATAGGGATTTAATACTAATAATGGATATATTACCATATGTCATTCTGAATTATTTCTCTAGCTACCACCTAATTTGGAAATTGAATATTCAGTCAATAAAATCATGTTAAAATACCAATTTTCATATCTTCATACAAAATGGTTCTGATAGTTATTTAGGAATTAATCAACCAGCAAGAGGAAATGGATGGTAAAATAATTAAATTACCTAGTACATTTCATTATTTTACACATGTTTTTTCATAAATATGGAAGAGTGTTTTCTTGGTTTATGTGTCAATCATCATTAATTGAATAATTTTATAGTCAAATATTAGTGCCCTCTTCATCAAACATTATATATATTAGATTCGTTAAAGATATCTATGTTATTCTTAATCGTTTACTTTTTTATCCAAATATCGTTAACTGAAATTCATAAAATTTGATATTCAAAAGTGTGATTATTGTATTAGTTATGTCAATTAGGAATATTTCATCACGATATTTATAATATTGAAATAAATAGTTTTTTCAAGGTCATGATGGGTTTTATAATCCATAAGTACATTTATTGATATTTTTGTATATGTTGATAATAATTTCTTATAATCTTGTAGTAAGAATGTCTATGAGGAACAGTTGGATACTTTACTGAGGAGTTTTTGGGATAATCATTTTTATAAACTTTTTTCTAAGATAGAATTATAGAAAATATAAGATTATTATTTCACACATTCCATTTATATGGTGAAAATATCAGTTGGCCATATCAAGAACAAACCAGTCATCTCCTATTATACAACAATTTTTTTTGAGATAATATATTTTCAATGATCAGAAAGCCATTATCATTAGTTTGTTCTATATTTATCATTATTTTATTCTCTCATGTATTATTTGAAAATGAGGTTTTCTCCACTCAAATTGAATCATGACCATCAAAATCTATTCAATAATATTACACTCATATAACATCGTCACCCATCCTTCGCGTTCTGGAATGAGGTTAGGCCTATCTGGTATATTTTTATATGTCTAATTGTGGTCACGATTGTGTTTTAATGTATATAGATAATGGTCCAACCTATGATTTCAGTTGGTCCGTAACACATTATAAAAACAACCCTATATGTGAATGATAATTTTCATTAATTATCCCTACATTTAGACCTAGTATCATTACATCTCCTGGGAAAATATCAGATTTTTCATTGATTATAAATGTTATAAATACATCTTCTCAAAAATAGTTCTAAACGTGAGGAAACTAAAATAGCTAGAGAAACTCTATATTATTGATTTTGACACAGTTTACACACTTCTAAAAGTTCATAATATAAAATATTAATGTACTTTGACATGTTATTGTGATGTGTTAATGGAATACTTTGAAATATTGAAACTAATTTTCATTACATCTACCATTCATATTGATTTTACATTATATAATGAAAATTTAATTTCCATACTAGTTAATATTTTTCCTAAACATGGGAATTATATAAAAGTATGTATAAGATAGAATCATTATTTAATCCCCATAATGTCAAACCTAAATAATGAGAATGCTTTTGATTGTTGGATATAGTATTTAATTTGTTTGTAACACATTTGAGAAAAACAATTCCATCAATCATGTTAGGAACATTATATTTTTGGCATTTTAAAATTTAGAATTGACTATTCATCTGAATATGGAAATGACTTCAAATATGGTGAAATTTCATTTCTATTTTTTATCTATGAAATGTATCCTTTCTTATTATGTTATGTAAAGATTAAATTTTCTATTGGTAGTGAATCACCATTAATGATCAGCTGATATACTCACATTTATATGTACACATATATGGATGTGGGGGTAGATTTTCATGGAATTTGTCACATGTCTAACTTTCAAAATATCAAATCATTGTGATATTAGTTTAATATACGATATATTATAAAAGTTGAAGAATTACATCTCAATAAATAATTTATAAATAATAGTTCATTTGATAAATGTATATAATTGATAAGTGATCAAGTTGAATATGGTTATATTTTTTATTATCTCTAAATTAGATCATTGAATCTATTCTCATTTCTAGAAGATGTTACAATAGACTCTTGGAACTAGTATGACCATGAAAATTACATATTAACCTCATATGAATTTGAAGATAGAATGGACGATTTATAATTTTGAATATATGTTAAAATCACATGTCATAGGTATTTCTAGCTAATTGAATGATAATAATATTTTTGTGGAATTAGATTATAATTAATGATACTATGATATAATATATTTGTCCCCATTTGAGGAATTATATGATAATATTTATGATTCTCAGCACATTTTTGTAGAAATAGTGTAAAATACATTTATTAGAACTATTATTTTCCATGAAAATATTAAAAATATCAAAAATGATATGGAAGATGATGCAATGGACTATGGTCTGACTTAAATATTATGTTGATCACTATATTCAATAGTTTTACGTCATTTCAAGTGATCAAATATTTAAAAGTTATACATTAATTTGAGTAAACAAATATTGATTAACCACTGAATCTGGTGAATATTCATTGTTCATATATATAATATTCATGTTATTTATTATTTATAAATAGCATTCTTGCGCATTTAACACTTTGAACATTATTTCATATTATAATTCTAATTCTTCTTAAAATGCAATATTACATGGTACCTTGTTTAACAAAATTTAAAGTACACAATGATCTTGATATTATTTTCATATTTTATTTTAATGTTTCTTATTAAGTTAGTATCAATTAATACATATAAAGTATTTGATTATTAATATTGTAAGACAACCAATGTTGGCCTTGAACAAACCACATTCTGGGTGAGGTGAACTTGACAACAGCCTTTGAAAACTATTGTAGTGGCCAATATCGAATCCCAATAATTATGAAAATTGATATGAAGATAGAATAAATCATGGGGATTATTTTATTAAAAAGTGTCCAATGATAATATTGAAGGATGAATTGAGTTCTAGGTGGCCTAATTTGGGGATATATTTTTGGGCCAGATTCTGCGGCCCAGAAAAACAGCCCACCATTTCAATAATATCTCACAAACAAATCCAATTTGGTTGAAATTTTAAACGTGGTTAGGAGGAATCCAGATCTCTATTTTCTATTGATATGTCCCACACAAATTTGTCCATTTAAAATGTCATTTAGATGCATTTTTTGGTGTATGAAAGTTGGCTGCCAACTCGGGTCAAGAGTTGAATAGTTTATGTTCACATGCTTTCCACCACCATAATCCAACAATAATCAAGTGGGACGACTTTAACAATTGGAGGCTCTACCCAAGGATACCAAAATGATTTTTAAGGTAGTGGTGTGGGAGTATTTAATTATCATTGAGTTTTGTTTAATTTTAATGTTATAATTCCAATTTGATGTTCTAATCACATTCCTTCAATTGTAAGTTATTAAATTACCATATATTCTTTATAAAAGTTATTCTTCTTCTCTTTTCCATTATTTTTATTATTAGTTTGATACAGTTTCTTTATGGTGTGAATTTATTTACACCATACCATGTGATAATTTTCACACAACGGTAGAATTATTGTTATTTTTTTTGTTTTTACTTCTTTAATTTCACACTTATGATTATACTTCTCATTTCCATTGAGAACATGTCATCAATGGAGATATAATCCTCTTATGGTTTGATCAATGAGATTAGTAAGGGGAGGGATTGGATGTTATCTCTCAATATCTAAATTTTATTGATTTCATTTACATGAGTTTCTTTTATTCATGGATTTTCTCTCTTCCTCTTCTTTATGGTATTTTATCACCCCACTTTTATGTGCTAATAATATCCTTTTCATTGGAGTTCTCATGATATTATCCTATAATTGTATAGGTGATTAGAATGTGTTTTTTAATTATTTAACCCGTAACTAATAAGGTTTGTTTGAATTAATTAAATGAATCTTGATTGTGTTAATGAAATTATAATTTTAAAAAAGAGAATTCATCCAATCCATCCCATTTGATAACCTAGGATCAACTCATTCTTTTAATTTTAATTCACTTTGGTCTCTTATATTTTTCTTAAACCCATCTAAAATGAGCCCAATTTGGCTACTTGATAGCCAAAAATTGTCTATTTAATGTATGTGTCTACAGGTTTCTTATCCGGTCTATGAGGATTTGACAACCCAAGGTAAACTACAAGCGACTGCTTAATCATAATACATGGGTAAATTTGGGTGAGAGAAAATTTTGGCACCATTTCTGGGGACCCAATTAAGTCATCTAAACACCCATTCTATTCTCCCCCTTTTTTTCTTTTCTCATCCAAATTCCCTTATCTTTTCACTTTCTCGATTTTTTTCTCTATTCCTCCAACACTCATGACCAATAAAATCGTCTAATTAGGGTGGATAGTCATAGGGTTGGGGATTCAAGTACACCAAGGAAACTCCTTCCATTATATCATATTATTTCAAATACTCTATAGTAAAAAATTGATTCAATTTCAATTGATGGTCTTCAAAGAAACAAACTCATAATCTTGAGTGGGATCAAAAATGGAAATCCAAATGAGGTGGCCCCAAACTTGGGGAATACAGTCAGTCAAAACATGAATGACTACCTCTCACCTTCCTAGATCAATTCCCCATCATGCATTAGACATAGGTACCTAGGAGATGACAACTACATCTTTAAACCCCATGTCCTAAACCACCATCCCACATTCTGAGATGCCCTACCTTCACATTAAAGAGTTCAATGACATTTTAGAAACCTTGTGTCCCCCACATCAACTAGAATCATCTAAGATGAGTCTATTTTCATTTTCACTAAATGATGTAGATAATAATTGGCTAAACAATTTGAGACCATAACCCATAAAATCTTGGGAACAATTACAAAGGAAATTCTATAAAAAAATAATTCCCTCTTCACAAAAAAATAGCACATAAAAAGTGCATCCAAATAATTTTTGAAAAAGAAGGGGAGTCATTTTATGAAACATGGGAAAGGTTCAAAGACACAATAAACCTGGTACCTCACCATGGATTTTTAATCCCAAAACATGTTCAAAATTCATGTGAAGGGTTGGGTTTGGAGAAATACCATTCATTGACATGTTGTGTAATGGAACTTTCAAAAACAAAGCCCCAAATAATGTATAAGAGTATCTAGAAATCCTTTATGAACACAATCAAACATGGTTAACATCACCTTAATATGATAAGACACTCAATTATAGTGGAATTAACACACTTACGGAGGTGGAAATCCATAGGGCAAAATATTATTCATAAACTAGGAAGGTCGATGTGATCGATCTTAGGAAGGTCAATGAAATTAAAACTATTGAACTTTTTTGCACAATTTGTGTCAAAAATGACCACAAGACTGAAAAATGAAATATCATCCCTTCATTTAAAGATATTATTCTAGGAGGACCACCAGTAGATGAAAATTCTCCAAATATTTAGAAGCCACAATACCAAAACACATTCCATAAAAGGTAAAATACTCATCTTGGATTCCATTGGAATGATAACAAAAAAAACCCAACCAACAACATAGCCAGCCACAAGGACCAAACCCCTACCCTCCAAAAAAATCTCAAAACTATAACAAGTTATAACCACCACCAATCCAATACCAACATCCTCTTGTGTAGTACAAACAACAGTTCCAGCAACCTATGCAACAACCAATCCAAAAACCAATGTATCCTCTAAGGATAAACCAAACAGCCCAAGCCCCTACTCAATCTGTCCATCATCAAATACTTGAATAGTTTTGTAAACAAATATAGAAAATGAACTCAAAAGTCTCGTACATTAAGCATGGAAAAGACACATTAAAACTGAGAAGGTACCCATGCCTACTCAGGCAGTACCATCCTCAAATTTAAGGGGAGTATCCAGTAACATAAAAACCATTCATGAACAACTCTAATATGTAACTATTTAAAGAAGTGGGATATCCATTGAGAAACCTAGATAATCTATACCAAAACCATTAAAATCTTCAACAATTCATGAAAATGATGATGAACCACCCATAGATTCTGAAAAATCGTATTATAATGTGATGAAACTACAACCACACCA
Organism: Viscum album; assembly: GCA_963277665.1. NCBI lineage: Eukaryota > Viridiplantae > Streptophyta > Magnoliopsida > Santalales > Viscaceae > Viscum > Viscum album. Next base: position 345,947,604 of record OY728134.1, on the reverse strand, counting down.
AACAACTAAACAACCTTCTCTATTTCCACAATGTATGAGAGGAAAATCTAAACCCGAACTGAACGAAACATTGAGGGAAATATTCTCTCAGTTTTAGTTGAATATTAAAATTATCTATTCAACCCAAACTATTACTACCTATTCAATGTACCTTAAATTATTGTGAACTTTTAAAAGGAAATTTTCACATAAAAATCAAGTGCCTTTTACTGCTATTGTGAGTACCACCATTCAATGGATCATTCCTCCAAAGATGAAAGATCCATGATACCTATACATAAATGTTGAGTTTGAAGAGTAAAAATTTTCCAAAGCCCATTCTGATCTGGGAGATTGTGTGAATATCATTCTTTATATCATGTATTATCAATTAGGTCTTGAAGAACTCCTACTCACATCTATCACTCTTGAACTAGCTGATCGTAGTGATTGAGCTCCAAAGTGGATATTAAAGGATTTTATTCTAAAAGATGAGAATTTCATTTACCCAGCTGACTTCAATGTCCTTTAAAATCTACAATCTTAGGTCATAGTGATAAAACACCTATCATACTTGGCCATCCTTTCCTTGAAAATATCAACACTATTATCTAAGTCTGAAATGTGGACATGACCATCACCTTTGGAAACATGAGTCTAGAAATGAACTTCTATAATGAAAACTCTCAAATTGAAGATGATGAAGAGATCCATGAGGTTAATTGGATTGTTAGTGTTGATTGTGAAATCAAGAAACATCATGTAATTACCAAAGGATGTTTAGGTTAAGAGGAGATTTATTTTCTTTGTTCCCTTGAGGGAAATTCGTCTTGTTGGATTGAATCTCTTTAAGACAGCTCAATTGATGATTTTATAGAATCACCAACCACTTATAACATGGGTGAAATCAATAATATTGAGCCTCGACCCATTCATGAAACTACTCTAGCTAATTTAGTGGATGAAAATTCTGTTCACATGGAACCAATTCTATCAAGAAATCTGATCAAAGAAACTGAGTTCAATACAATGTCTCATCCTTTCGTGGAAAGTAATAATTGATCTGATATCGAATTTAAGGTATTTTCTTCATCACTCATAAATTCAATGTTAGGGTACAATTGATCATTTCTTATTGACATTTCTTCCCCTCTTGAATCCAATCAAGATATATTATTTTGGATTTCCTAAGAAAGAATAAGAAAGAAATTGGATGGACCCTTTCTGGTAATCCTAGGATTATCCCACTCATTGGAACTCATAAGATAGTTCTTGAATCATAATCCAAACCATGTCATCAACCTCAGCGGAGAATCAATCCAGATGTTATGGATGTGGTAAGGAAAGAACATCTTACGTTATTGAATGTGGGTACCATCTACCCCATTGCTGAGAGTGAGTGGGTATACCCAATTAAAGTTGTTTGAAAGAAAGCTGTAATCACTGTGATCACCAATGAGGATGGTGTAATTCTCCCCAAAAGGGTCAGCAGTGTATGCAGAGTTTGTATTGACTATAGGAGGCTCAACACTTGTACCATGAAAGACCATTTCCCATTGCCCATTATTGAACAAGTCTATGAATGAGTGGTGGGTCATCAATTCCATTGCTTCCAAGATTGATTATTAGTGTATAATCAAATCAAGGTATACTTAGATGATCAAAGAAAAATAATTCACTTGTCCATTCAGCGTTTTTTCTTTCAAGCGCATTCCATTTGGGTTTTGTAATTCCCCTAGTACCTTCCATTAGTGCATGATGGGAATCTTCTCGGAAATAGTAGGGGATTGTTTAGAGGTCTTAATGGATGACTTCTCCATCTTTGTGGATACTTTTGACGGAAGCCATCAAAATGTAGGAAGTGTTTTTCCAAGATGTGAGGATAAGAATCTCATACAAAATTGGGAAAATTCCACATCATGGTAATGGAAGGAATTATTCTAGGCCATCTGGTATCTGGTAGAGGGATTGAAGTTGATAAAGCTAAGGCCCACACCATTTGTCACCTTCCCTCTCCTTAAAATGATAAGGAAGTGAGTTACTTATTTGGACATGCTGGTTTCTATATAAGGTTCATTAGGAATTTCATCTCTATTTCTCGACCACGTTTTTCTCTATTAGTGAATGATGCTCCATTTTAATGGACATAAAGCAATGATGAATCATTCTCTATACTCATGACAACTCTTATCTCTACACCTATCTACAAGATCCATGTTGGAAATTTTATTTGAACTCATGTGTGATGCGATTGACTTCACTTTTGGAGCATTATTAGGTAAACGGTGTAATAAAACACCCTATGTCCTTCATTATGAAAGAAAATCAAAAAATGATGCACAAATAAACTACACCACCACTAAGAAAGAGTTTCTTACTGTTTTATTTTCCATAGAGAAATTCAGGAATTATCTTTTAGGATCACCCATCATTGTCTTCACTGACCATTCATCCCTAAAATATCTTTTACAAAAACAATATTCCATGGGTAGATTGATTATGAGTGTATGTTTTCTTCAAGAGATCTATTTAACCATTAATGATAAAAAGGGTGTTGAAAATTTTGTATCTGATCACCTCTCTAGGATGAAATTAAAAGGCAACTCACATCACCTTTCTATGTCTGATTCATTTCTCGATGAGAACCTCTATTTAGTGAGTGATTTTCCACTTGATTATGGGTGACAATCTAAAATTTCTCAGGACCCAAGCTAAGTGGAAATTACATTCTAATGTCGAAAATTTTTTGTTTGATGATCCTTAACTCTTCATGTTCTGGCCTAATCAAATCATTATAAGATGTGTCCCTGAGTCTGAGAAACTGTCCATTATAAGATTCTATCATTATGAGGCTTATAAATGTCACTTTTCTTCTTACAAATCATATTTTATGGTATTATTAATTGGTTTATACTTTCCTAACATCACGTAGGATACCTTCCAATTCTGAAAATTTGTCCTTTATGTCAACAATTAGGATCCCTTACCAAAAGGAATCAAATGAACCTCACTCCCATTCGTATCGTTGAAATCATAGATTGTTGGGGAATTGATTTAATTTGACCCTTATTAAACTCTTGGGGATACCTTTACATCCTCTTAGTTGTTAATTATGTCTTAAAATGGGTTAAATCCATTCCCACCAAGTCCACTGACCATCATGTTGTGATCCTATTTCTGAAGGAGCACATATTTTCTCGATTTGGAATTCAAAGGGATATAATCAGTGTTTGAGGATTCCATTTCTGCAAAAATCCATTATCTTCACTCATTTATTTGTTTACGATTTCTCATAATGTCTCCACTGTATACCATCCCAAAACCAATTGTCAGGCAGAGTTAGCAAATATGGAGATTAAGAAAATTCATGAAAAATCATTGAATTCCTCTAGGAAAGATTTGTCCAAGAAACTATTGGATGATATTTGGGAATATTATACACCATTCAAAACCATACTATTAAGGTCACCATATAGTTTCTTCTATGGAAAACAATTCCATTTACCTGTTGAAATTGAGCATAAGGTATATTGGGAAATGAAAATAATGAAATTTTACATTTCTTTGGTTGAAGAAAAGATGAAATTAGATCTTAATTAACTTGAGGAACATTGCATCAAGGCTTATGAAAATTCAAGGATAAAAAAAAGATATAGTTATAGCCTAACAATCTAGTAATATAAAAGTTAAAAATTATAAACTGGGAAAATTCGTGCTCTTATATAGTTCCAAAAATTATTTACACACCTGAAAGTTAAGGTCTAGATGGTCTGGTCCTTTCATACTGCATTATGTGTACCCCCATAGGGCATTAGAGATTATCTATCCCACAAGTTGTCACATTTTCAAGGTAAATGATCATAGGTTAAAACCATTCTTTAATCATTCAATAAACAAGAAATTTATGTTGAGTTCACTGAGCCAACCTATTATCTAGGATAAAATTTATAAATTTATTATCCATGTCGTGCTAATGACAAGAAACAAAAGAACTACACATGAGGTAACCCATGGTTTTCATATTTCCAATATTTTAGCACCATCATTATTTTTCAAATAGTATTAATGAATCATTACGATATTTATAAAAAATAATAAAAATAGATTGTTGACATGTTCTTCTATTATGAGTATGGATAGGTTTGAAAGGGAAGAGCTATATTCATCTGTGTCACGTAGAGTGATCCTTGAGTAATTCCATACCCCGAAATTTAAATGTAATACAATGTATCATCGTTTCATTTTTTATGTGTCTTTAGGTTAAAAAAATAATTTAAAAAAATAATAGGACACATCATAGGTCGTGGGGAATACCTCATCACAACCGATGAAGCCTCGGGGGCTCAACTCAGGACCAAAGGTAGATAGGTGTGTGCGATTACCTCTGACATATGTCTTATTGGGCTTCCTTATTCTACAATTTTAGTATATATACTTATATTTTAATTTTTTATTATATTAATATATATATATATTGTATTCTTTTGTTTTTTCTTTGTTTTTTCCTTATTCCACAAGGGAACTCTACATGTGTCATGGATATCAAAGGACTAGATTGAAGAAGCATGAACTAAAACTTTAACCACCAGGTGAATTCATTCCATGATCATCATATTGAAATTTCATTTTATAATTCTTATCATCTACCTATAAACCCTTCTCAATTTTATTATTTTTAAACACTGGCCACAGTTATATTCTATGGTGGAGGGTTAAAATAATGAAAAGAAAAAATTTAATTAATTTAGTGTGCATAAAAAATGTGCGGAACTTAAATTTTATTTAACAATGAACATGATAATACACATTGCACACTTTGAAACTGAATATAAAATAATTTAGTAAGGCCCGATTCTAATTTTAATCCACATATTATTTCATAAGTATAGATTTTGGAATGTGTGGCTATCTAATGTGAAATTTAATCATTTATATTTTCATGTAAATCGAATAAAAGATATTCCAATGAATGTCCTTTGGATAGTGGGATATTAGTTTGAGGTCATTGGGTCCCTAAATAAATATCATAGGATTGTAGATCATTTATCTTTTAATTTGTGTATTCTGTATAAAATAAAAAACAATAAATGTGCACGTAGAGTAAATAAATGACCTGATGCATGGCTTTCGAAACTTGGGTATCGTGAATCCATAGTGTTCTAGCCAAGAGTTAGTGATTTTATCTCTATTTGTTGTAATTTTACATTGTTTTGGATGAAGTTAACACGTGATGATTCCCAAGTATGTGGGATTCACTTGGTTCCCTAAGGTCTTTGAACATGAAATTCATCAGCAATATCTCACTACATGGGTTGACACTTTTCAGTGAAACTTCAATTACCATGGTAATATTGAAATAAAAAATACACATCTTAATATTGAAATGTGATTCCACCTAGTGCTTTTGTCATTTCCCTATTGAATAAAGATGAACCCCCATGTCTATTGTGATACACAACCCATCCTCGTACCTAATTGATATTTGATGAAATATACTTATGAATATGAACAAAGGAATGGGATTAGGATTTTTATCTTCTTATGAAACAATCTTGTATTAAAATATTTTGATGGGTTTCACCATTGTTTTATATAAGGGATTTTGGTGATCATTGTGTATTAAAATGTTTTTGGAAAAGGGAATTTAAATTTCAAAATTTTGAGATATATTTTTCTCGGGACAAGAAAAACTCAAGTTGGGGGTGTGATTAGCCACTGAATGAGGATAATATTCATTTTTAATATTTATATTAATCATGATATTTATTATTTATAAACACTATTTTAGTTCATTTTACATTTTGATCAATATTTCATATTATAGTTGTAATTTCTTCTTAAAATGCACTATTACATAGTATATTTTTTAATTCCATTTAAAGTATGCAGTGATCATGATCTTATTTTAATATTTAATTTTCATGTTTCTAAATAAATTAGTAATAATTCATGCTTTTGGAGTACTTCAAGATTCATATTGGAAGAACACCATAGTTGGCCTTGAACAAACAACATTTTGGTTGAACTAAACTAAATATCATCCCAACAAAACTATTATAGTGGCTAATATACAAGCCAAAATAATTCTAATAAATGACCAAAATATAGATGAAATCATGGGGAACATATCATTAATAAGTCTTAAATGCTAATTATGATGTTTTAATGTAGTTCCATGTATCCTACGTTGGAGATAAAATTCTGGGCCAGATTCTATGGCCCAAAATAACAGCCCACCATTTAAATAATATCTCGGAAACAAAAATTCTATTTGGGTAGAAATTTTACAAGACGTTAGGAGACATCGAGAGATTCAATTTTTTTTCTTCGATTACCCACTCCAACTTTTCCATCTATAAGGTCATTTAGACGTGTCTATTCAGAGGATGCAAGATGGATGCCACCTTAGGTCATGTGTGGGAAAGTCTATGTTCCAAAAAAAATATCACAACCCTAAGACTACCATACTCATGTGGGATGACTATACTTATTGGAGGCTCTATCCAAGGATACCAAAATGACTATTTATGGAAGTGGTGTTATAGGATTTATTCATCTCTGAGCTTTGTTCCATTTTAATGTTATGCTGCCAATTTGATATTGTAATTGCATTCCTTCAATTGTAAGTTCATGAATTACATTATCTTCTTTATAAAATTTATTCATCTTATTTTTTTGAATTCTTCTTATTATCACTTTGATATTTTTTCTTTATGGTATGAATTTATTCACACCTTACCTTGTGATATTATTCACACAGTGGTGGAGTGATCGTTAATTTGTTGATTTTACTTCTTCAATTTACCCCTTATGAGTATACTTCTCACTTCCACTGAGAACATGTCATAAATGGAGAGATAACTCTTTTATGGGATGATCCAAGGGAATAGAAAGGGGATGTATTGGATGTTATTTCTCAATATCTAAATATTATTGATTCTTTTACATGAGTTTATTGTATTCAATGATTTTCTCTCTTCCTCTTCCTTATTAAATTTTATCGCCCCACTTTTATGAGCTAATAAAATCTTTTACCTTGGAGTTCTCATGAAAAATATACTACAAGTGTATATGTGATTAGAAATTGTTTGTGATGCTGTCTAACTAGTATGTGATGAGGTTAGTCTGAATTCATTAAATGAATCCTTCTAGAGTAAATGAAATTGAAATTGTTAAAGAAAGGAATTCGTCCAAACCTCCCCATGTGATAAACTTGGATCAACTAATTATTTAAATTTGAATTCACTTAAATCTCTTAGATTTAACTTAAACGCATATAAAATAAACCCACATCGGCCATTTCAGAGACAAAAATAGTCCAATGAATTTACGTGCCAATAGGTTTCATCTTAGGTCTCTGAGAATTTGACAACCCATTCCAAACTACAAAAAACCATTTAACCCTAAAACGTGGATAAATTTGAGAGATGTAAATTATACTTAATAATTAAATTCAATTCATTACACAATGTATTTGACGTATATCAAATAAAATATGATCACCTGTATTAATAAATTATGATCGGTAGGGGCAATATTACACTTGAACCGAATTCATGTTTTTTGTAGGTACTGGTTTGGAATATGGAAATCAATGGATTATTTTAAAAGGGAAAACAACTATTTAGTATAAATTTCATTTTTTTATTTGAAAATTACATACGAAATATGGGAATGATATATATTAATACCCAACATTTTTTATGGATTGTATTTATTGTCAAATAATTATCGATGGTGTTCAATGAGATAAGAAGATCACATAACTATCAATAGGACAAAGTAGATCCAAATTTAATTGATCATGAAAGAAGATATCCATTATTTATATTCCGAAAAACATGTGAATGGTTTTAAGACTTTTAGTTTTAAGGTCATTCCTAATGATTTGTTATACATTCATTTGATAACTTTGTATATTGTTGTTGAATAATATTTATAGAAAAATATGTTTATGCTTTTCGATTTTGTATTTAAATATAATCATAAGTATGTTATAAAACTAGAAATTATATATTTATAAAATAAATGGGGATAAGAGGTGTTGATAACTATATTGAGCATTTCATTTAAGAAAAGTGGTTCTTTCAATCATATTTTGGTTTGATCAGGAAAGAAAAACTATTGTTGGATGATATAGAAGTTAGAATAATTTCTTTTCAAATATGATGATGCAAAATATGATCAAAAAAAGGTTAAATATCATGAAATATAAGGGTAAAGATGAAATAAGTTGAGTGGTATTGTAATGAAGTGATTCAGTGAACTATTCTAGCTAATCTTGTTTCTCACACTGAGCATAGATCATTTCGGCTTAAAGCATGTGTTGAGTAACTATTCGATAAATATCTGAGATGAAAAATGTTAATTTTGGTAAAAGGTGGTTGAATATTTATTGTTTTATCAACATTTATGTTTCCAAAAAATCCAGATCACTGTAAATCATAATGTTTGGTTTTGCAGAAGCAAAACTAGAAAATGAAAATTGCGATATATTATTATTATACAGACTGTGTTGTGTATCACACAGACCATGTATAGAAATACAGTTCATGGGGGATAACTTTTTCATTAGATGTGTGTTGGTTTTTGAATAAGAGATTTATTTAGAGAGACACAAAGGGTATCTATTTGAAGAATAAAATGAAATACTAATTGATTATGGTAATATGATGACAACATAGTTATTCATGGTGAAGGATATACTGCATCAATGTTTTGGGCAATACAGATTTTTGGGATTTTTTATGTTCTTTTCCTATATGAATACACTTAATCATGCCATAGGATTATATAGTTTGATTATATAATATAATCAATGATAGAAGATATTTTGGGAAGTCTGAATAAGTTATCCAGGGAGAATTCTATTAAGGATAATAATTCATGAGGGAGAATTATATAAAAGAATGTATTTCATATATGAAAGATTCCATGAAGGGGGAAGTTATCCATGGAATGAGTTTTCAGGGCTTGTAATCTATAAAAGAAAATTGGTCTATAAATAATTAGTGCTATTTGGCCATCTAGGAAGAAGGGGTATTCTGTAATGGGAAGGCAGTCCGTGAAGCATTGAAAATTAGTGAGGAATATGTGGTCTGTAAAGTACTGATATTCTAAGAAATATGGGTAATCTATAGATAAACATGCCACATAATTAAAGTATGATTTTAGATGAGAAAGGAATGTTCTTGAATATAAATACCATGTAGAAATAATAGTTGTATAAACCCTCATCAGTATTTGTGAAGAAGATTATACGTGGACACTATACATGTGTGAAACTCACACTATTATAGTTATTTTTGAAGAATGGTTATGTGAACCAGTGCTTGGGTATAAGACCCAATGATTTTTTTGTAAAGTATTACCATTTGTGTTTCTAGTTGATGCAGAAAATACTGAGAAGATAAAAATCACATAGATTTTTGTAGTGAAGAAGAACTAGATGTGCAGATAAGTTAATATTTTATAATGGAAGAAGATAAGTAAACTGATACACTCATGTGTTGGTATTGAGTGTTGAAGAATGATAATACAAAATTTTATAAACAATTTCACATTATTGTGTATCAAAAAAGAATTAAATATTCCCACCTAAATATTGTTTATTATTCATGGATGATTAATTGTGATGATGCTATTTTGAGATGATCGTTATTGTTTGAATAATCACCATGAAGATTTGTGATCCTATCATTTTTTTGATGATAGTGATTCAGTGTAGATTGATTCCCACCAATGAATAAATTGTGATCAAGAAACTTATATACAAAATTACATATATTTTTTTGTCCCATATCTATGGGACAGTAGGAAGTGATGGACCAAATCGAAATCAGCTGATTATCATTTTGTTAAAGGATAATTTAGTACATCGGTATTCTACATTGACTTACTAAATAAAAACATAGATAAACTATCATTTTTTCTATAAGGGAAATGATAAAGGGAGTTTCATTCATGGTATTGTGAATGTAAACAAATGAAGAAGTAGTATGTGGAAGAATAAAAATAAAATGTCACATGAGATATGAATCAATAGGTGTAAAAAATTCTTCGTTTTATATAACCTTATCAACCTGGAGAAGACTGACTTGAGGGGTAGTATAATAATCAATCCATGTTCTGTAAAACATGAACAATAATATTATTTAAATATTTCTACATGGTATCGCTATTGGATTGTATACATAGTCTTACATGGGTGTAAGTTCATATCCTAATTTTTTTAAACACATTGAAATGACTTTTTCTAGTAGTTTCATTATCAGGATGATTTTTATACCATGATAAGGACTAGCTACTCTAATTGAGTATTGAACCTTGTAAAATATCATGTCACATTTTAACTGATTTCATATACTTTCAATCAATAGGGTAAATAGAAAATGATAATCATGATCTTGAATGGTCTAATAGGTACATGGATAAAAAGTTTTAATTGGATTAAAAAGTCCACAAAACTGATTAATCCTCAGTCATAGTGTTTGGAATATTCTGAACTAGTCCTTTCTGAGAATTCATGTGGAAGAAGTGAATTATCTTATTTGATCATTTTGAGGATGAAAATAAAAATGATGGGGGGGAATGTAACACCGTGTTTTTTGAGTTATATACCTATTTTTGAAATCTTTAATTTATCAAATGTTCATATTAATTATTGGGATATTTATATAATTTTTATTTAATTTCAGAACACTTTTGATAGGTTCATCATTTTTTATAGTTATTATAAGTCATTATCATGTATCCATGAAACCATGAATGTTTTTTGGAGGGTTTCATAGAAGGTGCATGGTTGGTGAAATGTTTTGAAAAACCATTCATATATCACTGAAAATTTGGAATTTTAAAGACACATTAGATTCAAAATGATAATAGATGATTGGTTGAGGAATTCATCCAAACCATGAAAAGGGATATTTATAGGGTGGAAATTAAATTTTGGGCCCAAAACAAGCCTATGTGTATCATCCATGACGTACTAACGTAGGATGTCTATTTCTATTATTCCATTTGTATAATTGAACTGAACATCAATGTATAATATCTAATTACAATTATTCACTGAAAATTATATATAGTAAATCATATATATTGACATCATTTGAAACACCCCAAACTTCTATGATACCTTTCTCTTTCAATAATGCAATAGCTTGAATTGTACGCAACTTCGAGATTCTAACACACCGCGACCAATCAAATAGTAATACCCACTTTTTGAAATTATATATATTTCATATTTCAAAATGGACTTCATTTTTGTATTCAGAATATCGAAATTATCCAAAGTTGAATTTTTGGTATTTTTCTGAGAACTTCAAATTTTTTATCAATTGTGAAAAATACATAAAAACAAATTTTTTAATAAAGATAATTTATAGTGATAAATTATACTATTGAGTGGTTTTAAAGTATAATTAGAATATATTTTTACCATTTTATCCAATGGTGTTCATTAGAATTAATTTTACTTTGAAATTTGGACATAAACAATTGTCAATCTTTTGATATATATTGTTTCTTAAAAACACGCTATTTGTTGTGACAACAAGAATTGATTATAAAATTAATTAATGAAAATTATATGGTTGTAATTTCGTAAAATAGACATCATTTTTGAATTCAGAATATCAATTATATCTTAGGGTGAAATTTTGTCATTGTTCGGAAAAACATCAACTTTAATGAATAGTGAAACCGCTAAGTGGTAGTTAAAAAACATATTGTTTGTTCAAATGAAAAATTACCACTTCGGAGATTTGATTTTCAAAAATCTGACATACATGGTTTTCATTAGGAAGTAAAATGTGGTTCAATGGGATTAAAATAATTTTTTTTGTGAATAGTACCTTTTAAGATTAATTAATCGCGATTAAAGGTAATTAGTGAAATTTAACGTAAAAATGATATTATAAAAATATGAAATTACTTTTACACGTGTCCTAAACTTATTGGATGAGTCATGGCCGACCAATAAAATCCATGGGTCAACTTGGGGACCCCATGGAGCCACTTGGGTAAGAAAATGACATTAATAACTTTTTATTTAAAGTAAAAATAAAACTGTCACAAACATGTGTTGTTTTAATAAAAAAAATTTACATGGGGTTATATAAGTTAACTATTTTACTATAAATATTCATTGGAAAGATAAAAATATTTCCTAAATCATGGGAATTTTTTTATAATTTTTAGACATTAAATAAATTAAATATTTTATTGACTCAATGATGATGTAGCAATTACCTCATTAATTAACGATTTAAATAAAATGAATTGATAATGTAAAATCTAAGGCTTACACTTGTCAAAACCCTATTGGATGAGAATATTTATAACCCTTATCACCTTATCCTAGAAATATATCATTTTGGGACCTTTAGAATCCGAAAATTAGTTCATAATAATGTAACATTTCAATCTTTCCAAGAGTGTCCCTCCTCTCCTCTTATAAAAGGCCCCCACCTCTGCCACCTTATTCACACCGTAAAGCCATTTGGCTCAGCCAAACTCTACCCAAATACTCTCTAAACTTCCCTCTCTTAATAATATAATCCTCAATTTGTGCAGAAGTCTTCCTAAGGAAGCCTTTGGCTCAAATCAAAAAGAGTTACCCGATTTTAAGGTAATGTCTTCTCTGATGTTGTTTTGTTTTATTTTGCTTGTCCAACCCCCTAAACTCTTTTTATTCTTTTATTTTGAAAAAACACTAGTATCCTAAATATACTAGGATGTTTTTATGATACGTATTTGATTTACACTTACACACACCTTCGTCTAGTGGTTAAAGAACATACTATTTCTGTGGGTGGCGAAGTACTGCCTCACGAAACGATGATTGTTCAATATTCTTTTAACACCTCTAATGGTGGCCATTTTGATGACACTATTTTCATATATGACATATATATTATGTTTATGTTTTCCTTATTCTTCTTTATTTGTCATTTATGGAATACTTTATGATTTCCATTATGGGTAAACGCGATAATTTCATTTTAGGAAGTGCGGACTACCGCCCCCTCAAAGTGATTTGAATCATTAATGCCATATGTGGGACGTATAAAGGATAGAGTAAATGATATTATAATATACTTTAATTATAATACAATTTTATACCATTATGATTTCATTCCATTAAATACGAAATAGAAATGAAAGTAGCGTTCATGCGTACGTACGGCTTATTGTCTCCATGAACGGTGCATTTCATTTCTTACCTCTAAATGTTACGTAATATTATTAATGAATGTATATACTGAATATATATGATATATATGATATCTACATCATGGGTATAATTCTTGATATAATGGATATTTTACCACATGAACAACTTGTAATTATAAGAAGTTTATTTTTGACTCAAGTACCAAAGATCGACAAAACGACTGTTATTAACATAAATAATTACATAATGTTCATAACATGGTAATAAGTGATATAACTAGAATAATAATCTTGAAAAAGGTTCTTAAGCAATTATAAATTAACTCTAGTTTATTATTCAGGAGGTTAAAGAATGGTCCGAGTCAAGACGGACACGAGGTAAGGGAACTTCTTAACCCAATTTCCATTCTTTGGGTTAATATCCTACTTTCAAATTATGTCATGATATTATAATGTCCAATATTGTATTTGTACTTTCCTTATGTGTAAATATCGTGAATACACATAAGAGATATATTTTGTTTTAAAAAAATGATCTTTGTAGGGGACTTCGTCTCAATCTCCTTTGATTGAGGCATATTTTGTCTTATACACAACTTTATTTTATACGGTGTATAAACCCCTTTAACATTTACATTTATTCAAAAGGAATATTTTTATATGAAGCATTTAATAAACAAAAAAAGTGAATTTTTTTTTCATACGTATGCGGTGACAACAACTTCTCTGTCGCCGTGACCATTATTTAAGTTTTGACTTCCTCTAAAAGCCATAACATTTTTCAAACTGAAAAATAAATACCATGTTTTAATTATCTTTTATTTTGGTATTGAAAATGGTTTTATTATATCAATTTATTGTATTGATATCTTGTGATTGAAATTTGAAAATGTTATGTTTCCTTTATGCATGTTTTATGAGATACGAATAAGTTATGGTTTGTGATATGTTTAAACCTGTTCATATGAGGAATGCATTGGACTTAATAAGTGATGGGTGGAGCCCGCTATAGATCCTCGATGCATCTGCAGGTCTCATGATACAAACTAGTGTCTTGGGATGAGGCCTTGAAAAAATCTTATTTGTAATATTCGAATGAGGCCTTGGATATGTGGTTATGATAGTCTGTCATTATGCATTGCATCATTATGAAAGTAGTTATTGATATTGCATGTGATTATTTGACCGGTAGAATATCCATGTGAATAAGTAAATGGAATTTTTTAATTTTACTTTTGCCATATTATGATGAAGTTCAAGTTTAAAAGGCTTTTGTTTTAGTTATACATTTCCTTAAATGTTTATGTTTATTCATGAAAGCTTCCGCTATATTTTTATCCTTACTGAGCATCTGATCTCACCCCTTCCAATGTTTTAATTTTTCCAGGATGTGAAGAAATATATTATGAATGACCTGCAGGAATAGTATGAGGGTATATGAAGACAAGATGTTGTTGTAGTTTTGTTTTTCTTTATGATATAATGTAAGACTTATGAATGTATCTAGTTTTTCCAAGGCTACTAAACTAATCGGTCTTTCGAGACTTGATCTTTTGTGATCATGCCAATGTTACGCAATAATGCACCGACTCTCGGTAACTGGGGTCAGGGCATTACAGTTGGTATCAGAGGCAGTTTAATACTAACCTTGGAGGCTAGATTTAGATGAACTCTGATTAGAGCACATAGCCCTAAGATAGACATAGAAGATTAGTATAGAAGAACTTCCAAGAATTTTGGTATTATAGAGATTTTATGAGTTTTCCAAGCAATACATCCCTATCTGTATATGATCTGGTAGAGGCGGCTCTGGAACAGATTCACCTAGGGGTAAAACCCAAAAACAGCGCTTTGAACTAGACTCGAACGGGAACTAGTGCACGACAACGGTCCTTACTGCACTCTTGGTTACGACACTCCTAGGGGATATGCTTAGGATAATTCTCATTTTCTTTACAAACCATTATGAAGGGTTTATGAGTATATAATTCCTCAAATAAAACATTTATTTTTATGATTATAGATTATATCCATAAATAGTTCAATTTATGTTAAGTGTTTTACAAGTATGGAATTATGTATTTTGATTCATAAACTAATCTAGTTTATGCCATTGTTTAGAAATGGATCTTAGGGGGAGTAATGGAAACTGTATAAATGCACGCACTCCATGTAGGTATTTTCCTCCTACTCAAGATAATTATTGTGGAGCTGGAGATACAACTGGTGCAGATCAACTTATCACCATACTGGGACAACTCACTCTGGTTATGAATAATAACCTTACTTGTATGGAGCACCCTGATCCGCAACGTGGAGGATCAATGTTAGAATGCTTCATGAGGCAAAAAACGCCAATATTTAATGTGGGTACAAATCCATTAGTATCTGAGCAATGGATAAACTCCTTAGAGAAAATATTTCACGCCTTGGGGAGTAGCGAAAGGGAGAAGGTTGTCATGGAAGTTTACCAGCTCCCTGGAGATGCTGATCAATGGTGGTCACTGATTAAAAACATGAAAGAAGATGAAAAATTATCTAATATGGAATGGAGGGAGTTCAAAGTGCTCTTATTCGAAAAATACTTTCCTCGTGACCATCGAGCAGATATAGAATGTAAATTTCTAAGTCTGAGACAAAAGGACGATGAGAATGTCGCAAAGTATGTGGCTAACTTTACAAGGTTAGCGAGGCATGCTGCATATTATATACATAACCCAAGAAGTAAGATCAATAGTTTATCTGATGGGTTAAAACCGTTTCTCCATCGAGCATTAGTCTCACAAACCTTCTCGTCATATGAAGATATTGTCTCGTGTGCTATCAAGATGGAAAAGGAATTCTCTAAGTCTTATGACTTTAAAGCAAAGCAATAAAAGAAGAGATCATCTGATCAATCTGGAAATGGAAATAAGGGGAAGAAGGTAAATGTTGAATATCATTCTTGTAGTAAATGTGGGAAGAAACACCCTGGTACTTGCTTGAAGGGAATGTGAGTTTGTTACAAGTGTGGTAAAAAAGGCCACCAAGCTCATGATTGCAAGGGAAAGAAAGAGGCTATCAATGTTGAATGCTACAATTGTAGGTAAATGGGGAATTATGTAAATGAATGTCCTAAGTGTCAGGGAAACTTAACTCAGAAAAGGCCAAGGGATCAAGGACAATCTTATTCTGTTACTACAGTTGAAGTGGAATAATTAATGTATTGGTGCTTTTGAACCCAAGGATTATATTCTGGTTATAAGGATAATGTGATATATATATATATATAAGGATTGTACTACAGTACTTGTTGTTTTCATTAAGGATTTAATATGATGAAGGTAATTATATTTTTAGTATGTGACAATAATAGAAACATTACTTTGTTTGGGGAATCTGATGTTACAATTGATTTTGGAATTTAGAGACTTTTTAGAGAAAGGCTGGATAGAGGTATTTTGGATAACTATAAAGGTTGGAAAGAATTAAGTTGAACTTTGGATATTATTTTTTAAGGTTAAAACATTTCTGAAGATTATTTTTGGAATATTATAATACTATACTTTTAGGAAAAGGACAACCTGTAGTTTGGGGGATAACCCGTCACGTCAGAAAAAGCTGCAGGAATCGAACCCACAACCATAGTGCAACATGCCTTTATTACCTACCACTATCCTACAAGAAGTCCCTGGTTATTACAAAATAGTTTTCCTAATCTAAATGGTATGTGGTAATATTTGGAACCTTATAAAATTAGGATAAATAGAATATTTTTGAGTTCTGTTACCATTTGGAGTGAAAGATGGGTTCGTGGTAAAAATTTTTTAAAGAATGAAAGCCTACATGACAAGTAAGTATATTTCCTTACGTTCTTAGTAAATCTCTTAAATAAATTCCTCAACTTTATGAAAGGTAACTTAAAACAAAAACGTTGTTGGTTAACTTTTCTAATTGAGGATTCAATGATCGTTTAACCTATCACAAGTTTGTGATTTTCTTGTCTATAACTTTCTCCTAATCTTGTTTTCTACAACTCACCATCAGACCTTCATGGTTTGTTTTCCCTCCATATCCATATTTTCATAGAATCTTAGTATGGGCTATCTCGGGTGACCTTTGTACTTCTCTTTCTATATTTTAAAGTTATATTTTTATTAACCTTATTTCCGGTGTGCGTTTTCCATAGAGGTATTTTCTATTTTCAACCTTTTATTTTCAAAGAAAAATTTCAAATTGTGAGGATGTAATTTATTGAAGGAGGTGAGAATGTAACACCCCAAGCTTCCATGATACGCTTCTCTTTCAATAATGCAATAGCTTGCATTGTACGCAAGTTTGAGATTCTAATACACTGTGACCAATCAAATAGTAATACCCACTTTTTGAAATTATATATATTTTACATTTCAAAATGGACTTCATTTTTGGATTCTGAATATCGAAATTATCCTAAGTTGAATTTTTTGTATTTTTCTGAGAACGTCAAATTTTTTATGAATTGTGAAAAATAATTAAAAACAACTTTTCTAATAAAAATAATTTATAGTGATAAATTATACTATTTAGTGGTTTTAAAGTATAATTAGAATATATTTTTACCATTTTATCCAATGGGGTTCATTAGAATTAATTTCACTTTGAAATTGGACATAAACAATTGTCAAGCGTTTGATATATATTGTTTCTTAAAAACACGCTATTTGTTGTGACAGTATTAATTAATTATAAAATTAATTAACGCAAATTATATGATTGGAATTTTTTAAAATATAAATAATTTTTAATTCCAAATATCAATTATAGATTTGGGTGAAATTTTGGCATTGTTCGGAAAAAAATCAATTTTTGATGAATAGTGAAACCACTAAGTGGTAGTTAAAAAACTGATTTTTTGTTTAAATGAAACATTACCACTTCTGTGATTTGATTTTAAAAAATCCTACATACATGGTTGTCATTAGGATGTGAAATGTGGTTCAATGGGATTAAAATAATTTTTTGGTGAATAGTAACTTTTAAGTTTATTTAATCACAAATAAAGGTAATTACTGAAATTTAAGGTAAAAATGATATTATAAAAATATGAAATTACTTTTACACTTGTCCTACACTTATTGGATGAGTCATGGCCGACCAATAAAATCCATAGGTCAACTTGGGGACCCCATGGAGCCACTTGGGTAAGAAAATGGCATTAATAACTTTTTATTTAAAGTAAAAAAAAATTATCCCAAACATGTGTTATTTTAATAAAAAAATTATTACATGGGGTTATATAAGTTAACTTTTTTACTATAAATATTAATTGGAAATCTAAGAAAATTTCCTAAATCATGGTAATTTTGTATTATTTTTAGACATTTAATAAATTAAATTTTTTATGACACAATGATGATGCAGTGATTACCTCATTAACTAAAGATTTAAATAAAATAAAATGATAATGTAAAATCTAAAGCTTAAACTTGTAAAAAACCTATTGGATGAGTATATTTCGAATCCTTATCACCTTATCCTAGAAATATATCATTGTGGGACCTTTATAGTCCGAAAATCATTTCACAATAATGTAACATTTCAATCTTTCCAAGAGTGCCCCTCCTCTCCTCTTATAAAAGGCCCCCACCTCTACCACCTTATTCACACCTTCATGCCATTTGGCTCAGTCAACCTCTGCCCAAATACTCTCTCAACTTCCCTATCTTACTCCTAGAATCCTCACTTTGGTCAGAAGTCTTCCCAAGGAAGCCTTTGGCTCAAATCAAAAATATTTACCCGATTTTAAAGTAATGTCTTCTCTGATGTTGTTTTGTTTTATTTTGCTTCTCCAACCCCTTAACTCTTTTAATTATTTTATTTTATAACAACAACAGTATCACCAATATACTCGGATGTTTTTATGATAAGTATTTTATTTACACTTACACACACTTTCGTCTAATTGTTAAAGAATATACTGTTTCTGTGGGTGGAAAAATATTGCCTCACGAAGCGATGATTGTTCAATATTATTTTAACACCTCTAATAGTGGCCATTTTGATGACACTATTTTCATATATGATATATATATTATGTTTATGTTTTCCTTATGCTTCTGTATTTCTCATTTATGGCATAATTTATGATTTCCATTATGGGTAAACGCGATAATTTCATTTTTGGAAGTGCGGACTACCGCCCCCTCAAAGTGATTTGAATCGTTAATGCCATATGTGGGACGTATAAAGGATGGAGTAAATGATATTATATTATACTGGAATTATAATACACTTTTATACCATTATTATTTCATTCCATTAAATACAAAATAGAAATGAAAGTAGCGTTCATGCATACGTATGGCTTACCGTCTCCATGAACGGGGCATTTCATTTATTACCTCTAAATGTTACGTAATATTATGAATGAATGTATATACTGGATATATATGATATATATTATATCTACATCATGGATATAATTCTAGATATAATGGATATTTTACCACATGAACAACTTGTAATTATAAGAAGTATATTTTTGACTCAAGTAACAAAGATCGACAAAACGACCGTTATTAACATAAATAATTACATAATGTTCATAACATTGTAATAAGTGATATAATAGGAATAATAAACTTCAAAACGTTTCTTAAGAAATTTTAAATTAACTCTATTTTATTATTCAGGAGGTTAAAGAATGGTCGAGTCAAGACGGACACGAGGTAAGGGAACTTCTTAACCCAATTTCGGTTCTTTGGGTTAATCTCCTACTTTCAAATTATGCCAGGATGTTATTATGTCCAATATTGTATTTGTACTTTCATTATGTGTAAATATCATGAATACACATAATAGATCTATTTTATTTAAAAAAATGATCTTTGTAAGGGACTTCATCT
Organism: Viscum album; assembly: GCA_963277665.1. Taxonomy (NCBI): domain Eukaryota; kingdom Viridiplantae; phylum Streptophyta; class Magnoliopsida; order Santalales; family Viscaceae; genus Viscum; species Viscum album. Next base: position 345,927,580 of record OY728134.1, on the reverse strand, counting down.
CAATCTCCTTTCATTGAGGCATATTTTGTTTCATACACAACTTTATTTTATAAGGTGTATAAACCCCTTTATCATTTAGATTTATTAAAAATGAATCTTTTTATACAAAGTGTTTACTAAATGACAAAAGGGAATGTTTTTTTTGTTATATGTACGTGGTGACAATGACTTCTCCACAGCCGTGACCATTCTTTAAGTTTTGGCTTCCTCTACAAGCCATAACTTTTTTTTAAATGAAAAATAAATAACAAGTTTTAATTTTCTTTTATTTTGGTATTGAAAATGGTTTTATTATATCAATTTGGTGTATTTATATCTTCTGATTGAAATTTGAAAATTTTATGTTTCCTTTCTGCATGTTTTATGATATATGATTATGTTATGGTTTGTGATATGTTTAAACCTGTTCATATGAGGAATGCATTGGACATAATAAGTGACGGGTGGAGCCCGGTATAGCTCCTCGATGCATCGGCAGGTCTCATGATACAAACTAGTGTCTTGGCACGAGTCCTTGACAAAATCTTACTTGTAGTCTTGGCACAAGGCCTCGGCTACGTGGTTATGATAGTCTGAAATTATGCATTCCATCATTATGAAAGTGGTTATTGATATTTCATGTGTTTATTCGACCAGTAGAATATCCATATGAATAAGTAAATAGAATTATTTCATATTACTTTTTCCATATTATGCTGAAGTTCAAGTTTAAAAGGCTTTTGTTTTAGTTATACATTGCCTTAAATGTTTATGTTTATTTATGAAAGCTTCCAATATATTTTTATCCTTAATGAGCATCTGAGCTCACCCCTTCCAATGTTCTAATTTTTTCAGGATGTGAAGAAGTATATTATGAATGACCTGCAGGAATATTATTAGGGGATATGAAGACAAGATGTTGTTGTAGTTTTGTTTTTCTTTATGAAATAATGTAAGACTTATTAATGTATCTAGTTTTTCCAAGGGTACTAAACTAATCGGTCTTTTGAGACTTGATCTTTTGTGATCATGCCAATATTATGCAATAATGCACTGACTCTAGGTAACTGGGCTCAGGGTGTTACATCATTCATACATCTCATCATGTATGTGTATATTTTTTATTAATATTATTCATATATTAGAGTTTATATACCTGTATATATGTGATTAGATGATGGTTAGTCAATTTTGTTGGGGTTTGATAGAGGGATGTAAGTAAGAGTTCAAATAAAAAGGTATTTTCTATGAATCATCATGAAGATGTACTTGGGGTAGGTTGTTTTCCTTTAACATCATCAACTATGTTATGTAAACTCTTGGATATCAAAAAAATAATTCTAATTGAAAATAGTTTTATTCTTCTAAGACAATGTTTTATTTTCTATTACAATTATGATTTTGAAACTAGAATTATTATGTCTCCCAAAAATGTCTGAAAAATTGAACAAATGTTAATCTAAAATGAAACATGGTAGTTACCAATGTTTTTAGAATGAATATATTTTTTGTGCTGATTAGAATGTGACATGATTAGTCTGTGATCACCGTTTTTATTATATAAGTCCTTTCTAAAATTGACATGGTTCATTGGAAAAAATTTCTATTTATAATGAGAAATTTATAGTAAGGGATATCTAGGTGGAAGATTTATCACTATTAGTTAGAATAGGATTTTCATTTCATCTGCATGGGTGTTCTTGGGGGTTAGAACATTGATGATTATTAAAAATTTTATTTTATAAACTACATCTTCTTATTGGAATTGGTAATTATCTATTGTTAAACAATATATGGAAAAAATATATTCATATGTTATATTTTCTATTGTGAATGTAATTTAAAATATTTATATTATTCAATTATATTTTATATTAATGTGAGATATCATATTTATGGTTTTAATTACATGTGTGAAAATTCACTTGAGATACCTGATGGGTTGTTATAATCTTAATTACCAATGAACCCTAGATTATATGTAGATGTTTTTTATGAGACACAAGAAATTGATCAGTTTCAAAAACAAATGGTGGAGCACCATGATATTTTTTTTAATTATTTATAGAGGCTAGTCATAGATCTATTTATTTTATTTTCTTTATAGGTTTCACCTTGGTGCTAGATTATATAATTTTTTTTAGTTTTAGTTTATATTTATCATCTTTTTGTTGTAAGAGTGATGAAAATGTTTGATATATTTTTTCAAGACCCGTCCCCTAGGGTCTGTTCTATGACTACCCCCAACATGCCTTCCAAATGCCAGGGGTAGGAAACTAGCACTGGAAATGGATATCCTTAGATTGGGAAAGAATTTCCTTTAAACATTTATACACACATTCCCACCCACATTCTAACAAATTGGAAGGGGGAAAACGTATACCACTAAAACAAAGCTGAGTGGAAGTACACGTGAATGTAATTTGGAAAGAATAAAAACCTAAAAATGAACTAAAAACTGTAATGTACAAAAAGAAAAATCAATTGGTTTTCCGCATAAATCCACTCCTATTCTTGAGAGTAGTAAATCCACTAGAATTCAAAGTAGTATGTCACGCATTCCCGGTCCTACTTGGCCCCACCTGGGTCTAGGCCACCAAGTCCTCCTTCATAGAATATTTTAGTCCCATCCCTCTAAGAACCTATATCGAAACATCGGTTGTCTGCACCAGACACAACATATTCGGGTGGAGCCCTTTAGGTGTGATTATAACAATAATCAGTTGGGACCTTGAGACCCCAAAAGGTCTCTTAGTAATCCCAAAAGGAAAACACCACAAATGAAATACCACATAGGCCATACCACTAAAAATGAACTCAACCATATAACACCAAAAAGATGTAGTACACACCTGATAAAACATAGGTATAGAAAAAATGATGATTAGTTGTAAAGCTATATCATCTTATTCAGTCGAGAGGCTCTGCTGATGATACACATAGGGTTTCTAGGTGATAACCCTTAGAGGATCTATAGGTGATCACCCATAGAGGATCTCTAGGTGATAACCCACATAGGACCACTAGGTTCTGTTCAAGAGAGGACCGATAGGTGGTGACCAAGAGAGGATCGTTATGTGTTGTCCCATGCAGGATCTCTATTGTTTCCTCACGTCACAACATGCCATTAGATTCCCTCACATAGCACACTTGATTTTAGGAGGATTCTCTCCAAATGTCATCGGCCATACCTCAACCACCACTAATTCAAACATATAGTATTCCCAAAGGTCCAGCTCATCGAAATGGTTCCAATGCAACAAAATTTGCAATGATTGGATGCTCGTTTGGTAAGATATAGGCTTTTTATTAAAAAGGTAATGGTTGGATTCGAGTCTGTTCCAACCAGGTCATTCTTCAAAAAAAATTCAAAACTCATGTGGAGTAAATCAAATGGTCCACCTCATCACAAGGGTACTTGATACACTAATGGTTTATCAATCAGATATCTGGTTTGCATGTTATGATCGATTCTATGAAACGGGCCTGGTTCGGTCTGAGTTCGGTCCGACCCATTTGACCAACCTGACTTGACCTAGTACAGGGGTTTGACATGGGTCTGACATGGGTCTGACATGGGTCCGAACTAGTAGTTCCATTGTACTTGTGGTTCCTGCCCTACATCTCTAGTATTTCTACAAATTATTTTAATTTGATTAATGATGTAGAGACTTTCTGATGTTCAGCAGAGGAAATAAAGACATCTCCATTTAATATTTCACCACTTTTTGGTGAATCAACAATTTCTCCCATGATTTCAGGCCTGATTTCCTCAATTGAAATTATGGATGTCACTAGATGAGTGTTCAGATTTGGATTTATCTTTTCAATTTGATTTATAAGAAACACATAATCTATAATCAAATATTTAAATGGGTTTGAATGGATCGTTTCCATGCCATTTGAAGCATCTATTCTGGTTACCTCCATTGTCACAGACGACGTTCTTTTTATATGATGAAATTTATCTTCAATGTATTTATATTCACACATTTTTAACAGAGCCTGGTCACCATACAATGTTCAAATTTGACCATTGAAATAGTACATGATCCATTGGTGGTATGATGAAGGTACAGTTTCATGTTGATGTAGCCATGGCCTACCTAGATGAATGTCAAAGGCAGTGTCCTGATGAACAACCATAAAATCTAAATTAGAAAAAAGACCTATGAACTATGTTCTGAGTGCAATCTCACTCAAAGGTTCTTATTCATTCTTCTCATAACCATGAATCATTAATGTATAAGTAGCTAAATCAGATTTAGTGTGGCCCAATAGACTAAGTGTACGAATTGGAATGGGGTTGACTCCTGATCTAGTATTATTGATGGATCATCAGATTTCAATGTTATTGACACTTCCTGATCGATACAAGGGCCTAATATGTCCATGTACACCATCATTTCATCTTCCTCCATTAAATATATAACTACATGAAACTTTGAAGGATCATTCTCTATATAGAAATACATAGCTGCAAAAACATGGGTTTCAAACCTTTGAGGACATGAAAATCCTTAATAAGTTCTTCTATAATATCTTTTGAAGATTAATGTTATCCAAAATTCACAACATAGGTAGTAAATGGGACAGATGTTACAAAACATCATACATTTGGCCGAAAGGTATGAATTTCCCGGCATGGAGATGTGTTTTTGTAGGTGTAATGGAAGTTGATTCTTCTGATGTAGATGTACCATGTGTCGGAGAAGAGGAAGGAAATAATACTGGATTACATAGATTAGGCTAACAAGGTCTGTCTACCTGCTGATAAAAATATGGTGTAACCACTAAATGGTCATCCAAAATGATTATGATAGGACGAAACCTATCATGTGTGGAAGAATCTCCTTGTTCTTTTTGTGCCCACTGATGGGCTCTCCCATGAGTTTCCACCACATATACTATTCAAGAAAGGGTGCAATTAAAATAGTGGATTCAAGAATACCCACATCATCCCCTATATTCTTAACCATGGATTCTTCCACTAGTTCCCCATTTTGGTACAAAAAACTCATGATCCTTTTTATCTGAACCAATTTTTGCATAGGGATCTGTTATTTGTATAAACTTAACAGATCCAAAGATCAATTCTTCATCTGATAAAGATTCTTCTTGACATTTTAGTTCCTATTGTGCCATTTGGAGGGGTAGTGCCCGTGTTTTTGAAACATATGGAATAAAATCTCTCAGTGTCAAGGAAACATTTGGTCTTGACATGAGGTCTCCTTCTTCTGACTTATCTTTGTCCTTATGATCACATAGTTTTTTAAGGATTGACATTTATAGGGAAGATCATTTGATTAAAGTGGTTTTGTTGTGGCCATAATAGAAAAAAACACAATCAGTTGATTCAACTATGTTTTTATAGTGGAATTTGTTCAATTTATCATTATTCTGATCATACAGTCATCATATTTCTTCACATTTTTACCTTTGATATTCTTCCATGCACCTTCTTCCTCTGGATATGTAGAAGTAACACATGATACATGGTCATATGAACTTTTTAACATTACTTTTCCAAAGTCATCCATTTTTTATAGGAGATCCTTAAAAACAAAACACTCCTTACTTGCATTCCTCAAAATCTGGTGAAATAAGCAATAATTCAGAAGATCTTAATCTCTTTAATTATTGGGTTTATTCATAATTGGCAACTAAACCAAATTATTCTCCATAGATAGGAAGAAGTAACTGGGAACCTGTTCATTCAAGATAGAAAATTCATTATTCTTTAACTCCTCAAATTGTTTCCTCCTTTGATTTCTCTAATGAAAATGATGAGGCGGTCATTACTACGGATGCTTTAGAGTCCAATCTCGTCAATATGATGAAAGATTTGAAGTGAAATATGGTACATGTGCTTTCTTGAGTGTGATTGTAGCAGCCTACTCATTCCATATTCTTCTTCTTGGAGCTGAATGAATTACATGATATTTAGCTTCAAATTCCATTATGGAATCCTCCACCTATTGGGAAATTGAATCATGGTCCTGAAACCCTCCTGGGTATTTCACACAGATCAGTAGTGTGCGTAATTCATCCCATATATTTTCCACAAAAATTGGTAGAAACTCTTTTGGAGGGAGTTCCATATTTAAAGAATTTGTTAGTCCTTACCATCAAGCAATGAAATATAAATATCCTTCACTTTCATTTTGCTTGCAATTTGTATGATAAAAAATGGTGGTTTGTGGAATCATTGAGATGAATTAAAGAATGTATTTGTGACTGATATCTTCCCATCAAGTAATTGTTCGAGATTTCAAATGTGTATACCATATAAAACTCGGTCCCTATAATGACAGAAAAAAATCACATAAACATTACTACTTCTTGTTGTCGAGGACTGGCCATCATGGGATCACAATGAGAAATGAAAAAATTTAAGTATTTATATAGATCTTCTGAACCATTAAATATTGAGAATGTAGTATTCAAAAAATTTGGTGGTAGTGGTGGGGGGGGAATCAGATCCACCCACTCAAGGTAAGCTCTCTTTTCCAGATAAACCGGCGCACACCATTCTTCCACAGCTTCCAATAAAGTTGTTAATTCCTCAATTGTGTTCATAATAATTTGGGGAATATCAGGATGAGATGAGATCTGTATAGGTATAGCATCTAGATCTTGAATTGGTGTAATGACTAGAAATACCAATAGAGGCGGTTCTGTTGGAGTTTTTCTTGAATAACCCATAGGAATAGGCCTATATGGATGTGTCTGATCTTACCCTAACTATGTATGCAATTTAGGGAATTCATTTTAAGAATTAGTAATTACCACAAATTCTATTTGTAGAGAATCTCTTATATGATGTGAATGTTGAGGATCTATATGGGGAGTATGTCTAGAAGAAATGATGCTTCAATGAATAATTGTATTGAGTCTTTTCAACTCATTTATCTCCTATTCATACTATGAAATTTTATTCAAGTGGAAAATATTGAACTTCTCTAGTGGAATAGTAAAACATGATATGACATTTACCTTTCCCCTTGATTGATACCATTCAAAGGTGTAAGAGTTGACTATTTTAGGGAATACATAGATTCTGGGTATGCTTTTGATTTCGGGTCCACACACCTCCTTAATTTGATTCATTATGTACTATATTATGTATAATAAATTCATCTTCTAATTTCTCTGAGCTAGATTCATTTTCTAGAGGATAATTTGTAATGGTGTTCATGAAATTTACTAACACATAACACATTGATAGTATTCTGTTGGAGTATTGGTATGATCTTCCCCTTCTGTATCACCCATCATAATATTCTCTCTTATATGATGAATTACCTGGAACATTTTGAAAAAATGTTACCTGAGTGGAATCCTTGGATAGTTCAGTTATGCTCTCTCATTGTGGTTTCTTCACTAATAGGGAAAAACTGACATCCGTTGAGGTGGGGATTATAGATGTGAGAAAGCCCCTAGCCCTACTAGATGATTATGTTCTTGTTCATCTTCTTCACACTTTTAAAATAATTTGAATTCAATGTTTGAATTAATATACCCCCAAACCCTACAAGCTGGGGTGGATCCTGAATTGATATTGCTGAGATTTGTGCAACTTCTCTTCAGATTTTCATTGTTTTGTTCATACATTTGATAGGGTTATTGTCTGAAAACAACTAAAATAACTTTTTTCGAAAGATAGTTGTGTTATTTCAGACATTTGGGTTATCTGATTGATGGCATCCTCTAAGAGGTAGGCCTTTTGAATATTCTCGAATGCTTGGTGAAAAACATACTCAACAACTTGTTTTCTTTGGCACTGACTCTGATGAGAGCTAGTTGAGGCATGTTTATGATGGAATATTTTAATACATACAAAATCTATTGAATATAGCCAACTATGGGTAATAACATTGCATGAGACCACTTTTGTAGGGCTTTAATGATTCTGGAGTGTAGTGAAATTCAGTTATCCATGTAAACCCCATCCATTGATACAAACACCAGATGGGGTATCAACATTTAACTAGAGTATACTTTTAAGAGAATTAAGTCATGCACACTAAAGGGTTCTACACTGCATTTCAACCTTTAGATTTCGAGAAACTGAGAAAGATGACATGACAATTTGGTGTTTCAACCCTTTTAATATCTTTACATTATTTTGATATTCATCATATGGTAATACTTTGGTTTTCAAATGATGAAGAGCCTTCCATGATTTTTGGCAGACCTCATGAATGGAATCTTATACCATTAATTAGAGAATGTTTTATGGAGAATTTTCCATATATCGTAACATGTCTAGTACTTATCCATTATCCAATTGTTCTCACATGTTTAATATGTCTTTATCGTATATCACTAGAGGTTTCTCCACTTGGTCTGAACAAAGTGGATGCTTCTCGATTGTTTTATTAAAATCAATTGAATCACTATTTTTTCCTCTATAGTATTGTAAGAAAAATCTCCCAAGGGAGGTGTGGAGAGTGACCATTCGTTTAATATATATTCTATTTGAGAAATTATTTCACCCGTTAGTGAAACGGTATCAGACATTACGGCCCTTATGTTGGAAAGTGCCTCAAGATAAGAGTGTTTTCTCATTAATACAATGTCAATTGTAGAATTATCTTAAAAATACTAAATACTAGTGTAGAGAGAACCTTCACAGTGAATTCCATAATAGGGAGGACCATCGTGGTGGATTACAACAAGGAATAAGTCCTCTTTCTCCTTGGAATTTGGGCCACACTGACGGTAGCGGTGGATCTCATCCGCAGATAGTCTCTATGGATTGAAAACAATTTCCCAGAGAAATAATTCCTGATGATGTTTATAAAGGGTAAATTAATAATTAATATGAATTATCCAATATTATGGTAATTAGAAGGTAGGATATTGAGCTGTAATAGAGAAATGTATGAGGGATTCAAGAACTCCAACTTTAAGAGGTGTCATATCACAACATGGCTCCTGATTTTCCATCTATGTTTAGGGAGACTTATTCTTGGATGCCCTCTTACACTTAGTTGAGGCCACTTTATGGGAGATGTTGTTATCATGGGGAGGTGTATGTGCCTTCCATGAAGCAGTTATCAAAATGGGTAAATTTCCTTCAATTAGAAGGGGTGTATCATCCCGATCCTATTGTCTGTATGATATGGGGGAGTATGCCCTATAACCCTCCAAGTCTGGAATAGGGCTATTTATCTTCTTAGGGATGGAATTATGATGTGTCATCATAGGTTTAGGGATAGATTTATATGGTTGTTCCCCTAGTACGTCTGATTTTTTTGTTATGATATCCCTCCTTACTTCTAGAATATGGGTAGAAATTTGTGTTTTCACTTCCATTATTGCTAAAATGTGTTCGGTGACATCAGCAACCCAAATGAGAATATACATGCATTCCATATCTAGAGTAGTTATATGTTCCCCCTCCTGTCCTATATTTCTTATCAATGGATACTGACAGTACTCATGTGTGGGGGAAGAGAGTTGAGTCTTCTCTAGATTTTTCATCAGAGCTTTCTAACTGACTTCTCCATGTACTTACAAACAAGACTGTTGTAATTCTTGTTGAATGTTCATAGGTGTATATAACTTCTGGAAATTTTTCATAATGGATGGTTGATTGATTTATTTCAATACTGGTAGACAAGACCGCTTTCAGAATTAGTGAGAGTAATTAGGTGAATGTTCCTGTTTACCAGTTGCCACCACATTTGATTGGTAGGCTTCCTTAAATGTAGTCAGTCAAGCCTACTGAATGGCTGGTAATTTTTAAATAGTTTTATGTTCTTATAAATTTTACTCCACTATATATTCCTTGTGGGATTAGTGGGTTGCTACGAGATGAGTCTGCTGGGTAGTAGAATTAGGATGGACAAGTGTATGTGTCTGCTCATTATTTTCCATCTAGTTAGGTTGATGGACTTATCCGGAGGGGGAAAGGTAAGAAAATTCTTCTTGTTTATCATAAGTTTTCCCTAGTGATTCTTCTTGCATGCATTGGGTTAGAGGGATATTGGATTAACATCCAGTGGTAACACCCCTATAATATTGGGGGTTCATTGCAGCGTGATTCTGCTAGCAGCTACTGTTGGTGGGATTCCTTGGGAAGGACCCCAGCATCTTTGAATTGAGGCCTTGAGTGACCTCTCGATCTAGCCCTATATTGTATTGGACGGAGTTGTGGCTGTATTACAGGGACAAGGACCCGAAATAGTTGAAGCTGGTGGTTGGAAATGTGAACTTCTTAACCATCGATTGTTGTTGACTGAATGATTGAGGGTTGTTTTTAAGCTGGAGATCCTGTCGGGCAGCCTCTATGGTTGGGATAGTACTGTGATGATGGTACTCCCCTACTATAACATTGGATATTTAGTGTTGAATATGTTGATTGGGAGATGAATTCCATCTGGTGGATGAGGATCCAGTTTGATCAGCATTTGGGACATTCACAGGTGAGAACATGAAGGAACCCATTTTTGATGGATAAATGTGGATTTATTCCTTTTTATTACCTTCCTTTATCAATTTATAGGGTCTTGATAAGTCAATAACATTATTAACTTGGTTAAGAATTCATTTCGGTTTTACCATTTTTGTTTCGTAGTTCCATGAAACCTGGGTTGTAGTTTAAGAATCACTTCTTCTAGATATTTTCTATAGTATTTATTTATGGAATCAGAAACACCCAATAGCTCATTATCCAAAATGGAAATTCTTTCCAAATATAGGCATTCGTTATGTTAGAACAATATGAAACTTAAGAACAATCATTAGCCGAGAGGATGGGAGGTCGAATATATCACACCCTTTTGGGGGAATTATATTCTACTCTAGAACTCTCTTTAAAAAAATTATATATTTTCTTGAATCCTTATTAATTCACCATGTATAACATAATTTTCCCTTGTAATTTGTAATCACTTATGAAAATGAGTGAAACTTATATTCTTCTGTATGTATTTTATGTTATTCTTTAATGGAGATATCTGTATGTATTAGAGGTTATCCATCAATGGTATCCTCCCATATACTATTTAGATATTCTTTTAATCCTTGATTTGATGAAACAAGTTTTGAAGACACAGAGTGGGGTGCTCTATATTTTATTTTGTTCTAGAGAGACAAAGTTTTGTTTTGATATTGGGAATATACCCATCAAATGGGATACCTACGTATCCTTGTGAAAGGAATCCAGACCCTCATTGTTCTGTGCCACTTAATTGGACACATCATACCTTTTATGGTCTTGTTATAAGGACCTAGCCATATAGTTTAATGATTGGTAGAAAGGAAATTTAAGAATAAGATTCTTAGTTATTGTTTGGTGTGGTACATATGCCAAAGAAACCCATGTTAAATGAAAACGATATGAGTTTCCAAGTGAGATTAGACGTTGTGGTAAATATGTCCTAGGAAGAACATGGTTGATTTGATGCATTGGTTTTGAATTTCAATGAGGTTTATGATGTATCCCATTTGGATTGGAATCAAAGCCAACATTTTTCAATAAGTCCAATTGGGGAGTAAAATTTTTTTAGAGGAGTTAGTTTTGGATTAAATTATGAAAAGGGTACCCTGGTGATTTGGGGGGTTTAATTTTGTGTTTACCCCTAAGAAATATGCCTACATTATTAGAATTAGGGTTGGATTTATGAAGAGGATATCAAATGGGATCAAGCCTTGAGAAGGCTACCAACGTATCCCAATTACAGTGGGAATTAGAGTACTCATAGTTCATTAATTTTATTTTTTCTTATTCATTAGATATTCCCATTGGAGGTATCATGATTCGGTAACCCTTTTGAAAGAGCAACCTATTGAGCTCAGAACTTCAAGAAGGTTTCCTACATATTCTAGATTGAACAAGAATATGAGTTCTCATATTTCAAGTATTTGGGAAAATGTTGTGATCCCAACAAATCTCTAAGCCCGTTTAAGTCATGCTCGGTGTGAGAAACAAGAGGATTGCAAAGATTCAACAATGAAATCCAAACTTTTTCTCCTCTGTTGGAAGAGGAGGGTAAACCTACAATGGAGAGGGTAGATGAGGTCAGGTTGACCTGAGAAGAGGGTGAGGTCACGAGCCTTCCCTCTGTTCTCTTTACATTGGACAAGGGTCTAATTAAATTAAGAAGTAAAAATGAATGATGTATAGAGGAGATAAACAGCAACCTTCTAATTTAAAGGTTAGGGGATTACACCAGGATGGCTTCCCTATTGGATCTTGGTAGGGGGGAGGCTTCTCCTTTGATTTCCTAGAAAATCATGTGGGAATCGTTCCTTACCTAACAGAGACCTGAGGATCCGAGTATTAGAGATGAGAAGAGGAGGTCAGAACCCACACCATAATCCTCATAACTTGGAACTTCCTAGAACTTTTCTAGGGTAAAATGTCCATGTGACCGTGGATTTACAAACCCACAAACACTCCATGATTCCTAATTCCATTTTGAAATCAATGTGGGAATCCTCTGACAGTGGATATACAAACCCAAATTGGAGACACATTGATGTGACTTTATGTAGTGTTTAGTAAATCATGATGTTTTATGTGGAGGTTTCAACATAGTCCCTTTCAGATAAGGGAACCAAGGAAGGAGATAAACTTGAATGAGTGGACATAAATTGGGTACTAATTTTATATATAGGCCTTATACACAACTCCACAGCATTGGTACTCCATGTAAGTGTGTTGGGTAGGTACCCCGTGTAGGTACTTCATGTTTATGTTCCAAGAAGGTGTGCCACATAGGCCTTTATGATGAATGATAATTTATTCACCTAGAAAAATAAAGACTATGTGAGATTCAAATAGTGAAAGACTTTCAAAACATGTTTTTCCTATCTAGTTATCTCTTCTATCATTTTTTAGAGCTACCTGATAAAATTGGAGGGATCTAGGTGAAAGATATATGAATAGGGAGCTTCAAAAATAATTTAATGTTTTTTGTCTAGAAAATGGGGAGAACAGGGTCCTATTTATTGGATAGGAGGGGGGCTGGTCGAAGGAAATTTGTTGGTGGAGGTCTGGAATGTAGTCGCACCAAGTAGGTCTGCCATGTAGGGGAATAGAATGTAAACTACCGTGCAGTTCTACCACCCATGCCATTTGAATCATTGGATTTGTTTTTAATTAATCAATCATTTTATTGGGATTTTAAAATAATCAGCTCTATCTTTATATATTTTTTCTAATTACTATGTAGTGTCAACAGTCATGGTACATTTTGGGGAATCCCAGATGCACCACCCACTTTGAGACATGAAATTAATACAATATATCTTTTACAGTACACATAAGCACCATAATATATCCTTAGAAATATATGATAGCATCCCCACCAATAGTCTAATCAGAAGGTAACACCACACCGTCAAGGGTTTCTTTCAAATAAATAAACTCTGGATCCTTATAATTTCTATCAATGATCTAGCTGAAGAGTTCTAATTACACTAACAATGAGTTGAGGGTAATGTACTCATGGACCTCATAAACCAAAACATGTATCTAATATGGAGATTTCATCATCATCCACATAAAACTGGACTCGTGAACTTCAATAGTTTATGTCTTCCTAAATAATGTTTCTGCAACACAGATTCCATTTCAGAGAGTATATACTTGTGAATTATCAAATGAATACATATTATGTACCCATCATTTCATCTAGATATTGGTGTTTTAATATTAAAACATATAATTCGTTACTTTTTAATATTTTTGTGTATAAAACAATTATACCAACAATAATTTCACAAGAACGTTAAATATTAAACTACTATTGATGTCTCAAGATTTTGCATAGCGTAATTTAATTCATGTGTCAACATCTTCAATGGGAAATATTCTATAACACAACCCCCCATAATCTACACTACAATATTTTTGATCCCATATGTGTCACAAAAACACTGTATATTTACCACTCTTCTCTAGTTGGGTAAAACTTAGTTCGGTAGTAAACCACTTCATTAACTCCGTAATTTCATTCTCACATGTTCCAGACCATTTGAATCTATGTCCATTCAGTGTATATCCTAAAATTAGTTCCCCCAAATGCGAAAATTCATGGATGGACCTCAAATCGTATCCTGATAATACCAATAAACTATGTATATAAAATACATTATTAGGATACTACCAAGACACCACAACCTGAACATGCTATTGGAAAACTGAAACACCTTCCTCTAAGATGATGTGATGAATAAATGTACCTAATTAATATAGAATTGAAACATATAATAATTGGTTAATGATTATTCTATCTTAGTGTACTCAAGATGATATTATGATGTTGGGAATTTTTTTCAGGACTAATGGTGTAAACCATGATTTTACAAGAAAAACAGACATAAAGTAATAAATATATAGGTTGAATATTTCTTTCCTCTATGGATTAAAAAAATGAGAATTCATTATTCTTATAAAAATTATAAAGAACTCAAAAATTCCATTCCTAGTTCTGAATTCTTTCCATGGTATATCATAAGGTCAAACACAGAGTTGATAATACATCGATCTCAGGTAAACTTTAGAGAAAATAATTGATCCATTGAACTATTCATGGATATTTTAGATACAATCAAGAGGGTATTATTTCTTTAAGACCAACTTATTCAACATATCTTAATCAACACATATGATAACTGTTTTGTGGGAATGCATTGAAAAATAGTCGGGAGAACAGCGAGGTGATGTACTTATATAGATAAAACTCTTTTCCATTAACTATTACAATTTAGATTTATTATCATCAAGCTCTATTATATCCATTTAATATGATTGAATGGAAACCAGATCAGCTCTATATATGATCTCAATTATAAACTCGACATCCCGATCAAGTGGAATCCTAGAAATGTCCTTTGAAACACATCTCAGAGTGGGTCTGAAAATGGTTAAAAAGACATCATGTTTCACAACCAATTAATCTATTAAATAATACAGAAACCAATTTAGTGAGATCCCCCAGTTGATGATGAAGTGGTTCTTCATGGCCTATCTCGATATCCCACTCTCTAAGATGTACGTAAGTATTAACCTTCGGATATGTTAAAGTCACTCTACTAAGGTAAAAAATACTTTTAGCTCTGAATGATACTAACCAATCCAAACTCTAAATAATTTAATATCCTAACCTATCAAGGTTTTTAAAAAACCTATAAGAAATTATACTTCCCATCATTGAGATAACATCACTTCCAAAAAAAATATGTCCCTAGACCACACACCCAACAAAGTTATGATCATCATCACCCCACTCACACACTCCACTATCATACTCAAACCCATCACAAGAAATGATGATATAAAATAATGAGATTCGCTAACATCAAATAATGATCTATAATGTTTGGATGAAACAAGAATAAACCCTTTTAAATATTCTATTATATCCTCAATATCCACCAGGGTAGTCTCAAATGTATTCCACTGTTAATCCCCTATTCTCTATGTTGTAGTCTGAGACCCCTATGTTGAAACACTCTGATGATTTGAGAAATATTTACCAAATGTTACACTTTCCCTTCCTCAAAAACTATATCAAGTATAACTCCAACAGCTAGGCTGATATGGGGTAGAATATCCCCTTCCAACTTGTTGATTTTTCCTACCTCATCTGTTATTAACCACATTTAATGGGTTCATATAAAATCGTTTGTAAGAACCTAGTTCTCTCACTAAGGTATGAATCTTTCCATATGATTTATAGATGGGTAACAAGTATCATCAAGATTAAATTAATGCTGAAAACATTAAACAACCAGATTTAGTTGTTATAGGCTAAGTATTTTCTCTTACACACCATGTAATCATTTCGGCAGGTCAGAGCATGGAGTGTAAAGTATGTCGGGGGAAATGTGAACAGTTAAATAACCTAAACAGTGAATAGTTCCACATAAATGTTGTGTATTTATTAAAAAAATTAAAATGGAATGTATTATTTTTTTCCTTCATTTTCGATAGACTCTCTCCCTGGTTGATGAACAAGAAGCTTAAGACCTTCAATACATTTCTGATTGATCATCTGAACCCTAGATTCTTTATTTTCAATTGGGTTTGAACCCAATTGGTAACCTCTCATTTACTATTGAGTCATTATTTTTTATTTATTCTCTCAAAAATTCTATATAAGGTTGAGATTTTATCATCGTTTTATAGATCTACATCATTCAATATTGAAATGGTGGTTATGGCTGGATGGGGAGAGTCGTACTCAATGAGGTAGGTGATCTCGTGAGTTTTTCTAATTTCCATGAAATTTATATATGACGAAGTGTCATAAACCCATTTTTGGGAGTGTACTTAAGTGATAATTAGTCTTTGTTAGTGCATATTGATGTTTATGTATTTGAAAATGTGTTCTAATTCATTAATTAAGTAGTTCACCTTGAATAATGGCCACCCCATTGGTGTGTTTCCCATCGATGACTATTTATGGAATTTTGGATGAGGTTAATGATGAGGCATGTCTTGTTCCCTTTATTTGGATATCAGGTATAAATAAATTTTATAATGGAATTTCAATTGTGACAATTTTTGATTGAATAGATTAAGGGTTTGGGATTAGTGATTTCTACTTTGACTGATGTCGTGCCAATAATTGTTTAAGCCTTGTGATTTTTTGATTACATGTTTGGATTTCGATATGAAATGCCCATGTGAGTATAATTACTGTTGTCATGTGATTTTTTATTTCAATAGTTTCTTGTTATGTGAACTATTCCCACATGAGTTGGTTAAAGAAAAATCTATGTGATGGCTTAATTTAGATGTGCTGTTTTTATGGAATTTAATTATGAAAAAGAGGTTTAATTAGAATTGGGCGAGCCACAGTCTCAGTTAAAAGACATGGTTAGGATCCTATAACTAATTTCACCTTATTTACCTAGGGTGAACCATTGTCTCATTTAAAAGATAATGGACGGGCTCAAGAGCATAATTATGCAAAGTCCAAAAGAGATCCATGAATAGGGTGGTCAGAATCATGAATTATTATTTTAAAATGTCGAGGTAACCTAGTATCCATTGAGGGATACCCAATCCTAGCCCTATTGTAAAAATATTAAATGATTATTAACCCATGATTTTACAGGGGGTCGTCAAGTGTAGGATAGACCTCAAGACTTTAATATAATACTATATTTTTGAATAATGAAATAGAAAGGCTAATGTCACATTTGGCAAGTGAGACACCATGTTTGGATTCAATCTTAAATTGTTTTTGTTGAAATTGTCTTATGAGTCTTCTATTATGCTTACATTTGAGTACCTTCTCGTTTACTATAGTCACTATTATACACTATTTGTTATTTATATCCACTGATAGATTGGCATAGATCTTATGTGTTAGCATAAGGGAATTTATATCTCAAACCCTATTTGGGTTATGCTTTTGGACCCAAATAAATTATATTGTTGTAGGTTCTGATAAAATAAATCTCATACTACAGGTACATGATTTTCTATTTAGGTGCATGAGAGCATGAGATCAAGACAAGGTTTGTGATGCTTCTATGTTATCATTTGTATTTCTATAAATCGGAATTATATTTTGTATCTGACAATAGTCTATAATGTTATGGATTATTTAATTGATAATTTGATAGGAAGCATCATCTTTTTCATGTTATGACATATGGTCATCTTTATTATCAGTATTGTGTTGTTTAAATTAGTTTTATGATATTACTTTTTCTGCTATTGAATTTCTTTTCTCCCTCTATGTTACACAATTCCAATAGAGGCGTAATTTCCACAAAATCACACCTAAGCTCCCCAACTAGTCGGATGTCTCTAGAATTTTAGGAAATTCACTTGAGGCCATGTGGACAACTCGGTACGGGGCACCTTAATGTGGAATTCCGATCCCCGACATTAAAACGTGGTATCATATGAGTTTTTCTTTTCTACATTGATATATTATTTTTTAATGATGAAAATAGATGGAAATGTGATTGATTTGGAACAAGGATATTTTTGGGATTAGCTACCCCACACATAGGTTATGGATAAATTACCACAAATGAAATTATATTTTTTGGATTTAGAGTAATTACAGTTTATTCGATTTCACCATTGGGTGATGCACTTATTTTGTGTTGTTAATGATGATATCATTATGGTTCTCATTAGTTGAAACCCAATGAGATGATGGTATTCCATCCCATCCATCATATAGGCCCTTGTTTGAAATCACATTCCATGCATTCTTTCCATTCCATTTAGAGTACATAACCGATTAAATGTTCTTATGATAGATGTTGTGATACATATTCGTGATGTTGTCATAGGTATCATTATAGATATGCCTATAGTTGTGATTGGTGTATTGGTACATGTTATGGTTGAATTGGATGGACACCAAACATTAATCCATGAAGAGTATGGGCACTATGGGATTTGAGGCTGGTCGATCACGAATCATCGATGAGATATATTTTGAGTTGATATGTTTATATGATGATGTCATTCATTAATTAGCTGAGAGTATGGCCCCCCATGGATTTGAATTTGGCACAACGTTCCTTTATTTTTCAAAAATAGGTGTTCCAGGGAAGTTACTGCACCATTCTTTCTGGAAACACAGACAACACGACATGTGATCTTATGAACACATGCCATGTGTTATTCTATTCTAATGAAAATAACTTTTCCTTGTACACAAAATAAAATCTAAGTACACGCAATGAGGTAGATGATTGTGTCACAAATAATGTTTGAGAAATCAAAGGTTTTTGAGTCTTGATCATAACATCATGTGTGCATTATGTACATCCTATGTAGTGTTACATAGAAAAACCCATGTAACTCTATAAATTTAAATGTACATTGAAAGGAGGAAAGACTTCTGTAAACTCTGTGTACCCGAATAACTCATTGTGTACCTATGGGGTCTATGTGCCCTAGCTGGTGAGATTACACAACCATGAAATAGATTAAGTGTACATTCCAAGTTAATTCCCTATACATCTTGTACCTATATTTTTTACAAGCACAGGCCGAAAGAAGTAAACAATCATGAAAGGTGTTAAGTGTACATGCAACGTATGGTTCATAGACGTCATGTAATCATCTTTTGTGAAAATTTGAGGTTTATCTTCCCAAATTTAGTTTTTGATATCTTGATCTGGGTACCTTGATGAATAAAGTTATACTGATGTGTATGTTCTTGACATTACAGAGCAATGCTAGCATGACAAAATCCAATTGTATGCCATGTGAGTGGCAATGAGCATACTCTGATGTTGTAGGCCATCTACTACCAATGGATCCTCCAAATGCACCATTAGTGGTATCAGTTTTTATACTCGAAACAGGTGCAGATTCATAGCTCTATGAAGGCTTCATGATGTTTATATAGACCTTTCAGGGAGAACCTCACCCTCCAATATCAATGGAAGAACTAACATGAGTATTCTAGTTACAGCATTCGCCTATGTTTTTGGTGGATAGTGAACCACAGGTTGAAGAGTCCTGGAGGGATTCTAGGATTATG
This sequence comes from Viscum album, assembly GCA_963277665.1. Classification (NCBI taxonomy): domain Eukaryota; kingdom Viridiplantae; phylum Streptophyta; class Magnoliopsida; order Santalales; family Viscaceae; genus Viscum; species Viscum album. Next base: position 345,908,117 of record OY728134.1, on the reverse strand, counting down.
AACATATATCATATCACAAGACCTCCAAAGAGGATGTTCAAGCTTAGGACTTATGTGATGTGCGATTCGGCCAAGTGGTGGTGGGATGTTATCACTCAGACAAAGCATCTTTGGGACATGAAATGGGGTGTTTTCTAGATAGTCCTCTATGACTACTTCCATAATTAGATGTTAAGGTCTGACAATACCCATGAGTTTAGGCATCTAGAGAAGGGAGATTTATTATTTATGGATTACTATGCAATCTTTACAGAGCAACATGACTTCACACCAATTCTTATTAGTGAGGAACTATCAAAGTATTGGTGATTCAAGGATAGTCTTAGGTAAGACATATTCTCATAGGTGAATATATTATGATTTACTATTGAATATGCTATAGTGAACCTGGTTCTAATTACCGAGCATAGTTAAGGGGAATCTGGAGGTTTGAGTCATGGTAGTCCCGCACTGATATCTGCTACTATAATAATCGATAATAGGAAGCGTCGTCTGGAGCGAACATGCGTCGAATCTAGTACATATTACATATCTTACGGTTTACATGTGAGGTGGTTCAGTGTGGAATAATTGGACATACAAGACCTCAATACCTGATGGAAAAAGTTGAGTGTCGAGATTGAAGTAGGATGATCCCTTTACAACATTTTTATATGTTGTTTCCACCATCATCTAGTGAGAGTCGGTCTGCACCAACGCCACATTCAAGAGCATGGTCAGCAGCTTCTCACTTGTTAGGGAACTGGAATACATCAGAAAAATCTAGCCCAGGTGGTGGTCATGGACATGGTAGAAAAAACCTAGGATTTCTTCAATCGGTGGGAGGGTAATCTCAGGGTATCTAGGAACACTACTGGAAATTTAGGCTATATCCATGGTTTCAAACCGTGGCTATAACCCCTAAAACCTTCTCTATAGTTTATAGGCACAATTCAATTGACCATGGATGAATTGGCATGGATATACAGAGAGACCTATTTCCATGGTTTGAATCTTGGCTAATGGCCTATAGCCACGGTTCAAATCGCGGATAAAGGGCTATAACTACAGTTTGAAATTATGGGTATAGCTCTTTTTACACAGTTTGAAACCATCACAGTACATTAAGCCATATAGGGCCTATTTTTATGGTTTTGAACCATGGAAATATGTCTTTAACCACATATTTAAACTCGTTAAAATAAACCTAAATCCATGATTTAAAACTATGGCTATAGGCCATCTCATTTCATAAAAAAACACAACCCCCCCCCCCCCTGAACACCCCTACACCCCATGGCCCCCCTAGACATCCACTTACACCCCCTTGGACCCTCATACCCCCAAGAACACCCCCATTCACCCCCTAGATAGCATCCTTGCAGCCCTTTGAACACACCCTAGCACCCCAATACCCCCCTAGATAGCCCCTATACACCCCCTATATATCACCCTTGCACCCCCTCGAACACCCCATGCACCCCATTTCCCCTTAGACAACCCCCTTGCACCACCATGAACACCTCCCCAACACCCCATACCCATGGACATACCCATTGCACCCCCAGGACAACCCCCTTGCACCCCCTTGAACACACAAGCCCCCTGAATATCCCCCTTGTACCCCCCTTACACCCCCATAAACACCCCCTAAACCCCATTCCACACCCCTATAACACCCCCTTGCACCCCCTATACAGCCCCTTGCACCCATTGGACTCCCCCCTTGATCATTCCCCTTTCACTCCATGCCCTCCACTCATAGACACCCCCTCCCACCTAGACACCCCTCCCTCCGGGACCCCCTGCATACCCACTCCCCCTTGCACCCCATGGAAAAACCCCTTTTCCCCCCTTGAGCACACCTCTAGTAGCCTACCCCACTAGACATCCACCTTTCACCCCCTTGAACACCCCCCCCCCCCCCCGTAGTAGCCAAACAACCTAGACAACCCCCTTTTCCCCAACATCTCTAGTAGCCCACCCCCTGTAAAGACCCCATGGACACCCCACGACCCCCCTAGACACCTCCCTTCACACCCATGCCCCCTTGCACCCCCCTCTGGGAACACCCTATGCACCCCCTGGATAACCCCTTACCCCCCACTTGAACACCCCCTAACACCCATTTATAGTATCCCCTCAAGACATCCCCTTTCACCCCCTTGAACACCCCCATGCACCCCCAACAGTAGCCCACCCCCTAGACACCACCCCTACACCCCCACCCCTAATGTATCCCACCCATGCACAACCCCCAACCCACCCCCCCCCCCTCCAAGACACCCCCTCCCACTGAGACACCCCATACCTCCTTAACACCCCCTTGGACACCCCACCCCCCTTTCGGACACCACCCTCCTCGAGACCCCTTACACCCCCCCCCCCATATAGCCCCCTTGAACACCCCCTCCCCTCTCACACCAAGGACCCCTTCACCCCTCCCGCTTCTGGGAACCCCATTCACCCCCCTATAATGCTGGCACAACCCCCCCCCCCCCCCCCCACACACACACACACTCATTCCCCTGACTTCCCTAGACACCCCATTGCACCCCCTAGACACCACCCTTGGACCCCAAGGATAACCCCCTGGACATCCCCCTTGAACAACCCCATGCACGCCCATACCCCTTACACCCCCTCCTGGACACCCCCATGAACCCCCTAGACAACCCCCTTTCATCCCCCACCCCCCTCCCCACATGAACACCCCCTTCACGCCCATTCCCCCTTGTACCCACCAACCCCCCTATGGAAAACCCCCCCATACACCCCCTGGACAGTTCCCATTCACCAATTGAACACCCCCTTACACCCCCTTTAGTATCCCACCCCCTTCCCAGGATGACCCCCTTGCACCCCCTGGACATCCCCCTTACACCCCACCCCTCCACCTAGACACTCACTCCATCCTGGACACCCCCACTTTGACCCCTGGACATCCCCCTTGAACACCCTTGAACACCCCTGCACACACTTTCCAACTTGCACCCCGATCCTAGAAATGCCCAAACTGTTTGCTGCAATTGTGTGGATCATGTGTTGATATCTGATGTCAATTAATCCAATTAAACTCTAAAAAGGAGGCAAAACCGTAACATAATTCATGATATAAGGCATTACCTCTCATATTCCATGTTAAGCATGTTCGTTTCCATTATAGTCATTCATTTCATTATGTTATCCTTACACCACCTTGACATCCCCCTTGAAGACCCCATGCAAACCGAAGCCCCATTACTCCCATACACCCTCCTAAACACCACCCCTTGCATCCCTTTGACAGCCCCCTTGCGACCCCCTACAAACTAAGATTTGGTACCTCCCTTTTTCATTGGGGGAAACATATCCAAATTTAGTATATACTTAGGATGTTTCTCGAGAGTACGCATGGAACGTGCCATAAGGAATTATAATTTTTCCCATTGTTTTGGTTTCCGCCGACTATGAGTTTTTTTTTAATGCATTTTTTTAAAAAAAAATTCAAAAACTGGTTAGTGTGAATTTTTTTTCAAAATGTCCCTCAAAGGCGGCATCTGCGATGTCGCCTTTGCACTGCCAGCGCAGATCGGTGACATGGCAAAGGTGACACTACAGTGCCACCTTTTCCTCCACGCCCTATAAAAGGTCAGTGCCCCCCTCCCCTTCTCCTCACTTCCAAACAACCATTATCTCTCAATTTCTCTCTTTTGGGGAGGCATTCTACGGTTTCAAATTTTTGGAAAGCTTTTAGAGGTATGGTTTTTAATTTAATGTTTTCTATTTTGTAGAATTTTTTTAGATAAATATTTTTATAATTTTAATGTTTTTTATTTATTTGAATTGTTTATAGTTATATATTTTAAATCTTTAATAGTTTAGTTAGTTTTGATTTTTTTTATTATATTGTTTATATATATTTAGGAATTATAATTTTCATTAGAATAAATTAATTTAAGATTCTTTTAATGAATGTTTTGTAGCATAGAGACTATGTAATCTAAGCAATCATATCCTTTTCTGGATACAAACAAGTGAATGTGTCTCTGGAAAAGATGTACTTAGGGGTAAAACCTGAAAACACCAATTTGAGCTAGACTCGAATGGGAACTGGTGCACGGCAATGGGCCTTGCTGCATTCTGGTTTGACACTCCTGGAGGATATTCTTAAGATATGCATATTTCATTATAAAATACTAAAATATATAATAAAAGAAATGATAAATTGATAATTTAGTAATGATGTTGATAGTTATTCTTAGGAAAAATTAATTAGAAATTAATTAATAAAAAACATAGAGTTAAAATTAAAACTATATTTCAAATGATATTCAATAACATGAAGTTAAAAATTAATATGGAGTTAAAAAATAAAATAGTTAAAAAACAAAAATTTAGTAATGATATTGATAGTTATTATTAGAAATGATTAATTAAAAATTAATTAATAAATAACATATAGTTAAAAATAAAACTATAGTTCAAATGATATTAAATAACATGGAGTTAAAAAATAATATAGAGTTAAAAAATAACATAGTTAAAAAACAACAACTTAGTAGAGTTATAAAATAAATATCATGGAGTTAAAAAATAAATAACATGGAGGTAAAAAATAAATAACATGGAGTTACAAGAAAAATAACATGGAGTTAAAATATAAATAACAGCATGTTTCGAGCATATAACCATTCTTGTAGTGAATTGAATATCAAAATTTGAAAAATCTCATGTGACAATGGGTTTTTAGAAATTTTGATATCCAATTAACTGCAAGAATGGCTATAAGCTCGAAACATGCTGTTATTTATTTTTTAACTCGATGTTATTTATATTTTAACTCACTAATTAGAAAGTGTACTAAGAAATATCTTAGTTTATGATACAAGATCTTTTAAAATTTAAGTATCATAAAGATTGTATAGTTTAGAAGTAATAGTTTTTTTTGAACGTGAGGTAAAATCCAAATTATTTTTAATAAATAGTTTAATTACATCTTCATAGTATAAAATCCAACTCATATTGGTAACCATCATTCTGAATGTCACTTACATTATCAAAATCTTGATCAGAAAACTTTATTTACGTAGAGCAGAATGTTTTCCTGTGTGTACTGCTATGGGGAGGTTATTCAAAGTGAGTAAGGATATTCTTACAATACACAACCAATAAAAGTGTTTAATAAAACTGATTGTGTAACCCAAAGTGACCTTCAAGACAGAATTTATGGCTCATTAAATCTAGGACCCGATCAGAAGATCAAGTCAATTAGGTATAGATATTTGCAGTTCCTGTCAACATTGTGGCATCTAGCTTGTCCAATGGTTGATGATGAACAATGGATCCAAACAATTAATTTGTTTTCTCAATGGTCGAATGGTACCATGATTGAGTTATATGTTGATGTTTCTACTATGCAACAACAACATCAACTTATACAAAGATGTAGACTTACAAGAGTCGTTGAAGATAATACACCCCATGATGTTGAGACTATTCTTAATGATGCAGAGGACAACCTACTTGATCTCTCGGATATACATGTTAACCCAACATCTGATGAGGAGTTTCAATAATAACGAAACAGATGGTGATAGTAGTGTAGATGAGGAAGGAACAACGAAAGTTTCGAGAAATTCATTAGTTGTACAACATGCTCGACCTACAATAAATCATCCCCCGCTCTTTGAATCTTGGTCAGAAGCAATGACACGTGTGCCTGAATCTGAAGATAATGATCTCACACTAGCAACTGAGTTTCCCATAGTTATACGATATAGGTTAAGTGAGATGTAGAAAACTTTATATGTTGGAAGGAATTTTCCAAGTAAAGATGCATTAAAAAATACGCTAAAGAGATTTCACATTGAGAGGAATTATAGCTATTTAGATTACAAATCATATCATAGAAAATATGGAATATGATGTGAGAAGTATGGGGATGATTGTAGATTTCGATTAAGGGTGATTCTAGATAATGTATTTGGAGGTTGGAGAATCTTGAGGATTGAGGCAGCTCATACTTGCGTTCAGCCAAGCCTGACACAAGATCATACTTCATTGGATGCAGAATTTGTGTCATCCATTGTTGTTGAGATGATTAGAACATGTTATGATGTTTCGATATCCCTTGTGCAAGAGAGGATAAAACATACATTTGGTTATAAGATATCCTATAATAAGGCATGGAAGGCGAAACAGAAGGTAATTTTGAAGGTCTATGTTGATTGGGATGACTCATATTGGGTGTTGCCGCAATTGCTAGCCATACTGAGGCATCATAACCAAGTTATCTTACATCTACATACAAACGAACATGTGTCTCACGATAACTGACTTGATCCATCTCATGTTTAATTTCAGCAGTTGTTCTGGCCATTCCTTCCCTATATCTCCACCTTTTTTTGCAAACAGTTTATTCAGATTGATGGAACATTTCTATATGGAAAATACAAGGGTGTATTGTTGATTGTGGAAACCCAAGATGGAAACCATTAACCTCTTCCGCTTTCATTTTCCATTGTAGATAAATAAAACTATGAATCATGTAGTTGGTTTTTGGCATATATCAGCACTCATTTCCCCATCATTTGAGGTGTTTGTTTGGTATATGATCAGCAACAGGAAATTAATGAGGCAATCAATGCGGATCCTGATACATGGCATTACCCAAATGCACATCATCAGTTCCTCATTAGACACATTGCTAGAAACTTGCATAAAAAATTCCATAACGAACCGATAAAGAAGGCAATCAAAAGACTTGGTACGCATTGTATTCGTTATTTTTTTGTATATCAATGTAAAGATAAATTCCAAATATGTGAAATATCATTTATTCTATGTAGCATATGAGTCCAATCAAAGAAAAATTAAAAAACGTTTCGAACAAATCTATCAGGTTAATGAAGAAGTTTAAGATTATAAGATGCGAATTCTAAAAGAAAATGGACATTGGAATATGATGGGGGTAGAGGTACATATACATGACCACTAAAATTGTAGAGTGCATCAATGGTGTCTTCAAAGGGATTCAAAAGCTACCTATTGTTGCCCTAATCTAGGAGACATTATATCATTGTGTGAAGTACTTTTTTGATAGAGAAAAACTAGCATCACATGGAATAAATCAGGGGCTAACGTACGACAGACATTTTCAATGAGAGATTGAAAAGAATATTGAAGAAGATTCTGGTTATCAAGTCTTCCTATTTTGATGAGAAGACTCTCGATTTTATGTTCAACAAAAGTTGAACCCCACAACAAATATCATTGGTGAAAAAATGGTGGTATTAATAGAAATGAGGCAATTTCAATGTGGAAGCTTTCAGGCCTTACGGTTTCCATGCTCACACGCCATCGGAGGATGTAACTCTATTAACATATTAGGGGAAGCATATGTTGATCCAGTGGACCGGATGAACACCATTTCTAACTGTTACGCTGCACCATGGACACCTATTGGTGAGTTTAGTTATTTCTGAATGCCATAAGTTCAACCAATAGTGGTACCTGATATGAATCAGTTGTGTCCTCATGGGAGACCGAAGGCCAGCAGAATGCGAAATGAGATGGACTAGCCTCAAGAACAAAGATAGAGTTAGAGATGAACCATATGTCATCAAGAAGGTCATAATCGGAAATGATGCCCTAACATTGTTGGGTTGAGTTCACACTCTAATCCACAATGATGTGTTGTCGTTATTGGTAGATTCTCATATTGTAAATTTTATGTTGTTATCTCTTCATTTTACCTCTGTTTTCTAACCCCCAAAACTGAAAATCATAATAGTAAACCCAATAATATCTTTTTTATACCATAATCCTAAAAATCTAAACCATAATCCTGAAGATCTTTTCTCAAATCATTAACCTAAACCATAAAACTTTAATATAAATCCAAAATCCTAGTTCCAAAAGGTAAAATGTGAAACCCTAGTCTTTAAATCCTAAAATTGAAATCATGAACCATAAGACCAAAAACATATTCCCTTTACATCGTTTTTCAAAACATTATGTGATTGAGAAAATAATCATGAAACATATGACCATATTGTTTAGTACAACCATATATCAATATGACTAATATGCCCTACAAATCCCTCTAACCCTTGCAAAATGTTCTAGTGAATAAAGGAGAACCCTTTAAATTTAACCCTCCTATATTGTTAATGAAGTCACAGAGATAAATGAATCTTGATCTAGTAATAGAATAACACCCAAAAAATTGAGCTCTCTTACAATATCAAAATATGAGCCCTGGTACTACACCTTCCACCTGTATACCCAAGGATCGCATTTGAGATATATGTAAAATCATTTTGAAAGGGAATTATAACATTCAAAAATAACAAAAAAACATTTCTTGATATAAAAACATACTTTGAAAAATAGTTCACACTTTATTTCACAATTCATTAAAAACACCCTTCTATTTACAAAAATTAGGGGAAACCATATTTTCTCAAAAACACGTTTAAGATAATAAAAATATCATGCCAATTATTTTATTGAACAGTTTATAAAACAATGTTAAATCATGATTCATACAACATAGATTAGAGACATAACCATTTATAGGTCGTGAATGATCCATGATGTGAATCCTTGATAAAACGTTATTTGTTTATATGAAGATGACTGACACCATACTACTCAGTCAGCAGGCTACTCATTGTTCATAGGTTGTGATAGAGGGTGGTCCAGATCGATTGATCAGGGTGCGTCGAGTGCACCATTTTCATCACACAGAGCCTCCTCCTTCCATTATACCATACTTTCATCATGCTTGTTTCTTTGGTATTGCAGTATCCGATTTTAAATTTGTAGACCATCACCTACTAGTTTCACTTGTGGAGAGGTGGAGACCAGAGACACACACATTCCACCGACCTGAGGGACAGATAACCATTACCCTCTAGGATTTGGTTGTGCTTCTTGGTCTTCCTATCCAGGGGAGACCCGTTATTGGATCCACTGGGGAATCTTGGACCGACCTTTCTCAGTGCTTGTTAGGCATTGACATTTTGTCTGATCGTAGTGATACTGATAGAGCATCGATATCCATGCCTTGGATGGAGTCACATATTCCAGTTTTAGCAGCTGATGATGACAAGAAAACGGTGATGCGTTATGCATGTGCATATATATTATGACTTATTGGAGGGACCATGTGTATGAATCATTCAGGGATGCACGTGCACATGATGTATCTGCCCCTGCTAGCGGATTTTGATCAGGTAGAGGCGTACAGTTGGGGATCCACCTACTTGGCATACACATACAGATCATTATACAAGATATCTGATAGGCGGCGCACAGGTCTCGGGGGATGCATCATCCTTATTCAGATGTGTGCAAGGGAGCACATCCCCACATTCTTCCCCGATCTTGCTGGTCCTTTGATCGAGATGGCATTGCTGCATGATGCGCCGCATGGATGCCTGTATGATCACTCCTTTATATCAGTTTCTGATGCTACTACAAGTTATTGACTTTAATTTCTCATTATTTATCACTGTGTATGTTGTATTTTATAGGTGGTGTCAGTACCACAATTTCAATGAGGTTCCGAGACATGATTTGGCCATATATCGGCTCGAGCTGGACTTTCTCTTACCTCATCAGGTATGTATATACAATATATAACTACCTATCAAATTTAATAATAACATCATTTTTTAGTTAACAGTTTTTCTAACAAGGTTAATATATTATTTCAGATTCTATGGGTTCCATGCTGGTCTGTTATGGACCAGTTGCCTCCATAATGCAAGGTTGGTTTTGACGATGTTATGGCTGTAGTGACACTCATTCACTTTCATATTGTTGAGTGGCACTAGCCTAATAGAGTCATACGCCCGTTTCTATTCACTCAGCGAATTAAATTACTGCCGAGGCAGACAGATCAGCTTCATGGGATGAAGCTGACAGGGAGGCAGGATGACGACTTGTGTTGAGTACATGCTGTATTTCTTGACTTTTGGCATAGACATGCAGAGTTTCGCATCTAGGGTATTCCTACGGTGCAGTTCTCTCTTTCAGCATAGCACGAGTATGAGCCACGGTATAGACTGAAGTCTATACTGTTTCTTACCCGAGCTGACAGAGAGATTCATATGATTGTAAGTTAATTAAATTATATTACTATGTTTGATGAGTTATTTTCTAATTCATTTTTAATCTGTTTACATGAGAGTCAGACAGACAGACTTATTCATATGGGTGATGAAGATGAGGATAGAGTCTTCAGCCGGGAATCCATTCATGATCAAGCGTTGGAGCTGAGGTCATCTGTCTGTGAGTTTTCTGATAGCCTCTTCGAGCGTTCGGCACAGAGACAGCAGGTTCCTGCTGCAGAGGAAGATGCTGCAGTAGCTGCTGGTGCTGAGGAGCCACAACCAGGGTGACGTAGACAACGTCGTCCTGCACGTTAGACCTCACCAGTTCCACAGGCATAGGTCGGCCCATTAGTAGTTCAGTCTGAGCCGATGCAGGATGTGCCTTAGAAGTCATGGGATCCATCCTTTTTTATAGGATATCCTCAATTTTCTCCATCATGGGAGCAATATGGAGTGCAGCCGTTGGGTCTAGAGTCATTGCAGCATTGGGCTCCAGACCCATCACAGAGTTGGGGTATACCACCACCATAAAATTTGTTCTCCACTACGATGATGTCGGGTTCTTCTACCATCGAGGTGGGAGATAGATCCGGACGGCTGTACGAGTGGAGTTTACATTTTCTCCCACTGGAACAGAGGTGGAGGATATGACAGTCGATGTTCCAGTGCCCGAGTACCAGCCCTCTCTAGATCATCAAACTCCCTGGAGATCTCGCCGCGGACGTCCTATTATTAGACCACCATGTGGGATAGGACCTCCTCACCGTAGACATCGACATTGATTTTTTAAGCTCATTTATATGTTTTATGTCTATGGAAATGAAAAATTATATTTTATGAAATGATTTGTTTTATACCACCATGTGGGACAAGATCTCCTCACCACAGACATATACATTGATTGTTTATTCTCATTTATATGTTTTATGTCTATGTAAATGAAAAATTATATTTTATGAAATGATTTGTGTTATACCATGATGTGGGATAGGATCTCCTCACTATAGACATGGACATTGATTGTTTATCATCATTTATATTTTTTATGTCTATGGAAATGAAAAATAATTTATTAGCTTTCAAAACCGCCTACTTGAAACTTAGAAATGTTTCAAGTATGTGACATTGAAAGACTATATAAAATAAACCATAAGACCAATCTAAAAAAAAAATTAAACTTTCATTAAACATATAACCAATTTTTTTAAACACAAATGATTTCATAACAGCTGTTCATGAAAAATAATTTATTAGCTTTCCAAACCGCCTACATGAAACTTATAAATATTTCAAGTATGTGACTTTGAAAGATTATAAAATATAAAACATAATATCAATTTAAATGAAACTTTAAACATTCATTATACATATAATCAATTTTTGTAAACACAAATCATTTCATAATAATTTTTCATGAAAATAATTTATAAGCTTTCAAAACCGCCTACTTGAAACTTAAAAATGTTTCATGTACGTGACGTTGAAAGACTATAAAATATAAACCATAAGACTAATCTAAATGAACCATTAAACATTCATTAATCATATAGGAGTCAACCCCGCATCAATAGGATGCACGGTGTCTCTAGTATCACATACATCTATAATCTTTGATGCATGAAAACATGTTATATCTCCTTTCATGGGACAACGAAATCCATTCTTCCACCCGCCATGTCCATATCCATATCAACACCCGGCCACATAAGGGTATGTTCAAAGATATGCCACATGAAATTCCCTTACATTCCCATTCCTGCAAATATCAACCCCTTCAACACCACCATGCATCCAACCATTATAATTTCTTCTACAATTGTCACCCTATTTCCTCACGCCCAGTTGATCAGATGAAAACACTAACGATTCCACATAGCCCATTGAACTCTTCACCACCAAATCTTTATCTTTTATCATCTTCAAAAGTCCACTAAATGACCTACTTGATCTATCCATTCCAAACACTCACACACAAGTATACTAAATTCATAAAAACCTTAAAATTTGTTGGTTTTTATGTTTATAGTATACTTGTATGTGAGTTTTTGCAATGGATAGATCAAGGAGGTCCTACAGTGGCCTTTTGAAGAAGATAAAAGATAAATATTTGGTGAGGAAGAGTTCAGTGGGCTATGTGGAATCTTGGGTGTTTTCATTTGATCAAAGGACGTGCAGAAATGGGGTGACAATTGTAGAAGAAATTATAATGGTTGGATGCATGGTGGTGTTAAAGGGGTTGATATTTTCAAGAATGGGAACATACGATAATTTCATGTGGCATATCTTTGAACATACCCATATGCGACCGGATGTTGATATGGATGTGGACATGGCGGGTGGAAGAATGGATTTTTTTGTTCTATGAAGGGAGATATAACATGTTTTCATACATCAAAGATTATAGATGTATATGATAATAGCGACAACGTGCATCCTATTGATTCAGGGTTGATTAATATATGTTTAATGAATGTTTAAAGTTTCATTTAGATTGGTCTTATGGTCTATATTTTATAGTCTTTCAAATCACGTACTTGAAACATTTATAAGTTTCAAGTAGGCGGTTTTGAAAGGTAATAAATTATTTTTCATGAACAGTTGTTATGAAATGATTTGTGTATACAACAATTGGTTATATGTTTAATGAATGATTAATGTTTCGTTTAGATTGGTCTTATGGATTATATTTTATAGTCTTTCAAAGTCATGTAATTGAAGTATTTATAAGTTTCAAGTAGGCGGTATTGATAGCTAATAAATTATTTTTCATGAACAGTAGTTATGAAATGATTTTTGTTTACAACAATTGGTTATATGTTTAATGAATGTTTAAAGTTTCGTTTAGATCGGTCTTATGGTTTATATTTTATGTTCTTTCAAAGTCACGTACTTCAAATATTCATAAGTTTAAAGTAGGTGGTTTTGAAATCTAATAAATTATTTTTCATGAACAGTTGTTATAAAATGATTTGTGTTTACAACAATTGGTTATAGGTTTAATGAATGTTTAATTTTTCATTTAGATTGGTCTTATGGTTTATATTTTATAGTCTTTCAACGTCACATACTTGAAAAAATTTTAAGTTTCAACTAGGTTGTTTTGAAAGCATATAAATTATTTTCATGACCAGTTGTTATGAAATGATTTGTGTTTACAACAATTTGTTATATGTTTAATTAATGTTTAATTTTTTGTTTAGATTGGTCTTATGGTTTATATTTTATAGTCTTTCAAAGTCACGTACTTGAAACATCTATATGTTTCAACTAGGTAGTTTTGAAAGCTAATAAATTATTTTTCAGGAATAGTTGTTATGAAATGATTTGTGTTTACAAAAATTGGTTATATGTTTAATGAATGTTTAAATATTTGTTTAGATTGGTATTATGGTTTATATTTTATATTATTTCAAAGTCATGTACTAGAAACATTTTTAACATTCATGTAGGCGGTTTTGAAACAAAATTTTAAAAACTAATAATATTTTTTTTAGGTGAAAGGAGGAATCCTCTGGAACATTTTTTTTATGAATTATGTATATAAAGAAATATATAAAAAAAACAAAACAAAAAATTCATTTTTTTTTCTTAGGGGATAGGCGACATCGCGGGTGCCAACTTTCAGCCCCAATGGAAAGGCGGCATCCGCGATGCCACCTCTGAGAGGATTTTTGAAAAAAAAATCAACCTAACCATTTTTTGAATTTTTTTTAAATGTATTAAAAAACTCTCTGATTGTTCTCCGTCGTTCCCCTCATGTCTGTATTCCATTGGACCTAGATCTTTCTCCCTTCCACCTCCCGCAGTCCCCTCAATCATCTGGCGCGAGCCACCAGGACTTGGAAGTTTGTACCTAGGCAAGCCTGTCACCGCCCTTGGATGTCCATCCTTCGCCTTCAGGCCCAATTCCACCTTATGCCTCGTTCTTTCATTGGGGGATGCTTTCAGGGTGTAGGACTACTTCCCCGAGGACCAGGTCATGTCCTACCCTATGTTCCCTATATATTGTTCACATTGCCTCCTTAAGGGTCATTCGCAGCAGGTGTGTCGGTGTAGTAGGCAGGGTGGGCGGAGGGGTGACACCCTTCGGACTAGGGCATGTGCTCCTCAGCCCTCCCATCTTGGCGGGGATCCCCCGGGTAAAATAACGGTGGAGGATCAGACTCAAGCTTATGTTCACCTATACCCTGATCCTAATCCCACTCCCGGGAAGCACACAGACTCTAGATCGTGTGATATCATGATATCCTGACGAGAGATCATACCATTTGTGCCGCAATGGGTGCCTGAGGATCGCATTGGGAATGATTCACATCTCTTTCTCAATGTATGCTTTCCTCCTAGTATTAGAGGTATATACATTCATCCTTTTTTCCTTCCTTGACCCTACGGCCCCATGGTTCTACCCCCTATCAACCCCATCCTGCCCCAAGGAATGTCGGGGGGAGAGGTAGGTTGTCTTAGAGTTATCTATTCTCTGGAGGGTGTCCCACAAAAAGAGGTTAAGATATTCCTACTCTAGTAGGCCATGGTATTGGTTCATGGAGAATATCAAAATCATCCTTAGGAAGGTGGGGTAGGAAATTTTCACAACCTTTGGTGATAGGTGTGTCTCCCAGTGCACTTTGTTCTGAGGCTAATGTAGTTTGAAGAATATCTATGACAAGGGAACAAAAGGTGAAGGGTTCCTCCCATTTTGAGATGGCTTTAATTTTTTGATCCAATCCCAGAACACTCAAGTTTCAATGATTCCAATATTTATCTGGAATTATTGTGGATTGGGAGCTCTGATCAAAACAAACATTGTTTATTCAGAGGTTATCAAACACAATATTTTTCTAGTTGGCATCCATGAACACAAACAGAAATCGAATATGATTTGATAATATTATAAGAAAATTAAAATTCATGGTTTCATGCATGCATCTCCATCCAACCACCAATTTTTTAATCTTTTGGCATATGTGTTTCATGATGGAACAGGTCCCTAAAAGATACTATTTCATCAGAGTGAAGGACAGACATGACTCTCCTTCCTTTTTACCTACTTTTTCTATGGAATATGTGCCCCAAACCAGAGGGAGTGCCTTTGGAATGATCACAACTATTTTGATCTTGGTGATGTCCCGTTGATTTTAGGGGGTCTTTTAATGTGATTGTGGATCCCGATGAGAGGAAGGGTCGAGTTCCATTTTTCAAGAGAGACAAAATGAAGTTTTCTCAATTTATGGCTATTAAGGGACTCATGGACCTCTGATACACAGGGGGAAATATTTACGTGGTGCAATAATCAAAGGGTGTATAATCGGTCACAGAGACGCATGGACAGGTGCTTGGAAAATGGGCATTCTATCTCCAAGTATGGTGGAACCAAAGTGGTTCATCTAGTGCAAGGAATTTTCGATCACTCTACCTTACTAATCATGCTATCTTACAGTCATGATAACCTTGAGTGCTTCAGATACTATCGACACTGAGATAGCATGCCATCTTTCCATGTCACGGTTCGAGATATTAGGGTGGATCCTACCAAGGGGAATATGTGGGATGCCTAGTATAATAAGTTGAGGCAGCTAAAGATAAGGCTCTAGGTGTGGTTGAGGGATCATCCTCTGCAGGGTAGGGAAGTGATGGACCGTTCACTGGAAGTCAACCACATCAAGCAGAGTCTGGAGGAAGTATGGAACTAACAAGATTTCATGGACCTTATGAGCAAGAAGAAGCTTCTGACAGACTTGTTTCTAACACATGAGTGCATTTAATGGGAGAAAGTTAGATCAAGTGGATGAATGAGGGGGGAAACAACACATCTTACTTACATAACTAAATCAAATAGAAGAAAAGGCCAGCACACCTGAACAAATTATTGGAGGTTGGGTCGTTTACTAATGGCACATACGTAGTGGGGGAGATGGACTATATGTAAATAAGGGATCTTCTGGCGGGACCTAATATATTGTGGCCTGTGGGGTACTAGGGCATCAACACCGACCTTTTCAATGCCATCCTGCATATGATTACTGACCAGGATAACCAAGGTCTCAGGGGCAGGCCTCTAGAGATGAAGATCTTCAATGCCATGAAGAAGCTCTTACCGGATAGCATGGAGGGCCTAGATGGATTCCCCGCTTCTTTTTACCGAGCCTTGTAAGGGTTGGCTAAGATTGATATGATCATCGATGTTCATGTCATCTTCCAGTGTGAGCCTTTGTTAGGCATTTCTAGTGCTACTACAGTTGTGTTTATTCCAAATTCTAATAACCCCTCCTTGATCCATCATTTTCGACTTCTGAGCATGTGAAATGTACCATAAATGATTCATGCCAGCTTCATTATCTCTCTACTTGCATCTATGCTTTTTTAGTGCATCTTGTTGGTGTAGCACGATTTTTTGAAAGGGAGACATGTCCATGTCGCGATAGATGTGGGCCAAAAAATAATTATAAACATTAACAAAAAAATCCAGCGGGTCCAACTAGCCTTCAAAATTGACGGGAAAAAAGCATATGATCAGGTGGAATGGAGTTTCATAAACAGAGTGTGGGAATGTATGGGTCTCTCTTATTGGAATATTTATATCCTCTATTGATATTTCTTCTCTTCGTGGTTGGAAATATCATTTATGTGGAAGATCATTGGTTTCTTCTAGAAATCCCAAGGCCTCCGTCAAGGGGACCCCATATCCCCGAGCCACTTTTTTTTCCCAAGACATGATCATAAATATTATTCATCGCATCCTGGATACGGGTCACATGCTTCAAAATCACCATAAATCGAACACGCCCTCAGTTTCTCACATAATATTTTCGAATGACACTATTATTTTTACGAATGCATCAAGAAGATCCTTGAGGTGTTTGAACACGCTGTTGGAGGATTATTGTCTTTGGTGCGGCCATAGCACTAACAGAGGAAATATTATCTTTTTCTTACCACGAATATTTCCTCCCATCTGGGATTCGATGGTGGGTCGTCTTCTATATATGAAAATAGGAGCCTTTCCCTTGAACTATATTGGGGATCCCCTTCTGTCGGGATGTACTTGCATCCTCAACATTGATCTCCTCATCAATATGATCACAAATCAGTTTCTCAACTAGAAGAAAAACTTCTATCCTTTAAATGTATAATTAATCTCATCAACAATGTTTTTCTCACCACCGCAGTTCACGCCCTCTCGACCATAAAGTTACCAAAGGGAGTTATCAAATGCTTTGACATGATCTTTTCTTAGTTTATATGAGAACACAAGGGCAAGGGGAACCATCCTTGGGTATATTTGAGTAGGATAGTGCGACTATCTTATGATGTAGGTATCAAATTATTTAGCCTCAAGGTTAACCTTTGGGGCCTGCATGAAAAACTTTCTTGGGAGGTGTTGGAACAACATACCTTGGGGGCGCACCATTCATTGAAGTTCTTTAGGGGATTATTTTTCCACTGATAGACATAATTATCTGATACGGATTGAGCTTGGTCCAATCTTGAATGATCTATAGAGGCACGCTCACTAGATCATTGAGCTTGGCGTCGTTCTGTTTTGGCAACACAATTAGAGAGGCACCATCATTGGATTCCCAAGATGCCCAGTCACAAAAATCTCTATCTGTGATGCCAGCCAGTACCTAGAATTTACAAGGGCCATTCTGAGCAGGGATCTGAAAAATATTTTTCTCTTCATCGAGTTGTCATCTAGTCTGGATAGGTGTGTCTTCACCCCTTCACCCTCTAGAGTTTTTACAATTAAGGATTACCATCAGACTATCACCACGTAAGGCCATGCCGGCACGTTGAATGAGATCCTTTGGACCAAGGGAATCCCTTCCAAATATAATTTCTCCACCCGGAAAATAAGTAACAGGACTCTTCCAATGAACAAAAATATCAAGCAGTGTGGTGTTCACTTAGAGACCATATGTGTGTGCTGTCGGAGATGTGTAGTAGAGAGCTCTAGCCACCATTTCATCAAGAGTGACTGGGTGCATGAGGTGTGGGGGAACTTTGGTGAGTTCTCAGATATTCCATTACTATCAATGGATGATCAACCATTATTGGTTCGCTAGTATCATTGTTCTAGGAACAGTGGCATAGATAGGTGGTCTCACTATATGATATTGCATGTTGGGTGTTGGAGTATGTGGATGGTGAGGAACAAATAGATTTATGAGGGGGTGGCATCCTCAGGTTGAGAGATCATTGATAAGACTATTAACCTGATTATCAGATTTATAAGGGCACTGGGAAACATGAGATATTCTACGTCTCTATGGCGGTTATGAATAGGGACCTCCTTACCTCAATCAGGTGGCGGTTCATCATCCGGCTACTGGATATGTTGGCATCCTCCGTCGACATGTCTGAAACTCAAAACTAATGGCTCATGCATCTCAAGGGTTAAGCAAGGAGGTGGGGTAGTCTGTGATAGAACATGGTAGGTGTACCTGGCTTTCATCATTCGATTGGATCAGGGAACATCCCATCAAGCGAATCCAATGGAAATGCATACGGGCCTCAATATTTGTAGCCAGAGGGGCCTGCATATTACTGAGGTTAAAACAGACTCAATGTTGTTTCATAATACTCTTTGTGTCATGGTGGTGACCCCTTGGTAAATTATTTATGGAGTTAGGGACTACCATGGAATCATAGGAGCTGACATTAGAGTGATTCATACATGGCGGGAGGGCAAAAATGTTGCTGACTTCTTGGATTCAGTTAACCTCCCGGGACCGGACCGTTTATTTTTTCACAACTTGGACAGCCTGAAACTGGTGGGGGTTAACATTATTTGAGGGGATTCCCTCTATCTTCATTTTGTTTCCCCCCCTTATCATTTGTGTTTTCTAGCTTTGGACTGGCCTCTATGCCTTGTTTTTATTGCTCCTTATTTGAATAGAAATTTACTCTTCATGATCAAGGTCAATAAAAAATGGGTAGTTAGATTTTATATGTAGATAATATATGATATTATAAATACTAATAAGATCAATTTATAAATTTTTAGCATCATCAAACCCATTATATACTATTCTAATATGTGTTCAAATAATGAAAAAATTGAGGTACGAGACATCAGCTCAATTTTTTCATTGAGAAATAAATTATTTTGGTGCCCTCATTTCATTTTTTGGTGAAAAGGATATGAATTTCACATATTATATCATCAATCAGTCGTAATTATTATTTTTGTTTTACATGTAAATTATTTCCTCTATTGATATTTTATATGAAAGTTACCATAGAGTGAGGTCTTCCATCTCAATTTTAAATAATTTGATAAATTTTTGATAGTATATGCCTATTCACTTTTATGAGGTTTATATACCGCAGTTTGACCAATTTTACCAAAAAACCATTTTATTCATGATTTTTAATGATTACATAAATCTTTATTGTTCCAAACAATAACAATTTAAAAGTGGAAAGACTGTGTAAGAATCTAATTACAATCTCACATTCATTATGGAATGATTTTACACTAATTAAGGAAATATTTTATTTTATGATTCCTAACATACAATAACTATATTATCCACAATATATATATTGAGATTAAATATATATTTCAAAAATAATGTATTAGTTTCATGAATCATGCAATAAAATGTTTATAATTTGAAATTATTTTCTTTCTTTTTAAATCAGTCATACTTTTCATCCATGTTAATGTTTGACAAATTTATTTTACAAAAGAATTTTTATTTACTTAATTGGCATAATATAGAAATTTTATGGTAGTTATATTTTTTAAAATGAGTTTTAAGGAAATATTTATCATTTTTTTGAAAGGGATATTTTAAAAAAAATCCAAATGAAAGGTTTCTAAAAGTATATGATGATAATATAGTTCCCCTTAGCCATAACCATTTTAAAAAATGATTCTTATTGTACACATTTTCACCATATTTTTTAGGGAATGAAATTTATTTAAAGTTAAACAATATTTAACATAAATGGCATTTATTTCCCTAAATCAATTGATTTTATTTTAAAAAACCTATATTCATAATGGATTTATGGTCATATCTCATCTCTTGAATAATTTGTGATCGTTAATGTTTTATTGATCTAATATATTTAATGTGATAATTTTAGTGTTAAATATATTTCACTCAAATATGGATATTCACTATATCATGTAAATTATAATTTACTAAAATATATAACATTACAAATTTTGGGTTTACATTGAACATTATTTAATTAATTATGAAAATATTGATAAATATATATTCATTACTGAATAAAAACATGTCATTATTTTTTTTAAACATTTAAAAAATTCATTGATATATGTGAAATTATATGGACATGAAGTGATGGATGGGCATGGAATTATATAGAACCTAGATAAATTAGTAATCTCATTAGTCTAATTTGTTGGATATCAATATTTAATTGGATTAGTGTATACCAAACAATCAATTAGAATTTTTTGGGAAAATACTTGACGATATATTTATATCATTATGTATGAGATCATGAAATCAATTATTAATCTCTTAAATAATTGATAATTTTTTAATATTATCCATGAGATTACTGAATTTATATATTACATGTATGCATTTTCATGAACATTTTATTGATCAAATTGAATGTCTTTTCACTTATTTACATTGAAACATTTTTTATTCCTTATTGATAATGAATTATTTATTCATAATAGATTCTGTTTCATGTAACTCTTATTGATAATATGAGCTCAATATTATACGTTATCCCTTCCATAAGATATGAATAAGGAATAATTGAATGAGTTTAAGGATGTCGAAAATGTACCCATTTTATATTTTATTTTATGTTTTCAAATATAATTTTAGAATAATGTATGTACCTATTTAGAAAATAATAATAAACTATTTGGTCTTTTAAGGTGAAATTTCCTATATCCAATAAAAAATATTGGAATATGACCACATACTCTAGATTATAATGTGTTGGGTTATTAAAATAAATTTTTTTATTAGAATTTTTCAAAAATAATAATTATTTTTTATTTATGATTATATTTTAAAAAATAACTAATAAATCTGAATGATCAGCCATCTGTGGTATATTTATTCATTAAAAAATCACTATCATCATTTTCATTATATTTTTATGGTGTTTTATTTTCCCTTAAATATTCAATTTCCCCTTGATTCATATGTCACCATAAGTGTTTCATGTTGGTGAAATTGACCTTATATATTACTTTTTTAACATCCCTTTTCCATCTTGATATACAATAGATAATTTTTTATGTCTCCTTTTCCATACATCAGTAATAGATGATAGTCATTTTTTACGACTTCATGTAATTTAAAATATTTTTTTAAAAAAATTATCTACATCCATATAGGTCAATTTTTTCCAAATGTGAAACACATATTTTTTAAAAATTTACAAGTGAATACATTATTCCACATTAATTTTGATTAATAAATTGTTATTTCTCATTATTTTCATTATTTCTAAAATAAATATTTTAAATACACATTTTATAAAATATTAATTTTAATATTAATTTAATATACCATGAATATTATATTTACAAAGTTGTTAGTTAATATATTAGAAAAGAGGTTTTCATCGAATTCATAATTTTATGACGTATCATATACCTAGTCAAGGAACATCATAAAATAAAAGTATACCCCTTATTTATCTAGATGGATTTTGTGATGACCCACTCTTTAGAAAAAATAATACACCACTTAATTTTTCTTTCATAATCATCCACTATGTATAAATATGACTTATCTTCTATAATTTTAATAAAAAAATCTGAATTTCCTTCCTCTAATGGAATTTTCATCACCATATTCCATACGTTCATTAATTCTTGAAATTGTTTTTCACTATATTCAATTTAGATATAATGTGTCCATACAATATTAATTATTAACTATATTTAATTGTATTCATATAGAAATTTACATTAACAACATTGGATACCAATTAAATTTCCATGGATATATAACGTTATAATTTTTGATGGAATTATTAATAATCTACTTATGTGAAACCATTTATAATGGATATGAAACCCATTTTCTTTAGGTACATTATGATGTGTTATATAAAATGCATTTTATTAAGTGTTGTGTATTTTATAATAACTAAATTATTTTAATTTTAAGGACTAATGAAACACCATTTATCTTAAATCCATATTTATGATGTGATAACTAAATTATTTTTACTTATCATAGATAATTATGGATGAATAATGGGTAGAATATATACTATTTTAGTGTTTATATTTCAACAGATAAGTATTCATAAGTATATTATAGCCTCTCATATCTATGGGAATATGTGATATAGATCATGTATGTCATGTTTCCATATATTAAATTTTGTACTGTGTTTTAACAAACTTTTATTATTGAATTATTTTTCTTATAGTTATGTTATGCTCTCATGACTCATTTATATTGATTCATGTGTTAAAACTCTTATGATTAATGTATTATTCTGTAATGTATGATTTATTTTTTAAATTGTATGATTATTAAGTATTCTGATTATACCAATGTTCTTATCTTATTCTGATGTATAATATTTTATTGTTAATACCAATTATTATGCTTACTAAGAATCTGTTCTAAACCATTTTTTATGTCTAAATCTCATTATGTTAAGAAAAATGGGAAAGTATGAAATGAATATAATTTTTCGTTATGTGTAGAATTTTTGGTAGATACTAAAGTCTCATTATAGTTTAATATGTTATATATAGAGGTAAAATTTACAACTGATACAAAGAACATATATTTTTATAGATAATGTTTTTCCCAAATTATCTAAAACTCCAAACCAAAAATGTATTTCAAATGTATTGTAATGAAATATATTTTTTAGGTTATATAGATGATATTGTAAGGTATGTGTGGATACTATAGTTGGTATCAAGTATGTTATAGTTGACATTATAGATTATGGTGATATCTATACAGGATAAATTGAGAGTTATAAACTTAATCAAACATTGATTATGGTTGATTGTAATTTCAAAGGTATGATAATCCCTTAAATAACAACACAATATTTTGGATCATTTAATTGAATTATACATTCATTATCTCATAAAAAACACAACGTAAAAATAAAACAACAGTAAACTGAAATGAACTGAGGAATATTACAATTAAATTATTAATATAACCTATAGTATATAAAACATTAAATAATCAATCAAAATCATTATATGATGTTATTTATTTAAATAAACCATTTTAAAAATGGGTTATAATATTATAACATATATTAAAAGACATGTCTCATTTAAGGGAATATTATAGTATTTAATATTTTTATTTTTTAATCTATTATTTAAATATTACATTATTTATAAATTTATATTAAATTAAATCAATGACAACTGAGGTTTAAGATAAAAAATTTAATTAAGAAACTTCATTATTATATTTTTTGAAATAAATTAATATAATAAATTGTTAATTTATATTTTTATAAATAACTTCATCATTTAATTTTAAATTCAAAATTAACATAGAGTTATGTTTTTACATTTGTCTAAAAATATTTAATTTTTAGTGAATAATGGTAAATTCAATTTTTTTACAAATATAATGACATTGAGATAATTATAAATTATAAATTATTGAAATATTTTAAATCATAATATTTATATATTAAATTAATATACAATAATAAAATTCATTTTCTTATTTAACAAAATTTATTTTTCATTTTAAAAATTATTTTATATTTTTTCAAAAAAAAATAAAAATTATTCCTTTATTATTTTTAAAATAATATATATCAATTTCAAAAAAAATTAAAAAAATAAATGGAATTAATATTTTATAAAACTATGTATATATTGTATTGTATCATATATTTTATTTTGGGTAAAAACTGATTTGTTTCCTATGTGAAAAAAACTACTTACCACCATGAATGTCAAAAGGGTAATACAAAAAAAGATTAAAAGAAACAAAACTTGTTTAAACCATGTGTGGGAACATTTGTTTAAGGAAATCATCAACCATTCCTCTAATCATATACCATATTTATCAATTTTTTTTGGAAATTTACAAGAGAGTGACTTCCCACTATTGAATTTTTTTGGGTATTTACCGTAAATTCTCTCATTTTAAAATATAAAAAGTTCTATTCTCCCCTCACAATCACTGGGAAAACCCATTTCTATTATAAAACAACATACCAAATACTATTAAAAACGTTATTATACATCTTAATGATATTATGGTCCTCTAAAGATACAATATATTAATGGATTAACTCCATTCACAAAGGATATTATATAGGAAATGAAAAATCTGTTCTGAACCACTCTAAATCTATTCAATTTTGTAGGCATTCCATTATTTAAAATTTAGTACACCAACAAAGAAATTATAAAATAACCATTCTTTTTATAATGATTATATATTATATTGTTGGTATAATTATTGACAACCATTTTCCTTTTTAATTAATAAAATAAAAAACATAAATCATGTGTGTTTCTGGACTATAGCCTCTGCCAATAAATGAGTTCATTTATAATTACATATTTGAAGGATACATCTAATAGTGATTTTAAATTATAAATATGATATTTTATATGAATAATTTTCTTATATTGAAATATAATTATCGACATATTTATTTTAATAAAAAATAGTTGTTATAAAGTTATTTCTCATAATCATAAAAACAAGGAGGGAAACAAATTATTCATTCAAAGACATTATTTCTTATTTATAAATTATTCACTTAATTTGGGATAAAATTTATATATCAACCTAAAAAAAATTCCATCATTATTCTATATGTATTACGATATTTTAATTTAATCACCTCATAACCATACATTAATCATGGTATGCTCTATTTTGGGTTGTTTTTTCCACACACATAAAAATTATATGAAATAATATCATGGATGATTGTGAAAAATTAATAATTAGTTTAATTATACATAAATAATTGACTAATAAGTTTTATATTCCTGAAATGTTACATGAATATATAACAAATGTTTTTTGGAAAACACTTTCTTAGGATAAAAATACTTGAAAATGCGCGTTCTCTATTTCATAATGTTTTGAAAAATACTACAGTATTCATGGAATGTAATTTATAATTGATAAATAGTTATAAATAATCTATTATAGAAAAATTATTTATTTTTATGATGATTATCATTACAAGGATAATAAGAACTAACACTTCTTGTATGAAACTAGTATAAATCGTTAAAACTAAAAACATCAAATGTTAGAAAATAAGTTAAAAACTAATCAATATATATGAAAAGAATGGTTATGAATAATGATTACAAATAGTTACAATTATGAATAATTTTAATGGGTACATTTATTTATATAGTTTATTTAATTATTCAGGATGTCCATTGAAAGGGAAATGTGATTCCAAACTAAAGTATGAGTATTCAACTCAAATTCCTTTCCCTGAGAAATTTCATGTGTTATGTAACTAATTAAATTTATATAGTTTACATTCTTTAAAATTCAGATATTATATCATGAAACCTAATTTATTAGTTGTATTTATGTTCAATTTTAATAATTCACTTTTAATATTGTTTTATTTAAATTATCCTAATGTTTAATTATTTTTTTAACACGGTTATCATTCATCGAGTTTAATTTTTTTTCTAGAACATTTTTCATATATTATGGATAAAATATAGGCTATTATTTTATTATTATATATTTTCTGATGTATTATATGGATTTAATGTTTTACCAAAAAACCCCTTTTTTAGATGTTTCAAAAATTGATTTATATTCCACAAAATATTATTATATAACATAGATTCTCTAAATGATATTTTATTTACCAATCTACTGAATAATGCAATATAATTTTTATATTTACCTTTATAAATAAATTATTTTATATAATTTTTACTTTATATTTTTTAACATTATCCTAAAACATTTGGTTAAATTCTTTTTATTTTTAATTATGTATTCTGTCCATTGATTATATTCCAAGAATTTATCATTTTATGAATTTAAATATTTTATTGTGATATTATTAAGTTTTTAAAATTATATTTTTTAAGGTATAACTGTTTCTTTTTTGATTTCATGTGATGTATTAGATATGTTTTTGAGACCCATTCATATTCAATAGGTTCTTTAGGATGTAATAAATGTTTTTTTAAACATGATTCACACATATGAATGTATGATGTATGGATGGGGTACTATATGTCATATAAATAAATATTTTTGGTATTTATATATAATTTTTAATGGATATTAATCATGGAAATATTATTTTGTCACTACATAATGTGTGAATTTTGTTTCCTATGATATGAAGTATGGGAATTCTATTTCTTCATAACAAGAAGTGTGAAATTTTTTTCATTCACATCATCAATTGTGGATATTTTGATTAAATTTTATAATTTCCCTATTATTATGATTGTTCAAATGAACATTGTTTTTCTAGGTTTAAATAGTATGTTAAATTTATGATCTATATACTTGTGATTATGAACATAAGAATCTTGTGTATTGAATCATATTTCAAAAATATTTTGATTAATGTATTATTATATTATTGTACTTATTACATGATTTATGATCAAATATTTATTGGTTATAGATTTTTTATGTATTCTGGTTATACATATATGACCATCCTACTCTCAAAAAAGATATTTGATTGCTAACACTTATGTTTACCCTTACTGTGAATCTGATCTCACCCCATTCTTATTTATCGATCCCCAAGTTTATGAAGATTATAAAATTATATAATATCTATAATTACCTGATATTTTTAGTGAAGAACATTTTGTTTTATAGATTTTATGACATGAAACACCAAACCTAAACAAAACACGATATACTTTTTAAATGTGACATTTATTAACAAGAAATAAAAATACAAATTATGAATATGAATGAAAAAAGTTAAAAATTTTATGTATAAATTTTCAAAATGATGAAAATATATTGGTAAATTTGAATTTAATTTTTAGTAATGTTGATTTATTATTAAAATATATATATTTCTTCAATTGAAATTACTTATTTGTGAGAAAAAAATAAAATCAATTTTATATAATATAAGAAAAATTATCTTATAAAATGAAACTATTTTTTGAATTCACCATATTATCATTACATTAGGGATAAATTTTTCTATTTTTCAGAAAAGAGTATATTTTTAGGGAATTTTTACAAAATAAAAACCCTCAAATACACTTTTTTATATTCATTAAATATTTTGGTTTTTAAAATCACATTTGGAAATAAATGTTATCTAAATTTAATATACTTATCATTTAATAAAAATTAGTAAAATTAATTTAATTTGAATCTTATATATACCGAATTTTGGTATGTGTCTTTATATTTTAAAATGTAGTTCAATGATAATTTTTTTTAATTGTATTATGTTTATAAAATTTATTTAATTAAAATTACCCATAATAAGGAATTATTTAAATGATATTTATATAATATTTATCTTATAATTTTATTTTTATTCTGCATAATGTTGATTTATAGTTCTATTTTTAATTTAATATCTTCTTATAATTGAAATATTTTTTTATAAATTCCTTTGATTGACATGTTTTTTGGGGTATATGTTTTAATTAAATTTAACAACATCTAATAAATGAATTATAAAAAAATGTATTACCTTTTTAAGATAAGAATAAAAAATATTATAAAAATTTTCAACTTAATTTATTGAATAAATTATTAATAATGATAGTAAAATTTATTTACTGCGATTATGGTTATAACTGTTTTTTGTACCTTACATGAACATGTTTTAGAATTAACTTCGCAGAACCCACAGAAATTTTGTTTGACAAATGTTATTTAAAATTAATAATTAGTGGTTTTAAATAATATAACATGGTTTTTTTTTGAAAAAATCTATAAATTACATTGTTTTGAAAATCTAGTTACAATTGTGAAAACTAAAATGTGAAAATTATGTAAACATAGATGATATAGGAATAAAAAACTTAATACATGTAACATTTACTATGGTGTATTTTTTCAAGAACATAGCTTACCTTATATATAATATTTATCAATTATAAAGGCACCTGGTGTTACAAACATGGACCTAGTTTCCTAGAGAATGTGTCTTCATTATTACTATGGAATAATAAACAAGGAATCACATAACGAATGACAGAATAGTTTATTAGTCATGGTAAAATAGATATTTACAAGATACCAATATAAAATTTTAAACCAATAATTAGAAAATAATTTTTTTCTCTAGAATATATTTCATCAATATAGTATATCTTTTGTAATCAAACCAAGTAAAATTAACGAAATCCTAGGGAAAAAATAATGTTGAACTAGAATGCTCAACAATAGATATGAATAATTGAATTTATTATGAAAAAAAAGAATAATAATTTACAAATAAAAAATAAATAACTTGCCATATATTCTAATTAAATAAGATGAAAATCATGAAAGATGGGGGAATAATCAATATAAGAAGGTAAATAACTGATCAAACATTCCATTTAATGACTAATCTATGAATGAAATGAATCATGAGATAGTATCATTATGAAATTATCTTGTATAATAATAATTGAATTCATAATGAACGAAATACATTATTATTTTATTGCATGATATCTGGAATAATGACACTACTTCTATCTAGATCATTTAGAAGATCGTTTAAATCAATTTCTAGTAAAAACATTAATCCCATCATACTAATTTTTATTATGATATATACTAATGAATCAAGGGTGTATATAGTATTGATCCTCACTCATTACTATATGCTCGAATTATTCCTTGTATATTGACTAATCTATTTATTTCTTGAATCAATCTGGCTTATTATAAAATTCATATATTTAGTAATGAATATAGATTTACTAACATTTCTCCATTATTCAAAAAATATTAAATGTAAAATAAAATATTTTTCAATATTAATCATAATAAGAAACAAATTTTACCCTGATAAATAATATGGATATTTAGATTAAACACAATATCCAATGAACAAATATAACTAAATAATTATCTGGATTGTTATTGACTAAAAAATGAATCATGAAAGTGAATATCAGATCAATCCTTTTTCAATAGGATCATTAAATATTATTAGAAATAAAAAGGATATTATAAATTCAAAATATACCAAATAGAATAAAAATAATGGGTTTACATCATTAATGAACACAAATTGAAAAAAATAATTGGGAGAAAATAAACTTTTTTTTTTGAAAATCATTTTTTGAAACTAAATATTAAATAGACATTTTGAAAATATTTTGTTAAAAAATATTAACTGAATATTATGGATAATGTTTTAAAAAAATGTATCGGTCATTATAGATTGAAATTTTGTTTATTCTATAAACAGGAAATAATGATTCCATTTACATTTTAGATAAAATCAAAAAGGAATTTCTTTTAAAAAATAAAAAAATTATTTTTTCTGAAAATATTTTTTAAAATGAAAGCATTAATAAAATTTTTAGTAATAAATCATTTTGAAAGGGTCAAAAACATTTTCAAAAATATTTTTATAATATTTGGGTTTTCAAAAAATTATTTCAAATAGAAGGGAGAAATATTGTTGGATTTTAATCAAAACATTTTCTCATTTATTTTACATAATAAAGAGTAGTAAAATTACATGAAAATATCATGAAAATTTAGATTAGATGAAAAATATTTTATTTATTAGTCAACGAATGAATAATTTCATTAAATGGGAACTCAATTTTAATCTATATTGATTAAATTGTTATTTTGGGATAAACCCGTACATAGATCATGACATTGAAGTGAGAATAAATGAATGAATAGACAATGCATATAAAATTTAAATACATATAGATTTTTTTTAAATAAATCATAATATAATAAAAAGTAATTATATATATCATATAATATCACATGAAAATAATGAATTAATATAACCCAATGAAAAGAAAATATGTTATAAAATTCATTACCACATGGTAAAAATTAACTCAAATACCCTTAGAGGAAATAAAAAAAATTGAATCATATAATACCATTAATTATAAATTATTCGTGATATTACATATTAAATGGGATGTTTAAATTTCATATAAATTAATTTAAAACATAACACAAAATATACCTAAATGAAGGAAGGTTGAGATTAAATATCAAACCTCACACTTCCTTTTGGTTTAATGCTCAATAACAACAATTATTATGGTATTTAAATTTTTTTTATTAAAATATAACAAAATCATATTAATATTTATAATATCCTATATGATCTTTTTATGTCATATTATATTATTTTTTTCAATTATTATTTCTTATTTTTAATTTTATGGGTGTTAACTGCCATGTTTTCTCATGCACGTTATCCCAATAAGGATCTGGTTAATTTAAAATTTTATAGGTTCGTCTTGTCCACAATAAAATTAATGGAATAATTATAATATTTATATATGAGTTATAATTTTAATACCATTCAGGAAATATTTATTTGAATAATTATGTATGCTTCCATCATGGAGTCAGTAGGTCATACGTAAGCATGAATAACATTTCCATATTTCAATTATCATTAAAGAATTGTAGTATGTAATATTTAATACATAAAGAAGGATCATAATATAAAAAATAACATATTATTTCATTATATATATATCACCATTGTGATGTGGTGAGGTATAGAGTGTCATATCTCTCCATGACTGTGGTATCCAAGACGTACAAGAATGATGTTATCATAAATAAGTTAGTGAAAATGGTAAGAATGAAATGGATAAATTATATTTTATGAATGATATATATATCATTAATATCAAAAAAAATTCATTCATATCACATATATTTATTAAAATTATACTTATTATCTTTTATCTAATTCATTAGTAAAAGGAAAATCACTTCTCTTTTGGAGGCATTGGTCCACCATAATGATGAGCGAAGTTATCATTTCACGAAAAAATTAGAAAGTGGAAAAATATAAATGTTATAATGATTCCATAAAGATTTATATGTTGTAAATAGTATATATATATATATACTTTATATCCATCAACATTCCCAATTGTGATAGGTGGTAATGTAAAAAATTAATGACAACTTTTTGGGAGGCGATAGTCCGACGTACACAATAATGATGAGTTTATAACATATTTTATAAAAGACATGATAGTTATAGGACATTAAATTAACATAAAAACACACACATGTATATATATAATATACTATATTTATTAAATCATAATGGTTAGATAAGAATTATATGTTGTGGAGAAAGAAATAATATAAAATTTCTCATTTAATAATGTAACCTCTTCTTTTGGTATTCTACATAGGTTTTCACCAAAGTCCTTCATAGGATAGATTTATTCTAAAAATTAGAAATATGGAATGCGAGTAGGAATTTTTGGAAGTTATTTAATCCATCATTTTTAAACCCAAATGGGGGTTATAATTCTATTAAAAGAGTATATGGAGTAGACTTTTTTAAATGAGATATGTGGCACACTTGAAATGTGTGAATGAAAATAAGGTTAGCCATGTTTTCGGAAATAGATCTCAAATAGAGATTATTATCAATACATGAACATTATAAGTTCTAAATGCAGCCATATAATATATTTTAGAAATTATTTTAGTGATTTAAACATTTATCCTTTTAGTTTATCCCCCGATGAATCAAATATTACCCAAACCATGTTAATTAATTATTTTTATTCTCACTAATAATTTTTTTCAGAAATTATGTTTTCCATATTATAAAATATAAAATTTTCTAATTCCATATATTAAATCGATTTTTTTTAAAATTCTATTCATATTAGTATAAAATTTTAATTTAAAAATAATCCCAGAGAGAAGATGTGAAAGCAGTTTTTTAACAAGTGTTAAAAATATTTCAAAGATTTTATATCAAAATAAAATATCAAAATGATTTCAATGAACTAAATTGCATTAATAAGTATATAATTGGAATAATTTAACGTAAATATTAATTAAAAATATAAATTAACTTTATAAATACTTTAAAAAATCCGTATTTTTTTAATTCAAATTCACTATGTTTCACTATTCATCATAAAATAAAACATGTTAGAAAAATACAAACTATTTAACCTGTGTTAATTTTCTAATAATTATTTAAATAATTCATTTAATTTTTTATAATAATTTTTTTTAAATATGTTAAAAAATAATTTAAATTATATGACTTTGGTACGAATAAACAGTCATTAAGAGAAATATTTTTATTAAAAAACAATTTAATTTTCTCTTAAATGGTTTTTATTTTATTCTTAATCAATGTATAACTGTAATTTTAATAATGTAGTTATTAATATTATAAATATATAATTTAATTACTAGGTATACTATATTGTGGTTCAATTTCACACTGGGTTTTTATTCCATTATCTATGGAAGAGATTAATTTTAATGAAAAAAAATTATGGTGTTCTTTAAGAACATTTTCTCATTTCAGATAATATGTCAAATAAAATTTAATTAATTTATCATTTCATATTTTACATTATCCCCATATAAATTTCATCCACACAGATTTTCCATGATTACATTTATTATGTGCTTAATTTTTGAAAATTATTTTGTCTAAAACCCACAACATAAAAATAGTTAATAAAATATCCTCTTTAAAAGAGTGAAATATAAGTAAAAGATCATGAATAATGTTCACATAACTCTATTTCTAAAAATGAAAACAAATTTGAGAAATGAAATCATGAAAATATAAGTGATTAATAATTACTATGGATTAGTTTAGAGTTTAAATTTAATCGATCATAGGAAATTTTGTGATTGATATAAGGTTAACAACCACAAAACAATAATAAAAATATGAGTGAAAGAGGTCATTGATATCCTATAAAATAATGATAATAGGAAAACATTTTTTTCAAAATCATTTTTCAAAGAGTTATGTTATTCATTTATTATGTTATAATATTATGAAATTTAATTACATGATTTGTATCTATTTCATAATAAAAACTTAACCATTTGTTTATGCTTCGATTAATTTGAAATTAATCACTTACCCAAACAAAATAACATCCAAAAATAATTTTTTATGGCTATAAAAATAATCACCTTTAAATGATCATGTGATCCATAAAAGATAGAAAATTATTTCTGTCTATCTCAAAATGTTTTCCAAAACAAATATGGTTAAAATAATTAATCCAATATAAAATATTAATCAAATAACACCAATAGTAAAAGCATTATTTTAATTTTAATATCAATTTTTCAATTCATTTAGCTAATGTAATATTCATAAGAATATCATGTAGAATAGTGGTATGCATTAAATTGTTATCCCCATATGGTTTTTGGTTAAATACCCAGAGCCTCGCATGACTTAATGTGGTTTTATCCTTTAAAAAATATGTTACTATAATTAATATAATGTTCTAAATAAATATAATATTAAAATAACTGAAAAAATATTAATCATTATATAAACATATTTACTTATGTTTTCATTACATTTCTTTTCAATTTCTACTAATTCTATTTGACTATTATTATATTGACATTAATGGTCTTATAAACCCTAATGGTTTTTAATACCTCTATACATATGTCTATAATAATTAAATATAATATTTCTCAAATAAATATTTCACTAAAAATATAATAAAAAACTGGAAAGTAATGGAATAAATTCCCCCCAAAATCTGTATTCATTATATACTCTCATCACATAAAATCTAAAAAATGGATTTCAGGATTTTAATCTTATGACCAATAATAAAATAATTAACCAATGATGGTATCCATAATTTTTATTTTAATGAGGCCATTTATAATTCTATATATTATTATAATTCATAGATGTTTCATGACTCTTATAACCAAAATAGCACAATTAAAATACTTTATAATATTAATGTTTAAATCACAATATATATATACTTCATATATTTTCGTTCCAAATCATTACTTTTGTCACACCAAAAAAATTTACAAATAAATTTAATGAAATTCATGAAACACTAGTTATCTATGATAGAAAATTATTTTTAAGGAGATAGTTATAACCTAGCTGTTAAACTGCATTTTTCCTCTTCTATGTTATGAATTTCAATAAAATAAATATATTTTAGCTAAAAGTATGATATATGGAGTTTAATAGGACCAATCTTTTTTGGTCAATAATAACAAATCCATATGAATAGTAATTTTACGCATATGAATAGTAACATGACCATTATGAATATTAAATTGTCCAGATGAATATTATCCCCACCCATGAGTGTATAAATAAGATTTAGGCATCCTTTTAATAATAATATGATCATAGTATACGTGTTGGTATTTTTGTTGTGGTAAATATTTAGTTATAATTTTATAAATAATTTAATAATTTAAAAGAAAATTTATTTGCATAAAATGTTATAAAAAGTACTATTTTATTTTCCTATTCTTGTAACACCCCAAGCTTCTACGGTACGCTTCTCTTTGAATAATGTGATAGCGTGTGTTGTACGCAACATCGAGTTCTAACACACCACAACCAATCAAACTAGCCTTTATGAATAGTAATACATACTTTTTGAAATTATATATATTTTATATTTCAAAATGGACTTCATTTTTTGTTTTGTAATATCAAAATTATCCTAAGATGATTTTTTGGTATTTTTCTGAGAACTTCTAATTTTTATGAACAGTGAAAAATACTTAAAAACAACTTTTTTAATCAAAATAATTTATAGTGATAAATTATATTATTTATTGGTTTTATAGTATAATTAGAATATATTTTTACCATTTTATCCAATGGTGTTCATTATAATTAATTTCACTTTGAAATTGGACATAAACAATTGTCAATCTTTTGATATATATTATTTCTTAAAAACACGCTATTTGTTGTGACAACGGGAATTAATTATAAAATTAATTAATGCAAC
Organism: Viscum album; assembly: GCA_963277665.1. Lineage (NCBI taxonomy): Eukaryota > Viridiplantae > Streptophyta > Magnoliopsida > Santalales > Viscaceae > Viscum > Viscum album. Next base: position 345,873,116 of record OY728134.1, on the reverse strand, counting down.
TTATATGTTTGGAATTTTGTAAAATAGACATCCTTTTTGAATTCGGAATATCAATTATAGCTTAGGGTGAAATTTTGACATTGTTCTGAAAAACTTCATTTATTGATGAATAGTGAAACTAGTAAGTGGTAGTTAAAAAACTGAATTTTTCATAAAACATAATTTTACTGCTTCTGTGAATGGAATTTCGAAAATTACAAAGACACTGTTAATATAAAGAAGTAAAATTTGGTTCAATGAGATGAAAATAATTTTTGGTGAAAAGTAACTTTTTACTTTTATTTACCACGGTTAAAAGTAAATAGGGTAATTAAGGGTAAAAATGATATTAATATTACCCTAACACATGTCCAAATTATATTGGACAAGTTTATCTCGACCCGAAATAACCCTAGGAATAAAATATTATCATTTAGGTCAACTTGGATTGGATTAGTACATTTAATATTATTTAATTCAAAGAAGAGTTAAAAGAGTTAAAATCAAAGTTTATTTACCAAAACATTTTTAATATAGGGTTATACATAAGATAAATTAGATTGTAAATATTAATTAGAAATATAATAAGATTTACTACATAATTATATTTTATTTATAATTTTTAGACATTAAATAATTTAATTTATTTATGACACAATGATGATGCAGTAATTACCATAATAGTGAAAAATTAAGATAATTGATATTATAAATACCCAAATAAATATATTTTGAGACTTTTAATGAATTAAACTAATTTTATAGGATAATATGACATATTAGGATTTATTTAATTAACTTTTTTAGAAGTAATCATTATTTTATGAGTTTCACAAAAATCAACTATTGAATAGTGTCAAAATTGACATAAAAGAGTTTTTAAAACAAATATTATATTATTAATTGATATTAAATTCCTAAAAATATAAGGTTCGGAAAAGAGACTTATATCATAATAGTTGTATCATTAATGGATCACTTGGGGGTATCTTGGATGTATATAGTAATTTTATTAACCATATAATATAAAAATACAAAGAGACATTGTAAAAGTGAAACTAATTAACTTAGAGTTAATACTTAAAGATAAGGTTAATATAAGTACCCAAACCTGTCTAAATTATATTTGTTGAGTGGTTTGAAACCCATACCCACCTTAACATTTAAATAATACACTTTTTAGCCATTAGAAACCTAATATGAATTTATTATAAATTAATATTTCTAGCTTTTCCAAAGGTTCCCCTCACCCCTCTTATAAAAGGGCACTCCTCCTTCTCATTTATTCACAACATAAAAGCCTTTTGGTTCGGCCAAACTCTGCCCAAATACTCTCCCAACTTCCCTCACTACAACCTAGAGGCCTTAGTTTGATCATAAAGCCAACCTAAGGAGCCCTTTTGATCAAATCAAAAGGAAGAACCCGAAAAAGAGGTAATGTTTTCACCACCTCTTTTCCATGTTCCTTTTTTCTTCCACTTCTTCTTACTTTGTTATTAACATTCTAAAATAATAACTCCAGTATCATATATATATTGTGATGTTATTATAAATATGGTACAACCATATTCAGTATTCTATCCACCCTTTGAATAACATGTCACCATACGTGCGTACGTAGGACTTACCGTCTCCACGTCGTGGTGTAATTGTAATTCAATATATTATTATTTGGATAGGTATAATAATGATGTGTAACTCATGTAAATAATAAATATAACATGTTAATTATTCTGCATATATGATATACCATCCATTTAAATATTATTTTAATATCAAAAGAATGATATTGTCGCTCGTGAGTACGTACGGACTACCGTCTCCACGAACGCGATGAGATTCATTCTTCATCGTATCCATTCAAGTATAATTCACATTTTATGATTAATAATAGTATATAAGGACTCGATATAATTCTGGATATGATTAAGATAGAACCTATCCATTACAAATATGTCTTATGTAACAAAACATATAAAAGAAAACGAGTAAGTTTACACCTGAAACAATGATAATACTAAGATATTATTAACAAATCAATGTTAAAAGATCATATATGATATAATATTAATGTATATGATTCTTGTATAATTTAATAACAATTATTTCACCATTATACAAGAGTTTTACGTACCCCAACCAAGGAAAAGTACAAGGTAAGGGTTTATTTCACAATCTCTTCATTATCCGAGGTTGTTTATACGTAATAATCTACTGAGATATCTTTATCATCCACATCCATGTTTCTTAAAAATGTATTTCAAAACATTTTTACTATTTACTAGAATATGGGTTAAAGTCATTTATACTCTTTTTTGACTGTTTATAATAGGTTTATAGAGGAATCTTTCTATCGTTTTTCAAACAAGGTGCTTTTTAACCATTTCGACAGAATTAAGGTAAGAATGTTTTTTTAACTTATACGGCGGGTGTAGTTATTTTCCGACGTTATAAAATCGTCGAAGCTTCCCTTAAAAGCTTATAGTAATATTTTCAAATAAAATGTTTTATTTCATAAATATAAGACTCTTAAATTATTTCAAAATAGAAAGAGATATTTCTCTAAAAAGAGTTTTGATTTTATCTATGTCAACATCCTTTGATGAATTTTATGCATATTTGAAGTTGATTTATTATGATACAAAACTTCTATATTGTATTGAAGGTTTTGTGATATGTTTGACTATGGATGTGCTATTTTTATACCGTTCATAGTTTATGGTGAAAGTATTGACATTTCGTATGCTAGTTTTAATACGAATGTTTATGTTATGTTTGAACCATTTCATATGGGAATGCATTGGTCTTAATATGTGACGGGTGGAGCCCGCTATAGCTCCTCGATGCATCGGTAGGTCTCATGAGACAAACTAGTGTCTTGGCATAAGGCCTTGGCAAAATCTTATTTGTAGTCTTGGCACGAGGCCTTGGCTATGTGGTTATGATAGTCTGGCATTATGCATTCCATAATTATGAAAGTGTTTATTGATATTGCATGTGATTATTCGATTAGTAGAATATCCATGTGAATATGTAAATGGCCTTATTTCATTTTAATTTTTCCATACTATGTTGAAGTTCAAGTTTAAAAGGCTTTTGTTTTAGTTATACATAGCCTTAAATGGTTATGCTTATTTTTGAGAGTTTCTGCTATATTGTTATCCTTACTGGGCATTTGAGCTCACCCCTTTTCTATGTTTTAGTTTTCCCAGGATGTGAAGAAGTAAGTTATAAATGACCTGCATGGATTTTATGTGGGGATATGAGTGTGGAATATAGATACTATGTTGTTGTAGTAGTTTTTCAATTTATGATGTAATGTAAAACTTTATGAATATATCTAGTGTTTCCAAGGATACTAAACCAATCGGTCTTTCGAGATTTGATCTTTCTTGTGATCATGCCAATGTTATGTAATAATGCACCAACTCTGGGTAACTGGGGTCGGGGCGTTACAGTTGGTATCAGATGAAGTTTATTACAAACCTTGGAAGATAGATTTAGATAAACTCTGATTAGAGAATGTAGACCTAAGATGAACATTGAGGATTAGTATAGAAGAACTTCCTACAATTTTGGTATTGTATAGATTTTGTGAGTTTTCCGAGCAATACATCCCTGTCTGGATACGAGCAGGTAGAGGTGGCTCTGGCACAGATATACCTAGGGGTAAAACCTGAAAACACCGCTTTGAGCTAGACTCGAACGGGAACTGGTGCACGACAACAGGCCTTGCTGCACTATTGGTTACGACACTCCCGGGGGATATTCTTTAGATAACTCTCATTTTCGTTACAAATCATTATGAAGGGTTTATGAGTATATAATTCCTCAAAGAAAACATTTTTATGATTATGGATTATATCCACAAATAGTTCAATTTATGTTAAGTGTTTTATAAGTATGGGATTATGTATTTTGATTCATAAACTGATCTAGTTTATTCTATTGTTTAGAAATGGCGCCTAGTGGAAGAAATAGAAACTGTATCAATGCACGCACTCCATGTAAGGATTTCCCTCCAACTCAAGATAATTATAGTGGAGTTGGTGATGCAACTGGTGCCGATCAGCTAATCACCATACTGGGACAACTCACTCAAGTTATGAATAATAACCTTACTCATATGGAGCACCGTGATCCGCAGCGTGGAGGATCAATGTTAGATCAATTCATGAGGCAACAACCACCAAAATTCAATGGGAGTACAAATCCCTTAGTATCTGAGCAATGGATATTTTCCCTAGAGAAAATATTTCAGGCTTTGGGGAGTAGTGAAAGGGAAAAAGATATCATGGCAGTTTACCGCCTCACTGGAGATGCTGATCAATGGTGGTCATTGATTCAAAATACGAAGGAAGATGATGAAGTATCAAATATGGAATGGAGGGAGTTCAATGATTTATTTTTAGAAAAATACTTTCCTCGCCACCATCGAGCAGATATGGAAAGGCAGTTTCTGAGTCTGAGACAAAAGGAGGATGAGAATGTCAAAAAGTATGAGGCTAACTTTACAAGGTTATCAAGGTACGCTAGTGATTATATACGTAACCCAAGAAGTAATATTGATCGTTTCTTTGTTGGTTTAAAACAATTTCTCCGTCGAGCGTTAGTATCACAATCCTTCTCGTTGTACGAAGACATTGTCTCATGTGCTATCAAGACCGAAAAGGAATTCTCTAAGTCTTATGAATTTAAAGCAAAGAAAGATAAGAAGAGACCTGCTGATCAATCTGGGAATGTAAATAAGGGGAAGAAGGAAATGGTTTAATATCCATGTTGTGGTAAATGTGGGAAGAAATACCCTGGTACTTGCTTGAAGGTAACAGGATTCTGTTACAATTATGGTGAAAAAGGCCACCAAGCTCGTGTTTGCAAGGGAAAGAAGGAAGCCACCAATGTTCAGTGCTACAATTGCAGGGAGATGGGGCATTATGAAAATGAATGTCCTAAGTGTCAGGAGAACATACCTCAGAAAAGGCCAAGGGATCAAGGCCAATCTTATGCTATCACTACTACTGAGGTAGAAGCTCCAAAAGACGTGGTGGAAGGTAATTTAATGGTTTCCTGAAGTTTAGAAAATGCATTATTTGATTCTGGATCATCGCATTGTTTCATATCTTCCCAGTTTGCTATGAAAAATAGATATTTCCAATTTGATTTAACAAGGTAGTTTTCAGTTAAACCTCCTAAGGAAAGTATCATTGCAATAAAGTTTTGTGAATCAGTCCCCATTAGAGCACATAAATGTTCTTTATCTGCTGATCTCATCATCATACCTATGATTGAGTTTGATATAATCCTCAGTATGGATTGTCTTTCAGAATATGATGCGAAGATTTATTGTAAGAAGAAAGAGGTTACGATTCTTGATGATAATGATAAGGAACACCTTATCTTTAGAGCAGAATCGTCACCACCTAATTCTTATCTAGATCCACCCCCAGTAGCTCAACTAAATTCAATTATTCGGGAGGAAGAGAATGAAATAACTGTGGGTGAGGAAAGGAATGTTAAAATAAAAGATGTGCATGTTGTGAAAGAATTGGTAGATGTATTTCCAAAAGATTTACCTGGACATCCTCCAGATCGATAAGTTGAGTTTTCCATTGATTTAATTCTTGGATCAAGGCCTATATCGAAGACCCCTTATAGAATGGCCACTGTAGAATTAGTTGAACTAAAGAAACAACTAAAGGAATTGAGTAATAAGGGATTTAGTCGCCCTAGTGTTTCTCCATGGGTACCCCCTGTTCTTTTTGTTAAAAAGAAAGATGGATCTATGAGGTTATGTATCGATTACAGGGAGATCAATGCTATAACAATAAAGAACAAGTATCCCCTACCTCTAATTGATGATTTATTTGACTAACTGCATGGAGCTCAATGCTTTTCAAAGATTGACCTTCGATCTGGATACCATCAGTTGTGTGTGAAGAAGGAATACATTCTGAAGACAGCATTTTGAACCAGGTACGGGCATTACGAGTTTACTGTAATGCCTTTTGGATTGACTAATTCACCCTCTGTATTCATGGATTTGATGAATAGAGTTTTCAAGGAGTATCTCGATGAATATTTGGTGGTATTTATTGATGATATCTTGGTACACTCCAAAAGCTATGAAGATCATGAAAATCACTTGCACATTATCCTGAAGACTCTAAGAAGACATGAATTATATGGGAAGTTTAGCAAGTGTGAATTCAAGCTTCATGAGATTTTTTTTCTTGGCCATATTGTCTCTAAAGATGGAATCTCTGTTAATACTTCTAAGACTAAGGCAATCCAAGAATGGCCAGCACTGTTGAGTATAACTGAGGTACATAGTTTTATTGGTTTAGCAGGTTATTATCAACGTTTCGCCCAGAATATTTCCCGATTGGCTAACCCATTAACGAAGATCACACGTAAAGGGGTTAAATTTGTTTGGACAAAAGAGTGTGAAGAATGTTTCGATGAAATGAAGAGAAGATTAGTCAATGCTCTTATATATGAATCTACCATCGGGGAATGATGGGTTCTTTATTTATAGTGATGCATCGAAGAAAGGACTCGGTTGTGTCCTTATGCAGAATGATAGACTTATTGCCTATGCATCATGGCAGTTGAAAATTCATGAACAAAACTATCCTACACATGATCTCGAGTTATCAGATGTGATATTTTCTTTGAATATATGGAGTCACTACCTCTATGGTTAAAAATGTGTGATTTATACTGATCATAAGATTTTGAAGTATATTTTCTCACAAAAAGAACTCAACATGAGGCAAAGGAGATGGCTTGAATTACTCAACGATTATGATTGCACGATACACTACCACCTGGGGAAGGCAAACAAGGTGGCAGATTATTTGAGAAGAAAAGATCATGTAGTTTTGAACAATATGAGAATGGAAAGGGATCCTATTTTCATGGATCTAGTGAAGATGGACATGGGAATTACCAGGGAAGGAGAAACATCAATGCTTTTTCAAATGGTTGCCAACCCATCTTTACTAGAAAGTATTAAAAGTTATCAGACTAATGATGGAGAATTTTAAAAGAAGATTAAAGTTGTGAATGATGGGAGACTGAGAGACTTTGTGTATGAAGATGGAATTTTGAAATTCGGGAAGAGACTTTGTGTTCCCGATATACCTGATCTAAAAAGAGAGTTGTTGGATGATGCTCATAGTTCCAATTTCTCTATACACCCTGGGAGCACCAAAATGTATAGAGATTTTAAGGAACATTTTTGGTGGTACAACATGAAGAGGGATATTTCTGATTTTCTGTCAAGATGTATGGTTTGTCAACAAGTGAAAGCTGGAAGGCAACAGCCTGGAGGAGTCATGCAACATCTTCCCATACCGGAGTGGAAATGGGACAATATTATGATGGAATTTGTCATGGGGATACCAAAGACTCCAATAAGGAACAATGCAATATGGGTTATTGTTGATCGTCTTACCAAGTCAACACATTTTTTTGCTATAAAAGAAGATCTACCCCTGGAACGTCTAGCAAGACTATATATTAATGAAGTTGTGAGACTTCATGGAGTACCCCTATCAATTGTTTCTGATCGTGATCCCTATTTTACTTCAAGATTCTGGAAAAGTCTTCAGAAATCCCTGGATACTGAACTTCATTTGAGCACTGCTTACCAACCTCAGACAGACGGACAATCAGAACGGACTATTCAAACCTTAGAAGACATGTTGAGATCTTGCTCACTTGGCTTTCAGGGTATGTGGGATCAATATTTACCTCTGGTATAATTTTCCTATAACAATAGCTTCCATTCGAGTATTCAGATGGCACCATATGAAGCGTTATACGGAAAGATATGTCGTACACCAACCTGTTGGGATGACGTTGGTGAAAGAAAACTTGTAGGGCCAGAACTGGTGGAGGAAACGATGGAAAAGGTGAAGGTAATCCAAAATCACATCAAAGCAGCTCAAAGTAGGCAGAAGAGATATGCCGGTAATCGAAGGAAGGATTTGGAATTTCAAGTCGGTGATCATGTTTTCCTGAAGGTATCTCCATGGAAGGGAGTCATAAGTTTTGGTAAGAAAGGTAAATTGAGTCCCAGGTACATCGGACCTTTCGAAATTCTAGAACGAATTGGGGTTGTAGCTTACTGATTGGAAATGCCTCCAAGTCTCTCCAAAGCTCATGATATGTTCCATGTATCTTTGTTGAGGAAATACATGCCTTACCCAACGCATGTACTCACTTACGAGGAATTAGAACTGGAACCTGATCTGTCTTATTGTGAAGAGCCCGTCAGGATTCTTGATACGAGAGAACAAGTACTGAGAAACCGGACGACGCGTCTGGTAAAAGTTTTGTGGAGAAACCATAAGATGGAAGAGGCAACGTGGGAACCCGAGGAACTTATGATGAAGAACCACCTGAGTTTTTTCATGCGGTAGTATTCAAGAAATTTCGAGGACGAAATTATTTGAAGGACGGGAGAATGTAACACCCCAAGCTTCTACGGTATGCTTCTCTTGGAATAATGTGATAGCGTGTGTTGTATGCAACATCGAGTTCTAACACACCACAACCAATCAAACTAGACGTTATGAATAGTAATACCTACTTTTTGAATTTATATATATTTTATATTTCAAAATGGACTTCATTTTTGGTTTCAGAATATCGAAATTATCCTAAGATGATTTTTTGGTATTTTTCTTAGAACTTCCAATTTTTATGAATAGTGAAAAATACTTAAAAAAATTTTTTTTAATCAAAATAATTTATAGTGATAAATTATTTTATTTAGTAGTTTTATAGTATAATTAGAATATATTTTGACCATTTTATCCAATGGTGTTAATTAGAATTAATTTCACTTTGAAATTGGACATAAACAATTGTTAATCTTTTGATATATATTATTTCTTAAAAACACGCTATTTGTTGTGACAACGGGAATTAATTATAAAATTAATTAAGGCAACTTATATGTTTGGAATTTTGTAAAATATACATAATTTTTGAATTCATAATATCAATTATAGCTTAGGGTGAAATTTTGGCATTGTTCTGAAAAACTTCAATTTTTGATGAATAGTGAAACTACAAAGTGGTAGTTAAAAAACTGAATTTTTCATAAAACATAATTTTACCGCTTCTATGAATGGAATTTCGAAAATCCGAGAGACACGATTAATATCAAAAAGTAAAATGTGGTTCAATGAGATGAAAATAATTTTTGGTGAATAGTAACTTTTTACTTTTATTTACCACAGTTAAAAGTAAATAGGGTAATTAAGGGTAAAAATGATATTAATATTACCCTAAAACATGTCCTAATTCTATTGGACAAGTTTATCTCGACCAAAAATAACCTTATAAATAAAATATTATCATTTAGGTCCACTTGGGTTAGATTAGGACATTTATTATTATTTAATTCAAAGAAGAGTTAAAAGAGTTAAAATCAAAGTTTATTTACTAAAACATATTTAATATAGGGTAATAAATAAGATAAATTAGATTGTAAATATTCATTATAAATATAATAAGAATTCATACATAATGATATTTTTTATAATTTTTAGACATTAAATAATTTAATTTATTTATGACACAATGATGATACAGTAATTACCATAATAGTGAAAAATTAAAAAAAAATTGATATTATAAATACGCAAATAAATATAATTTGAGACTTTTAATTAATTAAACTAATTTTCTAGGATACTATTACATATTAGGATTGATTTAATTAACTTTGTTCTAATTAATCATTCTGTTATGAGATTCAAAAAAATCAACTACTGAATAGTGTCAAAATTGACATAAAAGAGTTTTTAAAACAAATATTACATAATTAATTGATATTAAATTCCTAAAAATCTAAGTTTAAACCAAAAGACTTATATCATAATATTTTTATCATTAATGGACCACTTGGGGGTCTTGGATGTATATAGTAAGTTTATTAACCATATAATATAAAAATACAAAGAGACATTATAAAAGTGAAACTAATTAACTTAGAGTTAATACTTAAAGATAACGTTAATATAAGTACCAAACCTGTCTAAATTATATTGGTTGAGTGTTTTTAGACACATACCCACCTTAAAATTTAAATAATACACTTTGGAGCCATTAGAACCCTAATATGAATTTATTATAAATTAATATTTCTAGCTTTTCCAAAGGTGCCCCTGACCCCTCTTATAAAAGGGCACTCCTCCTTCTCATTTCTTCACACCTTCAAAGCCTTTTGGATCGGCCAAAATCTACCCCAATATTCTCCTTACTTCCCTCACTACAACCTAGAGGCCTTAGTTTGATCATAAAGTCAACCTAAGGAGCCCTTTTGATCAAATCAAAAGGAAGAACCTGAAGAAGAGGTAATGTTTTCACCACCCCTTTTCCAAGTTCCTTTCTTCTTACACTTCTTCTTCCTTTGTTATTACCATTCTAAAATAATAACTCCAATATAATATATATACTGTGATGTTATTATAAATATGGTACAACCATATTCATTATTCTATCCACCCTTTGAATAACATGTCACAATACGTGCGTACGTACGGCTTACCGTCTCCACGTCGTGGTGTAATTGTTATTCAATATATTATTATTTGGATGGGTATAATAATGATGTGTAACTCATGTAAATAATAAATATAAAATGTTAATTATTCTGTATATATGATATACCATCCATTTAAATATTATTTTAATATCAAAAAAATTATATTGTCGCTCGTGAGTACGTACGGACTACCGTCTCCATGAAGGCGATGAGATTCGTTCTCCATCATATCCATTCAAGTATAATTCTCATTTGATGATTAATAATAGTATATAAGGACTTGGTATAATTCTGGATATGATTAAGATACAACCTATCCATTACAAACATGTCTTACGTAACAAAACATATAAAATAAAACGAGTAAGTTAACACCCGAAACAACGATAATACTAAGATATTATTAACAAATCAATGTTAAAAGATCATATATGATATCATATTAATGTATATGATTCTTGTATAATTTAATAACAATTATTTCACCATTATACAGAAGGTTAACCTACCCCAACCAAGGAAAAGTACAAGGTAAGGGTTTATTTCACAATCTCTTCATTATCCGAGGTTGTTTATACGTAATAATCTACTGGGATCTCTTTATCATCCACATACATGTTTCTTAAAAATGTATTTCAAAATATTTTTAAAATTTACTAGAATATGAGTTAAAGTCATTTATACCCTTTTTTGACTATTTATAAGAGGTTTATAAAGGAATCTTTCCGTCATTTTCCAAACAAGGTTCTTTTTAACCTTTTCGACAGAATTAAGCTAAGAATGTTTTTTTAACTTATACGGTGGGTGCGGTTATTTTCCACTATTATAAAATCGTCGAAGCATCCATTACAAGCTTATAAGAATATTTCCAAATAAAATGTTTTATTTCATAAATATAAGACTCTTAAATGATTTCAAAATAGAAAGAGATATTTCTCTAAAACGAGTTTTGATTTCATCTATGTCAACATCCTTTGATGGATTTTACGCTTATTTGAAGTTAATTTATTATGATACAAAACTTCTATATTGTATTTAAGGTTTTGTGATATGTTTGACTGCGGATGTGCTATTTTTATACCAGTCATAGTTTGTGGTGAAAGTATTGATATTTCGTATGCTAGTTTTAATACGAATTTTTATGTTTTGTTTGAAACTTTTCATATTGGAATGCATTGGACTTAATATGTGACGGGTGGAGCCCGCTATAGCTCCTAGATGAATCGGTAGGTCTCATGAGACAAACTAGTGTCTTGGAACAAGTCCTTGGAAAAATCTTATTTTTAGTTTTGGCACGAGGCCTTGGCTATGTGGTTATGATAGTCTGGCATTATGCATTCCATCACTATGAAAGTGGTTATTGATATTGCATGTGATTATTCGATTAGTAGAATATCCATGTGAATAATTAAATGGCATTATTTCATTTTACTTTTTCCATACTATGTTGAAGTTCAAGTTTAAAAGTATTTTGTTTTAGTTATACATTGCCTTAAATGTTTATGCTTATTTTTGAAAGTTTCCGCTATATTGTTATCCTTACTGGGCATTTGAGCTCACCCCTTTTATATGTTTTATTTTTTCAAGGATGTGAAGAAGTAAGTTATGAATGACCTTCATGGATTTTATGTGGGGATATGAGTGTGGAATATGGAGACTATGTTGTTGTAGTAGTTTTTCACTTTATGATGTAATTTAAAACATTATGAATAAATCTAGTGTTTCCAAGGCGACTAAACCAATCGGTCTTTTGAGATTTGATCATTCTTGTGATCATGCTAATGTTATGTAATAATGCACCGACTCTGTGTAACTGGGGTCGGGGCATTTCAATTCTTATAATGTAATTTTATGAGAACATGATTAACATTTTAAGGTCTATAAAATAAGTTATGGTTTTAAACATGTTAGTTTTTGAATAAATTATTATTTTATTTCCAATAATATATCATATTTAAGAAAAACAATTATTAAAAAAAATTCAATTTTAAAATCTAAACGTCAAAAAACTATACAGGGTAAATTTTTAGTATTTTTCTGACATTAATTATTTTTTGGTCAATAGTGAAGTAAAGTAGTTTACTATATATATATATATATAATTAAATAAACTATTACTATCATCATGGATAATGTAAGAACCCTAAGTTCTATCTCACCTAATCTATTTTCTATTTTTAGTCATAAGGACCAATACTATTTCTGGTATTTAGAAAAATAATAAAATAATGATTAAAATAATGGAAAACTCACCCTCTCCTCCACTGTAAATACCACACTTCAACACCATATCCTCACACACCTATAAAGATTTAATCATTATATAAATTCCTTCCAATCCTCTTCCCATGGATATTCCCCACTTTTAAGTTGATCTAGTCTCACCAAAAGGCCAAAACCAAAGGCCATAATGAGGATCTCATGGAGAAGAGATCAAGAGGTAAAAATCCTCTTTTATTTTCATTAATTTTCATTCAATTCATTTTCATTTCTTATACTTTATTATAATAAACTTATCCAAGAATCATGAAAAATCCATTATCATATATACTAGAATGTTATCATTTTTATGGAAACATTCATCATCATACTTCTTCTCCTCCCCCATTTATCCAAATAATATAAACATCATCTGTGATTTGTCAAATTACCTATATCATAGTTTTTTAGTATTCAATTTTTATTATATCAATAAAATATGTTACTAAAACAATTTTAATGGTTTATAAATATATTAAATTGAATGATATAACTTATTTGATGATATATAATTAACATATATTGATAATATTATGTTTTAGAATGAAACTACTTTGTGATTATTGAAGAACCACCAAAACGATCTAAACGAATATCATTAATGTTTTATCAAATGATTAATCGTAATATATATAAAAAAATTTATTGTACGACTAACTAATTAGTAATTATACTAATACCATTTCATTCAACTTTTGTAGATTCATTTCTGCTCAACATGAAAATCATTAACGAACTGACCATAGAAACTATGTATATCACACACCTAAAACAATGGGAAGATAAACATATTATTTATAAATGGATAGAGTTGTGTTATAAAATTGCCATATATGTTGTTATAAACAAGAATATGTATTTTTTAAATATTAATAACACTATTTTAACCATTATAAATTAGTTTGAATCATTTTTATGTAAGGAAAACCTGATATAGTGGAATTCATACCCAATTTGCATTCATTGGGTTAACCTTCTACTTCATTGATTATGTAGTACTGAGATTATTAGTGAAATTACTCATGATTATATTATTTTTTATTATCTGGTATTATATTGTATACAAATATCAAAAAAATTCAATGATTTTGAGCCTCAATTATAAGATATTTGTGTGGGAGTTTTCTTTTATAATTTTCTTTAAAAAATTTATTTTTACAGAATTAAAATGGGATGTTTTTATACAAGTATTAGTATTTTATGATTATGATATTGTTTATGGGAATTGTTAATAATGAAGTTTGGGACATATATCACCCTATAATTAATTAATTTTGTTTTTCTGTGGGTCAATCGTATGTTTACTCCAAGTGTATCTATGATGGATATACCATAAGGTAGTTGTATGGGTTACATTGTAAGGTATCCATGAGGGTTACAAATCATATGAGGGTTATAATTGGATGTTTTTAATGTGAAAATATACCTACATGGTTTATTTAGGGGTTTTCCTATGTTTTATATAAATATTACCTCTCACAAATTAATTATATGATACATTAATGGTGAGAAATATATCACTGGGAAAATGATTTCATATGTTTATAAGTATTCATAGAATAATATTTTACCTCCTTCTTTTTATATATCCTAAAGTAATTTCTATGATCTTCCCTTTTTTCCAAACATTTTACATAGGGTATAAGTATGGGTAAGAAGAATGATTAGGGCAAGATAAATGTAGATATGTTTTTTCAAGAAAGAGAAAAAAATTATTTCAAATGTTTTCTATTTTGGAAGAAGTGGATACTGCTTTAATACTATCATATGTTATTATTATGGGATGTTATATAAGTATTATTTATTAATTCTCTAGCACAATAAACCGAAAAATTTCCTAAATGTGTATGAATTTATTTCTTGACTAAAACTCATGATTTTTAAGGTTCAAGGATGGGTCTTAATAGTTAGTATCTGGGGATGGAATAAATAAAATTAAGAGGATTTATAATCTTAATAGAATACCATAAAGGATATTACATTATTTTTATGATGAAATGTTATATAATTTGATGGCTAACATGTTTCTTCTAATAATATATGTTTTTTCAAAATGGTTTCCTACAGAAGTAATAGGGAAGCAGATGTAGGAATGCTCTGAGAGGATGCTATATTTCAAAATTCGCAACCTAGAATGGTTGTATTTTGAACCAAATAGTTTATGATAGTAATAGATTATCTAAAAAATGCTTTAAATTGTTGTGGAGTCTATGAAAGATGAAAAATAATGCTTCCATAATGGAACAAGTTGATAGTTGAACATTTTATGTGGAAACACCCTCCTACTTTCAGTGGATCATTAGACTTAGTGGTTGCTAAATGATTTATTAAAGCACTGGAAAATATATTTGATGTTATGGGTTTTTTAGAAATTTAAAATATTATTCATTCCATTTATCATTTTAAAGGTGAATCTTACCATTGGTGGTCAATGGTAAAGAATATCAGGGGTTGCGAAGAGATTAATTCCTTAGAATGGGATGAATTTAAAAATATTTTCCTTGAAAAATATTTTCCTAATATGGTTCTACATAGGATGGTAAATAAATTTATTTAATTGAATAATATGTTGGTGGATTCAGTGGTCATGTATAAAGCAAACTTTACCAGGTCAACAAGGTGCACTCTAAATCATATTCATGGTCTTGGTAGAATAATCAATCATTTTTAATCTGGAATGAATCCAAGATGCCAAAGGGCATTGGACTCCCATGAATTAAAAAGATATGAGAAACCATTGAATTATATTGAGAGGGTAGAAACGATGTTTTTTGATGATCATGTGTAATTTAAATATATGAAGAAGAAAGGGTCCAGTTGGAAAGAAATGTATATAAATTAATCAATGATATATAAAAGTATGAATTTTCGATTTCCAATTTGTGAAAAGGGTGGTAAAAAGAACATTGGGGAATGACTTAATAAAACTAGGAAACGTTGTCAATGTGGTATGTTTGGACATGTCCCGAGATTGAAATGAAAATGATCTTATTTTTAATCATGATAAGTAAGCTATAATGTGTTTAAAATGTGATGAGATGGGTCATTATAAAATTACATAGACAAAGAATGATCAGAATTGTACAATGCAATTCGATTATGTGAAGATAGGTGTGATGAGATCCGGTAGGACTATGTATATTGATGTCGGGCCACCAAATAAAGTGGTATCATATACATTGTTTTTTTACTAATATTTTGTAATGTATTTTTTGATATTTGGTCTAAACATTCCATTATTTCAATTAAATTTTATGGTATATTTGAAATTTCACATCAGGAAATGTGATTAGAAGATATGGTTAAAACACTATGGGAATATTATAGAAAAAATGAATTATAATAATCTTCCTATTGTTCTATGTAGAAAGTAATTCCTTAAATCCTTATATCTTTTCCCATAATAGTGTATGATATTACTCTAGGTATGGATTGAATTTATATTTATCTTGATAAGTTTTATTATTACAGTAAAGAAGTCTTTTTTAATACATAATTTTCATTTTTAGAAAAGAATTAACCCATAAAAATGATAACATATGTGGAATATATGAAACTGTTAAAATATTGGAATGGTTGTTATCTTGAACATATTTTTTAATATAACGAAACTGCTCATATTAATAATGTTCTAGAGGAAAATTAATATCTGGATGATTTTTTTGATTAGTATCCTAGTGTTATAATTGATCGAGAATATTAAATTACTATATAATTGTTTCCTAATTCTAAGTGAATTTCAAAACCCCCTTATCGAATCACTTAATTGGACGTTCTGGAATTGTAAAATCAGTAACTTGAGTTTCTTAATAAAGGATGTATTCATCCAAGAACATTTCAATGAGGTGCTCCTTTTTTCGATAAAAAAAATATGGTTCCATGATATATTGAATTGATTATCAATATTTGAATAACATTACTGTAATAATAAGTATCATTTTCCTCACATTGATTCTTTTTTTGATCTGCACCAGGGAGCTCTTTATTTTTCCAAAATTGACATAAGATCTTTAAACCATTAGTTGATAATAAAGGGGGGTGACATCCTAAAAATAGAATTCCATACTATATATGGGATTTATTGGTTTTTTATTATCCCCTTTGGTTTGATAAAAGCCCCTAATCTATTCATGGATCTTATGAATAGAATATTTCATGAATATTTGGATCATTTTTTTTTGTTTTAATTGATGATTTTTTTCTTTTAAAAAATTTATGTGGATCATTAAAGTGTTTAAGGATTTTCATTCCAACTTACAAAGAAAATTAGTTATATGAAAAATTTAGCTAATGTGTTTTTTGGTTGCAATATATTTTTTTTTAAAAAAATTTAATAAGGATTTAATAACATTTGATCCTTCCTAAAAAATTTGTTGATGAATGGACAAGACCTACAAATGTTATAGGGATACATAGTTTTCATATATTAGAAAAATATTGCTAATGGTTTTCTAAAAACATTTCCCAGTTATCTATCCCACCAACTAAGTTAACAAGAAAAGGGAAAATTTTATTTGGATAGAATAATTTGATGTTTGATTTTAAGAAAAGAGAAGAAAATGGTGAATGCTCCAGTTTTTTTGTTGCCTTCATTAAATTGTGATTTTTTCCTCTACTATGATGCTTCATCGAAGCTACATGGTAGTTTAATGAGGTAGAATTATCATATAATTTCTTATTATTGATGAAAACTGAAATCTTGTGAGTTAATTAATCCCAAACATGATTTGGAATTAGAAGTTTTTTTTATTCACACTGAATAATTGGGGGCATAATTTATATAGTTCCAATTGTTATAATTATACTGACCATACATGTATGAAGTATATATTCACACAGATGGAATTAAACATTAGGAATAGAAGATAGATTGAACCGATAATGTGATATGATATCATGAAAAGTTACAATATAAGAAAAGCAGACATTGTGGAAGTTTCCTTGATTCAAAATCATCATGAAAAATTTACCATGTTACATTTGAACCATGACCCATTGATTAATGATTTGATGATTTTTGGATTATATGTTGTTAGTGTAGGAAATTCCCATGTTCCTTTTTAGGTGTCAGTGTAGTCGTATATATCACAATGAATTTGGAATCTTCACTCCAATGACTATGAACAACATAAAAAATTACAATTAGTTAAATTGGGTATGTTTATATAATTTAACCTTGTTAAATATATTTTCATGGTAATTAGAGGTAGATTATGTGTTCCTTGTGATTTTCAAATAAAAAAAGTGTTTTGGGGGATGCTCATAGTTCTCTACTTTTAGTTCATCATGGCAGTAATAAGATGTATAGAGACCATTGTGATTAATACTAGTGGTATGAAATGAAAAGAGATATCAAAGATTTTACCATGAAATTATTGGCAAGTCAACAGGTTGTATGAGAGAAAAAACTACCGAATGGGATACTACAGCTATTTATAGTGCATGGGTGGAAATGAAAAAATGTGTCTATGGACATCACGGTGTGACTACTGAATATTTATCAAGATAAAAATGTGATTTGGGTTATTTTTCCCCGAATAATTAAATTTTCACATTTCCTTCCTCTTCGAGATACCTTTTATAGGATCAGATTTCTCGATTGTACCTCAAAGTTGATGTTAGGTTACTTGGATTACCTCTTTCCATTGTATCTAACTGATATCACTTGATTTATTTTAACTTTTAGAAAGGAAATAAAATTTAATTTGGGAAAGAATTAAATTTCAGTACAGACTTTCATCTTCAATCTGATGGGAAACCAAAGAGAATAATTCAGACATTAGAGGACATTCTTTGAGTGTTTTAAATTAATTAAAAATGTAGTTGGGATAAACACCTTTGTTTAGTCTAGTATTCTTATAATAAAAATATAATTCTAGTATATTGATGATTTAATTTGATAATTATATGGGTAGAAGTGTCAAACTATAATATTTTATGATTATATCAGGTAAAATTTGTTGATTTGATCCAAATTAGTAGAGTAAATGGCTGAGAAAGTGAATATGATCTAGAAACACATGAGAAAAACTCAAATCAAGAAGAAAATTTATGTAGATAGCAGGACGAAAGACCTTTATTTCAAGGTTGGTGATCTTATTTTTATTATAATATAGTCGTGGAAAAGTGTTTTGTGTTTTGTTAATAAAGTATTAATAACGCCATGGTACATTTGACCTTATGAAATCCTTGATAATGCTAGACTAGTCTCCTACTGAGTATATTTTCTTTTGTGTTTATCTATGGTATGAAAGGTTTTTCATTTCTCGATGTTTTAAATTATGTGCTATATTCATCTCATGTCTTCATCCCATATGTAGTTCATCTAGAACATATCCATTCTAAATAACAAAAACCTATCCAGATTCTCAATCATAAATAAAATTTACTACAGAATAAGGTATTTCACCATGTTAAGGTTTTAGGGAAAACTCCATGGTGGAATAAGAAACATGGGAATCTAAAAAGGTTGTGAGGGAAGGTTACTCTCACTTGTTCAAAAATTAAATAAACATTTTTAGGATGCACTTTCTATAAGATTAGGAGAATATAACAGCACAAAATATAAAAATAAATTTAATGAAATTCATGAAACACAAATTATCTATGTTATAACACTTTGGAGATAATTATTAACGTTCTATTTAACTAAATTCTTCTCATGGTATGTTTTGAATTTTAAAAACTGAGTATACACGGTTTCTAATAGTAATATATTAACTGTCTAATAGGAATAGAAAAAATTTGGTTGAATAGTAACATAACCTTATAAATAGTAATGTTACCTTTATTGTTACTAATATGACAAATATGAATAGAAAATAAGCCAAATGAGTAGTAAAATAGTCCATGAGTGTCTAATTATTATTTAATCATCTTATTACTAATAATATGATATTATTATTAGTGTCTAATATTATTTAAGTTTTAAATATTTTATTATAATATTATACTTAATTTAGTACATTAAATGAAAATTTATTTTCCTAAAATGAAATCCTAAATTATTATTTTATTTCCATATGGTTATAATATACTTTTTCGAGACCTTGATTAATTATTCATGGTGTTGTACAATCAATAATAATTTAAAACATTATATTTTTTTACTAAATTTTGATTTTATTTGAAAATTAAATTTATGATATATATATATATATATAATTATTTTCATAAAATTGAGTTTTTTTAATTCAACACACTAATATCTTTTTGGGGTGATTTTATTGTATTTTCTGAAATACATGATTTTTGTGAATAGTGAAATAGGGCAATTCATTGTCTATATACATTATCTGGTAAATATACGATTTCTAACATCATGACTAATGAAACATATGTTGGTTTAAAATGATATTGTCTCTTTAATTTTTTTATCCCAATAACCAAAATGGTTTCTTTTCTTGACAAAAATAATAAAATAGTGATTAAAATATTGAAAAACCCACCTATCATCCTCTATAAATACCACCCTTACCCCCTCTTCCTCACACACCTCTAAATATATCAACATTGAATAAATTTTTTCCAATCCTCTTCCTAATCCTCTTACCCATTCCCAAGGCCTACTTGTCTCTTTAAAATTCCCAAACCAAAGTCCTTGAGAAGGATCTCAAGGAGAATAAATGATGATGTAAAAATCTTATTTTATTTTTATTCAATTC
This sequence comes from Viscum album, assembly GCA_963277665.1. Lineage (NCBI taxonomy): Eukaryota > Viridiplantae > Streptophyta > Magnoliopsida > Santalales > Viscaceae > Viscum > Viscum album. Next base: position 345,852,653 of record OY728134.1, on the reverse strand, counting down.
ATTTTATTTTCATATAATCACTACACATCCCCTTATCTAGGATGAATGAAAACTCTAGTATCATATATACTATAATTTTATCATTTCTATGTAAAAATTCATCATCATACTTCTTCTCCTTCATATTCTATTATAAAATTTAAAACATCATTTGTGATGTGTCAAGTTACCGACATCATCGATTATGTGTGTTCAATTTCATTTACATCTTTCAAAGATGTTAATAAAAACATTTTAATGATTGAAACTAATTTCAACATGTATTAGATAACCACTTTTATTTTTTGGAACAAGGAGAAATATATAATATTATGTAATAAAATGAAACAAGTTCTTGATTATTAAAGAACACCCAATATTGTCTAAACGAATATCATTAATTTTTATCCAATTATTATAACATGTATTAGTTAAACTCATTTAATATTATTGAAACATATTAATTCTATTTCATTAAAAAAATTTGGTTTTTTTCTTTTTGATAGGAAAATCCTTTAAAACCGACCATGTAAGCCATGTTGATCACACACCTGAAATAGATGAAATAAAAAATGTATTGATATATGGATTGAATGATGTTATAAAATAATCATATAAGTTGTTTTAAACAGGTTTATATTTTTTGAAAAAAATTATTACACTATTTTAACCATCATGCGGGAGGTTTAATTATGATTTAAGTTTGAAAAAATCGAGGAAAAGGAATTCTTAACCCAATTTACATTCATTGGGATAACAAAACACCTTATTTGATAATGTGGAAGTAAGATTATTTTTTAAATTATTTTTGTTTATATTCTATTTTATTATCATTAATTACAATTTATATACATATTAAATTAAATCTATTAACTATCACATCATTTATATGATATTGGTATGTGAATTTTCTTTTAAAATATTCTTTTATTCATTTATTTCTACAAAATTATTAGAGTATTAAAATTTTGTGATTATGTTATTATTCATGGGATGTTTTTATTTTCAATTGTGGGACCTATATCTCCCTCTAATACTTTGGGTTTGTTTAGGTTAGAAGTCGACCACATAGTTACTCCATTTGTATCTATGTTGGTTACACTATAATGTAGCCATGAGGGAAGCATTTTAAGCCGTGAGGGTTACAAATAATATGGTAGTCATGAAGGTATAAATTGAATGCATGTAGTCACCCTAGAATCCTATATGGTTTATTTATGATATTTTCTAGGTTTTATGAAATATTATGTTTCAAAAGTATGTTTGTGATACTTTATGGGAGATACGTACTTCTTTATGAAAATGATTTCATATGTTTATAAGTATTCATGGACTTATGGTTTCATTTATTTTTTTATATCCCATACTGATATGTTTATTCTCATCCCATGATTCCAAATGTTTTTCATAGGGTATAAGGAAGGGTGAGAGAATAGATAAGGAAAAGATGAATGTTTTGAGGATTTTTATCAAGAAAGAGAAATCATGTTTTATTTAAAATGTAATATATTTTGGAAAAAGTAAATAATATTTTATTAGTATCATATTATATGATTCTATGATATTATGTATGTATTATGGCCTAGTTATCAAAAACTGTAAACATAAAATGATAAAAAAAATTCTAGAATGTATTGACTTCACTAAAACTCGGGACTATGTAATGTTTAATGTTGGGTCCTTACACCTTCTATGTTGTTGGGTATAATCATTTTAAGAGTCAATTAACTTGGATAAGTCCTAGGACTTCCAAATTTAAGATAATGAACTATAAATGAAACCATATGATGGTATTTATTTACTTTTACTATAACATCCAATTTTAGTTAGGATTTAATTAAAATAGCGCCATATTTTCTACAAATAAAATATTATCCCATTCCATTATGACATCATCATTTAGATATAATACACCTCCGATATATCATTGGTCATTAATATTTATCATATATTAAAATCCATATTAATTATTTCAAATTAAAATGTGAGTGTTCTTAATAATATCTCTTAGGATTGTCAAACCATGTGAATAATAAGACTCATTTCCATGCACTAGGTGATGATCTGGTCAAAAACAATGCACCCTTTTGGGGCTTCATACCCCTAGGATAGTTTTTTCTACAAACAGGAAAACATATTGTATCCATACATGGATATATTTATACGAAATACCACATAATCTATCATGTAGAGAACATTTATATTTTATTCTATACTTATCATAAATTTCTATAATTGGGTTATGATTTCAAATGTATTTTTCCCAAAATATAGTTACCATATATTCTACAAAACATCCTTGAATAACAACTATAATGACCCTGAACTTGATTTAAAGAGTACAGTGTTTGCTTTATTACATTGGAATATGATTCAAGGAATCACACCCCAAAGGACCAAATACTTTGTGACTAACTGAAAATTACCTATATATATGATTCATGTTTTACATTTTAAATCAAATGTTTCTACATAATTTTTTAAAATAAGATCATTATTCCATCTACCATATCCTTTTCCATCAGTAAAAGTAAATATTATGGAATCCAATGGAAATGAAAAAATAAGTGTGAAATAAAATTCGTAGAAATGGTTATGTAAAGAGGAAGCTATCAAGAAAAAATATGAATAATCTTCATTGAATGTTATATAATTGAACAAATATTCTATTAAAATAACACTACTATAATTAAAATATAATTCTTAATCAATATGAAAAGTTACATAAGAGAACACACAATCCATATAATAAATAGTCTGTGACTGAAATGTATCTGGTGATAATATTATTTTGACAATATTATGGATGTTGATACCTAAATTCTTAATCTTGGAAATGTTTAATTATTGGATTCCATGATATAAGTCATTATAATACCTCTACCATTAAAACATTTGATAATTCTATTTACAACTAGAGCTAGAAACCAATTTAATGTTTTATTACTTTTTTTATCATAAAAAAATTGATGTATTCATAGGAAATATAATATCGGGACCCACCATTAACTGCTAGTCCAAAGAGTATTACATATATAGAATAATATATTGAATTCATGAATTCATTTGGATTATTATAAAATATATTTATAGATTAAAGGAAAAATATTAATCAATATTTCCAATTTAAATAAAATGAAATTAAACATAGATAACCATATGAATAATTGATATACTGTTGGACAAATAAACATATACATGATAAATAATATTGATATTCAGGGTAAACATAATTTTCAATGACCATCGGTATGTGAATAACTCATTATAAACATAATGAAAGATAATTTGAATCATCCAAGGGAATTTCAACACTTTCCCTGGTCAAACTGATCACAAACCATAAATATATAGAATAATGGGAGTATCAATCAAACACATACACATTGGAGTAATATTACTGTGTTGTAGTAATTGAGTTATATAAATTTAATAATAAATATTTAAATACATTCTTGAGGAAAACATATTTTTTATTTGGAAAATTAATTTTAAAGTGTAAAATTTCACAACAAAAATTAGTATTATATTAATTTAAAATAACTTTTGTTTAATATAAACAATTTTTTTAGAACATTTGATTGGTCATGATGGATATAAATCTTGTTCACACAATACATATTAGAACAAAGATTCTAGTCTTTATTTTGGTTAAACCCAAAAAATAATTTATATGATAATAACACAAACATACATTTTAAAAAAATAAAAAAAATGTTTCGTATACTCCTAAAAAATCCTTTGCAAAATGATAAAAATATTTTCAATAATATTTTAGTGAATAAATTGTTTTGAAAAAAATATTTATGAATGAAGAGAAATATAAAGAAAACTATTATGAAAACATTTTCTTAATTTTTAACAAAGAGTGGAAAATGGAACTATTACTTGTAAATATAATTAATAACTATAGAAAGGTAAATTTTAAATTTTATGTTATACAATAATGGAATAATTTGCATCAATTGAAACTCATGTATAAATAATACTAATTAAAATGAGATTTCAAAATAAAAAATTAGAATGATAATAATGTTTTTGTGATAATTAATAAATGAATATATTATATGTGTAAAATTTAAAATAAAATAGAAATAGTTGAAAAACAATATGATAATCAAAATTAAATATACATAATCTTATAATATCACATTCAAACGGACAAGTAAAATAACTAAATGAAAAGATATTTTTTATTGAAATTCAATAACACTTGGTAACATTAAATTCAATTACCCTTGGATGAAATAATTAAAATTGAAACATAAAATACAATGATATATGAATTATTGATCATATTATGCATTGAGTGGGTATTTTATAAACTATAAAAAAATTTCAATGTCATATAATATGCCTTAAATAATGTAAATTGAGTCAATATCCCAAGCAACACACTCCAATGTGGTTGAACTTGATTTAACCTCGTGTATAGTGTTTTAAAACTAGTGATTAACATATATTAGAACAATATTAATATTTTTAAAAAAATATGTTATCCTTTTATAAATTATTATTACTTTTAAATTAATTATATTTTTTTATTAGTTGTATCAATTGTTAACTGCCTTATTTATCATGATTGTTTTTTCTAGAATTATCAGGTTATTGCGCATATTATATAGATACATAAAAACAAGTAAAATATCATGTAATATTTATAATATTTTTATATAAATTATATATTTATAAAAAATAATGAAATATATTTTTTTAAAATGTATTATGTTATGATCCTATAGAGGGATGTTCATGTGTACACATGTGTAACTTCTTTATTTTTAATAATCATTACGGAAAGGTGGTATGTAAGACATTATATTTCTAGAATTATAAATATATCAAAAACAAACTACAATTTCTTTATATATGAATTCATAGAATCCATGTGGTGTGGAAATAAAATGGGAGTAACATCACATCATGAAGGTGGTAGTCCACATGTACATTAAAGATGTGACCATCATTAAGTGAGTAGAAATGTAAGAAAAAACGATATATTGTATTTTTAGAAGGTTAAATTTTTAATGAATATAATTAATATTTCAAGTATATCCCATATATTTTTTAAATTTTCATTATTAGCTTCTATATAAAAAGTTAATCAATGACGAATCACATCCCTTTGTAATGCGGTTTTACACTATACACACGAGTTACTTTATTATATCCCCAACAAAATGGAAATTGAAAAATAATATATCATATATTTAATATAGATGTATAAATATGTGATAAATTTAATATATATATTTTATATTCAAACCATAACCATTTATGAGATATGGTAATTCAATAATAAATGACATTGGTTCTGGAGTTGGTAGTCATTCGTACACACGAATGATGAAATCACAACCCATTTATTGGATTTATGGATGAATTTAGGGTAATTAAATTATCATAAAAGCATCTTCGTAAATATAATATACATTTTTAACTATATAACCATGGATAAATATGAATTTAAGGAGGTAGAGGAATAAATAAAATAAAATTTATTACTAAAGAACATTACTTCTTATTTTGATATATAAAATAGTTTTTCTCCAAAAGCCTTACTAGGATATATTTCATCATGATATAAGTCATCTATAATGAGATGAGAGATGTTGGGAAGTAATTTTTGGAAAAAATCACTGATAAAATGTGATTTATGGTATGATAAAGATTGGATAGGGGTGGTATTTTATAAATGAGGTTAGTAGAAAAGTTGTAGATTTTTAAAAGAAAAACTTATAACCATGTTATTCACATGAAAATGGTCTAAAATGGGAAATTCACGATTCTATGAAATTATATGGAAAATGTATGGGCTTAATATTTATTTTAGAAACTTTTTAGGTCAGTATATTCATCATTATTTTATATTATCTTTAATAGAAAATATATTTTCACCCAAACCGTTGTAATTAATTATTAACTTTTATATTTTATTTTTTGTACAAAAAATTAATTTTACCATATTAAATAATATAATATATTTTGGTTCAAAATATGAAATATTTATTTCCTAGTTCCATTCAAATAATTGGTAAATTTAATTTAAAAATTATTTCCACACACCTTATGATATATCATGTTTTCCATGAAAAATTGATTACAAGTTCACCAAATTTTTATATCAAATTTCAAAATAAAAAAGATTCAAAATAAATAAATCGGATGAATCAATATATAATTGGGAAAATTTCACTTTATATCTAATTTAATATATAATTTAACTTCATATTAATTTAAATAAAAATGAATATTTCCATTAAAATTCTATAGTTTTCACTATTCCTCAAAAAAATGAAATATTTTAGAAAAATACCAATAATTCAACATAAGATAATTTTTATATTATGATTTAAAATTTTATATTCATTTTATAAAAAAATTATCTTATTGCGGTAATACATAATTTTAAATTATTTACCCAAAGTGTGATTGCCACATCTCTTAGAAAAATATAGTAATTCGAAAATATTTCAAATTTTAAATGATTGTTATTTTATTTTTAATCAATACATAACCATAATTATCCAAATATTGTCAGTAGAATAATATTATTCATATTTAAAATCATATTTTACTATTTTACTATTCACTTCATCATGGAATTATGTGTTCCACATGCTATTAAAGACATTAAATTTGATGAAATGTATTTCATGGGTTTTTCTAAGCATAGTTTGGTGAGCCAATGAGGATATCATATACATTTTTCATATTTTATAATTCTATGGTGGTATTATTTGGTTGATAGTTAATTCAAAAAAGTTAATCATTTTGTATATTTACAATAATACACCCCTTCTCTATTATAAAAGAAAAACCCCCTCCAGTCCTCTTTATACTACTGAAGACATTTATATCAACCTATATCTAACCAAATACCTCCCAAAAATAAAAAGAAAAATTCTAGATATATGTATCTTTCTACAATATCGTCCCAATTATCTTTAATTTCATAGCCATTGGGGGTTATTCCTTGGGAAGGAACATGTATACATAAATCTATTTATTTCATCTCATTATCACACCATCAATCAAACCATAAAAATTTGAATAAATCAATTTAAATTTAAAAATTATAAAATTATATTATTATGAATATATAAAAATATTCATCCGTCTGTTAAAAATAAAATGGGAATTATTACCATCGCTCTTGTATACGGTGGAATACCACTTTGAAAAACTGATATAAACTATTTTCCATCACTAAATCAATGAAAAATCCTAATAATTAAATAATGGATATATATATATATATAATAAATATTACATGATGTTAATTATATAAATTAATAAATAAGATAATTCCTTATTGTCTCATCCATTAAATTAATGATATCATCACATGTGTGTATGTATAGACTACCATCACCCTGAAGTGTACCAAATTGATCATTCATTTCCAATATACAAGAATAGATAAAAAAAGAATCCATTGAATAAATATTATAGTAAAAACATCAATATCCAACAATATATGATGTATATATATCAAATTCACATTATTTGGATATTCTATGACAAAAATTGCATGTGATAACAAAGTAGTTAACACCCAAATTGGTGATAAAAATTAAATATTTTTAACAAACAGATGAGAAATCTTATAATACGATAATATATGATATTAGAAAATGATATGATTCTAATATAAATTTAAAACAAATTTAATTCCATTATATAATATTTTAATTCACAATCAAATAATGGGAAACATGAGGTATGGACTAAGTAACCAATTAACCCTCCATTTATATATTTTTAATTATGATTAAAATTTTATTAATATAATGCATATAATCCCCATTTTATATGTAATTTCATCAATAATTCATATTTTTAGGTATTTTATATTTCAAATTTTAATGTTTCATCTATGGTTATATAATTGAAAATTTCTAGGTGGTAAATAATATCATAACTCAATTTCATTTCACCGTTTTATATTACTTATTCACTGTCGTTGATATTCTCTGGTTATGTGTGTAATGAACATTAATTATTTTAGGTTTCTTTTAAACATATTCTATGGGGATTTATATTTGATTCACATAATCATTTGATTTATTTATTCTTACATCAACATTATGATAATTTTATGGATTTATTTCAAAATTTCATTTTAATAATCATTGATAATTATTTTCAATTAAATTGAATGAAATTATTATAATCCATTTATAGTAAACCCTATTATTTTACTTCTCATATTGATTTTCATGAAATTTTAATTTACTAGAACTATATTAATATATTTTATTCTTGAAATAATTGATAAATAAATTTAATGAAAATATCACTTTATTTAAATCTTCAATCTGATTTTTTTACATTGAAATCTATGTTTTCATATAATATTTTCAAGAATGATTTTAATATTATCTATTTATTGTTTGAAATATTTTTTCAATTTATTTTATTGTTAAAAAAAATTAAAAAGGAGTATTAATTTCATTGTCTAAAAAGGTCACATTTTGAATATTCTTGTAGAAATGTAAAAGAAACCATAATTTTGAAATATATTACATGAACATAACATTTTTTCTTCATAACCACTCATTTATTTTAATAATCATTTATATGTTTACAATGTTGTTTTCAAATAACATATTTCCCCTAATATTTGTGAAATCTTTAGGGTTAGTATTCTTTCAAGGTTCATCATTTTTTTATTTGGAATGTTTTGATTAAAATATCATGGAATTTCAATTTATTGACACCGACAACACGTTATTTAACATATAATTCACTAGGGTTATATTTTAACAATGAAATATTAATTATTTATATTGATTTATTATGATATATTTGATTATGAAAAGTATTTTCAATTACTTTTTACATTAATTTTCTAGTCAATATATATCCCATGGAAACAATAATAAGATCTTCCTTATGAGAAATTAATTTTACCTTAAATATATATATTATTTATGATAGATATATTTTTTACTAAAATTATGCCCTTTATAAATAAGATTCTCAAATTTAATTTTATTCAATTCAGTAACTAATTATTTATAATCCATATTATTTGCTCAATTATATATATTTTTTAATAATGATTATTTTTTATAAATTAATACTACTACAAAAATAAGAAATGGAAGCGCTACCCCTTTATCAGTGCTTATTTTAATAGCTTTGATAAAGCGGGTATTTATCAGTTCTTTTTCCTACCGGTGATAAATTTTATGTTTACAAAAGTAATGAAAAATAAATTATTATTATATAAGTATATTTATATTTATATAAATATAATATATATTTTTTAAATATGATTTAGACATGTATAAATAGACTATTAAATTTAATATATAAGAAATTTAATGAAAATGGCTTTAAAATATTTAACAAAATATTCTTAATTAATAATTTGATAATTATTATTGATTAAAAATCATTTAATAACAATTTGAAGACAGAAAAAATCCAAAAAATTAATAAAAGATCTAAAATAAGTTGAAAATGTAACTCAATCATTAAACGGCCATAACTTTTGATTTGGGTGTCTGTTTGAAACCTGCAGTATATCGAATGGAAGCATGTGATGAGATCTACGTGCTAATCCCGGAATCAAAGATTTTTTCACATTTTTTGAGGCCAAAAAAGGCCCATAAGAACTATAAAACTGAGTTTTTAGTCGGGATACAACGATTTCTTAACATTCAAACATGTATAACTTATGATCCGAATTTCCGTTATCCCTGTACCACATATCAGATCAAAGATTGTTTCATTTTCTTCGATTTTACTGTTTGTGGAGTTGAAACGGGATTCTAGATTACATGTTATGATCATTTTTTCATTCTATGGCTTTTCAAATACACACACACACACACACACATATATATATATATATGTATTTATTTGTAAATATATATGTGTTTGTGTGAGTATTGTATATACGTCTGTATTTATTATTTTATTTCATTATAAACACACATAAAAAAAATATTTCATACATATATTTAAAACTAATCTTATAAGTATATACTAATATAAAAATAAATATACGAATAAAAAATTATAACTAAAAATATATATATAAATATATGAATAAATATATATATATTAATATGTGAATAAATATATTTATATTAATGTGAATCTATATAAATATACAAATAAATATAAATAGATATAAATAGATATAAATAAATAGATATATCATTAAATAGATAAAAAAACGAAATAGCTTAGTGGTAAAGGTGCAGCCGCGAAAGGGGGAGGTTGCGGGTTCAAGTTTGGGTGGATGCAAAGGGGTGCACGTGTGTGAGGATGTGTGGGAAGGGTAGTGCACAGGAGACCTCTTAGTGTTGATAATGGGGGTCAAGCGCTTCTAAAAGCTCTCCCCGCATTTTTTTAATTCTTTTTTATTTTGTTAAAGTTTTTTTACTTTTATCAGTGGTAAAAAGAGCACTGATATAGGGGTCTTTTATCATCGCTTTTTTTAGTGCTGATAAAAGGGGCCTTTATCATTGCTTTTTGGAGCACTGATAAAAGAGACCCCCCCTATATTATCACTGATCTTTACAATTCTTTTTTAGCGTTGTTAAAGCCTATTTTGAGCGTTGATATAGGTCGTTTTTTAGTAGTGTAAATCGATCATGAAATTATATATGGAATGCTTTGGACCAGAAGTGATGGGTGGTGTCTAGATTCACATATCACATCAATTCATCGACTATTATAATAATATAAAATAGTATGAAGGAATTAAATGTGTATTTTAAAATAGTTTTATACTATATTGGTGACTAATCAAGATGGTATATATATCATGATGTCTTAGATAATGACTTACAACATTAAAAATTCACTTCATAGAGAATTGTGTTACTATTATTCAGGAGATTAATTCATAGATATCATCCCGGAATTATCTCTAAGACCATGTGATTATCTAAATTCAACTATTTGACCATCATTTATTCTTTCCATATAATTACACATGATCAGGTAATTGAGTAAATGGATTTTCATTTAAGTTATTTACCTTGATATACTATTTTGGACATACTGATTCAATTTAGTTTATGTTGTATGTAACCAATATTGTTCATTTTAAATCACCCATATTTATTTTTTTCCCCATGATAAGAAGAAGGAATTATATATTGTGTTTAAGGATGATAAATTATTACATTATTTATTTTTTTCAATGAAATCTATGTTTCAATTTTAATATAGTTTACTGAAAATACTAGAAGGTTCGGTCCATCAAAATGAAAACAAATGCATATTAATCAAAATTATTAATGTATCCATCAACTTTAGGGTACTGGGGATAGGGTATTTTTATTTAGTATCCTATAATTACTAATTGAAATATTTAATCTAGATAAAAAAATTTATTATGTAAAATAAACCTGTGATAGTCATTGAGGATATGTATAGAAGAACATAATACTGCTTTTTGTAAGGAATAGATTATGTTTTTCTTTAAAATTAATCCCATTCTAGATATTAGTAGTATATGTGGTTATAGAATAATTGTACATGTGGGTAATAACAAAGAAAAGGGTTTATTAGTGTTTGACTCAATCATCACCAGGTGCATGACAATTGGAATTTCAACATGCCGGGTTTGAAATACTCGATTGATATTTTTCAGATATTCATATTATCATTACTAGAAACTATAATGTATTTTAAAATAATTATTTTCCCAAATAAACTTTAATTATGATTCATAGGGTGATATATTATTATTTTAGGGACCATTATGGGTTTATGACTATATTATTGATCATATATTAAAATTATTTGAAAATAATTTTCTGATTTTAAGTGGTGGTATTTTCATGTTATTAGTGATATTTTTTGAGGAGTTTCATTGTGTTTAGGTATACATATTCCTTAAGTTCATCATGATGTATAATTTGTTTCAAAAGGTGAGGCCTTGGCCAAAAATGTCAAAGGCACATATATTATTCCAAGAAAGATGACAAGACTCTAAAAGACGGGATCATATTACAATCTTTTTCATGGAGCGAAATAAGATTAGTGTGGAGGTATTCGAAGGGGGTAATGTCTTGATTTACTCCCATGATGGCAAGTCAATATGAAACCGTGATTTCTTCTTGATAAACATATGTGAAGATGTATTTAAGATCGATATGATAACTCGTGCAATCCATCCAACATGTAGTAAATGGCCATTCAAGGTAAGAAATTCCATTCCAAATCGTGTGTACAATGGTCATCGAGTTACTTTCAATCCATATGGCCAAGCTGAGAGTATGGAAATGTTAATTTCATGAGTCAAACTCATCATCTCAGCTTCATGAGAGGTGGAAAATACACATTTAGCCATGAAGAATCCAGGAATCTGACCAAGGTGATTCCTGATGATAGAACCACACCCTCCAAGTCCCGGATTTCCCTTGGAGTCTCCATCAATATTAATTTGAATACATCCAAGGAGGGGTCTCTCCAGAATACCACCATAGTGTGATGTGTTTGAAATAAATTACAATTATTCTTTTGATGGTTTAGGATTACAAAGTTGTGCATGGTGTTGTGGAAATGAACCTTTTTAATCAAGGCACCTTCATGTATGGATATGAAGATATTCATACAATGTTCATTTTTATTGGGTGAGTAATTTTTATGAATAATAAAACTCCAATCATAATAGATCACACGATGTAGCTCAGAAATAGAAAACAGGAAGAGGTTCCTAATTTGGTGAGAGCCTTCCATTTCAGAACATTTTTTTAGATCAGCTTCAACAGAATCAAAAATAAACCCTCTATAAAAAAATTTACATTATAGTTCCAAAGAGTTATAGAAGTATCAAACGATAAAAAGAGGTTATTAACAATATTCCGTGTGTTGATTACATATTTTTTATCTAGATCAGAGTTGGATACCAAAATATTAGAGGAAAATTTCTATAGTAACTCAGTTGTGAGAAAGAATCCAAATGAGTTTGAATCCCAAAGGTTTAATATGAGGGTTGTTGATGTTTTTTATCCAACTGTAATTTCCCTCATAGTAACAGAAATAATGATTATAGAAATTTTTTGAGTTATGAATACCCTTTTGAGTAGGTTCCCATGTTAATAAATCCTTAGTCTAAGAAAAAGGGTATTATTCAATGACATTCAGAATTGTATCAGGGATGTGATCATGTTTTGAGTTTAAAATTTCTCTGATAGAGTTCTTGGTATTATAAGAAGTTCGATCAGGAGAAATCATTGAAATTAGATCTATTCTAGTCTATTTATCAAACAAAAATTTCATGGATGAGTCTCTAGATACCATCTATCTAGAATTATTCTTTATATTGGTGTTGGAGTGTTAGAGGGAAATCCAGAAGGAAGAATTAATGAAATTCAAATTGCATATATTATGTTTTTCAAGAAACCTATTTTTAGAAAATTAATAGCTTCAAAAGTATTGTAAAAATGTTTCCAAGTGGGCCTTTCATGAAGGGCTTCATTAAATTAGTTTATATATTTTATACCAATACCGCCATTTTCAATGGGCTTGCAACATGTTGAACATGGAATAGTTTAATTTTTTCATTCCATGGTACTACCAGTATAGATGAAATTCATTATTGTGGGGTTCATTATTTTAATGAGGCTAACATGCCACTCATAGACCATGATGGAGTAAAAAATCTTGGAGACAATAGTGGATTTAACAAGACAATCCATACCTGCCATATAGAGAGATTTAAAATTCCAAGAAGAATTTGGATTTTGAACTTTGTCAAAAATTGTCACAATGTTACGTGATTTGAGTATGAACCCAAAGATGGGAACAACAAGATATGTGATGGGGAGAGTACCTTCATTCAGACCAAGGTCATTGATGATGTTACATTATTTACTGGTTGGAAAGTTCTTTCCAAAGAAGACGCGTGATTTGTTCCAACTAATTGTTTTACTAGAAACCTCTTCATAGTGTGAGTGCACATTTTTCAGGATAAAAATGTTTCTTTTATCATCTTGAAGGAAAAGGAAGATGTCATTAGGATAACAACAGTTAGTAGGGTTATTGACACTTCTAGATACATGTATGGGATTCTATTTATTCTGGTCCACCAGATAGTTGTTTAGAAGACTAATGTAATCCTCTACTATCGAGAAGAGATTGGAATATAGGGGGTCACCTTGCTTGACACCTTGGGTGAATTTAAATTATCCCTTGGTAAATCCCTTAATTAAAATTGATATAGATTCTTATTTGAAGATAATATTTATTGGAGTGATAAAATAGATGTTAAAACCAAAACTATGAAAGATTTTAAAGATAATTCTCCAGTCCATGTTTTCAAAATATTTTCTAATTTCAAGATTAATAGCTACATTCCCTCCTATATAAATTTTATTCAAATTATTGGCACACTCAGAGGTAGGACAAATACATTCGTGATTAAATATACAATTTATAAAACCAAATTTTTTCTAGGAGACAATTTTATCTGAGAGGGAAGAAATTCTATTTAAAATGATTTTAGTAATGATTTTAAAATGGTTTTGATAAGAGTAATGGGTCTAAATAGTTGAATATCACATGGATTGTCCACTTTTGGGATCCAGGTGAGAAACTAAGAAATAAGAGCACGAGGAAGCACCCTATTTGAGAAAAGGGATTTTACAAGTTTACAAACGTCCATCTAGAACACATTCCAATAATGTTTGATGAAACCATTAACATATCCGTCAGGAACCAGAGAACTTTTAGGATTCAGACTAAAGACTTTTTTTTTTGCTTTCATTATCCTAGAGAGTGTTGAGAAGTATGGAGTTCTCTTCATCAATGATCACCAGAGGAATGACCTCACATAGGACAGATTTGTTTATATTAGGACCATTGAAGATGGAGTTATATAAAGGCATTATATTATGAGGGATGTCATCAACATTGTAAAGGAGTTTCACTCCATCCATTAAAAAGGATAACGGCCTAGAGGCCTTCTTGATTCTTTAAAGAGTGTTATAGAATTTATTATTTCTTTCACCATCTATTAACCACTTTACTATAAACACTTTATTTCTCATATTTTCCTTAAACATGATAAATAAGTTTAGTTTGACCACAATGTTTAGTTATTGAGTAGGATTGGTGTTGAGGTCAGAGTTGGTGTTAGTAATTTTATGATCATTGAGACCTTTCTGATGGATTCATTATTTCCTTATAATTTTTTTTGGCTTTAGATTTGCACAATGTTTGTAGAGAATGTTTGTGATGTTTTAATTTGAGATTACAGGAAGATACATCGTTGATATAAGACATTAAGGAAAAATAGTTTTTGATGATATATGTGAACTCTTCATCAGAGAACCAAAAATTATTAAATCATTAAGGTAATCAGGGTTCATGGTCTTTAGTGGATACATTTACCAAGATCAGGTGATGATTATAGTTCAGCCGATAAAGTGTACTGCTAGATATAGTGTCCCAATTATCTAAAGTAGGTACATTCATGAAGGCTCTATCCAAATTGGTGGAAACAAAATTATTTTATTGTATTCTATAACAAGTGTATTTTGCACCATTGAGATTAATTTAAATACTTCTTTTGTCAATGATTGAGGATATAAATTCTCTCATTGAAACAGAAGAATGAGATGGTCCAATTTTCATGATTGAGTTGATAATGTAATTAATGTCTCCAATAATAATCCAGGGTGCATTATTGTTAGTTCCATGATATGAGAGATAATTACTAATAATTCTACTATCCTATTATCTATTAATACATTAAAAAAAAGAGCATAAAATATGTGTTCCATCTATATAAAAGTTGCAAGTAAAAATCTAGTTAGAGATATTAAAAAAACTGTTATTCTGTAAAGAATAGTGTGAAAATAATCAAGATAAATTATATGATGATTGAATGATGTATTCAAATGATAAATGGTATTTATAATGTTTAGGGTAAATGTGGTCATTAATGTTATTGTAAAATTGTTATTTATGATTATATGATTCCATGGAATAAATATTTCATATAGGAATCCATTGTGGTAAAAACATGGTTTTATTATTATTGTTATTTTTCTAGATAATTAACTTATTTTTATGAAATTTATATGATTTCATATTAATATCATCTCAAAAAATGAGAACCCTCACAATAGGTGACAACCTATCACATCTTTCAAGGCCACAAGGATTGAAACCAAACGTGAATAGGGAATAATGATGCATCACCAACCATAAGCTTACGTGAAATACTTAAAATAATGGAATTGTTTTTACATAAACTACTTGATTGATAGATATATATGGAATGAATGAGTATATATTTAGATGCTACTTTTGAGGTTTTAGAGATTAAGTTATATTATTAGATATCTTGTCAAACTAGTTTGGTTTTGGTAAATATTTAGTCTAATAAAATATTACATGTCACACTTTTATAGGATTTATTATATGTTAAAAGATAATTTTTATTCTTCGAAATTAAAAATCATCATAGATATAAATTTATTTGTTAACAAATGAAGTATTAATTTATCAAATTTAAAAAAAAGATGATATTTCACAAATAAAAATATAAATATTTCAAGTTTTTAAATTTTCTTTTACTATATATCCTTATTGTTAAATAATCCCCCATGAAAATTGAAGAGGATCATGAAAAAAATGTTATCCTATTACCTTCATGTCTAATAAATCAATGGTATTTTAACTCATCATAGATTTATGTGTTTCTGGTTATTATAATTCACATGATCATTATCTTTATTTTGATTAATTATCACTATAACAATCCAAAATTATTCTTTATTTAACTATATGCACATATTTTTACATATATCAATTTTAATCTATCTTCAAATCATGTTTATTTTTACTTCATATTTTTCATTATATATTTCTAGGGGTCTTTTATGAAATGACATTACATTGTTGGGTTTCCTAATTTGGAATTTTAAAATATCAAGACCTATATTTTTGAGTGAAAGATTATATTTTGAGGTTGACATTTACTAAATGTGGGTTGAAAGTAACACCAGGATATTTAGAAATAGAACACTGTATCTGATAGTTTATATGAAACAAAACCCAAAGCTAAAACAAACCTTGAGAAAATATTTAAATATACCTGATTTAAAAGTTTTAATAAAATTTTCTTGCATGAATAGAAATTACCAAATTTTAAAAATTATGTATAAATATTTTATATTATTGAAATAATGTTAAATAATGAACAATTTTTTAATGATAAAGTTTTCTTCAGAAATATGTATTCTTTAAAATTGATTTTCATCGATTTTGTGATAAAATAATATAATTAAATTTTTATACTATCAAAAGACATTGGAAATTATGAAACCATCCAAAAAATATAGTTACAGACAATGTGTAGTACTTATTATTTTATTTATATTTATAATTTTTGGATCTATAATTGGATGTAGTAACAACATTAAAAAGGACATGATTAATAAAGTACAAATCTAAAAGGTAGCTATTTAAACATTATGGACCTAATAACTAAAAATATTGAACCCAAATTTCAATACTCCATTCACATAAGTGGAAAAATTAAATTCAATATTGAATCAGAAAATGCATTGAAAAAACATTTTTCATAAAAATTCCATCCTTATGTATAAAAACATTTAAAAAGTTAATCAATAAAAAATCGTATTATTTGTAATGAAAATGAACTATTTAAATATTAAAAAATAATCCAAATTATTAATTTACATTAGAAATAATTAATATGATCTAATAGTTTTGTGTAAAAATCAATATTTTTTAATATTCAATTAAAAAAAATAGAAAATTCTAAAATATTCAACTTCTGATAATTTTAAATTTATGAATAAAATACTGAAATTAATTTTCATGTTATAATATTTTATATTTTGAAAATAATTATTTTAAATAAAAATATATAATTCATTATGAAACAATTTATTTAATAATAATTACTTATTTCATTTTGGCTAAAAAAGTACGAAATATTTTTATGAAGTTGGTGATATTTTTACACAATAGCATTTTTAGACTCCCATGTTTTTTCAAAAACCATATTATTTTATAAATAAATACATAACAAAGTGAATCACATTTTTATATAAAAATTTCTCCAAATGGAAAATAGTATCAATAGTAAATTCATTATAATAAGGACTATCTTACAATTAAACCACCTTATGGATAAAACATGTGATGAATCTGACCCTTGTTTTTTTCTCATTAAAATATGAGAATAAAAGATAAAAAAGATTAAAAAGAGGGTAAACTACATTTTTAGAAACTGATACAAATTTATATATAATTTTTTATTATCTAATACACCTCGACCATAGATTCCCATTATTACCAAAACACATAACACTTTTACAAGAAGATGCCTAATGAAAACCATTATCACATAACTCGAAAAAAGTATACTTTTTCAGTTATCTACATATCATTTTTTACTTTTAAGAGATATCTTAATGTAATAATGAATCTCCATTACTATCTTAACCATTTCCTCTAAATGATATTGTCCCATATAGTTCATTTTCAATTCATCATTCCAAAAATAGTGTTTGACGTTGATTTCTAGTTAATTCTTCAAAATCTTCCCTCTTAATATATGAATTTAAACTATTGTTATATTGAAATATAAAAAAAATTCACCCCAACATCCATAGTAATCCATTTGACTTGAATGAATAATATTTTCTAAGGAGTGAATAATTCCCTTAGAGTATCCATATTATTGGGGATGAAAAGATATATGGAAATATATTTATGTATGTAATGAATTCTAATGTCCATTAAAAATATTACAACTCCACCTGTGATGATGGATATATTTAATGGATGGATTAAATCAATAAAACCTTACTATTATCTTAAGTTATTATAATGAATTCTAATATAAGAAACCATATATCATATGGGATGAAAATTCATAGATTTATTTATTTAATCAATAGAATTCCAAATTGAATTATTACATGAAGATGTCATTGTAAATCTTACAATGAAATCAATTTTTATATTTTAAAATTTCTAATATTGCATTGGAAATTGATTATCCATCCACTATTTTAATTCTCATACTTATTTAACTAGATAACTTTTCAAACAATTCATGGAAATTCCATTATATATATCAGTATTACATCTAACTAGTAATATTCATATTTGTACCTTTACATCTTAGTGATTATAAAATGAACTAAAAATGGGATGTATGATATTTACTCAACAATTCAATCCTTATTTGATAATAATAAGTCGCATACAATATTTTCCCAAATATGTAACACCATCCAAGTTAATATTAATCATTGATAACATAAACATCATAAAAAATGTATTTTCCTATAAAAAATTTTCTTCCATATATGGTTTCTTAATTATATCTAAAAAATTATAATACTCTAAATCCTTACACAAAATATAGTATGTTCATACAATCACATTTTGTAGGTCAAAATTCATCACATCGTTATCTAAAGGGACATGTTTGAAATGTAAGAATTACATGGTGGAATTATAATTCTGAAACAAAGTATCATCAACATATTTTTTTAAGATGATAATTAATCATGAATACATAATACATAATCATTTCTAACCAATATCCTTACAACATTTTAAACATTTTCTGATTTAAAATATACTTTAATCATTTATGATCAAAACCAATTTCACACATTATTCTAAATAAATTATACCTCCAAATTTTTATTGAAAAAAATATATAAAATAATTGATGATCATTTTATGGAAAATATAACTCATGAGGATTATGTTTCCTTAAAGCATAATCAGTTAAATGATCATTTTGTGTCAAATGAGAACCATATCCCTTCAATAATTTATCATTGTAAATGAAACCATCCACAACTATAAAGGTAATTTCCAAAATTCAATCATTAAACAATCATGTTTTATGATCCAAAAAACAATAATCACATTAAAAAATATATAATAATTGAACTCATTTTAATGTTAACATATTTAGTTTGATAGAAAAACCTATGAAACTTTTCAACCAACAGACATTAGTAACCCACTTCTTTCTTTAAACTATGAATCTTCAAGAAATTTTTAAGTATATCTCATACATCAATAACATTTGTTAGAAAGGTAAAATTTTATCTAATATTTAGAAAAAATATTTCAATGAAAGGATATTTTTTCAACAAATATGCTAATGATAAAATATATTTTATAGTTTTTTTTCATTTTTGGTTTTCCAAAACATTATTTAGGAGTATTTCATGATCTTTATAATATTTTTATTATACAAACATTTAATCATTTAAAATAGTCTAAATATTTTATATGAACTAATGTAATTATCAATACACATGTTTTAAAAATATAGTATGTGAATTATACATAACAAAGTGTATAACTACAAAATCATAATAACTATATATAGTCTAAAACACCATATTCAAAATATTTTACTTCATCAATTTTAATAGATGGTACTCTGACCTATAATCGATGATTGATATGTATTTTACAATATGGATCACATAATGAATATATATATGTAGTAAAAGACAATTTTTTAAATAGTGATTTTATTCATGTGTTTCTAATCTATACAAAATCTCGTCGAATCTTTTTTCTTTTAAGCAACTAAAATAGGATAATTGCAATGTGAAGTGATAAGATGAATAAACCCATTTTATTGATGGTCTTTAATTTTTTTCATTTTAAAAATATACAATTGAACAATTTGATAATGTGTTTTTTGAAATAAGATTAGAATCAACCTTTATTTCAACAGTAAATTTAACTTCTCGAATATTAAAAACACAAGGAAAATATCAAGGAAAAATATCAAAGTATTCATTAAATATTGGATCATAACTTATTAGAATAGCATAATTATTTTAAATAACATGACCAGAATAAACTCTAGTTTCATTCCTAATTAAATTCTTAGATTCCTGTAAGGTTATAAAAGGATTAAATATTTATTATAAATATATATTTCTAAGAAGTTTTTCATAGATTGATAAAATGCAAAGCAGTCTATTCAAAAAAATGATATCAAAATCTACTATCATAAGATCAACAATATTTTTAGGATATAAAATACCACTAATAATAATAAGAATATTTCATATATAATTTTTTCCTTTGTCATTTTAATATGGAGTTTCACCAAAAATATCTATTCTTTTCATGAGTACATATTTCAATTTTATAAAATAAATTCACATAAATGAAGGAATATAATGATACAGAGTAAAATAGGCTTTTGGAATATTATGAATGAGAATGTGACATACCAATAAATAACACATTATACAATTGAAAATCTTCTATATTATTAGAAAATGGTTTTATAAAACTCATATATTTCTAATCATGATGATTTAAATCATGTGAAACTAACTTAAAATACACATTAATATAAAGACCCGTTTCAATAAAAATATAACACATCACTATTATATTGGTATTTCTTAATCTAATATTAGATTTTATAATATTATTTTCATTATAGTATCTATCGATATGACCAAACTCACCTCGTAGTGAACACATCCCATGTTTTAAATAAATTATCTTGGATTCTTATTTCCAAACATTTCCTAAGATGGGATTTTTTTTCTACAATGAGATTTAATTCTTACATGTTGTGTCATTCCCTATCATCTAGACCCTTTCTTACTCTAGTCATCTCATTGAACATTACTATCATAATAATGTGAATGAAATTTCTCATTATAATGAATAAATTAGTCATTTCTCTCAATGTATTATGGGGCCAAATTTCCTCATAAACCTTGGTTTAATCCTGATTAAAATCTCATAATTTTACTATAAATATCTTGAATAAAATATGGTACATATCAGGGAAATCTTATATTGTTTGTCTTATATGTGGCTACTGAACCTTTATTTTTTCATCTCAATTCCAATATAGGTTTTTACATTATAGGTTCAATGATAATGGGGGAAAATATCTAAAATAAATGATTCATAAATTTTTTCTATTATAGGGAATCATGAACCACTCTCTATCATTGGTATTGTTATCTAAAGTCTACCACCGAACGATTTCACATTGAGAATTGTATATACAAATAGTTTTCTTTTAACGTTCACAACAACCCATGTGGAAATTATTCTCAAAAGGTATATATATTATGAAGTAACTACGTAATCATCCAATTTTATATATTTTTTATAATAAATTATAAAATTATAAGGTTATTTACTCTAATTATAATAATAAATAATTTCAGCTAAATAAAATTCTGATTTCAAATATAATGAACCAACAAAATCCATTAAATAATTTGTGTATTATGTCATGAATTCATTCTCTTAAATATTGGGATCATTATAGGTTTTTTGATTTTGAGAATTTATAAATTACCTATATATATAAAAAATAATATTTTACAAAGTGGAAATTGCTAATCACTATCCCTTTTCAATAAATTAAAATACTTAAAATGAAACATATATTATTTTCTTGAAAACTATTCATGACATTAATAATAAAATATTAATTACTCCTACACATATATCTAACATGTGAAAATTGTTAAATATGTTGGATGCCAAAAATTTATCATTAATAAAAACAGTAAGATGAAATTATTTAGTCCAGTTAATGAAGTGAAACCAGATGAAAACTATTTCTTAAAAAACATATATTTTTATAGTAAAAGGGAAAAATATATCCTTAATTATCAGTAGCATACATTTTGAAATAAAAATATCTCTATGAACATTCATATGAATGATTTGAAAATTAATATATATACATTTGTATGACATCAAACTAATACCCTCGAGAATCCTTATAATTTGAATAACCATATATCTAAATACAAATATAATTTTCTATATAAAATAATTATTTACTAATTCATTAATGTGCTATCTATAAAAATGAATCATATATGAGATATTTTTATCAAAAAATAAATTAAATTAAAAGGATTAAATCATAATTAAAACTTTTTATCTTACTCTTTTTCATCTAAAAACACCATTAAATTTGTTTTGAACCCATGGGAAATTAATTTTAGATACCAAAATAGTCATTTATTTTAAAAATAATATTTCTATACATATATACCTAAAAAATGGAAATATCATTTATTATTTAATAAAAAATTAATTCGCGTAATCTATTACAATAATTATAGATTGATTATGGTGGATGGATAATATGTTGACACTGTATGCATTAAAATTGAAATCTTCTTTTATCTTTTTGCCAAAATTCTTTGAATATAACACGTAAAATGGTTCCTTATGAAAAAACATTTAAGAAGAAAAAAATGAAAAAAAAAATCAATTTTATAATAATTTATCAGCTTATAAAAATATCAGTAAAATAATTTTAAAAATATTCCCTCGGAAAAAAATGGGTTGGAATGGAAATTTATGAAGCAGGTTTTTTAAAAGAAATTCAACTACTATGGGCCCAAATTATTACATGTGTTACTCATATTCCTAAATAATAAACATAATTATAGGATTTAATTTATTTGGAACCCTATTAGATTAATTATTCCTTTTATTTCAATTACTATTATGTGATATTGAACTATTTAATCTATTGAGATCTTAATGTGTCTTTTGAGGATTTTATACTCATATGTCAAAAAATATTTCTTGTAGGTTTACTATGGTCAAAGTGGTAATTATTACATTATCTAATGAGTAATAATCTATAAATTAGTTTCAATTTCATAAAGAAATTAAAATATTAATACCAATAATGTTTTATGATTTCAAAAAAAAGTGTAACATTACAATCAGGATATGCTAGGTCATACGTTCGAATGAGTAATGTTTCTCTTTTAGTGATCATTGCGGAAGAAACCTAGGTATTATAAGTTTATTCAATCCAGAATTATCAAAATAAAATAAATACCATTTTATTTATTTAAATAATTTTATATATATCATCTATGTGATGTGTTGATGAAAATGAATTATAAAACATTGTGGACTTGGTAGTCTACACATGTGCGGGAATGACGTTGTCATTTTTTTAGAGAATAAAATTGTTGGAATATAGGTGTTACAGTTTCTTCATAGAAATATGAAATTCAATTAATATCAAATATATAAATATATACATTAAATTATTAATTATAACAACATGTAATAGGTGGTTAACTAAATATAATTACATTTTTATACAAGGTGGAAGTCTTCCATATAAACAAACGATGGATTCCATTCCATTATGCTGTAAGTTTAATATGGATATAAATTATTCAATTAAAAAATAAAATCAATTTATATGGTGTATGCTGAAGAGATAATAACATTGTGGGTAACAAATATTAGAAGGATTTTGATGTCTAAAAAATTCAAAAAAAATCAGAGTTAAGGATTATACCTCTTCATTGTACAACCTCCTATGCTTTATAACTAATGACTTACAACTTTTTATTTATAATAAAATAAGGTATCTAGTTCATTTGTATGGATTTAATTAATGTATTTATCAATATATTATTTAAATGAAATTGGTAATTAAGTGTTATGTAAAGATGATATTACCTTTCCTTGTTGACGAGAGTGGAGGGGAACTCTTCAAATTTCATAAAATATTTAGTTTATATAAATAATTTTTCACTATTAAGTTTTTATAGATAGAAAATATTTGAATATTATATGAGGAAAATCCTAAATCCCTTCACACTTTAAAATTTTGAAAAATTTATATATTCCTTTACCTTGTATTTTTATTTTAACCCATGATATACTTTTTTGATGATTACCACTATAATATGAATTTTTACTCTTTAAGGGTAATGATTGTAACTATATATTATAAAATATGACAAAAATGGATGATGGATGATATATTAATCAATACTCTAATCACATGGATGTGTATTTAATTTTTATTAAATTTAAAAAAATTATTATAAAATTATCTATTATAAATAATCATTAATATAAATTTTTTATATATTCCATTCATTTGACATTTAAAACTACCAGAAAAACATATAATTCAAATATAGTTCTTTAAAACATCCATAAAAAGTTATATATATCAAAAAATTTGTGGATCATAATAATTCGTTAAATTTAAATCATTTTTAATATTTTTAAATTCATTTATTTAATTTTTTATTAATTATTTAATTACTGCTTTATCATGGCATAAGATTTTATGAAAATTTTCCATTACTAAAATTTAAATATAAATTACCACAAAAAATCATTATAATTTATTTGAAAATTTATAATACAAATTCTTTTCTGTATATCTCTATAATATTACATTGTACTTAATAAAAACAATTGTGTTCAATTTTTTTCTTTATATTGAGTTAAATGTATAAAGGTCGGAATCATGTCAAAATGAAAAAAGACAATATAATAAAATTTTTGATTATTTCAGATGTCATATAAAGATGTTATAAAATTAATTCCAATGCTCGTATTAGTTTTTAGTGCATATACTTTTATGCTTAACCTTAATTACCATATCTCCCATTAACAATGTTAAACAATTACTAATGATACTATTCATAAAACCAAAAAATAGTAGGGTTCTTTTTAAATAACATCAACATATAGAAACGAAATATGGAATCCAATTTTCAATATTTATTTCATAAATTTTAAAATATAAACTAAATAAAAACTCGAAAAATGTTATGAAAAATAATATTTCATAAAATGAGCATTCTATGTAAAAAAGTATTTTATAAAAAATGTATAACTAAAATTAATTCTCAAGAAAATAATTCAAATTTTTTATCAAAAATTAACTAATTAAATTTCATAACTAATCCATTATAAAATATTTATTTATAAATATTTAGAAATAAAATATTATTTTAAGAAGAATTTAATATTTTCCGTTATTCATTGAAATATCAATTTTTTAAAAAATCTAAAAACATCAAAATATGATTATATTAAAATTGAAAATAAAAAATTCAAATTCATTAACCATATTATACTTTTATAATTTGAGAATTTCAATTTTTTATAAATAAATATAATGAATCAAAATCTCATTTTCAATTGAAATAATACTTTTTCATTATGAATGAAAATATTATAATATATTTTTAATTATAATAACATAATAAAAATAAGTATATTTACATTAAAATTATTTTAATAAAAAAATATCCTATAAAATGGATTCACACACATCAGGTGTGATTTTATCCATTAAAATTACAAAAAATAAAAGTTTAGAATAAATTGTAAAGAATAATTTTTTTAGAACTATCAACAACAATTGGAAACTACTGACTTTATGAATCGTCATTATAATTAATAAATTATAATGGAAAAAATACCATGAAAGGAGAAATCATGTGGTAAAATCTAAAATTTACACTATGAAAATGAGAGTTTTAGCATAAAAAGTTATAATAGAATGTATTATTTTGATAGTACTGTATTTTGAAAATGAATTTTATAGTTTTAGATATTTTCAATGAATATATGGTTATTAAAAAACCAGTCATTAAAAATATGATACATAAAGATATTATGATATGACATATATGATTCTTGTAGGAATAATTGAGTTATATAGTGTCACTATGGAATTTAATTAATATATTTAAAAAATAGGAATAATTAAAAAACATATAATATAATTTTAACATAATTTTTATGATAAAAAATAATTATTAAATTACTATGTTGATAAAAAATAAAGTATATATTTTAATATAAATATATTTATAAATTCAAATAATTAGCTTAGAAATGAATAATTAAAAGTATATTTATGGTAAAAATAGTTCATTCTAAAACTGTAGTTTTCCATGAAATTTAATATTCAAATGTTTTGAGACAAAAAACTAAATATATCATGTTGAAATAATTATATATATATTACTGATATATATTAACAGTACATTAATTATTAATTTTTGTGAAATAATATTAAGAATGTATAATGTTTATGAATACAACTTTATACATAAATAACTACATTTTTCATATCCAAATTTAAATGAAAAGTTTATCAATGTCAATATTTGAGTTTCAAAAATTTGGATTTATATTTATAGTCATCATTTATATTATTCTAATATGAATTTTGGTTTTTTTCTAAAAAAATGTATTTTATTATGAAAAGTGAAAAATACCATTTCTAACTAACAACATGAATTTAGTGAAATTATATGTGTATATGTATGAATTACTAAATCATGAAACCTTTTTATTAAAAAAATTAATATTTAATATATTAATTTATAATATTAAAAAATTTTGTTTTAATATAAAAATAAAAAATTTGTATTTTAACAGATAAGTTATATTTTTTTATTTTTTTAATACCGATTTTTATCCTATTGAAAAATATAATAATATAAACTTTATATAATATTTGGAACTAGTATCTATATATTATGTAATATTATCCATTTTATTTATTGGGAATAAAAGATAAGTTACCCCATGTTAAAAATAATTACCATGGTAAAAGATAAAGCACTAAAAGTAAAAAAAATAAGGGTATTAAGATGAAAAATGATTAAAAATTATGTTCTAATTGGTTATTGAGGAACATATATAATTTATCTCTTCACATATCCATTATTTACGATGGTTTTATTTACATTAATTTATAACGACTCCACATTATTAATTGTTTTCTAGTAGTTACAAAAACACCCAAAGGTTCACTTATAAAATTTGGAATCCACTCTTCACTTCCCCTAACACGATGACCTAAATTGTCTGGCCCCATTTTTACTAAAAATTATCATAGATATTTTTTATTCATTATTCAATTATATATACTCCCCCACTATATAGGTTTGGACAAATGGTGTTGGGGTAAAAAATAGATATTTGAACTTCTTTTATAGAATTTACCAAGTCTGGGACATGGTATACTAGAATGCAAACTATGTATTCACCCTATGTAGAACAATATAAATTCATATAAAAAATTATGATCATCAACTACCACTAGTTCAAGGCATCATTGACCACTTCTCGATATGATTCCCGACTCATGTTATAAGGCCCCGGCCTTAAACCTTACTGAATATTGAATTAAATGAATAATTCACATTGAGGATCCTTTCAGGTTTAGATTTTTAGAGAATTAGAACATAACTATTACATCTCAAAAGATTACAAAGTAGAAACTTCTACTAAGTTTCCAAAAAAATAAAAACTCTTAAAAATAAACATGTCTAGTTCCATGTTTTAGATAGCATGACTTTCCCTTGATCCCATCCTTGACCCTATTCCACATTAAGTCCTGTGAAAAACATTTCAAAAAAACATGGGGTGAGCATAAAAAGCTCAGTAAGGGATTCACAAGGAATGGAAACTATTAGTTTTTCAAAATAATAAGTAAACCATGTATACTTTATCAGAGTAATACTTTTCACCTTTATAAAGTAGTAAAAACACTTTGCTGAGTAAAAGATCATTACTTACCATTTATGTTACCAAAAGGTTACCATAAAACCCATATAAAGATCACCTAACATATAAAGGTAACTTGGGATATAAACATAATTAAGTGGAATAACCATATGGTCGACTCCCACACATATCACTTAATGGTATAGCCATACGGCTGAATTACATACCCAATGCATTGGAGGTTATAACGTTACCACACATCCTGGTATTCACGGCACCACCTGTCATATGGTTTATCATGTAACCACCCGTAAAATGTCCAAGTACCATTATAAAATCATAAGACATAAATTAGATATAATGGAAAGAAAACATTTCCACACTTTGATTAGAATATATCACTTAAATATATTGACATAAAAAATCCATTATAAAAAACATTTTCAATACCAAAATAAAAGAAAAGAAAAACATGCTATTTATTTTTCATTAAAAAATGTTATGGCATGTAGAGGAAGCTGAAGCTCAAATAATGGTTAGGGCGGTGGAGAAGTCGTTGTCGCCACATACATACAACAAAAACATTCCCTTTTGTCATTTAGTAAAATGATTCGTATAAAAAGATTCCTTTTGAATAAATGTAAAATTCAAAGGGGTTTATACACCGTATAAAAGAAAGTGGTGTATAAAACAAAATATGCCTCAATGAAAGGAGATTGAGACGAAGTCCCATACAAAGACGGTATCCTTGGATTAAGGATAAATCAATTACATAATTATGTGTGACAAAAGAATACACCAAATATAAGTGGATATTAAGTGTAAAACAATCAGAGGTCATTCACACATATTTATAGAACGACATATTCAAGGAGTACAAGTTTATCCCAAAGAATTAAAATTGGGTTAAGAAGTTCCCTTGCAAAAATTTGACAGCTTAATGACGTCACTTCAAAATTCAGAAAAAGATTTGATGAGAGAGAAAATGGTTTCCCATCACTTGGACATAAAATTTACATCAATAAGGATATATAATAACATATCCCAACATAACAATATGTAAATTAAAAGACCCAACAAAAATAAGTCTTTTAAAAAGAGGAGGGTGAAAGGTTCCCTTACCGACTTGGGTATCTTTCGAAACGTACACCCCGTGGAAGAAGGGTCATACAACGAAGATGTAAATATCCGTAATGAAATTATATTACCCAAAGAGTATAATAATGGGCAGTACATACACCACTCAAAGGAAATTGTGGAAAATGTTGCATAAATCTCACGGAAATAAAAGTGAGATGAAAAATTCCTTACAAAAACTCGGCAGCCTAATGACATCATTTAGAACTTCCAAAAATGGATTGATGAGATAAAATAGGGTATGTCATCTTATTAAAATAAAATTTATAGAAACAGGAATATAAAAGAACATTCCCCAAAATAACAAATAGGAGCTTAAAAGAAATGACATAAAGCAGAGTACTTAAAAAGAGAGGGGTTGGATCTCTTACGAAAATTCGGCAGCATAACGGCACCACTCAAAACATCCAAAATGGATCAATGAGAGAATATAGGGTTCCTCATAATATGAACGTAAACATTACAGTAAGATTAATATAAAAGAACATCCCAATCATAAGAAATATGAGCTTAAAAATAATGACATAAAAGGGGGTACTTAAAAAGAAAGAGAGGGGTAGGTTCCATTACCTCGGGTCCGACTTGACTCGATCGTTATTTAATGTCCTGAATAATAAACTTGAGTTAATTTCAACTTGCTTAAGAACCTTTTTCAAGCTCATTATTCCTTTTATATCACTTATAACCATGTTATGAACACTATGTAATTATTTAAGTTAATAATGGTCGCTTTGTCGATCCTTGGTACTTGAGTCAAAAGTGGACTTCTTACAATTATATGTTGTTCGTGTGGTCAAAGGTTCATTATATCCAGAATGATATTCATGATTTTTATATCATATATATCATATATATCCAGAATATACATGTATTTATAATATTACATAATCATTTAGAGGTAAGAAATGAAATGCACTGTTCATGGAGACGGTAAGTTGTACGTACGCATGAACGCCACTTTCATTTCTATCTCATACATTAATGGAAGAAAAATAATAATGATATAAAGGTATATTATAATTCTAGTATAACATCATATATAATAACTTTAAATCCATCCTTTATATTTCCCACGTATGGCATTAACGAATCAAATCACTTTGAGGGGGCGGTAGTCCGCACTTCCTAAAATGAAATTATCGTGTTTACCCACAATGGAAACCGTAATGGTATGCCACAAATGAAAAATAAATAAGCTTAAGTAAAACATAAACATATTATATATCATATATAAATATATTTTCATCTTAATGTCCACCTTTGAAGGTGTTATATGAGTGTTGAACAATCATCATTTCGTGAGGCAGAAATTCTCCATCCAGAGAAACATTATGTTCTTTAACCATTAGATGAATGTGTGTGTAAGTGTAGCTCGAATAAATCTTATAAAAACATCCTAGTATATTTAGGATACTTGTGTTTGTTACAAAAGAAATTAATAAAAAGAGTTTAGGGGATTGGAGAAGCAAAATAAAACATAAGAACACAAGAGAAGACACTACCTTTAAAACGGGTAACTCTTTTTGATTTGAACTCAAAGGCTTCCTTGGGAAGACTTCTGCCCAAAGTGAGGCTTCTAAGAGTAATATAGGGATGTGTAGAGACAAAATGGTCAGGGTTTGGCCAAGACAAAAGCTTGAGAGGTGTGGGTAAGGTGGTAGAGGTGGGGGCCTTTTATAAGAGGAGAGGAGGGGCACTCTTGGAAAGTAAGGAAATGTTACTTTATGTTAGAATAAGATTCGAATTTTTATGGTCCCACATTGATGTGTTTCTAGGATAAGGTGATAAGGGTTAGAAATCCATCCATCTAATAGGTTTTGGACATGTTTAGGTCTTAGATTTTACATTATTTGTCCATTTTATTTAAATCGTTAAATAACGAGGTAATCGCTGCATCATCATGGTGTCATAAATATTTTAATTTAGTTAATGTCTAAAAATTATAAAAAAAATTCTATGATGTAGGAAAGAATTTTATCTTTCCAATGACTATTAATAGTAAAAAATATGTCTTTTATAATCCCATGTAAAAATTGTTTTCGTAAAACAACTCATGTTTGTGACATTTCTATTTTAAATTTAAATAAAAAGTTATTTGTGTCATTTTCCTACCAAAGCGGCTCCATGGGGTCCCCAAGTTGACCCATGGATTTTCTTGGTCATCCATGACACATCCAATAAGTGTAGGACATGTGTCAAGTTCATTTCATATTATGAAAACATTATTTTTACCTTAAATTACACTAATTACCTCTAATCGCGATTAAGAACATAAAAGTTACTATTCACCAAAAAAATTATTTTAATCACATTGAACCACATTTTACATCCTAAGGACAACCATGTATGTTGGATTTTTGAAATTCAAAACACAGAGGTGGTAAAATTTCATTTAAAGGAAAAATCAGTTTTTTTAAGTACCACTTAGTGGTTTCACTATTCATCAAAAATTGAAGTTTTTCAGAAAAATACCAAAACATCACCCTAAGCTATATTTGATATTATGAATTCAAAAATGATGTCTATTTTACAAAATTCAAAACATATAAGTTGCATTAATTAATTTAATAATTAATTTCCGCTGTCAAAACAAATAGCGTGTTTTTATGAAACAAAAAGTATCAAAAGATTGACACTAGTTTAAGTCCAATTTCAAAGTGAAATTAATTATAACAACCACAATTGGATTAAATGGTAAAAATATATTCTAATTTAACTTTAAAACCAATTCAAAATATTATCTAATAATTTTATTAAATTATATTAAAAATAGGTTTTGAATTAAAATACAACATTTTTCACTATTCATTAAAAATGAACTTTATCGGAAAAATACCAAAAATTCACACAAAGTAAACTATGATGTCCTGATTCTAAAGAAGAGTTTTATTTGGTCCAATATAATGTATAAAAGTGACCAAATCTATATTTAAAGAGGGTTCGCCATCAAAAGGCGATAGTTCGACCTTTAGTGAAAATTAGAGTATATATGCCTAAAATTGAATTCTTTTCTTATTTTAAGCCTTTATATTTTATTGGATAAATATAAAGACATTTAAAAAACATATATAATTATATTTTAGTTATTTCTATTCATTCCCGCCAATACAACGTCTACGTGCTAACTGCCATATAAAATAATATTATTTTATTATTAGAGTGCAACGTAAAATTTCAAAGGAAATCATTGTCGCGTATTGGGTACGCCATCGAGAATAGCGTTCCCTTTAAAGTAATGTTAATATGTTATTCAAAAATATGGATAAATATAAAAATATCATATTCTTTATTTACCTGGGGTGTTACACATGTCCCCCCATAAAAAACTCCCCTTACTATGTGTTTATATTAGATTGAAATTGAACATTTGTAGGTACATCGTCCTTATTTTCTTCCATAATATTAATTATCATTGAAAATTTTTGAATTTAAATCTATTATGATTAGTCAAAACTATGAAATTTTCCAAACAGATATAATCCTTCCATGTTTCTTAGGCCTCAATAGCTGGAGTTATTATTCTTCATGTGTTAGGTAATTTTTCTTATGCACTTGTAAATTCCTTGTACTATATGATATAATATGATCTCCTCGCCTGAGAACAAAATCAAGACCAGATCCTGATGCATCACAACACAAAACATAGATTTTAACATGTTCTCGTTGAATTAAGATGGGAACCAATGTTACACAAGTACCATGTTCAAAATATAATTTCGTAAAATTTTCATTTTATGTGAACGGAATACCTTATCTTGTCAAAAAAAAATTGGGAGAATAAATTATAGGAAATTCTCAAAATAATGTGGCTATATTAACCAGCTAATTCTAGAAAACTTTGTACCAGATAAATTCATTATTTCCACCAAAAAGACTAGTTCTTCTATCATTCCAGGATAACAAATATTCATGCTTGATTAATGAAATGATGAAGTAAACAAACATATAATATCCAAATTCAAACTTATAGATA
The DNA here is from genome assembly GCA_963277665.1 of Viscum album. Classification (NCBI taxonomy): domain Eukaryota; kingdom Viridiplantae; phylum Streptophyta; class Magnoliopsida; order Santalales; family Viscaceae; genus Viscum; species Viscum album. The sequence continues at coordinate 345,819,265 of OY728134.1, read as the reverse complement.
TTAGAATAAAAATTACTTTCTCACAATATTCTTAGTTTAACTCCCAAGTGTAATGGCCCGGGTTTTTGTGGTCCATTACTTTGTGAAAATCTCGTTTTGGGTTTTCTGGTCTGGGAATCACCATGGTGTAGGCCTACGGGTAGCCTTAGCCTACCGGTAGCTGCTGCCTACCGGTAGCTCATCTACCGGTAGCTACTACCTACCGATAGCTCGGTCTACCGGTAGCTTCCGCCTACTGGTAGCTTGGCCTACCGGTAGCTGCAGCCTACCGGTAGCTCGGCCTACCGGTAGCTGCTGCCTACCGATAGCTCGACTACCGGTAGCTACATCCTACCGGTGGATCTGGCCTACCCCACGGGTTATTTCTAGTAATGCTCCCTTTAGTTAAAATAGGGTTTTAAACCCTATTTTGACTCGTTTAAGCGTGTTTTAAAGACCCGTAACACGCATAACAGTTTTAATTAAATACATAAACAATTAATGAGTCGGTTTAAACCACCTGACCCACGAGTGGAGCCGCGTGGTCAACCCACGACCCCCGTGCCTTACGCGGTTTCGCGTTTTCTCCTCAACCGTCTGTGGCTCTTATAAACTAAGGGTTAGCTGTGGTTTATCCCTTTCTCGATCGTGGCTTTTCACAAACAGCTTCTGGTGCATCGGGACAGCCGCATCGTTATCCGTAAAGTTCCGTGCCCCCGGCATAAACGTCGATCATCTATCAACAGGTAGGGATTTTCTCCTTCGTCTCTCTCTTTTGTGTATCATGCGGGGTGGGCGTGCTTTTGATTTCTGTAGAATTGGGTAAACCAGACCTAATTAAAGATAATGAACGAATTCTATAAAGAAAGAAGAGGTGGGGAACTGTGATCATTGATGGTGTTTAATATTTTGATGTTGTTTCTTCTATGACAATCTTGTTGAGTTGTGCTGGATTATGCCTCCTGAAAATCGAGGCCATTGGTGGTCGTTGTTTGTGCACTAATGAACCCTGCTAATGTTTTAAATGGATTGTTTGTGGTTGTAAACCCCTGCTAAGTAAATTGGTTAATCATGTATATCCGGCTGAATAAATTGAAAGCACCAGGATCAACCCTTCTATGATAGAACCCGATTAGAACACACAGAAATTTGAATCATGGAGTGTGTTAAGTCGTTTAAATCTGAAAATACTTGTAAGGCCCTGCTTGTGTTGATGGTGGTAGTTTGTTGTTTTCCTTTCGGGCCGATTGCTGGAGATGTGGGAGGGGATGGGATCACCTGTTCTTTTATACTCTCGGTGGTTGTGTGAATTTTGGGGATGGTATATCCTATTGGTATGGATTCGGTGGTTGTGAGTTTTAAATCCGGGTGGTTACTTGTTTATATCACGAATTGGGGTGGAATCCTCTGTTGTTGAGAACCATGTGTGGACATTTTGGTTGTTTTTTGACTGTTTACTTTCGTGGATTTATCCCTATGCCTACTAGTTGCCCAGTAGTGCTTAAACATAAACATTATTACTGAATGTGAAATAAAAAAGGGGACAAATGGGTTTGTTGGCGAAAGTCGTGACTTGGGACTTGGACGCAGTGGTGTTGTGGTCTGTAGGCTGGTTAGAAAAAATCCTAGGCTTTGGGTGAGTGCCTGTTACCTATATCTATACTTGTAGTTTTGTGTTTCTTATTCGCGCCCCACCCAAGTTGAGCACTTAGTGCCGAACACCCCCATTTCATGGGGGGTGTTTTCCCAACACTATTCTTAGTGGCTAGTTATTAGATCCTTTTCTTCTCTCTTTCCCGGATAGCCCAAGTAACTTCGGGCAGGCTGTGATGGCCTGAGGTCCATTATTATCCCAAGAACCTTCGGGCAGGGTAGTGTGCTGGTTGTCCAGGTGTGTGCGGCAGGTGGTTTCCCAAGTGTCTTCGGGATGAGGCCCAGGTGTCTTCGGGCATGGCAATGGATCCTTTAGCCCAGGTGTCTTCGGGCATAGTGGTGGTTGTTCTGGCCTAGGTGTTTGTAGGCGTGGTTATATGTGATAGTTGGGGCCCAGATGTGTGCGGGCGGGATTCGGCACTGGAACAGCGTATGGTTGTGGCCCAGGTGTGTGCGGGCGGGTGTGGCAGTGGGACTGCGGTGAGAATGGCGGGATTGGTCTGATGCGTAGGATGTCTCAATAACCAGTGGGAAAGTGGCGCGGGGTACCCAAACATCGATGTGCTCTGATTATATATATTACTGGACTTGTGTTATTTGGGGAGTGTGCCTTGGTGAGGCCTGGGGTGGATAGTTTACCTTGATAGTTGTTTGGTTTACTCATTTTCTTAGGGGACTTTAGTACGTTCCCCCACTTGTGCACGAGAGTCTTCGGTTTTCCCTACTGAGTGTACTTGTATGCTCACCATACGTATATAAAACATTTTTCAGGTTTCCAGGAGGACTTCGGGGATCACGCAGGACCTTACTAGCTCGGACCTTTGGAGCAGTTGTAGTTTTTGTTTTCTTTTCCTCTTTGGTACTTACCTTGTAGTCACCTTTTTCACTTTTTGGCTTTTACTTTTGAAACATGCATGTGGGAATGGTTTACTTTTGGCTTTTCTTTTCTTTCTACCTTGGTGTTGTTGGGTTTTCTTCTCCTCTTCTCTTGATCCTATAAAATAAAAGGGGTAATTCCTTCCATTTGTGAGAAATTTCGATACCCTTGGTGCTAGTCGCCACTCCGAGACCTATTGAAGGCGGGTTTCGGGGGTCATTATCTCTCCTTCAACTTAAAGAAAGAAGGGCCTGGTAATCTGCTGACCCTTCCCTCCTTTTGGTGAAGGCGGGTCATGACAGAATGGTATCAAAGGGATGGATGAGAGATATGATAGATTCTGGAGTTAGGCACAGTGAGGATTGCATGGGATGGTAAGGCAATAGTGTTGGGTGGCCTTGGGCCGTGAATTAGGCCAGGGAAGACCGGTTTGGACACGGGATTTTAGGGCCCCCCCGTGATCCGATGCAAGGACACTGGACCTACTGAACGACCAAGTGAGGCCACACCGATTGCAGGGTAGAGACCCTAAGAAAGGTACATGCATCATAATGACTTGTGTTCTTGTGTTTCTGGGATGTCTTGGGAATTAAGAAAAAATATAATTTTAAGAAGTTTAAGAATGATATTATGCACTAATTGGGCTTAGGCATTCCTTTTTTACCTTGCAGCTATGGCACCTGGAAGGAAACCATGTGTGGTACAGGCGATCGAGGCCCCGGAGACTACTTTGGCCAATCGGCAGAAAGATGATCAAGAGGAAGAGGACGACCAGTGGCAGAAGTCTCTTCGAGCCTTCCAGCGACAGGCCCTCGAGAAGTATGAGGGCAGCACCTCCGATATGAAGACGGAAGGCTGGTTAGAGGAGCTAGTTAGAGCCTTCGGCCTAATTCGAGCCCCGACTGAGTACTGGGTTCCTCTGGCCGTTAGCCATATGTGGGGAGCGGCACGTCAGTGGTGGATGCTTTACCTGGTTGAGATGAGAGAGTCTGAGGTGGATTGGGTGGATTTCGAGAAGGAGTTCTAGGCAGAATTCCTCTCCTCGACAATGAAGGCAGAAAAGAGGCAGGAACTACTCTCCCTCCAGCAGGGGAGTATGTCTGTGAGGGAGCTAGGGATCACGTTCAAGGACCTCCTATGTTTTGCTCCGGACCCATTTCCCGATGAGGAGTCTCGGGCAAGACGTTTAGAGGAGGCACTCTGACCCTCCCTCCAGTATGCTATTACCCCCTTTACCCTGCCGACGTACTTGGAGGTCCAGAAAAAGGCTGAAGTGGTGGATTGGATGCATGCTCTAGGGGCAGTCTCACGAGAGGGGATATAGATGGGACCACCAAAGGGGAAGGTCGTCAGCACCAGGCCTCCAACGTCAGGACCCTCTAGGTTCCGACCCGCAGGGAGCAAACCGTAGCAGTTTCAGTTTCGATCCCCCGGCCCTCGCCCTTTTCCTACGGGCCCAGGACCGCGGTGCTTCATCTGTGGGAGCCCTGGGCATCTCTAGAGTCAGTGCCCAGACCGGGTGCAGTACAGCAGTGGCAGTTATCCCCAGTATCCGCCCCAGCAGCAGCTTCCAGCCAGACCTTTCCAGCAGCAGCAGCAGGGACAGCGAGCTCCCGCTCCTCCGAGGGCAGACGTAGGAGGAGGCCGACCTCAGGGCGCTCCACAGGGACCTCGACCAGGGCGTGTTTGGGGAGGTGGCCGACAGCCGAGGGGCAGGGGAGCTGGGCGTGGAAAGTTGCACGTTGTAGAGGCAGCAGTTCCAGCAGAGCCAGAGGTTTTTCGAGGTACGATCAGTCTGTTTAGCACTCTTGCTTATGCTTTGTTCGATACCGGAGCTTCGCACTCCTTCGTCACACCCAGTCTAGCCCGTAACTTGGGTCTAGATGCCAAGAGACTTCCAGTGCCCCTGGTGTTGAGCACACCAGTTGGAGGTCAGACCGACTTGTCATTCATTTGTCGGGGATGTAGACTGATGATAGGGCCACATCAGTCAGTTCGGTATCTTCTTCTCCTACAGATTCAGCCATATGATGTCATCCTAGGCATCGACTGGCTATTTTCTGTGTGTGCCGTCATCGACTGTTTTCGAAGAAGGGTGGTGTTCTCGGACTTGGAAGGCCGGCGTGTTACCTTCACCGGCGAGCGGAGCAGTCCGAAGGGAAATAGGAGAGATGAACCTCTCCTCTCCTTGTTGACCGAGCTGACACTGGAATCAGTAGATGCTAAAATTGTGGAAGTGCCCAAGATTGTCCGTGAGTTTATGGACATCTTTACTGAGGAGGTGACGACTCTACCCCCTCGACGTGATATTGAGTTCGGGATAGACCTGCAGCCTGGCGCTTGACCGATCTCGATGGCTCCTTACCGAATGGCACCTTCGGAGCTACGGGAGTTGCGGATATAGATTGACGATCTGATGAAGTGGGGTTATGTTCATCCGAGTGCGTCACCGTGGGGTGCTCCAGTATTGTTCGAAAATAAGGTAGATAGTGGTCTCAGGTTGTGTATAGACTACAGGAGGCTGAATCATGTGACGATCAAGAATTGATACCCTCTTCCGAGGATAGAGGATCTTTTCGACCAACTGAAGGGGGCAGGATGGTTCTCGAAGATCGACCTGCGGTCTGGGTACCACCAGCTGAGAGTGAAAGAGAGCGACTTCCCGAAGACAGCATTCAGGTGTAGGTATGGACACTTCGAGTTTGTAGTCATGCCCTTCGGTGTTACGAACACCCCAGTTGTGTTCATGGGGCTTATGAACTCCATCTTCTGGGAGTACATGGATCGGTTCGTGGTTGGGTTCATCGACGATATCCTGGTCTATTCGAGGTCAGAAGAGGACCATGCAGAGCACCTGATAACAGTTTTGGAGGTCCTCCGGCAGCACCAGCTCTATGGGAAGTTGTCAAAATGCAAGTTCTGGACACGAGAAGTGAACTTCCTCAGGCACGTGGTATCCGAGCAGGGGGTAGCGGTTGACCCATCAAAGGTTGAGGCAGTTCTTTCTTGGGCAGCCCCCAATAATGTGGCGGAAGTCCAAAGTTTCCTTGGGCTGGCAGGTTACTATCGGAGGTTCATACCCAACTTCTCCCAAGTAGCAACCCCTTTGACGGCTCTGACTAAAAAAGATAAGGCTTTCGTACGGAGTGAGCAGTGCCAGTCAGCCTTCAGTTATCTGAAGGAGAAGTTGGTTAGTACCCCAGTGCTGAGATTACCAGAAGAAGGGGTGGCTTATGAGGTGTTCTTTGATGCTTCGGGACAGGGCCTGGGATGCGTGTTGATGCAGCGACAAGGGGTGATCTATTATGGGTCCAGGCAGCTGCGTTCCCATGAGCGTAATTACGCCACCCACGACCTGGAGCTTGCAGCGGTCATTTTCACACTAATGTTATGGCGGCACTACCTCATCCGAGAACGCTTTGTGGTCTTCAAGGATCACAAAAGCTTGAGGTATATCTTCTCCCAACGGGACATAAACTTGTGACAGAAGAGATGGGTGGAGTTCCTCCAGGATTACTACTTCGAGATCTCTTATATTGAGTTCAAGGGAAATGTGGTGGTCGATGCCTAGAGCAAGAGGACATAGAAGGATGTGGTCCGAGAGTCGGCGGATGCCTGGAAGGCAATGGAAGAGTTGGCTACCTTACACCTGGATGCGGAGATGGATAGCGGCAGAGGCTGCCTATATCAGATGACAATGCAGTCATCCCTGTTTCAGCCAGTGAAGGAGTCTCAGTGGGGAGACTTAGAGTGTGAAGTGGTGTGTGACCAAGTTGCCCAGGGTAATGCTCCGGAAGGATGGACCGAGGATGGTCAGAACCAGATGCTTTTCTGGGGAAGGTTGTTTGTCCCGGAGGCAATGCGTGGCAAGGTTCTCAGTGAGTTACACAACTCACCCCTGGCGGTACACCCAGGATTTTCCAAGATGTACCAAGGTTTGAAGAGGCAGTTTTGGTGGCTCGGAGTTAAGCGAGCGGTGGCAGAGTTTGTGGCCAAGTGCTTAGTATGTCAGCAAGTGAAGGTTGAACACCAAGTTCTAGGCGGCCTACTGTAGCCTCTAGTTGTTCCCAAGTGGAAGTGGGATGACATCTCAATGTATTTCATCAAGGGACTACCCAAGGTCCAAGGGGGGTACGGTGCCATTTGGGTGGTAGTGGATAGGTTGACGAAATCGGCTCACTTTCTGGCGATCAGGGAGTCGAGTGTCGTGGATGCTTTGGCACGAAATTACGTGGATGAGGTGGTGCGGTTACATGGAGTTATGAGGTCTATAGTCTCAGATAGGGATGCACAGTTTACCTCGCGAGTCTGGAGAGGATTGCAGCATGTGTTTGGCACACATTTACGCCTTAGCACTTCTTTCCATCCCCAGACAGATGGACAAACAGAGCACACCATCCAGACCTTGGAGGATATGCTACGGGCATGTGTTCTGGATTCAGGAGAATCATGGGTGCGATACTTGCCTCTGGTAGAGTTTTCCTACAATAATAGATACCACTCTACCATCGGTATGGCCCCGTTTGAAGCTTTGTACGGGAGGCCATGTCATTCACCTGTGTGTTGGACCGAATTAGGAGAGGCAGGAATCCTTGTCCCGGAGGTGGTGTAAAGCACGACAGAGAAGGTTTAGCTCATACGAGAAAGGATGAAAGCAGCCCAGGACCGACAGAAGTCGGATGCGGATGCCAGGAGGAGGCCCATGGAGTTTGAGGTTGGGGACCACGTGTTCTTAAAGGTCTACCCTCGGCATGGGCAGTGGAGGATCGGCAAAGGGAGTAAGCTTTCTCCCAGATTCATCAGACCCTTCCAAGTGTTGTGGCGGGCCGGCGAAGTGGCTTACCAGCTAGCGTTGCCACCGCCGCTACTAAGGATACATGATGTCTTCCATGTGTCCCAGCTCCGTCTGTATCTGCACGACGATTCACACATCCTTGATTGGGGTGAGCTGGACATCGAGGATGACGTGACCTTTGTGGAGAGACCAGTGGCGATCGAGGATCACAAGGAAAAGGTGCTTCACGGGCGAACCATCCCCTTGGTTCGCGTGTTGTGGAGACATGGTGGGCTTGAGGAGAGTACGTGGGAGAGGGAAGCACAAATGCGTGCTCAGTACCCAGAGTTGTTTTGAGTTTTGTTCCTTGTTGCACCTATTGCAGTAGAACGTTTTGTCCTTTTTACTATGGAATGTAGTGGTTTTCTTTCCTCTGGATGTGTGTGAAAATCCCTGGCTATGGGGGAGGAGAGAACTCGACCCCTAATCAAGATGCATTAAGCTGGATGCGATTAAACCCGTGTGGACGAGTCAGTGCCGCCCAAACTGGATAATATCCTGACATGGGGAAGGAGACTCCCCAACCCACATGCCCAGGCAGTTTGGAATGGTATGTTGCTTGGTTCTTGGCAGGGAAATGTTTTAGTTAGCATGAGTTCGCTTCTTTCGAGTTGGTTGTTCGAACCCTCTCTTCCCTTCTTGTTTGTTTTGATTCTCGAGGACAAGAATCGTCTAAGAGGTATCTGATGTAATGGTCTGGGTTTATGGGGTCCATTACTTTGTGAAAATCTCATTTTGGGTTTTCTGGTCTGGGAATCACAGTGGTGTAGGCCTACTGGTAGCCTTAGCCTACCGGTAGCAGGCCTACCAGTAGCTCGGTCTACCGGTAGCTCGGTCTACCAGTAGCTGCAGCCTACCGGTAGCTTGTCTACCAGTAGCTGCTGCCTACCAGTAGCTGATGCCTACCGGTAGTTCGGTCTACCGGTAGCTGCCGCCTACCGGTAGCTCGGCCTACTGGTAGCTGCTGCCTACCGGCAGCTCGGCTACCCGTAGCTTCAGCCTACCAGTGGCTCTGGCCTACCCTGCAGGTTATTTCCAGTAACACACCCTTAGTGCAAATAGGGTTCTAAACCCTATTTTGACTCATTTAAGCGTGTTTTAAAGACCCGTATTGTGCATAACAGTTTTAATTAAATACTTAAACAATTAATGAGTCGGTTTAAACCACCCGACCCATGAGTGGAGCTGCGTGGTCAACCCACGACCCCTGCACCCTATGTGGTTTCGCGTTTTCTCCTCAACCATCCGCGGCTCTTATAAACTAAGTTTTATCCGTGGTTTATCCTTTTCTCGATCGTGGCTTTTCAGAAATAGCTTCTGGTGCATCGGGACCGCCGCATCGTTATCCGTAAAGTTCCGTGCCCCCGGCCTAAATGTCGATCATCTATCAACATGTAAGGATTTTCTCCTTCATCTCTCTCTTTTGTGTATCATGTGGGGTGGGCGTGCTTTTGATTTCTGTAGAATTGGGTAAACCAGACCTAATTAAAGATAATGAACAAATTATATAAAGAAAGAAGAGGGGGGGAACTGTGATCGTTGATGGTGTTTTATATTTTGATGTTGTTTCTTCAATGACCATCTTGTTGAGTTGTGCTGGCTTATGCCTCCTGAAAATCGAGGCCGTTGGTGGTCATTGTTTGTGCACTAATTAACCCTGCTGATGTTTTAAATGGATTGTTTGTGATTGTTAACCCCTGCTGAGTAAATTGGTTAATCACGAATATCCGGAAAAATAAATTTAAAGCACCAGGATCAACCTTTTTGTGATAGCTCCTGGTTAGAACACACGGAAATTTGAATCATGGAGTGTGTTAAGTCGTTTAAATCTGAAAATGCCTGCAAGGCCCTGCTTGTGTTGATGGTGGTAGTTCGTTGTTTTCCTTTCGGGTCGATTTCTGGAGATGTGGGAGGGGAGGGGATTCCCTGTTCTTTTATACTCTCAGTGGTTGTGTGAATTTGGGGGATGGGATCTTCTGTTGGTATAGATTCGGTGGTTGTGAGTTTTAAATCCGGGTGGTTACTTGTTTATATCATGAATTGGGGTGGAATCCTCTGTTGTTGAGAACCGGGTGTGGATGTTTTGGTTGTTGTTTGACTGTTTACTTTCCTGGATTTTTGCCTACGCCTACTAGTTGCCCAGTAGTGCTTAAACATATACATTATTACTGAATGTGAAGTAAGAAAGGGGACAAATGGGTTTGTTGGAGAAAGTCTTGACTTGGGACTTGGACGCAGTGGTGTTGTGGTCTGTAGGATGGTTAGAAAAAAACCTAGGCTTTGGGTGAGTGCCTGTTACCTATATCTATACTTGTAGTTTTGGATTTCTTATTCGCGCCCCACCCAAGTTGAGCACTTAGTGCCGAACACCCCCATTTCATGGGGGAGGGTGTTTTCCCAACACTATTCTTAGTGGATGGTTATTAGTTCCTTTTCTGCTCCCTTTCCCGGATAGCCCAAGTATCTTCGAGCAGGCTGTGATGGCCTAAGGTCCATTATTATCCCAAGAACTTTCGGGCAGGGTAGTGTGGTGGTTGGCCAGGTGTGTGCGGTAGGTGGTTTCCCAAGTGTCTTCGGGATGAGGCCCAGGTGTCTTCGGGCGTGGAAGTGGATCCTTTAGCCCAAGTGTCTTCGGGAATGGTGGTGGTTGTTTTGGCCTAGGTGTTTGCAGGCATGGTTACATGTGATATTTGTGGCCCAGGTGTGTGAGGGTGGGATTCGGCAGTGGGACTACGTATGGTTGTGGCCCAGGTGTGTGCGGGCGGGTGTGGCAGTGGGACTGCGGTGAGAATGGCGGGATTGGTCCGATGCGTAGGATGTCTCAATAACCAGTGGGAAAGTGGCGCGGGGTACCCAAACATCGATGTGAGCTGATTATATATATTACTTGACTTGCATTATTTGGTGAGTGTGCCTTGGTGAGGCCTGGGGGTATAGCTTTCCTTGATAGTTGTTTGGTTTACTCCTTTTCTCACGGGACTTCAGTACATTCCCCAACTTGTGCACGAGAGTCTTTGGTTTTCCCTACCGAGTGTACTTGTATGCTCACCCTACGTATATAAAACTGCTTTCAGGTTTCCAGGAGGACTTCAGGGATCACGCAGGACCTTACTAGCTCGGACCTTTGGAGTAGTTTCATTTGTTGTTTTCTTTTCTTCTTTGGTACTTACCTTGTAGTCACCTTTTGCATTTTGTGGCTTTTACTTTTATAACATGCATGTGGGAATGGTTTACTTTTGGCTTTACTTTTCTTTATGCCTTGGTGTTTTTGGGTTTTCTTCTCCTCATCTCTCGATCCTATAAAATAAAAGGGGTAATGCCTTCCATTTGTGAGAAATTTCTATACCCTTGGTGCTAGTCGCCACTCCGGGACCTATTGAAGGCGGGTTTTAGGGGTCATTATCTCTCCTTCAACTTAAAGAAGGAAGGGCTTGGTAATCTGCTGACCCTTCCCTCCTTTTGGTGAAGGCGGGTCGTGACACCAAGTGTTCTACAAAGTCATTCGTGATTCTATAATAAACTCTAATATCATTAGAAAAACCAAAACAAAAGAATTGAGGTACCTAATAATGTTACAATTCATTAAATCAATGAATACTACAACTATATTCGTCATAAAAAAATCATAACAACCTAATCATAATTTTCATATAGAATATAAAGTGAGTTTATTTGGATATCATCTCTCTTAAATATATTTTAATTATGGTCTAAGTACAGATCAATGGTAGAGAAACATTTGGATCCATTCAATTAGTCAAAAAGGTCATCAATCTGAGGAATGGGATTTTAATTTTTATTCATTCCTTAATTAATTTTATGATTGTCGGAATATAACCATATAGTTCAATATTCCTTCATTATGAACAAAGAATGTGTAACCAAAGGAATGGTTCTAGGTTTGATAATGTTTTTTATATTCCAACTCCTCAACCTGAGACTTTAGTTCTAAAAACACTACGGAATCTATTCAATAATATATTAAAAAAATATGACTTGTTCATATTAGTAGTCAAGTATTAAATTTTATTTATCACCCATTTTTTAATGCTAAAAATTCATTTCAAAAAAAGCTGATTGTTGATCCGCTATGAGAGGAAGAATAGCATTCCCAATTTCATCATCACTTTCCCAGGACATTGACACCAACTAGATAGATATTTCCTTATTTACTATCACTTTAGTTCATACTGTATCAAAGTTTATATCCCATTCTTCCTTTAACACATGATGAGATACATATGAGGATGTAAACATCTTGTTTTGATAAAAAAAATTCATATAAGCTTTAATCCCAACTTTCCAATCCATACCAATGATCACATAAAATACATCCATCTCCAAACTATAAATTCATTAGAAAACTGAATTGAATAAATGGATATAGAGAATTCATGTAATTTAAAACCCCTTCCCTCCCAATCACCAATGCGTTTCATGATATTCAATACCTGCAGAATCATTTCCTTGTGCAATCCAAATTTTTCACCACCTAAAGAAGTAATTAAAAATTTTGATTCTTAGGTAACAAAAAAGACATGTATAAGGGAATATATTAAAATAATTTTACCTCACACCATATATGGGAATGGATGTTAACATAATATATTCTAATCTAGTCCATGATGTTTTTGGTCAAATGTCAAAGAATATAACTTTCTTCCTTACTGAGGAGCTAAAATAACAATAAATGTTTCCAAGGGAATAACCTGATCTATATGTGTTTGTGGACATCAATTAGTTTGATGGGACTGATATATATAATAATCAAATGGATGAGCATATAAAGAGACTTCTCAAACAACTAATTTGAGAATTTTATCAAAACACTGATTCATATAGTCTTTCATTCAACATTGTTGGAAATTACTTTGTGGGGATGTTCATTCAATCCCCTAATTCATCAATGACCCACACTAAAAAAACCCTTGTTGGATATTAGATCTTGGATGATAATTAACAGATTCCAAAGTATGAGTTTGGGGTGTTCACCCACTATGAGAATATAAATCCTTTATTCTCTTATTTACATTTATAGAGTTGAAAATTTTCTTCATGGGTATAAATATACTACATCCCATATAATTATTAACAAGATCGTTATTGGACATTTTCCCCTATTAACACTTTTTTGTATAATTTTTAATATAGATAAATACTTTTTGGATTGAATATAATGTCATAATATTTACTCAATGATTTTTTCCCTCAAGTTCCAACATGCAGATACCTCTTGAATGAAAGTATCTATGTTCATGACCAATTCTGAATACTCATTCAAATAGAGTTTTTTATTATTTAAGAAGAAGAAATATGAGTTTCCTAATATTTTGAATATGTGGGTATGCATTTTTTTTACTTATAAATTTCACCAAATTCCTCCCTAGAAAATTCCATAATCATCTTTATCTTGGAAAACTAAATCTCATCATTAACTTTTACAATCATCCAACATATAATTTTCCAAAATCACCTCCAACTCTGATGGTGTACTGTGTAAATATAAAATCAAATTTATTCTTTTTTTATACACTTATAATTTTTCATGTTGAGTATACCCTCGAAACACCAGTGGATTATTCTTATGAATCTATACCGAATGATTGAGTTTCCTTCGATCATAATTTTTATTTTCTATGTCGTTAACATGAATAGAATTCACAATACTCTCTAAACGTTTATGGCTCACCTGTAGTTCAGGTGTAACCACATGTTCAGTAACATATTCCTACTAGTTTCAAAACTTATTCATGGTTCCATTTTCTATATATAAAATAATGAACCATTAAGACTATTTCATTATAGGAATAGAAGGATTAAATAAATTTTAAAAATTAAAAAACATCATAATCAATTAACAGTCTTATATGAAATAAAAAGTACAACCATCAGTTCAAAGGTAGATCTATTTTCATAAATATATTTTATTTTGTATGAGGAATGAAGTCTTGGTGGTAAGTCTTATCATAGTGAGTGGTATGAATCACTCATTATCTAAACTCACCAAGACAATATAAAAACACTCATATATGGCTATTGTAACATCTTTGAAACCAAATAAACCTAGTAATATGAAGTTCAGTCTAAAAAAGATAGTTATGACATTTTATTCTACACATTTCATGTTCCAATATTCATATCTTCTTTCTAAGAAATTAACTCAAGCATTGATAAAATTTAGTGTCATTTGAATCTCATGTACAAAAATATAGATAAAATTAGTAACACCCCTCCCATTCTCTTTGGACTAAGAATATTAAATGTGGTAATGGATTTACGTGACATCACCATGATAAAATAGGCGTGAAATAAATGCCATGGATATTAGATAACATTGGGGGACGATTTTTCTTGAAAAGGAAAAAAAATTAATTGATAAAATTCATTAAATATAGACTTCTGATTCATGATAATAAACATCATAACTTAGTACAATTCTAAAATAGATCAACATTAGAGTATAATAGAGAATGAAATGAAATTCAAATGTCAAGACTCCAAATATAATTACATCATCACCAATGTGGTACCTTCTTAAAAAAATATGAATAATCTCCCAAGCTCCATAATTAGTAAGAAAAAAATTAAGTCAATGATCAACACTATATAAGTATGCAACATGACCCTTCCATGTTTCCCAGTAGTTGAAATCTACAAAAGTATAAAAAAGGTCCTAAGAACTGGGTGATTATTACACTCAATACGATTTACTAAAAGAAATCACACTGCATGCCCCTATAATGATAATATTTTATAATATTTTATAAAAATAGAATAAAATATGGGTAGAAATATTGCACAAACTATTAATATATTTAAAATAATAAGAAATCAACATAATTATTTTAAAATTATTTCTTTACATTTTCATAACGAACTCATTTTATACACATGCACACACATAATTCATAAAACCATAGGCCTATTTTTATTCCAGAGTGGTATCTTATCCTACCACCATGATTTCACATGGTGACCAATTTTATGGTGGTACTTTTATCAATGGTCTATCTGAAATTATCATTATTTTATGACAGTAAATCAGATCATTATCCATCCTAAATTATTAATTATTTGATGGTGGTACTTTAGAACATTACCTTACCCTCATGAACATGACCACACACAACAACTAAATTCAAAAATATCTAAGAAAACCTTGATCTAACAACATCTCATCATTCTAAATCCACTATTTTGAAATCACATCAATATACATCAATCAATAAATCCCAGAGATGATTTATAACTCAACGAAAAAACAATTTATAAAAAATAAATTTTACATGTTCTAGAATAGTATAGTGGGATATTATCTAAAAACCTAAATAAGATTTTCACAAATGATCAATAATGATTCAATATATTAATCCTTTTACTCTTATTACATCACCAAAATCCTTGAAAATATCATCAACTAACATCTAAACCCAGTGATCTAGATATTAAAACAATGATCTATGGTTCCAATCAAGTTGTCCCATGGTGACCCCACACAATATAGGATAAGGGAGCCATACCAATTTATTACCAAACCTACTATTTTAATATTTTAGGTCACTAGATTATATACATTGAAAATCATCATAAATTCCCAATAGAAACCCTAGGAATCTAGAGGTAGAAGAAAAGGACTTGTGAGAACAAAATATGGGATGGCTTTTCTAATATGTCGTGAGTATGAATTTTATTGATGTGTAACTCTTATATGCATCATGTATTTTATATAGTAAACATACAAAAAATAATTTAAGCTCCATTTTATATTCCAGAACAAAAAATTATATGAATTTTAAATTATACACACTATATCGTAGTTTTTTGGATTTTATGGCAGTCAACTTACTTTTTTACACTTACTATTTAGTTAAAAAATAACCTAGTAATGATAAATTGATATAAATGACAGAATACCACTAACAAGGAGTTTAACATTACATGAAAACTCCCAAAGAGACTGAACTACTAAACATAACCACTAGGCCTTTAAATTTTGATTCCTATCAAGAAAATAATAATCAATCATATGTAATTATCTTAATTGATTTATAAGGGTTCTTATATAAAATAATCACTCTTGAATTATACAGAAATAATTCATGACATCCTACTATCCTTATAAAATTCTCAAGGAAACTTAATTTTCAAAAAGAATAATATCACAACCATAATATTCTTGGAAAACCCAAAAAATCTCAATTTATTACAGGAACAATCATTTCAGGACAAATAATATCCCTAATAACCTATAAAATTGTTCTAATCTCACAAATTACTCCTCCAAATCTTGATATATTGCCACAGTGTCACAAAACCAACCACTCTATAATGAATTCCATCATTCCTCAATGTATACCTTCCTTTGTAAATTATATAGCCCAAACACCCTACCACATCCTTATACTAACACAATTTATGAACTTATTGTTAATTAAATATTACTAAAAAATATATCAATAAAATATGGGTTGTTACCTTATATATTAATAATTAGTAGTTCTAGAAGAAGGAAAACTAATCATTGAGTTGTTTTTCCATATAATTTTTATTTTGGAAAAAAATAGCTTGATTAATATATATATCAGATAGGGATTTAGATTCAATTGAATTGTAAAAAATTTTAATATTTGGTAATTTCATAAAAAATATAAAATGGTGTAGTGAAGTTGATATTTTTAAAAAAACTCTTTTAATATTAAAGAGATGAAGAAGACTGATGACTTGATGGTTATTCATCAAAATATAGAGAATAAGGATTCAATGATTAAATATTCTTTCTTGATATAATGAATTATTAGGATAGTTATATCTATATTAAATACAATGGTTGACTTTGTTACATATTTCTACATTATTTGGAGTCATCTTGAGTAAATGATAGTGGAGTTAAAAGATGTCATATGGGACATAATATATTTTTAAAATCTATTTGAATCTTGACATAAAATAGTATGATCTATTAAATCATATAGTGAACAGTTTTACTTGGTATTCAATGAGATTTGGGATCTAGTACTGAATGTGTATATTAGAAACAATGAATTCTGGATTATAATAAAAATATAAATTCATTTCTGAATGTACATGATTTTCTCGATGAAAGGATAACAAAACATTCAAAATGGGAAAGAGAATTTGGATAAATGGTGAGGAATATAAAATAGTCATGGACAACATGATAGGATTTTTTGGTGGAATTACACATGAATAATGATTTCATTAATAAAAGGACAAATACATAAAGGTTTTATTTTAAAATGTACTCTAAAAAACATTTCTATAAAATAAATAATTGAATTTTTTATATTGGAAGTACTTTACAATCATAAATAAATGATTATAAAACTTCATTTCACACAACATTCAATTTTTTTTAGTATTTAGAGTTGTGTTATTGTAAAATATGATGAATCAATTGATATAACAATAAAAGTTTTTATAAACAACTAATCAACCATTAGATATTTTTTGGAGACACAAGGGGTAAAACAAATACTTGGGTTAAGGAAAAATATTATCTATATTTTTCAACCATATGATAAAGTTTACTGTATAATATTTTTATATTGTTTATGGTAGATATTCCAATGGTCTATAGTGGTGAATAAAATAGTTAAAATATATTAATTATCAAAATAAACATCACTTATTTTAGTAAAAACTATTTAATATTTATGTTCTGGGATAATCACCTAGGAAAAAAGTTATTAAAATGATTACATGTCTTGCACATAATGGGAATGGAGAAACTCAATCATGTACATTATGAGACTTGTGAATATTTTATCCCCTTGAATAATAATAAAGGTGTCCTTAAATCGGGAACTAAAAACACATGAATAGAATAAGTTAGTTAAATTTAATATAGATATATGGAGGATATCTAGGGTCTATATTAATATATTATTATTTTATTTTACATACCCTTTTTCTATGATCATAAAAGGATATTGTGAGACTTCCCTAGAACATGACCATGGTATTTAGAACACACATTTGATGGGGGTCCATGTGGAAGGAAATTCATTTTTCAATATTATGAGGTTGAATTAGGATATTGGTGGGGAAAATGAAATAAAATATTTTTCAGATGATATTCTATAATAAATGAATACAAATTAATATTCCTGGTGGATCTTGGGTAATTTTACATGATCCCAAATTGGTTATTCATGATGGTGATCTAGTCCCTAGGTGGGGGATTTTGTCTCTATATGTCTTCACACAATAGTTTTATCCTACATCACCTCTCTTTAGAGATGGATCTCCATACCCATTTATGAATCCTAAACCCTTTACTAATCCAACACTATATTCCATGGAGTTACAACACTGTTGTGTTGAGTGTTCAGCGGATGATATCCTGTTCATGCCTGGTGGTAATGTTTAGGTCCTCAAAAAGTTGGGTTCTTTGGATTTGGAAAGTGTCACAAAGGATTTTTTATTCTTTTAGGGACAGTACATGAACATGAATTGTAGACTCAAGAAGTATCAATTCATGATTTTCCCCCTTTCTAGAAATATTTACGATTCTCTCCTGTTTTGTTCCATGGTGCTTTTGTTTCCTTTTTGGGTTTGGGAGTGTAATTCAGTCTATATCGACATTGTTGTTTAGTTATCCATTGTTTATGAGTTTGGATCCCTATCAATGAAGCCACTATTGTTTGTCACCTTCCATACATAGTTTAAGGGATTTAATTTTTTGATTTTCTCATGGCCTAGATCTGGTGTGCTCTAACCCAATTCATTTTTCTAGTTTTTCTTTCCCGGACGTGGTTATATCAATTAATAGAACTCCTCTTACATTCTTCCATTTTTTCAATTTTCCTTTAGGAGAAACCCCACCATGGTAATTTTTGATTGTTTCCATGGATATTTGGGATGATGTTCGTGGCTCTTAACATGATGGTATTTCCCTTGGGGTTTCGAGTTGTGGATTTACACCAGTGGTGTGGTTTGTTGTGGATATTTTCATTTATAATGGTCGGGGTCTCTTTATATTGGTTTTAGGTTATATTCCCAATGTGAGTCTTGGGATGTAGGTAGTTTGAATTGTACATGGATTGGTGAGAAATGATGGTCACTCATTGTCATTGTGGGAATATTTTGATTGATAATATGTGAAATTTTAATCCTTTTAGCATGGATGTGATAGAATTTTGGACAATACGCATTCCATTGATCTGGTTTGATTTTATTGAGGATTGTTATATTGTTTTTGGGGTTTTATTTTCATTTTCCAGTATCCCATGTAAAATGCGTCACTCATTGTGATTTTCGCTCAACCATAAATGTGTATAGCGTTAAAGTCTATATGTTTGTCACATTACCCTAAAGTAATTTCATTTGAAAAATACAAAAATGTAATTTTATGGAGGAAGGAATGTATTTTAAAAATAAAATACATGAAATAATTAAAAATGAGTGGTGGATTATATTACTCATATTCTATACTATATATATAAAATAAAGTGAATTCAATCAAGGTCCCACATAGATTATGTGGTTTCAGTTTATAATTTATTGGAATACCACATTTATTGAATCCCTTCTATAATACTGTGGTAACAATATATGGAATATTTTTTTATTGATAAAGAGGTTTAGAAATCTCACATTGAAGTATTTTTTATTATTTCCTATTTATTTATTTTGAAATAAATATAGAATAATTAAAAATATGTTCTTCAGAATGTTTCATTAAAGATTATTGAATTGATGATATTACATTTAATGTATGAGATAATGAACATTTAAATCTCATCAGATGATTATATTTCAATTAAATTGAGGGACAATATGGAAGGGTTGAAAACTGGAAGAAGATCAATATGAGAAGATGCAATCATTAAATTCAATGGTACATGTGAAAGATAGTTTAGAATGTTTGGTTAGTTCTGGATGTAGATAATTTCCAGAAAACATGAAATTCATGAAGGTTCAATATTGGATTCTGGTTATATTTTGGAGTTTAATAATCAAGAAAATATACTGAAAATATTTGGATCTATTGATGAAGTGAAAGTGTTTTAAAAAAATAGGTACCATAAAATGCATAACACCAGGAGTTGAGGTTGCCTATTGAAGTCATATGTCCTATGAATTTATTTGGGATTGAGTTACATTAAATAAATATTATTGATGGGGGAGAATAAAAGATTCCAAATGTGTTGGAATGTCTCAATAATACAAAATAATTACATTCATAAATAAAATAGGACATTAAATCCTTATGTGAATCAATTTATTGGTATATTTTATAACATATACTAGAATTAAATGTGTTATCGAAAAAGTGAGTCTATTGGTTGATGATTGAATCTACTATTAAGAAGTGGTATATGAAAATGATAGTTAGCAGTGATTTTAATAATTCATATTTTAGAAAATGATTAAAAGTTAATATCCATTTCATAAAAACACAATAATTGGAGTGTTTATTGGAGTGGTTAATAAACAAGGTTTTACTCCTGACTAGTTACATGAAAACATCATTTTTACAAGGGAACACAAATGAATAAATACCCATTGAATCATTTTTATTCATAGATGAATCAATAAGAAACATAATATTGAAAACTAAATGGAGTCTTTATGATATAATGAAGTTACATAGGTAGTGGAACTGAATGATAAATGTCACTATAGATTAAAAAGTATTATTTAGTGAAATGAAAATCATTTATGGTATAAAATTTCATTATGTGATGGGAGATTCATCATAATACTCTTAAATACAGATGAAATCCTCATAGTGTGTCCAAAACAGAAATAAATTGAGTATAAGATATCTAAATTATCTAAAATATTCGTGTCAAATGATCTAAGGGAAGCCAAGATGATATTAGGGATATTTATTTTCTTATACAAGTTACATGAAACATTTATATTTTATATGTTAGTGTAAAATTTTAAAATTGAGGAATGTTTTTTGAATTCACATATCCATAAATATATCTACACTATAAATCTTGTATTTTTAAATATCCAATGTGAATTTCTCATAAATGAATGATGAGTAATGGAATATAGAGAATGTTTTATATTAACCATCATTTTCGAATTATAAAGTATTATATAAATATTACTCTGTCATACATTTCAGATGAATTGGATTTCATTAGAAAATTAAACGTAAATCTTCGAAAGGATCCTTGATAATCAGTCAGTTGGATTATATAGTATCTTAATAATTGAAAACATTGTCTAAATTTTTTAAATTAAAGATTCATTATAAGGGTTTTATATGGCCTAAATTATAGGAGATAAATACACATAAAGAAATTCCATTATATTTGTGTTCATATATAGTAGAACTAATATATGATGGATGTAGAGATTAAATATATATATTAACTATCAACTAATGTTGAAAATTTTATTAAGTCAAAAAAGGTTGGAGATGATATGTTAAATGGGTGTACTATGGGAACATGGATTTATAAAAGAGAATTGGCTATTATTTTCTATTATTATGAGGGTAATTCATCTTAATTTTGTTTTATTTTGTCAATAGAAAAAATAATTTAGCATAAATATCACTATATTTGGATGATAGTTGAGTAAAGAGTATTGGAACATTGAAATATATAATGAATTCAAAATTTGATAGTTCTGCTAAAAATCGCCATAGTTCAGTAATGTCTAAGGAATTATTGTGCCTCAATGTGACTTAGGTGTCTAAGAATAAAATTATAGACACCCACAGACTATTTGAAATGAATATTGATGGTTTAAATTACTTAAGAGATCCAAATGACTTTGTGGTATAACATGAATGAAGTAATCAAGTTAGATATCACTAATATGTGGGTGGGGATTTTTTTTAAATGTAATTATATCTAAGGGACACATATTTATAAATGATATGTTAGGAACCTAGAATACAGTGAGTTAATTTGAACCACAGTAGTTCCAATAGTATATTATGATGTTTATGAAAAAGTTTTGGAATCTAAACATGATTAAGATAATAAATGGATAAATATATTTATCTCAAATAATTTAATCTAAATTATTTATATAAAAATATAAAAATCATATTAAAAGGCTATATAATATACTTCAAGAAGTTTTTGTGAGGTTTACTAGTTAAATCACACTAATAAGATTTATTTGGAATGCTATAGAAATGAAACTGTTGGTGTCATCGACTAGATGGAGGGATTCCCAAAAAAATTGAAAAGGGGTGAAAATAAAACTAATCTTTCAATTATTGGTGAAACTATATATAAAAATGGGGTTTTTGTATATATATTATGGTGGTATAATTTGTTGGTAACTTTCAATCTTGGAATCATTCTATTTAGTTTCTAATAAAATGATGTATTTTATTCATCTTGTGGAATGATATTATGTAATGAACAAAAAAATCACTCCTCATTGTTCTATGATGTGAGTATGAATTATTTAATTTTTAGACTTATTTTTTCTCCATAAATTAAATAATAGATAACTATGACTTTTCATGAGATTTTTGAACTTAGTTCACATTTAGACATTTCAATTTCTTGTTACCAGATCCAAATAATCCATCTTTATTACACAAGTGAGGTTCATGAGGGTAATCATTATTTTCTTATTACAACAACTAAATTTTTTTCACTATAGAAATAACTAATGTCGGGGAGTTTTAGTAAAGTGAAATAAAATTTATAATGACATTATGATGATCAAATTAATGGATTGTTATACATATAATTCTTTCTTTAACTCTTAGTTCTCCATCATGAATAGATCATGTTGAGTTATAAATGTGTATATATATATATATACATAGAATATTACTCTTTATATTTTCTTTTGTTTTTTATTATTTTCAAAAACATAAATAGTCACATGAGGAACATGGAAATTTCCAACAATCAAAAATACAGAGCATGATGGAAACTGGTTTTATCATAACAAGGCAATGTTGGATTAGGTTGAATGTGGACATATTTTTTAAATTTTTCTTCATGAATCAAATTTAGGAATGATAATTTAAGAGGATATTGTTGTAGTTTGTGGCCTAGAACCAACTACTTCATACATTATTAATTAATAAAAGCCTTATCACATCTTGATTATTCTTCTGCATGACAATGCATGTGATAATGTCTTAAAGAAAGCTATTGCATTAAAGGTTCATAATGGATCCCTACTATGATGAGAACCCAGAAGTTCCATAACATTGTTCTTGAATATATTTTATGTGGCTGGATGATATTATTTTAGGGGCATAAAGAATACAGGTCATTAGGGGTGAGTACCCCTAAAACTTTAAGGCGCCTTCTCATGGTGTGCGCCCTTGGTAATATCCAGGAGGATATTATGAGAATGAGGCCCACCAGTAGGAAATACACATTTCATAGTGTCATTGGATGTTCCTATCTGCGGACATGTTTATTGGTCCTTAGACTTTAAAATTATTATTAAGGGGTATTACAACTCGCGCACTTATATATATTGACGAAAACTATGAGGTCACACTATTCACAGTGAGGTAGGATATGTTGGGTGCATCATGAGTAATACTGCATTAATAGATAATGCAAGAAAAGATTTGTCCCTTCTGTTCCATAACAGAAGTAGATATCTCAGGCCCTTTTATGGAATTGATATAGCCAAAATAAATCCATGTCCATGGTAAGGTATGGGCGAGTTCAATTCCAAGAAGTCATAAAAAGAATAATTGAGCACATGGGTTGATGGCACTAGCATGCAACCCGCTTGATTAGGGATATCGAGACAAAGGGATTATATTACATGGTAATCATTCGTATGGGGTGACACGTCATTGCGGTGTTAACTTCTTTCTCTATGGGTGCCTTAGCATGTTTCTAGACACTAACCTTGGAATTTAGGCAGGCTCCACCTAATGCCACTAAAAAAGAAGCCTAGAGGGTCACCCACTAAGTGTATCAATGTATCTCAGTTAAATAATAATTTAAAAAGTTAAATAAAGATTATTATTGACTGTGGTTTAATAATTATTTAAGGTTTCCTGGTCACATTTATTTAGACACTAGTTATTCAAGAGAATCTATTGTGGAAAAAATAATATGTTTATTAGCGAGTAATGAAGTTACATTTATTTAAGAAATAAATAGCCATTACTCAAGGTATAATAAATTTGGTGGAGGAAATAAAGGAAAATAAATGTACATGCCGTGTATATTAAATATACATGTCGTGTAGTTTTATGGAGAACAAGTATATATCGTTTATTAATGGTTACACGCCATGTAGTTTTTTCAGTTGGGATTTTGAGGATATAATATTGTTTTATTAAATGATATTTACTATAATCAGCATGGGCGCATGTCAAGGAATTAATAATTCAACATGGGGGTTTTCAATAAGAGTTAATGAAATAAATAAAATGCGTAACGCGTTTATTTATTGTCATAACTCTATAACCTCAAACCCGATTATAAATATCCTCACAACCCCAACACTTTTCCACAAGAGAATCATTGTGCACAAAAATTCTGGAGAATTCTTACATGGCCGAAAGAAATCCTTCCTCCAAGAACGCTCTCAAGACCGAGAGACCAAGGAGATCGAAGGAGGACATCACAAGCAAAGGTTCTTCCGTGCTAGCACCCATAGATCCCTTCGACAACATCTGGAGATATGTGGAATACATATGGATCACAGCTAGAGGAATCCTACACTTGGATTCTACGATGCAACGACAAATCACAGGATCATGACCAGATACATCAATAAAGAAAAAATTCCACCAAGGTAATTTTTGTGAATTAATTAAATTAATTATAACCAACATATGATGATCCTATCTTTGTGGTTCTAGGATTACCTCTTAAGTTTTTCGTTCTTCATTCCATTCTGAATATTCGGCATTTTACATCATGATGGATCTCAGATTGAATGTTGTTTAAACGTTAAAATTAAAGTTGGGCAAACCCACCAACACGTTTTCGCTGCGCCCAGAACCTACAAGTGGTATCAAAGCAGTCATATCATTGATTATAAATATTTAGTTTTTTTTCGGTGATCTACGCATTAAATAATTTAGTTGTTTCAATTCAAGATAATCTTTCTTTAAATCTGAATCTCGAGATATGTTTCTCCTCTATCGTTTCTCATTCACCATATAGAAACGACATTTTCTTTTAATTTTTGATTAAAATAAAATATAGTATCTCATTTGGAGTATCCAAACGTTCCTCGTTGTACAACATGATAATACACAGCATGTATTCGGAAGTACACGCTGTGTAGTCAGGTTCATGCATCGGACTGGTCTTCCAAATCAAGCCTTGTATTGATCATATCTAAGTCATTTATGACACCATGTGTTGACCAGGAAAAGGGGGCACACAGTTTCCAGATTACACGATGTGTGGTCCAACAGAACACGGCGTCTAGTACCTTTGAGTTAGGGATGGATCGTGTACCCCAGACACAGCTTGCCCAGTTGAAAACCATGTAACGTTGAAACTACACTGTGTGTGTCCCACTATGAATGTCGTGTACTCTGAAATTTTCTGACGTACATTAACACGCCATGTCCACAGGTGTGTACTTCAGATGGATGGTGAAGAAAATTACAAGCTGTGTAGTCAGAACTAAATGTCGTGTACTCACCCAAATTACATAGATTTATTAAAATTTATTATTATATTATACAAACCCTTGACACGTGTACCATAGTGCAGGCGTAAAGCCGAGGCACAACACGTGATAGGTGTTTTATATATATGTGTTTAATTTAACATCTACATAATAAATGGGAATTCACCAGGTTGCCTCCAAGGTACAAGTTACATACAAGGATAATTTTAAATGATTTTATTTGTTTAAAATTATGATGGATGAGAATGTCAAGGAAATTCAGGAAAGTATTTAAGATAAAAGGATTGGTGAATTAAAGATATTTAATTGATTCAAGCATGATTTATCTTAATAAAGAACAATTAAAGAATTGAATGATAGTTTTATTTATGTGTAAATATTGTTGCATGTATAGATGATCATGAGCTAGACCAAGACCTTTGTATGTGTATGGTTTCTTTTAATTTATTTATTTAAATTTGCTGGCCTGCGAACCTTCTCCTCATTAATATGTAGGGACTGCGCGCCCAAGGATTAATTTATTTAAAATCCCCTTTTACCCCTCACTTGCATGTGAGATAAATGCATATGTAATGGATAGAGTTCCAATGCAAGTAGAGGCGGCTCAAGTCAAGAGCAAAGGAGAAACCAATCCAAGGAGATACAAAGGTGGACAGGTGTAATGTTGTAAACACGAACCCTAAAGTTTCAAGGTGTTTCTCCCCTAGGTCTTGGGTTTGTTTATCAACCGCTAGATAATCTAACCTATAGAAAATCTCATTATCATACCATTTATTTTATTTCTGTCAGTTTCATGGTTTATTTATTGTGGGTGTGTTATCACGATCACACAATTAATGAATTAAACAAGCATGCAATATGGAACTAAAATAAAAAACTGGCTTATGCGTAAATATTATCTTAGATATGGTTAATCACTTAAGTATATCCCACTAAATATTATCAAGCATGTAATCAAAGATAATAAAATGGAAATTTACGTATAAGTATAAAATCCCTCAAAAGAAATAGTAAGTTGGTATAGCCTTCCATAATCTTGGTTAGAATCAATCCATAGTTCAATGTGATTGAAAAACCCTAGTTGGGGTGCTTTCAATTATTAGGTAATTTTAATTCAAGGTTTTGGGTTGACTTGACTTGGTTCGTATCAAGGGATGACTACCATAGAAGGACTTGGCATGACCAAGAGGAAAAGGTTGAGGAAATACAAAATAAAAGTATTTCAGGATTGGGGAGTCCACTCAGCGGATCAAGGAGCTACGAGTTAATGCAGTTGGAATTTGGAATGCCTACCCAAAACCCTTCAAGTTTCTTGACCAACCCTAGTTGGGGTAATGCGAAGGGAAATATAAATCCTTTCCACTAGAATATTCAGGAAACAGAATATTCTAATGTCAATGGTGAGGGCTATTGGATTTGGATAAAATAGTGGGAGATTAATAAGTATTAATTTATTTATTTGTCTCATTTTTGTAATAAAGTACTAAAAATTTTCTCATCTTAATTTGTAGAAATGGAAAGAAAATGACTTCAAACATATCATTGTGCTCCATACTTGAGAAGGAAAACCTTATCACCGGCACTAATTTCCAAGAGTGGCAGAGGCTTTTACGCATCATCCTTCACCACGAAAAGAAATTGTATGTGAGGGAAGAGCCTATTTCAGTCACGCCTGGGAAAGAGGCCAGTGATGAGGAAATATCTCTCTACGTGAAACACATAGATGATTCCAAAGATGTCTAGTGTTTCATGTTATCTTCCATGTCTAATGAGTTCTTGAAGAAACATGAAAACATGGATTCATATAGCATGATGTCTCACCTTAAGGATCTCTACCAAGAAAAGGAAAGACAAGAGAGACATGATATCACCAATGCTTTGTTTACATCTAAGCTTGGAGAGTCTGCGCCAGTTGGGCCTCATGTAGTCAGGCTTATTGGCTACATTGAACGCCTGGACATCTTAGGGATTAAATGCCCAGATGATTTGGGTATAGATTTCATCCTATCATCACTTCCCAAGACCTTCTCTAGGTTCATTGTAAATTACAACATTAGCAGCAATGAGAAGATTCTATCGAAGCTTCTGACCTTGATTCACCAGGTAAACAAGCACATGGGGCATGACAAACCTGCAGTCCTTAAGGTGAACAAGAAAAGTAAGGACAATGCAAAGGGGCCAAAGACTTATTCATGGTATGAATCCCCCAAGCACCGTCCCTCCAAGAAGGGGAAGATTCAGAGGCAGGGAAAGGAATGGGAGGCGGTGTGTTTTTCATGTGGCAAGTAGGGCCAATGGAAGAGGAACTTCACCCAGAAGTGTGGGGATTCTTAAGGTGCATTCGTTGTCGAGTGTAATCTTTCTATTTCTACACATTGGTTTTTAGATACAAGTTGTGGGGCTCACATCTGTATTCAAATGCAGGAACCAAGTAGATTTAGAAAGATTGACCAAGGAGAGGTGGATCTTCGAGCTTCTAATGGCACAAGGCTAGCTGCATTGGCTATTGGAGATTACCATCTCTCACTGATGACTGGGATGATTTTGCTTTTACATAACTATTATTATGTTCCCAGTGTTACCAAGAACATAATTTATGTATCTTGTTTGGATATGGATGTATTTGTTTTCGAATTTGGAAATAAGGGTTGTCTCTTTTATAAGAACAACGTATGTTATGGTATGGAACATTTAAAAAATGGTTTGTATTTATTAAATTACGAAAACCAAGTTTTGGAAATTGGTAACGAAACAAACTCACATGACTCATACATCACCTAGTTGTCGCTTCACCATCTTGGTCATGTGAATGAGAAGTGCTTGAAAAAGCTCTTCCAAGATGGCTATTTAGATTCTACTGATCTAAAACCACTTGATAGATTTCATACTTGTTTACAAGGAAAAATGACCAAGACACCTTTTGGTGGACAGGGTGAAAGGTCCATAGAGCTTCTAGGATTGGTACACATAGATGTGTGTGGACCATTTCCAGTAGAAGATAGAGGTGGATATTCTTACTTCATTACTTTTACTGATGATTTGAGTAGATATGGATATGTCTAATTAATGAGGTATAAGTCAGTGGCCTTAAGGAAATTTAAGGAATTCAAGAATAGAGTACAGAATCAGTTTGGTAATAAGATAAAGAAACTTCGATCGGATCGAGGTGGAGAATATCTAAACCAAGAGTTCATCGATCTTCTATGGGAGTCTGTGATTCTATCTCAGCTCACTCCTCCTTATACACCACAGTGGAATGGTGTTAATGAAAGGAATAACCGAACCTTGTTGGACATGGTGAGGTCGATGATGAGTCATGCGTATATTCTATTATCCTTTTGGGGATATGCATTACAAACTGCAGCATACACATTAAACCTAGTACCAACTAAGGCAGAAAATGTAATTCCATCAGAGCTATGGAATAGAAAGAAACCCATTTTGTCGCACACACATGTATGGGGATGCGAGGCATTTGTTAAGGCCTCCTCCGGCAACAAACTAGCATCTCAGGGCATGAGGTGTATCTTTATAGGATATCCCAAGGAAGAGAAAGGATATTACCTATATAACCATTCAGATAAGAATGTGACTGTCAGCAGACAAGCCATTTTTCTTGAGAGGGAGCACATACTCACCAAGTATAGTGGGAGAAAGATTGACTTCGACAAAGTTGATGCTCAAAATACACATGAGTTGTTACTGGAACAAGTTCCACGGGTCCTCGTGGAAGAGGTTCCAGAAACACAAGTACTACGTAGAAGCTCAAGAGAGGTAAGGGAAATAGAGAGATTTGGTTTCCTAGTCACCGGGGATGGTGAATCATTATTTTTGGACAATGATGAACCTCTCTCCTACAAGGAAGTAGTAGAAAGCTCAGAAGCTGGAAGATGGCTAGAAACTATGAATTCTGAGATGGATTACATGTATCAGAACCAAGTCTGGGTTCTATTCAGTGAGCCAGTTGATGTAAATCTTGTTGGATGCAAATGGGTATTCAAGAGAAATCTAGACAGGGAAGGTCAAGTAAGAACCTATAAAGAAAGGCTAGTGGCTAAAGGGTTCAGACAACATCAATGAATTTACTATGATGAAACCTTCTCGCCAGTTCCTAGGTTTAAATCCATAAGAATCATACATGCCATAGCAGCTTACCATGACTACGTGGTTTGGAAGATGGATTTAAAAATAACATTCCTTAACAGGAACCTTCAAGAAAGATGTATATATGATACAACTAAGAGGGTTTGTGACACCTAGTGTAGCCAAACGGGTTTTCAAGTTTAGGAAATCCATTTATGGATTAAAGCAAGCATTCCGGTCATGGAACATTCTATTTGATGAAGCCATAAAGGAATTTGGGTTCATTAAGAACGAATGTGAGCCATGTGTTTATATGCAGTTTAATGGAAATGTGATCGTTATCCTAGTAGTATATGTTGAAAACATATTGCTTATTGGAAATGATGTACAAGCCTTACAGTCAGTTATGGACTAGTTGAACAAGTGTTTATCCGTGAAGGACTTGGGTGAAGAAGCCTACATTCTAGGGATCAAGATAATTCCTGATAGATCCAAGAGGCTGCTTGGACTATGTCAGGGTACATACATTGACCAGATACTAAAGAGATTTAGTATGGAACAATCCAAGAGAATATTAGTTCCAGGGTCACATGGCCTACATCTTTCTAAGAAAATGTGTCCTCAGAAACAACAAGAGAATGATAGAATGAGTAAGATCCCATACGCTTTAGCTATAGGATCCATCATGTATTCCATGTTGTGTACTTTACTGAATTTTGCCTATGCACTGAGCATGGTAGGCAGATATCAAGAAGATCCAGGAGAACAGTAGTTGACTACTATTAAGACTATCCTTAAGTATCTGAGAAGAACTAAGGATATGCTCCTAGGGTATGCAGGAGACGAGGAGCTTGTCATCAGAGGGTATACTGATTCTGGTTCTCAGATAGATCAGAAAGATCTGGAGTCGCAATCTGGATATGTTTTTGGTCTCAATAGAGGATCTGTGAGATGGAAGAGCTCAAAGCTGCCAGTTTTCACCGATTCTACAGCGGAGTCTGAATATATAGCGGCTTCTGATGCAGCCAAGAAATCCATCTGGATTCGGAACTTTGTCCAGGATCTTGATTTGGTGCCTATCATTAAAGATCCAATTACATTGTATTGTGATAATACTGCAGTGGTGGCACTTGAAAAAGAACCATGGTCACACCAACGAACAAAGAACATACTCTGGAAGTATCACCTCTTGAGGGATTTCTATCAAAGGGGTGAATTTATAGTGAGCAGAGTGTCCACAGAAGAAAACATGGTGCACCCCATGACTAAAGGCCTATCTCTGTAGAAGCATAAATATCATGTGTGAGAGAGAGGGTTAAAGGTTGTTAGCAGTTGGCTCAAGTCCAAGTGGGAGTCTGTTGGAGTTGGTGGCCTTGAACCAAATACTTCATACTTTATTCCTTAATAAAAGCCTTATCACATCTTGATTGTTCTTCTGTGTGAAAATGCATTTGATAATGTCTTAAGGACAGCTGTTGCATTAAAGGGTCATAGAGGATACCTTTTATGATGAGAACCCAGAAGTGCCATAACACTATTCTTGAATATATGTTCTATGGCCGGATGATATTATTTTAGGGGCAAAAATAATACTGGTCATTATGGGTGATGACTCATAAAACATTGAGGCACCTTCTCATGGTGTGTACCCATGGTAATATCTAGGAGGATATTATGAGAATGTGTCCCTCCAGTAGGAAATCCACATTTCATAGTGTCATTGGATGTTCCTATCTGTGGATGTGTGTATTGGTCCTTATACATTAAGATTATAATTAATGGGTATTAAAACTCGCGCACTTATATGTATTGATGAAAAATGCGACGACACACTGTTTGCAGCAAGGTAGGATACGTTCGGTGCGTCACGAGTAATACTACATTAATAGATAATGTGAGAAAGGATTTTTCCCTTATGTTCCATAACATAAGTAGATATCTCAGGCCCTTTGATGGAATTGATATATCCAAAATAAATCCATGGCCATGGTATGGTATGGGCGAGTTCATTTCTAGGAAGTCAAAGAAAGAATAATCGAGCACATGGGTTGATGGCACTAGCATACAACCCGCTTGATTAGAGATATCAAGACAAATGAATTATATTACACAATAAACATTTGTATAAGTTGACACATCATTGCAGCGTGAACTTATTTCTATATGGGTGCCTTGGCGGGTTGCTAGACTTTAACCTTGGACTTTAGGCAGGCTCCGCCTAATGCCACTGAGAAAAAGGCATATAGGGTCGCACACTAAGTGTGTCCATGTATCTTAGTAAAATATTAATTTAACAAGTTAAATAAATATTATTCCCGAATTTGGTTTAATAATTATTTAAGGATGCCTGATCACATTTATTTCGACACTAGTTATTCGAGAGAATATATTGTTGGAAAAATAATATTTTTATTAGCGAGTAATGCAGTTATATTTATTTAAGAAATAAAAATCCATTACTCAAGGTATAATAAATGTGGTGGAGGAAATAAAGGAAAATAAAAGTAAAATCAATGTATATTAAATATATATGTCATGTAGTTTTATGGAAAACGATTATATGCCGTGTATTAATGATTACAGGCCGTGTAGTTTTTTCAGTTGGGATTTTGAGGGTATAATATTGTTTTATTAAATAATATTTATTATAATCAGCATGGGCGCAATTCAAGGAATTAATAATTCGACATGTGGGTTTTAAATAAGAGTTAATCAAATAAATATAATGTGTAACGTGCTTATTTATTGTCATAACTCAATAACCTCAATCCTGATTATAAATATCCTCACAACCCCAACACTTTTCCACAAGATAATCGTTGTTCACAACAATTCTAGATAATTCTCTAAAATCCGAAATAACTCCTTCCTCCAAGAATTCTCTCAAGACTGAGAGACCAAGGAGATCAAAGGCGGACATCGCAAGCGAAGGTTATTCTGCACTATCACCTAGAGATCTCTTTAGAGACGTCTGGATATACGTGGAACACGTGTGGATCACCACTAGAGGAATCTTACACTTGGATTCTACGACACTATGACGGATCACAGGACGTGACTAGAGACATCAATGAAGAAAGAATTCCACCAACTTAATTATTTTGAACTAATTAAATTAATTATAACCAACATATGATGATCCTATCTCTATGGTTTTGGGATTCCCTCTTAAGTATTTCGTTCTTTGTTCCATTCTGAAGATTCAGTGTTTTTCATCATGACGGATCTCGGATTGAACATTGTTTAAATGTTAAAATTAATGTTGGGCAAACCCACAAACGCGCTTCCGCAGTGCCTAGAACCTACAGATATACGGATTTTTAGGCTTTAATTTATTTATTTGGTTTTGTATATACAACTAATGTTATATTTTTGATAGAAACTTCATTTTTATTTTCTATATTTTTATACAATATATTAAATAAAGAAGGATATATATAATATATATTACATATATATACTACATTTTATTGTAATTAATTGGAACTATTATAAATTCTATGATTCAACATACTAAAAAAGAATACATTGTACTAATACATCACGATTTTTAAATGGTGTGTCTTTTATAAGAGGTTGTGTTTGTTATTAAACATACTTAATGGTCTAAATCATGGAATAATATAGTGTATCTAAAAGATGGAGAAACTGAAATGTTGATTAATTCATTATTTAATGGTTATTATAATTAATATATTTCTTAATAAATAATTTTCTTATTTTTCCAGGATATGATATTTCAGATACATTGGATTTTAGGTGATATAATACATGAATACTAAAAATACATAGCATAAAATATTACATTATTGTGATTGATATTTCCCTATAGATAATATATGGATTTTGTTTTCAAATATTTTAATAAATGGTTGATTTATATGAAATAAAAAACCATTATAAATGGTTTGGTAGATTATGAGGTGGTGAAACATTATATAAAAATAACTTTTTTAGGGGATATGTTGAAGTTATTTGTGGATAAAATATTAAATCATATTTAAAATAATAGAAGATGATGTGGAAGGGAAATTAATAAATATATTAGATATTTTTTGTGTTAATTTTTCAAGACATAACAATATAATAATGTATATAAACATAATTTAAATTCTAGATCATACCATTGAAATAATTATTTTGGGAAAAACCAAAATCAATTTACTATATTTCATTACATTTATTTATAGATTCTAAGAAACCATTAGTTAATTCATTATATTTTTTTCATGATGTTTTGTGTAAAAATTTATGCAGATTTTTTTTCTTTTGACGTGATAGTAAAAATAAAAAAAATACACTTAACAACTTTTTAATGGATTTTAAGTACATTTGAACATCTTTATTGTATTCTTCATTGATTTATATCTTTTATGTGTATCATTTAGTTTATATATATATATATATAATTTTAAAGAAATTTAATATTTTATATAATGCTATTATATGTTTCTAATAAAATCTTTTTAAATCTTTTTATCAATTTATGAAAAAATGCAATTAAACTGAATATTCACTCATATGAATTCCCCCACCCCTTCATAGTGTTTTTGGGAACATGGTTTTTTCAACATATCATATGACTATTTTTTAATTATTATATTCTATTATTTCACCATAATAAATTTTGATTATTTTAGTGAATGATGGAACACCCATGTTATAATTAGTTAATATAAATATATTTTGAATATTACAAAAACTTTGTTTATAATCATTCATAATTTAAATAATAATAAATTACAAGAACATTTTCTTAAATGGTTGTGAAATGATTTTTGTAGAAATTTTCTTCCGAAAAAGTGATATTTCGGTCATGACCCTGTTCGGTCAATGTGTATCCCTTTTAGCCCTGTAATGGGAGAAGATAGAAAGTGATATCTATGTCACACCTCAAGTAAGCCGCATGTTTCCGACTACAACAGAGGGTATAGTAATCACAAAGATGGGAGTATTTAACCTATAAGAGAACACATGAAAAAGATAAAAATAAGATAGACACAAACCGAAACATTCTCATAATAAAATAAAAAAGAAACACAAGGTCACATATGTAATTTCATGAATGAACTACTAAAACTGAAAATGGAAAACTACATGTTCCAAAAGAATGAAATTCAACAATGATCACATAGACTGAACAGCTCCAACGAAACCCAAAGCTAGTTTTAATCGTCCAAATATCCAACCTACTCCATGTGACCAGAAAATATTTAATATAATACTTGGTGGGTATAATATTTCACTTGTTAAGATCCTCCCTAGAGATTCTCATAAAAATGTAAAAAGTCATCATAAAGCACAATGAACAAAAAGTAAAACTAAATCATCACATAAACAGATATACTACATTCCATGCCTCACCCTTTCTACTCACACCATGTATCATATTCCATAGTATATAATATAATGAAGAATATCAAGGATACCCTACTACCACTTCCCTATAGGTTTTACGATTTTCCCGAATGCCTCTTATCTTGGAAATCTCTCTACAATGAGGCTTTCCTGTAGACACATGGGTGACGCACCAAAACATACACCTCGTGAAACTCACATGCACAACCATACTACCAAATGTAACTAGTCTATTTCTGGGGCCACCATTTCTCACATAGAATCTATAATACATCAGGTATTATATCTCATGCGGTTACAACCCATACACCTAGTAATGATCCCCAATCCTTCACATTATATGCACGTTATATAGATAATACTCCATATGAAACTATATCCTGAACATATGTGGGGGCTTGGAGCCTTGGGATGTGGTACTCGAATGATCAACGGTTTGTAGGGGTGCGATATTCGTTTTCTATCTTGGTTTTATAGCAATCCAGAAAGATGGTATGTACTGAAATGGATGGTTGTTCGCTGTTTATTTGGTGGCCTGTTTGTTGTGGTGATGATTGACTTTGACACATGGTTTTCTCTAGAGATCTGGTGTTGTGACAAGTCATCAATGAAAACGGTGGGGATGGTCAGTGATGAAATGGTGGAATTGTTTCAACTTATGGTTATATTTGTATGTGGTGTATGTTTTTGTCTATTACAACGATGGTGATGATCTCTGGTGGTATACATTTTCACTGAATACTGCCATGATTGATCAACATCAATGATGATATTTACATAATGACACATTGTATGGTTGGGTTTCATGATGATGGTGGTGGGTAACATGATGCGACTAAGGCCATAGTGGGTTCTCTCTTCTCGAGGTCTCTTCAGGGTTTGTGGTCTTTTTGAATTTTGAATCTTCTTTTTTGACCCTTTGAAATAAGATCTAGCGTAATGGGAAATGTGTAAGGTGTGTTGGTTATGGTGTAAGGTGTTGTGAATACAGCTTCCACAAAGTGGGTATTTATAAAATAAAATAAAATAATAATTTTTCGTCAAATAACCACAAGACATTACAACCCTCTATGTATATATATTGGGAAAAATAACCAAAGTGTATACTAGTAAAACTAGCCCAAATGATATGTGATTGGGTCCAAAGGTAGTAGTCAGCCATCTATCCTCCTACCGGAATGTTAGGGAAAATACACCCCCCAAGGCACAGAATCCATGAGGTTCTAGTTTCCCTGACTACTAGGGTGGTGTAGCATATAGAGACAAAAAAATTCATAATATAATATACCTCACAACCACATTATGGGAATAAAATAGTCCTAAACTCCACTACATGTAACATCTCTCAGACTCCCATCTATCATTGTTAATACTTGATATCCTATAATCACACATCCATTTAAAGATTTTTATTATTTTACATTATCCATTTATATCTGTTTCACTTTACATTAATTAATTATTAAACATTAATTAGCAATTATAATTTTCTATATTCCATTACATTAGAATTTTAACAATTATCCATTTCCTCTAGGAATAACCAAACTGATTCCATGGTTTATCAGAATCACAACCTTGTCATTGCATCTCAGCAATCTCCAACCCCATGGGTAAAAAATTTATTTATTCATTTAAAGAACAACCGTACTAATTTCTATATTTCAGGGTATTCTAGGAAAACATTATATGCTACCAAACACAAGGGCATCAACTCTGTGAGTATTTGAACTACCCATTGATACTTTTCCATGTATAACAAGATAATTGACCCTTCCATCCATAAGAATCTGATGAAAAAAAATCACGTGTAATACCGCATTTTTCATTACCTCTTTTTGAATATAGGTAAAAAAGAACTTCTTCCTCAAGTAGTGGGGAATGTAAAAAATATTAAAGAATAATATATTCAATAATAATCCAATTTAATATCAATATTGAATCCCAGATTCAACTCATTCCATCATATCTCAGGTCCTCCCTGGCACTAATATTCATAAAATGATGCATCTTTCCCCTCTGGGAATCAAATTATGAAATCATAACCATGCCTAACTGTCCAATGTATCACAAAAACACTCCAGGTATAGCCACCCCCGACTCTCTCCTCATCTGAGCCTCCCTTCCACCAAATTCATATGACTTTTATTCAGATCGCTTCACAAGTTGTAGGAACAAGCATAGAAATTTTCTCTCATACCTAAAACAAGGCATAAGGTCTCCACACACAACAAGTTATCACATCTCCAACAAATAAGGATTGTGGACATCACTTGAATGTGGAAAATCAGTTTCTAAAAGGAATTGTCTTTATCACATAACCAGTTCTTAAAAAATCGTGAATTAAAAAATTCATTATTAATAAGTTCTAACTTTGGGAAAGCAAAACAACAAGGTAATACAAGATATCAACAAATTAATTCAATAATTAATTTGAAATCCCTATTTTCCTTTATCAACAAGTCTCAACATGCTTCAAGTTCATTATAAAATCCCAATAATCATGCATACTCTCATCAATTTGATTGAAATCTAATTATAACAACAACAACTGTATAATTGAACATGCCTCTTTAACCAATTATCTAATTAATTATTCAATTAATCTCATGTTTATGTTGTTAACCAATATTCATTATTAAAATAGTGAAAAATCATGAAAAATATAGATATCAATCTGTCTAAAAAATCAAGAGGCAAACCGTTATCACAGTACAAAGAAACAACATTTCTATGAGATTGATACCAATTCATTAATCCCGTTCAAAAATATAATTTGGTCAATTTTATTATTATCCAAGGGACTAAATCATGCTAACTCTACAGTTTCACATAAATAAACAGAGCATAACTGAATCCTCTACCTTAAAAGGGGTTTTAGGTTATTTTCATGAGATTGGATCAATGAAAAATATTATAATCAACAACACCTCAAAAACAGCATTAACCTAAGGACACCACGACACAACCAGAATAAAAAATAACCATGAAAATTCCATTAATAACATTGATATAATGTTCCATTACATGGAAAAGAGAGACAAGAGGAAAATTATCAATGACACCTCGAGAACAAAGGTAGATCATACCATATATCAAAGGAGAATAAATGCAGATAAAATTAGACAGGTAGGGGTCTTTCCTTGATGAAGGAATCCCAAAATACTCGAGAGAGGGTCTTCAGGTATCCTAGGGTCAAGTGATCACTATTGCGTAATAACCCAGACTCGAACAGCCAGCCAAACTATACAAAACGGGTCGGGTTCAACTACCTTAGGTGAACCGCCCCGAACGCCAAAGCTTGTAGCACCGGACTCATTTAACACTGTTTGGGTGGCAGTTCGGGTCCGGGGAATTACAAAGTGGTATTAGAGGAGTTCTTGATAGGGATTTAGTAGCTTCAATTTAATAGATACTAATGATATTGAGCCTTCTATTTTATTTTTTCTGGTTTTACTGTATGGGATATGGTAGATGAGAGATGGGTTGTTACTGGAACTAGGTTTCTAGCTTGTGCTTGGGTGCCTGCAGCCCTAGGTATAAGGGATGGACCATGTTTCCATGTTGGGAACTGTTGTTTGCTTTTTGTTTAGATTACAGTTTATATGATTTCCACCTCGGTGGCCCACTTGGTGTGTGATGTTATTGATTGTGATATGTAACCCATGACCTGGTGGCATAAGGGAGAATTGAACCTTGGCTCAATATAGCAAGGATTGTTTTCTTGGATTTTGATAGGCACATTTTTAGGGTATTAAAATTTCATAACTGCATGTATGCCTTGTGAAGTGATAATACCATGTGAATAAAATCAAATTCCATGCTTTGTATTAATGAAATATGAATAGGTGAAATTCCTGATAGAATTTCCTATTGTTGCAATGTGTATGCAATGCTTTATATATTTGTAGAATTGAATGTGGCAAGGTATTTGGGTCTGGATCTTGTACGAGTAGGCAGGTTCCATCGGTTGAGGCGATTTCGATCACCAGGATTGGGTGACTCGGTTGTCGGTTTGAGGCAATTTGGGTTGTTGGGACGGGCATGGCCTGAGGTACTTTTAATACATGGCTCTGTTAGGGGCGGGTAAGGAGGCCAAGAGTTCGGGATGCTGTGAGGCATGCTTGTAGTGGGTGAGAGTAATGGTAGTAGTGGTGTTCTGCATTTTACTACTTTTTTATCTGTGTTGAAAATATATTGTTATATATATATGGGGTTTCATACCATTTATAGTATTTATCGGGTTCCTTTTTTGTCGACTCTGATGGAGATTCAGACGGGAGATTGTACAGTTCCACAGTTACAAGATCAGGTTCAGGATCCGATGCAGGTAGAGTAGGAGCCGCATGTACAGGCTCAAGAAAAGGATCACATTCAGGATCCAGTGTATGCAGGACAATAGCCGAGTTTGGGAACTTTTGGACCATGGATCGATGAGCATCTCCAAGATATCCTAGTGTGTATTCTGCAGGGGATCTATAGACAT
Organism: Viscum album; assembly: GCA_963277665.1. NCBI lineage: Eukaryota > Viridiplantae > Streptophyta > Magnoliopsida > Santalales > Viscaceae > Viscum > Viscum album. The sequence goes on along the minus strand of OY728134.1, from coordinate 345,780,412 downwards.
GCTCAAGGTATATATCCATCTATGGAATATCTGATGCGGGAGTTCCAGTCGTAGCACCCGCCGCTTTTTTAGGGTGATGGTGGTCCACAGGAGGCTGATAACTGAATAGAGAGCATGTAAGTGATATTTGAGCATCTTGAGATGACTCTAGGGTGGAGGGTCAAGCTAGCAACATACATGCTGTGAGGACCGGCAAAAAATTGGTTGGATGTGCAGGTTCAAGCTCACAGGCACAAGGGACTGGCATGGAATGACTTTGAGGATGGGTTCTTTGAGAACATTTACCCTGAGACACTGAGAGCATAGAGAGCTCGGGAGTTCTTGAGTCTTCAGTAGGGAGACATGTCTGTCATGGACTATGCAGCTACTTTCACTGAGCTATCTTGCTCTACACCTAGTATGGTAAGCGATGATGCAGTTAGGGTGAGGTGCTTCGATGATGGCTTATGACATGCCATTCGGATCCAGGTGAATATCATCAAGATGGGTTCTTTTTTAGAGGAGCTGAATCAGGCACATATAGAGGGGGGAAACCAACGGGATATGCCTCAGGTTGGCCAGACGATAGCTTCAGGTGATGGTTTGGATAGTAGGAAGCGAGGAAGGGATGAGTTCTCGTAGGGCAGTTAGGCCAAGGACTCAGCTAGACCACCTCATTGCAGTTATTCAGTGGTTTGCATTCAGTTTGGACAGCTAGATCCTATTCGGACTTAGTGTGATAGGCCTATAATGGAGTGTCGGGCATGTGGACAGGTTGGGCACCTTGAGAGGTTTTGCAGGAAGCCTTCTCAGACCGCCGGAAGATAGGGGTTAGGACAGACAGTGTCATCTAGATTTGGTTTAGGTTTGGTACCAAGAGTGGGTAGCTGAGGTTCGGCTACACGTGGAGGACATGACAGAGACAACAGTATCCAATAGAGGGGTCAATGGCTGGTGGCTAGAGAAGCATCGCAGGGAGGTCAGGCATCAGGCAACCATACTTCAGCCCAAGTGCACATTGTGGAGCTACCAGAGGATGAGCAGGCTGGTGAGCCGAAAATGGTTAGAGGTACACCACGGGTGAGGTTGTGATCTCCATGTTTCTTTTTTGGCATGACCTGTAGTGGCATGTCCATTTTCAGTGCATGTGATGCACATGATCTATATGGACTGACTAGATGCTAGTCAGTGGGATTGGCACTATAACAGTTGTGTGATATATATATATATGTGTGTGTGTGTGTGTGTGTGTGTGTGTGTGTGTGTGTGTGTGTGTGTGTGTGTGTGTGTGTGTGTGTGTGTGTGTGTGTGTATGTATGTATGTATGTATGTATGTATGTATGTATGTATGTATGTATGTATGTATGTATGAGATGTGTAGCATTAGGGGCATCGATGATGCGGGTTACTTGAGGTGTCATGGGCAACAAGGCATTGAGGATGTGAGTTACTTGAGCTTCCTTGGCATCGGGGCATCGAGGATGCAGGTTACTTGAGGTGCTAAGCACTAGGACCTCGTGGAGGTGGACATCGTTCCGGTGCGGGATACGTTGGTTGTCAGAAACGACACCGGAGCACTAGTGATGTGCATGGGTGATGATGCGTCATGGAAGGACTATGCGTCTGGAAACAGGTTAGTGAACATTGTTTGCATTGAGTTTTTTCATGTTGAGACTGAGTTATGAGATTCCTAAGGTGGGGATCCCCTTGAAGAATTTATCTAGAACCATTGAGATTTGTGAAGTCCAGGTAACTCTGATCGGGGTGGTATGTTCGGTGCCATCTCTGGTTTTTGTTTAACAACTCAGGGACGAGATATATTAAGGTGGGGAGATTTTAAGAACCTGGGTTTTTATAACAGGTCAAAATCCTGATCCTGTTTGAATTTTTGACTTTTCCATAATAAAACTAGTGAAATTTTTCAGTTTTGGGCAATTTCTAGACTACACATTGTGTAGTGTTATGTGAGTGAAAATTGTGTGCTCTCAGAGTACATGCCTTGTGATAACCATGTAGAAATGTTTTACTACACGGTGTGTAGTTTTCGACACATTTTGTACCCTTGATCGTGTGGATGACATACATGGCATGTAGGCCTGATGGCTGAATATAATCATTTAACCAAATACACATCGTGTCCTCCATGGACACGCCGGGTAGTTTGGCCTTCTATGAGGGATATACATGGCATGTTGGCCAAGTAGATTTGTTTAACCATGTACACATCGTGTCCCTCATGGACACGCTGTGTAGTTTGGCAGTGTGTGAGAGAAATACATGGCGTATGGGTGAGCCGACGAGGAAGTGAAGAATAACCAAGTACACATCGTGTACTCATGTCATCAGATTCTGGAAAGTATGTCGGTGAACTTCCAGCCGACATATGAATAGTTAAATGATATACACGATGTGTAGTCATAAAGTACACACCATGTACATTCTTTTTTTTCACTAAAACGGGTAGTAGCCTCATTTTTTAGGAAAAACTCATTTGTTTCACTAGGTTTCGTGAACCAAGTTGTTTGAGACTTCATTACCTCCTTGGATCTTTGTCCGAACCTCGATTCAATTTTGGATGGATGCGTTGGAACCCACTCGGTAAGGCCTTGATTCCTCCTGATCCATTTTGTTTTATTTCTGTTCTACAACAAGCTAAAGGGGTTAGAGAGGTTTTGATTTTTTTGTAGATCTACAACATTGTAGACTTAATTGGTGGCTTTTATCGGAGGAGTATCATCGTATGAGTCTCAATTAGGTGGTACATACCTTATTTTGTGTTTTCTTGGTCATTTGGGTGATGTGTCCTTCAGCGCCTTTTCAGGTAATTTGAGCGAGTCCTGTTTTATTTGATATTACATTCTGAATTGATTGTTTGACCTATGGAATGCATTTGGGTATTACCTGTTACCAGTTTTTCCTGAACGAGGCCAGGTGAGCGGTCGTTTCTCATCGGGGAATTTTGGTCAGGGAATTCCAAAATGGTTATATTTGAATTATAATGTTTTAAATAGTTTATTTTAGTTTATTGGACTAGACATAAATTTTTTAGAGGCATTCAAAACCTCAGTGCTGGTATGGGACAACACCTTGCAAAGTGCAATTCAACTATTTATTTTTTTCATGTTTATGTTTTCTATTAAATGTGCAATGATAAATTTCATATGATGGAACCCTTTGGGTTGTGTTGGGCATGGCCTAGATATTCTTGAGTGTTGTTGGTCACTGGTTAGAATTGGACAGAGTTACATTAGGTGGTTCTGACCACTTGATAGGACATCATGGGCGTTGGTTTGAGGCAGTATGACTGTCAGGTTGGGCATAGCCCTAGTTATTGGGATGGAAAGGCCATTAGACTTGAGTGGCAAGGTTGCTGGGACACGAGGTGTTATAGGTGTTGTGGCTTTGGTACTATTTTGGTTATTACCACTCACCCAGAAACATTGATTAGTGTGCACATAGAGAGACTCTGTGATGAGGTGGTTTTGACCACTCATGTGTGTAGAGGCCCCCATTAGTTATGGTTTAGGTACTATTGGTTTGGGGGTGCATTCCAAAAGAATCCATGTGGGAGGTGAGGAGCCTTCAAGGGATAGTATTGAGGATATTGGGTTGGGGGCACAGGCTCGCTGTTATTTGAGGGTAGATATCGTTGTCCCTCCAGATACCTTATTTGAGGGCAGACATCGTTGTCCCTCCAGTTACATTATTTGAGGGCAGCCATCGTTGTCCCTCTGGTTATGTTATTTTAGGGCAGACATCATTGTCCCTCTGGTTTCTTATTTGAGGATAGAAATCATTGTTCCTCTGGATTATTGTTGTTGGGCGTGCCTTCGGGATGTCGATACTTGAGACATGCAATGTCAGGGGGCACATGGTGTCGGGTTACACGATAGAGATTCAAGCGTTGACCGAAGCAGGTGACACTCCATGGTGGATGCTAATAACAAGTGGAGATTTTTTTTATTTGTGTATCATATTGTTTACTACTTTACTTATAAATGCATGCCTACTTAAACACTTATTTTAGGTAGGAACCATTGGGTGGTATCCTACTAAGATTCATCTCACACCCTACACATGCCCCTCAGGACCCATTTAGACATTATGGATTTATGTGTAGGAAAAAGGTCATCTTCAGGAGTTCAGCTGTATTGGCTGTTTTCATGGAGATGGTATGGACCTTGAGGTCATGCTTAGCTAGAGTTTACAATGTTTTGCATATTTTTCCTGTATCATCATGCTTGTTTGTAGCTACAGTTGGTTAGCCATTGGCACCCTTTCTATTTAGATATGTATGACTTGCTTTGGATGCATGTTTTTCCTCAGTAGTAGTTACAAGAAATCAGCATGTTGTTGTGTTTATTTCCACTGCTGTTGTTTATATTTATTGCTTTTGATGTTTATTAATACTGATTGTGCTTCTGCTCTGCGTGTCTGGTTCAAGTCTGCAGAGTCATTTATTCCAATGCATCGTTATTATTCTACTCAGACCAGAACCATTATAACTATCCTCTGAGAGGGTATAGCCTCCCCGGTATACCCATAGGACCCTCACTGCTAGTCGGTAGCCTTTGGTATTCCGGGAGGTGCGCCTAATTTAGTAGCACCCAACCCGTTTAGCACTGTTTAGGTGGATATTTGGGTCCGGGTTGTTACATGTTGCATCCATCTGTTTTAAGAAAAGATGAATAGGTACAATCCACATAAAACATACTGTTTTGGGGCACTACATGATAGGTAATCCCCTTTCACATCGTCTAATGGCACCAGTTCAAGTTCCACAGAAAAATGAATCGCCCTAACACTTTATTTTATTTTTTAGTCCCCCATCCATTTCACGTCGTAAACACCAATTTCATTCCTTGAAAACCCCAATAAATAAGATTCCATGTTAGGTAATATAGTTAAACAATGTGTAATCCCTCCCTTCCTAGAATATTTGTAACTGAACATCTTTAAACATCTTTTGAGACACCTTTGAGATCCTCGATCATTGAAAAAATGAAAAGTGTTTATCCATGTGGATTTGATCCCTTACATTAGATACCTCTCAAAACATTCTCATCCTCAAGAATATAAAACCATCCCAGATAGGAAATATAATGGGTTCATCCAAATAGTCACCCTGTGAGATACCTCTAATGTCTCTCTCCACTATAGGTTCTCAACCGATTCATAAAAGGAACAAGGAAAAACCATGGGACAACCAAAACTAGATTTTAAACATTCCCATGGGGTAGATACTACTTTAATCAAATTTTTCTACAATAAGAAACATGATAAATCGCAATAAAAATAGAGAGGCCCAACAAAAACCAAATGTAAAACTTTACAATAGAAGAGATAAACATCAAACATCTTAGGTTACTGATTAGGAATATGCAACTCTCATTCCAGAGAACACTCATCCATGCAACCATGATCCCATAAGACATGAGCTAATGATATTGAATGCCTAAGAACCACCTTCTCCTTGTGTTCTTTGATCTCAATAGGCCTCTCCTCGAGGATCTCAACATCCAAAAAAATCACTATCATGCCAATTGATGATGTGAGAGTCTTCATGAATATACTTTTAGAGCTATGACACAATAAAAACATCACATATCCAACTCAAATTGGGGTAAGTGCTACCCGATATGCCACGAATATAATAGTATCTAACACCATAAATGACATAATAATTCGTGTAGAAAGATTAATTCACGACCAAATCTTCTCTTTCCATGATAGGGAGCCACCTTCAGAGACACATGATCCCCAACGCAAAACCCCAGAGTTATCCTCCTATGATCATCATAGGATTTATGATGATGAAGCACTACATTAATCCTATCGTGGATCATCTAAACAATCTCTTTAATGTTGTTAACCAGTTCTAGCCCATGAATTTCTAAATCACGGAACCTAATCCCTCAAAAAAAAGAACAAAAAGGTTATCCATACAAGGATTCAAACGACACCATTCTAATGGTAGTTTGAAAAATATAATTTTAAGATAACTCTACCAAATACAGGTGCCTCATCCAAAAACCTAAGAAATAAATGTCACAAGAGAAAAACAAGTCTTCAAGATTTTGGATGGTTCGATTTATCTGAACATCTATTTAAGAGTGAAAGTAGTGATAAGGCATATCTACGACCCAAAAGCATGATGAGGAACTCTCCACACCCTGGATGAAAAATGGGGATCATGATCAGAAATGATAATCATAAGATCTTCCTGGAATCTCACCACATCTTCCAAATACTACCTCGACAAGAACCTCCATTAAGCTCAAATCCTTAGTCACAATAAAGTGGGATGATTTATTCAAACAACTCACTAACATACATATAGAATCATTGCCTCACTAAGCCCAAGGTAAAATAGTTACAATATTTCAGGAGATTCCCATCTGCATTCACTGAGAATTATATAACATCTAGAGAAAACTATTAAGAACAAAGTGTTTAACCATTACCTTCTGGAAGACCAAACATCTAGGAACAAACACTTTAGTGCAACACTTCAACCAAGTACACCAGAACTAACCTCTCAAATCAAGGTACATCATGGTCACGTCGGGATGTACCGATAAGGGTGAACTATATAACTCTCTAAGAGCCACCTCATATATTGAAAAATGAATGAAAATCATTTCTGGAAACAACACTTTGTGTTTTTTATCCCCATTCTAACCACTAGGGGCCTCACCACAAACAACTTGGTCTCTCCAAACCACCACCTATCCCCCAACAAAGACCCCACTACCTTCTATAGTGGAGAGTACTACCACATTATCTGAAAAAAAATCCTCTACTCCAACATCTCCCATATATATATTTAATTCTCAATATTATATCATCCCTATATAGGAGTCACCTGATTCACATGGTGAACCACTATCTACATTTTTTCACAGTGCATCAACTATAATATTCCCCTTTAAAGGTGTATAATAAATTTCAATGAAGTTATCCAATAATAATATTATCCACCGATGTTGTCACGAGTTCATGTCATGATAGGATAAAACATAAAATAGGATATTATAATCAGTGAAGACCACAAAATGATTTTCATTGAAGAAATGTCTCCACAACTTCAGGGTAAATAAAACTACAGCTGATTACATATTATTGATAGCATAATAGCATTAATGGGGACTCAATTTCCATGTCCCTTAATAAAAGAATACTCTTTGATAAATCATAATGCTGCCTAACCCTATTGGGGAATCATCACAGAAAACTTCCAACTAAACTCCTTCTGTTGGGAGATAAAGAACCAGACCACTAACCATATTGTCCTTTAGATACATGAAAGATACCTGACACTGACTAGTCAACATGAATTCGTGATTCATTCTGATCAACAATGTTATAGGAGTCCCCAACAGAGATTAATTGGTTGTGAACCACCGGAAATTGCATGCAAGACCAAGGAATCATCACACATCTCCCACTATATTGGACGATTCCCCAAAAACAACTACTTATATCATAGACAGTTCCACATATAGTCCATGATAATATAAAACATATCCAAATAAATGTACTTATTGAGTCCAAAAATCACACTTCTACAACTTCCCAAATAGATGATTTGTCGAAGAATATCTAAAACGGCATGTATATGCTCTGCATACTCCTCCGTAGATGTAGAGTACACTTGGATATCATCAATTAAGACCAACATGAACTTATGTAGGAACTCACGAAACATAGTTTCCATCAACAACATGAACAATACTAATATATTCATCACAATGAAGGGAATCATAATGAACTCATAATGACCATGATGAAAAAAAAAGTATTTTGGATATACTCATCCTTCAAATGCATCTAATGATATCTTGACCACATATTTATCTTGAAGAAAAAACTTAAACACTTTAGTTGATGGAATAAATCATTAATTCACATAATATGATTTAGGTTCTTCAATGTCACTTTATTCAAGAGATATTAATAAAAAACAAATAAAAAATTTCATAATATTTCCTCAAAAAAGATAATCAATGCACCTCATGGTTACTGTCATTGCCTAAAAACTACACCACAACAGACCATTAAGCTTTATACACATCTATCATACCTCAGAAGGTGACATCATGTGCCAAGACATCAATATAGGATACATTCATAATTGTATCTCGATCCCGAAATCGATCTCCTATCGAGGGGGTAAGACGACAACCCCTTCTATAATGTCATCAAAGTAATCATTTATGAACCTGGGAAATGATGACTATTGATCCTATGATAAAGTCAGTATCATTTAATTCATTAAGGATAACAAGGATGGAACAGGCCTTTGACTCATATGATGGTCTTTCCTCCCAACATACTCTGTTGGATCTCCATCAACATCAATGAACACCAAATGCCTCCAAAGAAATACACAATAACCTACACTAAAAAAAATCCATGTTGTGGATAAAATACTATTGTTTTATTTTTAAACATATGAAATCTCCCCAAGAGACATGCTTCCCCATCACAATCTCACAGTATATACATACGTCAAATAAGGCATCTCAAACTCTAACTAGTGTAGTCAATGCCACGGGAACTGGAAGCCTCTCTACAACATGTCCCAAAGTATGGACATGGGAATGTGATATTATAAATTATGTTGCTACTATATCAAATAGGGAATGAACCCATATAAAAACAATAAATGGGTACCATAAAAATATCTGTCTCTCATGGAGATTGAACCAATAACACATGTTGTTGACCAAGACCTACTCCATGGCCTTTCTGACCCTACTGGTGACCAACTCTATAAATAAAATTTTAACTATGAGAGTAGGGAGTGTCCCAAGGATATCTTATTCATACCATATCTATTCTATACAGATCCAAAAAAGTGAAAATTTCTATGGTTTCCTAGGCCAGAAATGCCACAACTGAGGAACCTAGAGTGGAACACCTATAACACATTGACTACTCAGATAGTTTGGTCTCTCATGTTGCTAATGAACATTACTTCCATTTGAAAAACAAGTGTCTCAACCATTAGAAAGGGCCTGATAGCCTCTTCCCCCTAAGAGACGAGATATTCAGGGCAGGTACCTACATTGGGCCAAATAGAAAATCTTATTCCCTGAAAACTTCAAAACCTAGACCACAAATCTGCTTCATGGTGAATCTTAACAACTCCTCTCTCATGAAGATATTGTTTGGGATAATTTCCCCTAGATGTCATCTTCCCTCTCTAGTACCTTGAGATATGACTTTAGAAAAAATAGAGTGACTAGATGCCAGATCTATGGATTCAAAGCCTCCTCGAAATACCACCCCTTGGCCTCCTCATCGGGAAACAGGCCCAAAGAATTTTGTAGATGGTTCCTCAAATGGATCCCAAAATATTGCTCACTGATGCTTCCATAAAAAAGGGTATGTATCCCCTTGATGCTGGCCACCTTCACATTCAAGGAATAAAACTCAAATCTAATATAATCTCAGAACATATCCCATGAGACATTTGACTCATCATGATCCCTAAGGGATAAGAACCACCACTACCTCGCTGCCCCATGTCATATTGTCACAACCAACGATAACCTATGCTCCTTACTAGAAAAAATCTAATTTAATGTTATATGGACCTCCTCAAACTAGTAATATATTACTACATCTGAAACAGATCCCTCATACTTCATCATAATATGGCACTGAAACTCTCTGGGAATCCTCCTCCAAGTGGTGTCATCATCAACCTCTAATCTATGCCGATCTGCTTTCATAACCTTCAACACATCTTCTGTGCAAACCTAGAGAGGAAATTGAACTCGATCCATAACTACAAATGGTAAAATAGTTATAAATCCAAAATCGGGAATATAAATCAATTTTACATTAATTAGTTGTTTTCTTTTATTCATTTTAGGATAACTTATAGCAATGTATACCCATTCAAATAAATGCACAAAGAATAATGGCGCACGATCTTTTCCTAGGTATCCACTGAAAAACCAATATCAGCTAGTCTATAAGACACTGGAAACATAATGGTTTGTGAATCAGATCATATATGTCCCTTAAAACCTATTTCTTAGTCATCCTCCCATGTTTAAATCTCTTTTTAAACATTTCTCGCATCATTTTGCTACCAACCCTTGGAATCTCACATGTGCCTAACTCAAAACTCAATCCTATCCCTCAACTATCCTCTGATATCATTATGTCATGACCCCTCCCCTCAATGTATACCCATCCTAGGATGGAAATGGGAGAGAAGTGATAGTGACACCCAAGTCACACTTCTAATAAGCCTCGGGTTGTCGACTAGCACCAACAGTATAGTAAATAAAAAGACGGGAGGAATAACCCTCTAAGTGAACCCATGTGATAGGGATAGATAAGATAGAAACCAACCAAATAATGATCTTACTACTATATAATTGAATCCCAAGTCCAGATATGTAATTTCACAATGGAAATACTATACCTAAAAGGGAGAACTACATGTAATAATTGAAAGTAAAATAGAAGCACCCTAGAAGCTCAAATAGCTCCTAAAAACCCCTGATCTAGTACTAACTAGCCTAATACCAAAACATCTCCATGTGGCCTAAAAAATTATATATCATTGTGTATGTATGATAGTATACATAGTAAGATCCTTCCTAGGAACTCTTGTGAAAAAGGAATGAATGTAAGCTAAAGAACAGTGAACAACATGTTGAACCAACTCATCAGATAAATAGGTATACTAATTACCCAACCACTCTAAGGATACACTGAGTAAGTATCATATAAAATATTATATAGTATAATAAATAATATCAATATTACTCAAGTACTACATCCCCACTATTTTTTCACTTTTCCTCGGTGTCACACATATTGAGCATCTCTCTCTATGACGCCTTTCCTGCAGACACCATGGTCAAGCAACACAACATGCACCTTGTTCAAACCACCACCAAAACCACACAACAAAAAGAAACTAGGTATTTTCTGAGAGAAACCATTGCTCACATAGTGTGTCTCATACATTAGATATTATACCTCAAGCCATTACAACCCATACACCGAGTATAGATCCTCAATACATCACCGCCTACAAATATTACATCAATAGTATTCCATAGGAGACTATAACAAGAATACATATCTCTAAAATAACCATAATGAAATTACATCCCCTTACACACATATATGGGGGAAATAGCCACTGTGCATACAAACATAAGTAACTTCCTACAAAATAAAGCAGGGGAAGAGGGGCAGTAATCCATTCATCCTCTAACCATGATGTTGGGGAAAACACCCCCAGGGCTTAGAATCACTAGGGTGTTAGTGTCCCTAACAGAAAAGGTGGATTAGCTTATAGAAACACAAAATTATAAAATATGATAAAGCTCATAACTACGATGTGGTTATAACCTAGTCTAAGAATCAGTTGTAACTGATGTCCCTTGGAATCTTGGCTACTAATGCTAATACTAGATATTTTATAAACACATAACCATTTAAATTGATTTATTATGTTATTTTATCCCTTTTATAATTTTATTTTCATGTTAATTAATTCATTTATCATTAATTAAAAATTATCATTTTCTACATTCCATTACATTAGCACTTCAACAGAGATACATTCCCTCTAAGAATAACCAAAATGAGTCCATGACATCTCAAAATCACAACCACTACATTGAATCCTAGTAAGCTCTAACCCCATGAGATAAAAAATTATTTAATAATTTATTTACGAATACTACCAATTTCTATACTTCCAGTTATTTTGGGAAACATTCTATACTACCAAAGAAAAGGAGATAAACATGGTGAGTTGATGAACTACTCATAAAGTCTTTGCCTCCTATAATAAGAGCATAGAGTGGTCCATCCTCAAGAAGAAAAACATGAAAAGAATGTGCAGTACCTAATCTACCTTCAATGATTTTAAATAAGGACATTCTAGAAAACACAACTTAATTAGTGTAGAATCAAACATAGATAATGAAAAAAAATTAAATATTTATCCACTATAATATTAGTGAGTGTGCTTGAATTTAACCCATTACATCATATCCAGTGTCCAACTTGACACCCATATGCCTATATGGATGCATCTCTCTACTCTAGGAATCAAATTCCACCACAACAACTCAGACTCCAATCCCCACATACCACAATAGATCTCTAGGATCTTCTATCATAGACTCACATCACATCTGAGCCTCCCTATCCACACAACCATAAGTCTCATATCTAGATCACATCATAAGCAGCAGGAACAAACATGTCAATGGGCCCTCCTCCATAAAACAAGGCATCCAGGCTTCACAATCAATGAGATCTCTTGACTCTAATGCATAAGGCACATAGAATTCATATGAAATATGGAAAATCAAGCCCTATAAGGCATTATATTTATCATAATACTATTTCTTATTCCATCCTGAAATAAACGAATCATTATTCACAGATTTCCACATTGGGAAGCCAAAAAACAAGTTATCACATGATATCACTGAATTTATAAAACAACTAATTTACATTCATTTAATACATCATCAACAAGCATTAACAAGTTTCATATTGATTAAAAGATTACACTAATAAAGAATACTCACATCAATTTTAATAACATAAAATTATAACAATAACAACTTGACTATTAAATATGAATCATTATCCAATTATCCAATTAATTAAACAATTAATCCCGGTTTTATGTTTATCATCATTTTTTATCAAGAACGGCATGATAAATCAAGAAAACCATTGATATAATACTATTTAGAAAATAAAGAGGCAAAACTTTATCATGGTATAAAGAAACAATATCGTTACATGATCGATATAAATTTTTTAAATAAGTTAAAATGTATATTTAGACCAATTTAACTGTGATCAAAGGGGATAAAACATTATAACTCTATAATTTCACATAAATAAATAGAGAAGCATAAAATACCCTTCCTAAAAATTACTTTGAACTTTTTTGAGTGAGAATAGATCAACGCAAGGTGTCACAATCACCTCTCCTACAACAATTACATCTACACGAGGACGTTACTGCCTAAAAAACCAACCAATAACTAATAAAAATATATTTGAAACATAGATATCACACACATCACTTGGGAAGGAGAAAAAATTTGAAATGTATTGAATAATCCTCATGAACTGTGGTAGATCATAACTTATATCAAAGAAGGTTCTTTATGAATTCAAGGAAGGAGTTCGGGATTGTTCCCTGACAAAGAAATACCTAAAACGGTAAAGACAGGGTCATCGGATCACTTGGGGTCAAGGGAGAGATGTTGTATCCATATGTTTTGACAAAAACTATGCATTTGGAAATGATATAAAACATACAAAGTCAGTGTATTACATAACGGTTTATCCCAATTCATGTTTAGTAATAAATTATGTTTAAGTTATATAACAAAATGAGTCTCTTCATTTCATTGTTTTATTACTCAAAACTTGAATTATTTCACATCATAAAACCCTCCTTCACGATGTGAAACAACCCGTGAAATAGGATGGCATGTTTTTTAAAGAAGTTACACAACATGTAATGCACCCCTTCCCACATTAACTTTACTGAAAATCCCCAAACAACTTCTAAGCCACCTCCAATCACTTCGATATTTGAAAACATAAAAAGGAATTATCCATGTAAACCAAGGACATTACAATTTACCTAATAAAATTATTCACATACTCAATATAATTTATTACACTAATAGATAAATAATTTAATTAATCCATTTTTCATCTGAATAGTTCTATTTAATCCTTAAATCTCTAAGGGAATGCTTATTTTTTAAAATTACAGTTTTGATTGTCTTCTATTTTGAATGTGTACTTGTTTTATATTGATAATTCCACAGAATATCCAAAGATAAAATAATTATTTAAGATACCTCAAATAAAGCATCCATACGATTTAAATATAGATACTTACCCAATTAATTTTTAAACTCAGTAACTGACTATTCCTGGAAGGGCGTCTCAAACACATAAAAAATTTATTCTATATTAAAAAAATTTAATTTCTTTTACAATTATAAAAGGTTTAATCATTTAAAATTTTCACTTTATAATTTAATTCTCAATAAAAATATATATTATTATTCACTTTTATATGTAATGTATGATTTTATTGAAATTGTATCTTATTTTTTATGTCATTAATGAGGGATTTTTTTATTTTTCACCCATGAAAATAATAACATTAAATTTTTACATATATCATAATGTTTGAAAATATTTAGGTTCTAATAAATTCAATATCACTAAGGATGTTACCTCATTTTTTATCCCTTTAGGTATACAATCATATAAGTTATTTTATATATAATTCTTTGATAGATGAATAAAAAACATCCAAAAATAATCCATCAAATTTATTATAACATCATTATTACTTGTGGAACATATAATTTTAAGACTTCATATTAAATTGAAACTGAATTTTTATGTAGACATCGGTGTAGAAAACATTCTGGGAAACCCGTATTTAATTTGTCTTTATGAAATATAACCTATAACAATCCAAAAAACTTCTATAACCTCTCATTAGGATAGTAAAAATCATGGAATATACACACTGTTTAATAAATCTAACATTTTGTATTTTCAAATATTCCATGATTTGATCTCCTAAAAATATATCTTGTATCCATTGTATATATATCTATGGTTTTAAGAATTTAAATATTTTCCATGTACCTGCCAATAAAATAATATCAACTAACACATAAACCTGTAATAATTTATACATAAAAATAACTTTATTCCACATCAAATATAAAATTTAATCATATTTTCACATATCCAATATCTTCTCAGATATAATGAATACGAAACCATATTTGATAAATATGTTGAATCATATGAAAAAATATTCTAATGAAAAATTATGGTCTTGAATATTTCCTACTAATATCTGTTATGATATAATAAAATATTATTGGATATTATACCGTAACACAAAGTCTCACTATGATCTCATGAGTGAACTCAATTTTAATATAATATAAAGATATAATATAATTATATATATCATCAACACCATTTAATATTGAATTAATCTCCCCAAAAAACATTGTATTAGTTGAATGAAAATATATTTTATCACTCGCCTATCATATGACCCGATATTTGTTTTGTAAGGCATTAATATGATGTGATTTATATAATTTTAACAAAATCATTCATCAAATCATTGTATATATACATCAAATTTAGGAATAATAAGGAGTTATAGAAAAACTAAATATACGAGTGATTAAAATAATTAAAAATAACATATGAATTTATAAATATTTCATAAATAATATAACTTTAAAAAATTTATCTCCATGCTTTTTTTGAAATTACATAATATAAAAATATGAAAAATTCAAATTTATATATAAATATAAACTCGTTATATTTATTTATGTATATATATTATATAAAAATGTTATAATTTTAAAATATATGATTACCTAATAATTATATTCCATTTATATTTAGTGATATATGAATGATTATTATTAGTAATGTAAAAAAATTTCACTTTGTCAATATCATGTTATGTATATATATTTATTTAAATATTTTATCCCATCAACCTAAATAATACTACCTAGTTTTAATAAAATTTATAAAAATAGTCATATTATTAAAATAAATTAATTTAGTTCATTTAAAACCAAAAACTCATCCCCTAAAACAATTTTTTCCTAATAAATATCCCTTATAAAATTTGGTGTGTCCTTGACTTACCAAATAATGATAAATATTTGTTTTTAATCAACGTGATATGGTTCTTCATATATTCCAAATATTTTTCAAATAAAGGCCAAGATTTGGATTATACATTTATGACCTATCATGGACTACAAGGTAATTTGGATATGTCCATTAGTCATAGTTGTCTCCTTTTTCTTACTCCCCATGGCTATAACCATTAATTACTACCACCCTATAAGGGTCCCATATTGTCATATAAATAGGGGTATAAAATTTAAATATCTCACTCTTTGGGGTATGTCTATATCCATGGGAAACATGTATTTCTTGTGGTAATGGGAATTTAACCATAGGAATATCCTATGGATTTAATTCTAATGTTATAGACTATACACATGGTTGTATATATAATTTCACTTGTGAATTTTTTTTCTATATGAGTTTATGAATACCATTATTTCTTCAGAAATTACTATAAGGATATTAACACATAATCATCATGCCTAATAAAATAATTTTAATTAATCAAATATTAAATTATAGTTTACATAAAATTTTATTCTCTTAATTAGTTTTGTTTACATAAAATCCTTCTATAAAACCAAAATGACCCTCCTCAATGTCATTATCGTCCAATGAATCACCAAATCCTCTATCTAAATAACCAAATTCAAAACCATAATTGACACCACAAACATTATCATTTATATTATCAAAATAATAATAAGGAAATATAAATCCTTATATGGAGTATATAATTAAGAATATTGTAAAAATGATTATACCGTCACAATATAATTATCAACAATTTTTCATTCTCAAGTGGATGTGATGAATAAATAGTATATATCACCTTAATGATTAGGTTATTCAGTATATTTTAAGTTTCTTGACAATGTTCTCCCACCGTTAATGTTTCCATATTGATAGTTGCATGAAATGTCTCCTCTAAAAGTATACTAAATATCAGTTTTGATGAAACCCTAGTGGAAGAGAAATATTAATATTTTATAATCATCCTTCCATGTTGATAGTAAAATCTACCACAATACTAATCTCACAAAACCTCATTAAATGAAATATTGGGCAAAACAATTATGTATCCTTTTCAAATACATCATTCTAATCACTCTATAAAGTAATTAAATTAATTAATTTTATAAAAAAATTAATTTATTTGAATTTATTTGTTCTCAAAAATAACCAAATAGGGGAAAATATTAATTGGTCTCAACATTTCAAATGATTCGATATTATTTCTCTTACATCTACAAAATAAGATAGATCATGCAACACAACCTCAATCACTCATTAATATTTCTAAAACAATTCCATAAATAAATTCAAGAAGTAGTCATTAAAAAATGTTATAGATTTAAAAAATTATAAATTTAATTTCATTCAAAAATAAATTATATCAAAAATTTTAATATTAACTAAAATGAATGACAATGTGACATAAATAGACTAAATTAATTTTATATAAAAAACAATTAAAGTAAAAGATATCGACTAAATTTTATAAATTAAACCAATATGAATACAACCATATTTATTTAAATAAAATTAATCAATATATAACATAACCTTTTCAAAATTTAAATTTCATTACGCTTTGGTAAGATTCAATAAAATTCAACATAGTTTAACATAATTTAATTATTTTTTACAAATTTTGCTTCATTTTTGAATTTATTCATCATCTTAGTATTATTTAAATTTATTTTATTAAATTTCAATCATGTTTTTTGTATATTATTCATTTATGAGTTAATTGGTTTTTTTTAGTTTCTTTCATTTTTAGTTTGGGGAATTTTAATTTCATTCATTATGGATTGGTTATTTTTATATTTAGTTGGTTTTATTTTATCACATCTAATTTATTTTTTTTTGGTTCATTTTATATTGTTATACATAGTTTTAGTGTTGTAAAAAAGAAAATTGGTTACTCAGATATGATTATAAATGTTGAAATTTAGTGTGTTAAGATAGGTTTAAATTCATTCATGTTGGTTTAGTTTAAATTAGTTACATTGGAACATATTTTTTTAATTATTTCATTAATTTTAGTTTATTTTATTTGAGAATACTTTTATGGAATATAATTTAACTTAATGTATTTTAAATAAGTTTCACATAGTTATTTATGTTTTTTATGGTATGTTTAGCACAGTTTGGATTGATATATTATTGTTTTATTTAGTTTTTATGAATTTATTTTTGTCAATTTATTATATTCCAAAGTATCTTCATATTATAATTGAAATATTTTATCAAAGGGAGATTCAATCCTTGAAACCCCCATTAACTATAATATATGATCTGGTGGATGAAAATAAAATCTATTACAAAATACTTAATTGTATTTTGAAAAAAAATAACATTACTTTATAAATATATTGATTGTAAATAGATTTTAATCCTTTTAACTATATTAATATTATTATTTTCATTTCTTGTAATCATCATCAATTATATCATGAAATTTTTTTGTATAGTTTTGTGTGTTTAATGTTTCATGTGAAACTAATATTTGGGGATAATATTTATTTATAGTGTCTAAAATATAATTCCATCTCATTCTACACCTTTGATAAATTCATTACTCCCATTTTTTATTTGAAATCACTCGTGAATGTAGGTGAGGTTATTCTTAACACAGTCATAGTATGGTATATAACCTCTAATATGACATTTATTTTTCTATTTTACACTATATCATGATATTTATCTATCTTCCAACAACATAAATCATGTTCTTATGTATGCATATATGAAAATAATATATTTCTAATAACATTAAATTTACAAAACTAGTTTAATATCTAACATAATAAACAATTGTGAATTCATGTATTCCTCTAAAAAAACTATTTACAATAACCCATAAATTTATTAAACCTTAGTTCAAAAATTCAATAAATAGTCAATATTTATTAGAAAACAAAAATTGATATAAACATCTCTAAATATAATATTGGTTAAATTTTATTAAATAAATATTGAATACCAAGTCTATCAATATTATTTAACTAAAATTTCACAAAATCAAAAAACCATTTATTAACTCAAAGTCACTATTATATTAAACCTATGAGTATCAATACCTCTATAAAGTGCTCTCGAATAGTTTCCCCAAGAAAATATCATCCTATAATAAAATACATTTTAATTTTTATTTATACAATTTAATATATATTTCTAAACCTTTGAAGAATTATGGCCAGAGAAAAACCCTAGATTCTTGACAAATGATGTAAAAGTGGGTTCCCTAGACTCATAATAAAGAGTAATTTTCTATTACTAAATTAGGTATACCATGTGTTATAAATGTTGTATTCTTACTATTATAGTGTTATTATTTTTGTGTCTACTAGCCGTATTATAATTTCAATATACTACATTCCATATCATTATTTATATAATTTTTTAGGATATAATGGAAATATTAAGATATTATGAGAGTAACCTTAAACATATTTAATATAATCAAGTTACATAATATTTAAAAGACACATATTTTTTATTCCATCTGGTTTTAAGATATCCTACTAATCAATACATATTCACATATGGTGGTCTCATATTAATTCGATAATAATAAAATACCCACCAAAATGTACACCACATGTTTCAAGTATAATTGTTAGTTTCTAATTAATAAATCTTGTATTTGTCTCTAAATTTGAGATTATTATCAATTTATAACATTTTATTATGTACATTGATGAATGAACAAACCAATTCATTTATGCCATGGAAAGGTAACATTTATTGGGATCCCACCTTTGATATATAACATTCCTTCAATAATCAAGATGTAATTTTTTACATTGGAAATAATGTGATATCTCTGGACAAGTTGATCAGTATGGTATAAACATAGTTAAATGCATGATATTGTATATGAAAATAATCCTACCATATAGGGTCAAAAAATAATTAATTTAGAATGGATTATTATATAACGATTGCATATTGGTTAATGGGATATCATGAGACCAAGAGATAATATTTCAGTGTCTGTATTCATATAAAATGTCATCATTTCTATAACTATCCCTTTTATACTTATTATTGATAATTGGTTTCTAGAATCCTCACCTAGTCAATTGATATTGAAACCTGATTTTCATACATATAAATTTCATCAATATAAAAGAGTATTCATTTAAATTTACAAAAACTTGTATAATGATCATAAAGGACTACTGTCATTGGAATATTATATATGTAAAAAAAATTCATAAATAACCAAAAACATGTACCAAAAATATCATCATAAGTATAACTCTTATTAAAATATATTATATAATACCATTAATCATAAACTAGGTATGGAAACACAAGAAAGGGTGACCTCAACTTTTTAATAAGGGTAAACACAGAATATATCAATGATCATAGAATCATAACATGGGAATAATGGTACAAGAACATGAGATTAACATTTTGAAAATCTTACCTTCTTATAAAATATCATAATTGTGATACTTGGTATAAATAATGTATGTTAATATGTAATGAATCGTAATTTAATCAAAGAACAAGAGGCTTGGGAACCTAAAATCTTCAAGAGACACTAATTTGTGTCACACAAATTATAAAATAAAGTCGGATGTGAAGGATACCGACCAGGACATTCATAACATGTTAGACATGATTTCAAAACCAATTTGCATACCTCTTATTTTGATAAACTCTTATTTAACCTCTTTTAGTCTTTGGAGAGCATCCCATGTAACCTCTAGATTGGTATAACATCTAGGGAACACTTTAAGCTCATAAATCATTAATCTATGAAAACATTCATACATGGGATATATATGTATGGGCCCACTAATATCATAATGAAAATCATACCTATGTGTTATTAAATACCAAAAAATATTCATCATTTTTTACACATTAAAAATTATATTTATAAAAAATTTATCATAGTATAACCTACAAAAACGAAATGAGTTTCATAAACATTACATCCTTTCATCACATTATAATCCAAGGAGATGGAATTATTTTCATAATCCCATTATCTTAATTATCATATACCACCCATATAATGAATATGGAAGTTTTCCATCAATCATATCATCAGTATGGATTATGATATTTCAAGGGATTCCATCTTAGATGGATAATGATATTAAAAGATAATATAGAATATATTTTGTGAAAAATATCCTTTCAACTACTAAATAAAATATATAAAATCAAAAAGTATCCAAAATAATAAATAAAACAAATAAATTGAATATGAACTTCAGACATTTAAATAAATCATTAAAACATTGATCAGTCATGAAAATGTGAAATGCTATTCATGTGGATCATTTTAAAATAACGATTACTTTCACATTTTATGATAAAAATACCAAAGAACCTCATTTTGGAAAGTAAAGAAAATTATTTATATTTTTTTTAATGTAAAAGTTTTTTAAAAAATACTTTTCTGAATTATTTTATAATATTAAAAACATTCTTGAAATAATTATTACAAATCATAGATATTAAAGAAAAAGGTTTTTCGGCCTATGAAAGAAATTATGTCTATTATCCATAAAATCATTATTTTAATGTATTAACTACATAAAGACAACATAATTAAATTAAAACATGAAATTTCCTAAAATAACAATAGGATATAAAATTTCATGTTTTTTCTGAGAGATAAATTGTAATATATCATAAATAGAAGCATAATCATTATCAATATTGATAATATTGAGACTATATCATAAAACCCATACCAATTTGGTATCTTTTGAATCAAAATCACACTAAAAGAATGATCCATATTTTGATATATATATATATATATATCCAATAATTTCCATGATAATAAATGTTAATTAAATTCTTGTGTATTATATAGTCCACATAAAACAATCAAGTCGCGACAAAAGATTTTTTCTCATAGAAATAAAAGTGAGTAAAAAATTCCTTACGTCGTGTATTGGTATTATTCATACATGTTAGGAAATAATTTATAATAATTATAGTTATGTTTTAATCTTCTTATAGAACTAAACTCAAAATTTTCATATTATGTATTATTTACTTATAAAATTTTATCACCCAGTCATCAAAAATTATTTTCTAAAATCACTATTTTAGTTAATAATTGTTTTTCCTTATATCATTTTGTTTTGTAGTTATTGTACATGTCATTAGATCTTTGTTCCATTATATCAATTGTTTTCATATTTATTTTAATATTTAATATATAGATAATACACATATTTATATTCATCGATAAAAGTTATATATCAAAAAATGGATAGCCGCATTCCTAGATATGGTAGGTTATAAATACACTAGATCATTGTTTCCATTATAGTATTGCTAATAATTATAACACTAAATTGTAATTTTTCATCTCATAAATAACATATATACCTAACAACAGCTGATAATAAATTTTTAAATATCTCTCTTCATGCCATCACACAATAAATACTTCTTCATATAACAAAAAACATTTGTTCTTCCATGATTAATATAAAATGAATATTTATGAGCCTCCTTGTAAAGATCAATAAAATATCATATATATAGAAATGAAACATGAATCAGTAGAAATATTTTTCCCTCAAAATCAAGTTTAAACTATGGAACATTTCTTCTAAAGATCTATATTTTTTGTATGTGCCACTTCAATTTTCACTTAGATAAATGGTTGATCCCTCATTTGAGAAGGATAAATTTCCCACATTCCTTTAAGGTATAAATATTGAATCATTATAAAATATAGGAATATATACTCATTTGAAATCATAAGAAAATATAAGTTATTATTATCATTTAGAATCATTGAATCACCCAAAAGGTTCACCTTCCGGGGGTGTTAATGTATCGAACAATCATAATTTTTAATCAGTGTCATCCATATACATTGCAATATATGAAACTATTTATAGATTAATTTATATTATTTTAGATTCTTATATATAACTCTTTTATTTATAAAATTAATTCCTCTGTGTCATTAACTGTAATATTACAACACTTAACACCAAATCATGATTTGAGTTATTTTTTTCATGAACCATTAATTTTCATGTGGAATACGAAATCACAGTATCATTCTTCACGACAATGCCTCCTAATTGATTATTCTATGCATTTCTATATACTATAATCCCTTATCCACTATATGGTAATTTTAACATATGTTCACTAACTATCCTTCTCTTTAGTACCTTTAATTTTCCCGATATTAATCTTTTGAAAGGTACATGGATCCCTTCTGAGTTAGTTTGATGAGTGGATTGGAAAAACATGTGAAATTTTCCAAAAAGTATCTATAATATATATATACAAACCATGAAATATAAATTTCTCAATCATTGTGTTTGGTATAGTCCATTGGTCAATAGACTATATAATTAATGGATCCACAAATATATCCTTGATTTTGAATACAATTCATAAAAATGTAATTTTCTGTTTCCCTAAATAAGATATTATAAATTTTTCATTAAACATATCCTTTTATAGTGTCTTTGATAAAATACTCATGTGATCTGCAATATATTCCTTTCAAATTTGTTATATCAAAATATTTTATATAAATACTAACAAAAAATGAAACATGTTATCTCTATAGACTCTATTAATTATATCAAAGGAGATAGTTAGTGTGTTAGTAATAAAACAGGGCATCACTATTTATTGATAGCCTCATGCCTTCTATGAAATGTTTTCTAGGGTATATCCTACTTCTTCACCCTAAATAGTTTATATCTAAAATGATGTTGAATCATGTAGAATTATTGTGTTATATAATGTTGATCAAAAATTCTAGTAATATTGGTTATATTAAAATTATTCTATATTGTGATCTTATCTGTTACTGATATTCCATGAAAAGTCGAATCGATCAATATTTTTTCTTGAAAAATTTAAATGTTGAACCACATGGTGAAACAATTTTTCAAATCAATCAATTTAAATGATTCCTCTGGGGTCTGTTTTTCAATTTTAGTAACTCAAAAAAAGATATTATAAGTGGATTATTAGAAATATTAGGTGTACAATGTATGAGTTAAATTAAGAACTCTACTTCGTAATTTATTGTGAGACTATGAATGCTATAAAAAATATAGCTACACTCTCACATTCATTTGTAATATAATTTTTTTCTAATTTCTCTATACATATCTAAGATAAAAACACTTTTTCATGTGAAAAAATACACGTACTATGAATGCAACATCCATTGGATGGTAATATTTATCATTACATTGATATATAGTTATAGTTTGGAACATAATATCAATATTTACATCAAATAAATTGTAATTGATAAGGGATTTATTTTAATAAGTCTAGTCAACTCATAATAAAACATCAATTTTGATAAAAGGATGAATAAAAAGATTTTTAGGAACCACATTCCCAAAAACATGTGCTGAAGAAAAATCATTGATTTTAGATGATATCATCAAACCATTCAATTTTTTGAATGCTAATTCAACCACTAATTTTTTTCATGTAATTTTCTTATCTCGATAAAATTATTTTGATATAGAAGGTTTGTTGAATCCAGATTAAGATATTAAATTATATGTTCAAGAATGGATATGATGTTTATCATTTATAATGTTGTTATTGTACCCACCATCCAAATTAGTTAACTCATGAGGATTCTCTTTGACTCATAGATTATTAGGTTTCGAATATCGATCATCATAATTATCATTTGGATTTGAGAACTAGATACCATAATTTATAAAATCCTTTAAATTCAAATACTAGAGTATGGGTTCTAAATTTTATAGAGCTTTCACTTTATTCTTATTTTCAGCTGGCTTCATCCCATAACACTGGTATTGATCCATTTGTGAACATAATTTACCCACATATAACAATTTATAGTTCCCTTGATTCAATATTCACCATCATTTAATGAACTCTATGATAATTATGGAATTCTCATCTTCATATCTATGTGGTTATTAAAATATCATTTGAATGGAATATTTTATTTCTTATCCAAAAAAATATATTTATGGTTAGTTCTAATATCTATTTCAAATATCATAAAATATTTAATTATTTTTATAATGCTACATGAGTCCCTTTGGGATAACACCATTCATAGATTTGGTTTTATTCCAATGATGAATAATTCAACATTTTGTAAATTTTTTATGATAATACAAGATATTCACCTATCATGTATTAAATATTTTACATAATAGGTATCAATGAATTAATTAGCATTCTTTTTAATCTTAATTAATTAATTCCTCTGCTTCATTTGAATAATATGTGGAATGTTTTTTTTAACTATCAAACTCATCTAAAATTAAAGATTCAAAATTATACTTGTTTCTTGTATTCTTTATTTGATTCCTCCATTTTCCGCATCACCTTCCATATGGTTGATATCCAAAATGACTATTCCATGATCCCGACTATAGAGAATGAAAAAAATTGATTTCAGTGAAATAGTTCAAATTCTTCTGAAACTTGTGGATCGATGGATCCACTAAAATTTTGTGGTTTTTTCTTTATAAACAACTCAATAAAACATTATTCTCTGATTTTTTCCATTTAAATATTTAATGTGATTAATATTGGGAGAAATTTCTGTTATCATAGTAATGATATTTTTTATTCCATATCACATAAATTGTTATCTCCCATATGGAAAATCATTTCATTGTCCATCACATTAAGCATTAATATGATTCATTCGGTTTCTGTCAAAATGACCAAAACCAAACATCATAGTGTAATAATAAGTCAACTCCATGGTAAATCACATAGTCATGAAAAATCATTTATTTGATTTATAAATCCTAGAATCTTCTTTTCAATCTACGATACCATATGTTTTAATGATGTCATTCATGATGAAGATTCAAGTCCATCATAATAGTTTGTAGTGATTTTTAGAATTTCAAGAACATATCCATCAAGAGGATCAATCCATGTTTTTTTAAAGGAGTAATATTTTTTACATGGTTATGATTATGTCAATACAAATGCACAGTTTTCAGTTCTACTTCCCCTAGGTAAAACTATTCCTCATGCACAGCCACTAAAATTATCTATATAGGTTTGTAATTATTTGGATATCATTGGATATATCCATTACAATTTTTTTGGATATTCTCCTATACCTATTCTTATCCTTAAACCTATACCTATGGTTATCAAACAATTTTTCTCAAAACAGTTCCAATGAATAAAAATAATTTCTTATGATACTGACTATAGTAACCCAATCATTTCATACACATACAATATAGTTTTTATAGATAAATATTCATTTCTTATTATTAACCAAAATAATGATCATACTAGTTTACTTTCTTTATAAACATGGATAAATAATCAACTGGTACATAAGTGAACTAAAATATCTCCAAATATATACATTATAATGTTAACCCTTCTTAGTGATAACATATATAAAACCTTTTTTTATAACTCGGGTAAATGAAACATAATTAAGGGTGAGATCAATTGATTAGTAATTTTATACAAGGGAGATATAAATGATCTCATTATCATAACATGGGAAAAATTTTATAAGAACATGAGCATAAAATTTTAAAACTATGCCCAGTATATCAAGGATCATAATATAAAGACAAGTAAAAAGTCAGGGTAGTAAATAAGAAATACATAATAATGAAATCATACAACATTAGTTTTGAAAACATAACATTTTCATAAGGCACACAAGTGTGTCATATACATAAGAGTATAAATTATTATAATAAGGCTACCCACAAATACATTCCTAATAAGGTAGGATTAAGCTAACAACCCATGTAACTACCTCAGGCTTGGTAAAATCTCCCATGTTCACTCTTTATGGAATGGGATAACCTCATGTGTACACTATTGTTTCAATTGGACAACCTATTGTGTATCCTTTATGCACATATATAATTAATCATTACCATAAGTATTGGTGGGCTATATTAAAATTGTCGAACCAGTCATATAATGAAAATAAAACATATGTGTTACATAATATTGTAAAACATCATCATATCTGGATCCATGAAAATAAATTGGGTTAAAATAATTTTTAACATATCATAACACAATTAAAATGAATTAGTTTTATAAAAATTTCATTATTTAATCATATATTTTTACATGGAAGTGGAACAAGTTTGATAACAAATTTTCACGATAATCATAAATTATAGACACAATAAATAAGGATTGTATCATTTGATTATATACCCATTAAATATTTGAAAAAATAAATTTATTCCCTCTCAAATGGATATGATTATAAATTATAACATGGATCATTTATTGAAAAAAATATCCTTTACACTATTAAATCACATATTTAAAATCAAAAAGTTATAAAATTATTAATAATCAACATTAATTTATATTAACATAGTAAATGATATAATAATATTTAAATAATTTATCATTCATCATGGCGATAAATACTATTCATTATGTACATATTAAAAAATATATTCCCATCATATTTCTGATAATACAAAAACCAACATATTTTAGAATGATACAATAGGGTTCCTTTTAAATTATTTTTAAAAATTTGATTCATGGGAAAAATTTAATTTTAACAATCATATGATATTATTGAATACATTATTGAAATAATTTTTAGAAAACATTAGTGTGGAAGAAAAAAAATTACCAACGAGAGAAATAACATTAAATTTCATTAGATATATTATTCTGAACAATATATTTTATAAATATCGTAAAATGAATTGAAATATTGAATCTTCTAGATATAACCTAAGAAGAATAAATTTCATGTTTTTATTAATATAAGTTTCAATATTTTACCATCGTAATCACAATCATAAAAAAGATCAACAAGCAATGTGATTTTACAAAAAACCCTTACCACTTTGGAAAATTTTCAATCATATTCCCCATGAATGAAAAAACCTTATATGGATATGTAATCCCAAAATTTTCATGGGGATAAAAAAATTCATTCAATTGTAGAATATACCCAACAAAAAATAAATAACTAAAATATAATTCATGTGTCCTATAGAAATAAATGTCGGAAAAAATTAGTTACTTCAAGTCATAGATTTTATCATACTCATTAAAAAATAATATATAATAATTACATTGTAATGTACTAGAAAATCAGTGTAATTTTTATTTAATTATATGGAATTATTCTGAGACTAGAAGATCTGGAAACACTTGAATTCGAGGCGTAGTGAACATATAATTTCAATTAAATATTTTTTTAAGTTCAATTAAGCAAATGTGTTAATAGGTTTCTCTAACATTTAAACCGGTGCTCGGACCAATAATATGAGCGAACCATTGAACAGAGAATGGAGAGATTCCCCTGGAATGGACATAACAGCGACCGACATGGGTTGACTGAAAAATATAGTTTTGTGAATTCTTAGAAAATAATTAAATAAAATAAAATCATATTTTATTTATCTTTTCTCTCTATTGAGCGGTGGCACACTAAAACTATGTTGCGGTGACAAGGAAGTGATGATCCAATTAATATAAATCCAAAACAGAAGAAAATCTGAAACATTATTTAATTAATGAAATATTCTAATGACATGATGATGTTGAGTAATAGAAATGTTGTGATGTGTTTCTATATTAATGTGATAACACATTGTGGATCAAATGGGGAATTCCTCTAATGAACCAATGGTGAAAAACCACTCTAACGGTGAATGAATAATTCCAGAGAATCGATAGTAATGTCAAAAAACCTGAAGAATGATACTAGAGGGCAAAGAATGTTGACAGATTCAAACGGAACTTGAATCCTCGTGGGAGGATCACTACATCGGCAAACACCTTTGAGGTAGGAGTTTTTTTTGTTTAACGATTTACCATTCTTCATTATAAAATGTCAAATGCAGATCAACCCACCAATAGGTTGAACTGTAGATAACTCATTCTCAAGGGAAAATGTTTTTCATGGGATTTGTATACTAAGATTATTTATTTTATGATAAACCATCAAATCATTATCCCATATTTTCTAAACCTCTAATGCGGAGGGCGTAGGACGACACCAACAATGCTCAAGCCCCTCCGCCTCATGTGTTTTTTGAATTCATCATGTTATTGTCATCTAAATGGAGGAAAGGAGGATCTAAACACATCACATGGATGATGGAATCCCCTAGAGGTCGTATCCTCAAGCGGTGTGATGAAAGAACCACCAGAGCTGACCCAATGGTCTGTGAAAGGAGCCTCAGGAGGGCGACGACGTGCCATGACTATGTGCTAAGAGGTGGTCTGTGGTCGGCTTAGGCCATGACGAAGCATCAAGATCTGTCGTCTATTCCGACGGCTGAACAATGCAGATATTCCTGGGAAGTCGCATCAGTGGAGTGGCCCTCAACTTTGGGTCGTGGATTAAGGGGGAAAGTGGTCTACAACTATGGGTGATGAGAATTAGGCGGCCAACTTTGTGAGCTGTGAGGTGGCACAATTGGATGCACTACACATCTAGGAAGGGTGTGGGCTAGACCTGTGGCCAACGGGACGAACCTAGTATGGGCCAGATCTGGGTCGGGTGGGTAGACCCTGGTCGGGTCAGTGGACCATAGGTCAGGATGATTTTGTTCGTCTAGGTCAGACTGTGCCTAGACCCATCAGTCCATTTTGGAAAAAACAACAATATCATTTAAACCGGGCATTCGATTGTCAAGTCATTTATGAAATTGGAACCCATGTGACAAGTCGGATCTTTTGGAATACTCTATCAAGGATTTTATATATTTTTTAATTTGATGATGAGTTGAGGATCAGTTCTACCTGAATCGAGTGCACTACGTGTGGAAACCCTATGGTTTGATGAGACCTTGGAATGGTGACAAGAGATATTATATGGATCAGCTATGATGGCCTATTGGGATGTGTCTCTATGTGAACTAGCAGACCCATGGTGGGGAGAAGCTCAGTGTGACCCTCCAGAACCATGGTACTCAATAAGTAGAGTACTTAAGTATGGTTATGGTGGGAAGTGACTTTTCTTTGACCCGACATAACCATAGTGGGGAGTGACATCTATTTGATCCATCATATCCAAAATACTCATCATGTATGAGTACCAAAATAGTGCAAGGATAGTGGAATGGGGCTTCTGTGTGACCAAGCAGGCCCACTTCACTCATTGATGAAGAGTTCTTTAGCAGCCCAATGTGTTCTGTGAAATGACTAATAGAATTAAATTACTCCTCTAGTTTATACCTTGTGGGAGATGGATTTCGTTGTGGTTTTCTTTGTGGATTTATTTGTGGTCTTTACTTGTTTGATTGGGGTCCCTATTGATTATATTGTTACAACCCCTACATGGGCTTTGCCCACCCTTGTTTTTTATGGTGCAGATGACAACTGCCTTGACGGAAGACTTTGTTTCCTAGCACCCAGTGGTTCCCAATGAGACTAAGCAGGCAAGGCATGATTCTACATCTACCAACAACTACTATACACTTAACCATCTTATTTGTTTTTCAGAAGAGGAATTTTAGAGTTTCCTTGTACTTTTTTATTTGTAGTTCTTCTTTTGTTTGGTTTGTATTATGGACCCCTTACATTAAGTTGTACATTTACACTCAGTGGTTATTTTGTAGCATGCATGTTCTCTTTTCCAGTTCTCTTGAGATGTGTTTTTTTTAATATGTATAGGTACTCAAGAAAATTCCTCCCACTTGTAGGTCGAGTCCGAATACACTAGTCACCAACCCCTGACCATCGGGAGGCAGGCTTGGGGAAGTCCCAGCTCAAGACCTAGAGGTTGGGTTGTGATAATGTGGTATCATATGTGTTTATATCTACCTAAATATATGGTGTAACTATATTTTGTTTCTTGGGAAATAGTATTAAATGATTTTAGTTAATCTTTCAGATTCAAGGGGTCCAATGTTGGTGTGGTGGCCGACGTATCAATACACCAGGACCCTGAGTTCTATTCATTCGAATCTAAACCTAAAAACACTGGTTTCCTGCATGATATATGGTTTTACTATTTACATATGTTCTTATTGGATAATATTTATTTCACTAGGTATAATTAGTTGACTGTGTTACATCTTGATCTGTATCAGGGTTCCTCCATGCAGACATCCAACTAAGATTCAAATTTTTCACCGTGAGGTTTTCCTACATATCGATGATGCATCAGTTTAGGTATTAGTTCTAGAGATGTACCTACCAGTTGGTGATCCAATGATACCACCACCCATTGATTAGCAATTACTATCGGCATTACCAGTATAGTACGTGTGTAGGCTCCGCACCTTGCATGAGTTCCATATACAGAGACCTTTATAGTTCATGGGGGAGATGGATCCTCAGGATGCTGAGGACTTTCTTGAGGTGGTTACATGAGTATTCCCCTCTATGAGGATGCCTCTTGATCATACTATGATCATATCTATGATTCTACTCCATGGATCAACATAGATATGGTGTTGTATGAAGATTCAGACTTATGATGAGGCAACCCACTCATGGGATGACTTCGAGCATCTTTTTTGGGATGAGTTATTCCTCGCAACCTTGAACTCAATGAAAATACAAGAGATTATTCACCTACTAGATGGATTCATTTTAGTGGTTGAGTACTCTTTGAGATTTACAAACCTCTCTCGCTACACAACAGACTTGGTTCGGGACATTTTCTTCAGGGCTCAGACCTTTGACAGGGATTAAGACGAGTGATTAGTGCATACATGGGGTCTCTCAACATCCCCACTCAGGATGGGGTTCTGGAGTGAGAACTTCTTGTGGATAGATCCCTAGCAGAGAAGGTGCTGACATCTGTAGCCACCGATAGACATCAGGTGGCAAACACATCAGTAGTGAGTAGTAGACACAAGACACATGGACCCAAGGGAGTTAGATCTTTCAGGGGACAACCCCAAGACTTAGGGTAGGTGGTGTGGGGATCCCAGAATAGAGAGATTCAGTAGAGAACTAGGTTTTGATTCACATGAGGTGGGTAGGAAAACATGTCACGTGTCTACCCAACCCACCACATAGACGATTAGCAGATGATTGAGGGACATCCATGGTTGAGGCAGAGGTTCCATCAATGAGGTCTAAATGGTAGCAGACATGGAAAGGGGGGAGGAAGAGTGACATGTGGTGGGTGATGGTATAAGGTGCTTCCACCCCCCCCCCCCCCCGAGGTGGTAGAATATAGTCTTAGAGAGCCAACAGACAAAGAAGAGGCTAGCATCAGGCAATGGAGGCCCATTTCTGCAGTTCTCTAGATATGGTTACAGTTATGATCTTTGTCTTCTCTAACATAACTTCAATTATTATAGTCAGAGGTTCCAGTCACTCTTTCCATTCCATGGGCCACTTTCAAGTATGGAAAATTCTGGTGGATCATTTGGCTTGATCATTATGATTATAGACTTCTATGCGAGAGGATTGAACGATTACACAATGGTTCTGGTAGTGTGAGCTTACTCTAGAGGGTAGGAGCTTCTTCTAGGATCTCTGAGTATACGCATCGAGGCCTTATAATTTCATCTTGGGTATATAATGTATGTCTATATTCAGTTCTCAGATTTACAGTATTAG
Source organism: Viscum album (assembly GCA_963277665.1). Classification (NCBI taxonomy): domain Eukaryota; kingdom Viridiplantae; phylum Streptophyta; class Magnoliopsida; order Santalales; family Viscaceae; genus Viscum; species Viscum album. Next base: position 345,748,177 of record OY728134.1, on the reverse strand, counting down.
GGTCAATGAGTGTTGTGTCTTTGAGAATGGGACTAGGTTTTCCATTACAGGAAAGAGTGGAAAATTTTCAACATAGGACCGAAATTCTCAGAAGAGGGGGCAACCAATCACTCCCCAGTTTTCAAGCCTCACTATCAGCGTGGCGGAAGAATGGATTCCAAGCATTCTCGTAGTGGTTGAAAAGTATGAAAATGTCTTTCCTGAGGATATTACGATATTTCCTCTTCACTGGGAGGTAGACTTCTTCATCGACATGTACCCTGGGACGACACTGATAATCTCAACAACATATTGGATGAATCCCGCATAGATTCATGAATTGGGGGTATTTTTGGAGGAATTACAGGAGATGGGATTCGTGAGGCCTATAATTTTACCAAGGGTAATATCTGTTTTGATTTCCAAGAAGGTAGATGGGAGAATGAGGTTTTTCATAGACTTTCGGCACTAAAACTAGGTGATCGTGAAGAACAAGTATCCATTAAAATATGATTGATGACTCTTTTGACCAACTAAAGCTGGCGAGGTGGTTCTCGATGAATGAATCCAGATAAGTCTATCATCATCTTTAGGTACGGGAGGAGGATGTACTGAAGACAAAATTGAGTTACAGGTATGGCCTCTATGTGTTCTTGTTCATGCCCTTCGGTGTGACCAAATCCCCAACAATGTTTAGGAGACTCGTGAACAAAATCATTCAGCCTTACCTTTATCACATTATGGTGTTATTCAGTGATGACATCTTTTTGTAGTCGGCGTTGGTGGAAGAGAAATCTACACACCTGCAGATAGTCCTAGATTCACTCTGAGAGCACCATATTTACAGTATGCTCTTAATGTGCCATTTCGGGATTTGGGAGGACCACTTTATAGGAAATGTCATCTCAAAGGCTAGAATGGAAGTGGATCTATCCAAGATAGAGGTAGTGATTTCTTGGGAGAAACCTAGGAGCGTGACTAAGGTGCATAATTTCATAGGGTTCACTGGATACCACTATAGGTTTGTGTATGAAATTTCTAGAGTTGGTATACCTAGTTCAGCCTTGACATAGAAGGGAAAACCCATTGTGTGGATGGAGAAGTGCTGGTAGAGTCTCTATGAGAATAGGGGGAGACTGATAAGTGCCCTTATCTTGAGTCTAATAGAAGAGGGAGTTGGGTATGTATTCTCCTACAATGCATCATGCCTACACAGGGTTGTGTCCAAATACAAGTGCGAGTAGTGATTTCCTAGAACTGATGGAAGTTGAGGTAGAGTGAGTAAAACTACATGACCCATGAACTTGATCTAGCAGCATTGGTCTTTGTTGTAAAGCTGAGGTGAAATTACTTGATGGGGGAATGGTTTACCATCTTCACTGACAAAAAGTGTCTCAGGTTTATCTTCTCATAAAAGAACATGATCTAGAGATAGTAGTGATGGCCAGAGTTCTTCTAGGACTGTGACTTTGAAATATTCTATACTCTTGGGAAGGGGGACTTGGTGGCTAAAAAACACAGTAAGAGGTCCAGTTTGCAGCTTCCAATTGAGGCAACAGAGCAGCTAGCCGCGATGCAGATATGCTTTGAGGATGATGATGGATCAATATACCTTCAGTCAATGACTATCACTCCCACATTATTTCAGTGAGTTAGGGAGGCATAACTTTTGGATGTTGATTGTGATGCCTGAAATGTTCAGTTTTCCTCAGGATAGGCTCATGAGGGATTTTTGATAAGTGGGGATCATGTCATACTTTTTAGGGGATGCATTGTAGTTCCAGTGAAATTTTGGGAGGAGGTGTTAAGGGAGTTCAGTACATCCCATTTGGTGGTACATCCTGGTGTGGCAAAGAAGTACTAGGTCAATTGATATAAGTACTAGTGTCCATTGATAATGAAAGAATAGGAAGAGATAGTTTCATAAGGCCTCAATTTTCAGATAGTAAATGTTGAGCATCAGGTCCTAGCATGCTTGACCTAGATACATGAGGTACCGAAGAGAAAATGGGATGATATCGCAATATAATTTGTGATGGGATTACCACACACATCTACGGGTCATGATTTTATCTAGGATATCATTAACTGACTCACGATGTCAACCCACTTCCAACCCTTCCGAGAGTTGTTATTGGTATAGGTATTGGGAAACCTCTATGTCTAGGAGATTGTGTGGCTACATGGGGTTACTTCAATGATTATCTCAAACCGGGATTCATGATTTACATACCGATTGTGAAAGGGATTGCATGAGGTTGTTGGGACTCAACTGTGTTTGAGCATTGCTTTTAAACCACATAATGATGTTCAGACATAGAAATCCATACATACCATGGAGGAAATGATTCATTCGTCTGTCCTTGATTTTATTATTAGTTGGGAGGACCACCTTCTATTGGAGGAATTTTTATACAACAAGATCTATCACTCCACCAACATTATTGAACCATTTGAGGCTTTGTACGGGCAGCCATGAAGATTACCACTATGTTAGAAAGCCCAAGGGGAGTTAGCACTCATGGGTCCAGAGTTGGTATGGGCTACCACTGAGAAGGTGCAGATCCTACAGGAGTATATGAGGACAACATATAGAAGGAAAAAATCATATGCTAATAGAAATTGGAGGCCCATGATGTTTGAGAAAGGTTACCATGTTTTACTTCAGGTCTCACCCCGACGTTAATTGTGGAGATTTGGCCAAGGTGGCAAGTTATCTATGAGATTCATCAAACCATTCTAGATTCTGGTCATTGTTGGAGAGGTATCATACCGCCTAGTCCTTCCCTCATAGATGCACAAGGTGCATTATTTTTTCCATCTGTCACAATTGAGGAGATACGTGCATGACCCATCGCATGCCATCGACTAGGGCGAGTGGGACATTGATGATTGGGCGACGTTTACGGTGTTCCCGATGGAGATAGAGGATTGAATGGAGTGGCTCTTTCATGGAAGTTCGATTAATTTAGTGCATTTTTTGTTGATGCATGAGAACCTATAGGAGATCACATGGGACTAGGAGGCTCAGATTTGTTCTCAATACCCCCATTTGTTTTTTTAGTCTTTTTTTTGGAATTCAGGGTGTAAATCCCTATGGTGGGGAGAATTTAATGTCACAGAAATTCCATGTAATGTTTTTAATTATAAAAAATTATTATAACAGCAGACACTCAAAAGACACCTGATTCTGTGGTACAGTGATCCCAAAATAGAAATTTAAACATTTTTATGTTCATTTAAATAAATGTGCAAGAAAATTATTCTAACATTTAAAACAATTCATGAATAAATAATATGATGGATATACTTAACTATGAATGGTGGGATTCTCTTAAAATGGGATAAACTTCAACTGGAAATGGTTGATTGAAAGATATAGTTCTCATATATATATATAATAAAACATCATAAAAATTATTTTATTTTTCTTACCTCACTATTGAGTGGTGGAACACTAACACTGCAGTGCAGCGACGAGGTAGTGACAATCCCTTTAATGAGACTCTTTAACAGAAGTGAAATAGAGAAAACGATTCATTAATAAAATATCACAATGACGTGGTGACATAGTGTAATAGAAACTCTATGACATATTTCTCTATTAATGGGATAACATGTTGGGGAATAAAATGAGAAATTACTAAGATGAAATTATGGTGAAAATCATATCCAATGTTAAATTATGAACAATGGTGAATCACTAGAAATGTAAACGCACCCTGTAGAGTGGGACTGGAGTAAGGAAAACACCAATGTCTTCGAACAGATCTTCAATCCTTGTGGGTCAATATCTTCAATGATGAACAACTTTGAGATAGTGGTATGTTTTGTTTCAATATTACATATTATTCATTCTAAAATGATGAACAAGGATCATCCAATGAACAGGTTGACCCGTGGATTTCTTGTTCTTATAGAAGGGTGTTTATATTGAGTCTTCTAAAATGGGAATATTTATTTTGTGATAGAACATCAAATAATTATCCCGTGTTTTATAAACCTCTAATGTGGAGGGCAGGGGCCAACACGAACAATGCCTGAGCCCCGCCGCCTCATGCATTTTGTGTGTCCTTTATGTAGCATCTTCAAAATGGTGGAAAGGAAGATCTGTAGCCATCGCATGGAAGATGGAATCCCCCGGAGGCTGTAGGCACAAGAAGTGTGAAGAACAGACCACCGGAGGGGTCCTAGTGGTCTGCGGATTGAGAGGAAGTTAGCAACCACAGTAGGGTGGTAGAGATCTATAACAACACTCTGAGAGGTGGGCCATGACCATCTCAGGCTGCAACGAAGTAGCAGGTGCCACTGGCCATACTGGTAGTAAGTGGAGGAGCACGTAGCCAGAATACCTCATCGGTGGAGCGGCCCAGATTCATGGTTTGCGGCTCCTTGTGGAATGTGGTCTTTGACAGTGTGTGGCGAGAAATGAGTGGCCATCTTTGCTGGTTGCGATGTGGAACGCAAGGACACACAGCTTGTCCAGGTAGAGTGCGGGACACCTCAGCAAGCCAGACCCACCCTAGTGGGCTAGACCGAACCCTTGAACGAACATGTTGAACACTGTCTGGGCCGTATTGGTGATGGGTTGGTGGACCTTGGTAAGGTCAATGGTCCCCGAGATGGAGTGTTTTGGTCCAGGAAGGTCAGACTAGAGCCAGAACCTACTATCCCCTTTTCGAATAAATGCCAATATCATTCCAAGAGGGAATCTGATTGACAATTCAGTTACGAAAATGTAACCCTTGGGACAAGGATGATATTTTGGAATACATTATGGATAAATACATGGATGTTTCAATTCAAATAATTTCATGAGGATAAATTCTCTAGAAATTCAACGCACTACATATAGAAACCCTACGGTTGGATGACACCTAATGACTGCTGACAAGAGACCTTATGTGGATCAGCAACGATGGCCCAGTGGTAAGCGTCTCTATGTGACCCGACAGACCCATGGTGGGGAGCATCTATGTGTGACCCTACAGACCCATGGTACATGACAGGCAGAGTACCTTAGTATGGACAAGGTGGTAAACGACTTATGGGTGTCTTGACTTTCCCTGGGTGCAAAGAATCATTAGTGTGACACAACATACCCCTGGTACTCATCAGGGATCAGTACATTAACATTACAAGGATAATGGGAATTATATTCTATGTGACCTAGTAGGCCCACTGTACTCATTGAGGATGAGTTCTCCATCATCCGAAAGAGTTATGTGAAATGAATGATAGTCTTACTTTCCTTCTATAGATTATACTTAGTGTGAGATATCTTAATTTATGGTTTTATTTTTGTATTGTTTTATGGTATCTTTTTGTTGGTTTTCGGTCCTTACTTAGTATATTGTTAGTCACCCCTACACAGGCTTTTCACACACATGTTCTCTCTGGTGTAGACGACCGCTGCCTTGATGGAGGACTTTGTGGCCTAGGACCCGGTGGTTACCAATGTAACTAGGAAGGTGGGGTATTCTTCAAATACTTCCAACAGATACACTACACTTACCCATATTGGGTTGTTTACAATAGAGGAATTTCATAGTTTCCTTCTACTTTTCTTTTTTCAGTTCATCTTTTCGTTCCCACTTACTTTCAGTTGTACCTTTACACTCCGTGGTTATTTAGTAGCATTGATGCTCTCTTATCAAGTTTTCTTTTTTATGTGGTTGTTTTTTAATTCATTGTGATAACCTAGGAAAATACCTTCCACGTGTAGGTTGACACCTTTGGTTATAGTCGTCGAACCTTGGGGAGGCAGGCTTGTGGGAGACACGACATGGGCTCCAAGGGATGATTCATGAAATATATAATTATTTTAAAAATATTATATAACCATAATCATTATTTCATACCATATATGATTTACATATAACCTATTATCACACATTTACTACCAATTCTTTGTAAATATAACGGTTTTAGGTAATAAATCTATTATATTTAATTTGTGTTTTGTTTTGTATAATTTTTTCATATAGTTTGTTCATAGTTACATCATCTATATAATGTTATTTATGATTTATGTATCAGATATATTAATTATATATATATTTATAGACATATATAAATGATATATATATATATAAATGGATTACATCATTCATGTAGATGACAAGTTGTAGGTATGCAAGATAATTGGTTCCATTTTCGTGATGGATGGAATAAAATATAAGTAAATATTAAGTAATACATTGAGAATATTTTTTATATAATATATAAAATATATATTCCTGAAAAATATAATGTTTTCCATCCAAGTGAAAATAAAATGAATAACATATCTCATTTCTTCGTAGAGGTGGTAGACCCTATATAAACATGACTGATGTTATCATTTTCCCACAAATTGGAATCTAAAATGGTTGATGAGATATTAAAATTTCCGAAGTAACTTTTTTCAAGAATATAATATTAGAATGTTATATCAATCATTATATCCCAATTTGTTAAGCGGTGATGGTAAATGAATTAAATCAGTTTGGGAGGTTGTAGTTCCCCATTCACTCTACTAATGGTTTCATTTCCCAGATGATGGAAGAGGTGATGGATGTATGTTATTACAATAACATAACCACATCATAGTACATGTGAAATATTTTTTAATTATAACATTTATTATAAATAATATTTTATGCATGCGGAAGAATAAAAAACATGAAAATGTGACAGTAAAAACTATACCTCTTCTTCAGAAACACCTTTAGGTTTATACCAAAGCCTTCCTTGGAGGGTTTTATAACTGTTGTGTCAATAAGTTTATCTTATGAATTCTCCATTCCATATGGTTTTATGTTATTAAAATCAAAAACACTTTTTCTTAAATTACGATTTGTCCATTCTGTTTTACTTATAGTTTTTTCATTTCGTTCTACTTACAGAATTCTCATTACATTTACCTAAAGAATTCTCATACTTACAGAATTGTCATTTTGTTATACTTACAGAATATTCATTCTGTTATACTTATACATTTTTCATTATGATATCTTTGTCATTATGTTTCACTTACTTCTTTAATAGTATGGTGTACTTAAGATTCCGACATATTGATTTATATAAGCCTATGTGATACTGTTTTTCATGTTACCGATACCGGTAAATATGTGATACATTTTTCCATGATATCGATAATGGTAAATATGTGATACCATTTTTCATGATATTGATACTAGTAAATATGGAATATCATTTTTCATGATATAGATACCGGTAAATATGTGATACTTTTTTTCATGATACCGATACCAGTAAATATGTCATACCATTTTTGTTATGCTGGTACACAAAAAAGTCATACCATTTTTCTCAATCCGATTTTAATTTTCTTAAGATCCAGTTTAATTAATAATGTTTTAGTTTCTTATTGTATCATTCCAATATTATTAGATTATATGTTTTCTTATACATAACATTTATCTTAACATATTTTCTTATACATGAAATAATGTCATACAATTTGTTATAAACTTATCATTTTCTATTTGCAACATGTCCATGTCCCTCTGAAATTTAAGGAAAATATGACCGTTTGAGTGGAGCGGACCATTGCGATGTTTTCCATATAAATAGATTTCATTTTAATGAAAAAAGTACTGATTAATATTCTTGGATGATCTATGAATTGAAAAATGATAAAATTTGGGAAGTGATTTCTATAGAGAGAGTCTCTTACAACTCTCAGTGTTTTGTGTGGATTCCATGAACTAATTTTTTGGGATTGAACAACTTGTTCAGACTTTCATTGTGAAGACTACAATCATGATTATTATGGGTTTCTAGGTTTGGAAGAAAGAGGTTCCAATTTATTTCTGAATTGAGGGCTTCTGGGGATAGCAAGACAGATACTGATCATCGATTTGAGGGCTTACCCATGTTTGGGTAAGACAGACGTTTTTGGAATGTATAAATCTGGGAACCTTTATACATGGTTTTTGGATACACTTATATTTGGGTTAAAATAATGTTATTATGACTTGTTTTTAATTTCTATTTTTCTTCTGCTACTATTTTATCTTTGTTAATGTTAGAAAGTATAACTTTCTTATATATTATAATTCTATTACTCTGATTATATTAATGATTCTATATAATCTAATGTATAATAATTCTTTTAATGAAATATTTCTTTTGATTCTATTTTACAGTTTTAATTTTTAAGAAAATTTTTCTTTCAGAGGGTCTGTGAATTTTTGTTTAACTTTGATAAAATAAGTTTGCTTAAAGATAAAAGTTAACCGTAAGAAACATATTTCTTAAAGATTACGAAATATTTTTAAGAAAGTCCAATACCAACATTAATGGATCCAAAGGAATTTTTAAAATATTCAATTCACCACCTCTTGTATTTGAGAATCTCATTATACATTTTTTATCCTACAATTGGTATAAAAATATGTATCTAAAGTACATATATTTATGTTTAAGTTTTCTTCGTTATGTTTTCACTATTCCACATTTTTTTACAGACAATTTTTTGTGTAAAGAAGTTTTCTTTTAGTATGGTAGGCTTCCATGTTGGATATCTGGACAATCTCAATCCTGCCAGACCGCTTATTTTCAATACAGATGATTATGAGTACTGGAGAGACATAATGAACACCTCTGCGATAAACACTAGTGTAAAAAACTACATTATGTTAACAGGATATTATAATAATCCTAATAAGGAACTTAGAACCTTCACTTTTCCAGAAAAAGTTGGAATACTAGCTAAACATTAAGGTATGAAATACTTTGCTTTGTTCCATGGCTAAAAATATATATAGACAAATTTCATCTTGTAAAGCTGATAATAGTATTTAAATGAATCTTGATGTAACCTTTTTGGAACATTTAAGTCATTGAAACTAAAAAATCCAAGCTCAGAGATGAATATCATGGTTTTTATTTTCTTTATGGAGAACCCATATGTAAGGTAAAACAATTACTAATGACTATTTTCAATATCTTTCAATCAATGGGTTAGAATGGTTTAGATTATGATATTCCTGAAGATAAGTTTATATACATAATTCCAAATGAATGGGAATCCATGAGGACAATTATAGATGAGAATAGGAAAGTTACTCAAATTTCTCTTGATGAGCTATTTGGAACTTGTTGGTCGGAGTGGTTTACTCAAGAGGGGGGTGAATTGAGTACCAATTAAAATTTCTGTATTTAAAAACACTGTCTTAAAGACCCCCAAATAAAATAATAAATTAAACTGTAGTGAATTTATATTAAAGTAGAGGTTCTGTTAGATTCTCAAGGGATTGATTAATTCTCAGTTAATCAACACAGGGGTGTGTGATTATCTTTTGAAACTAACTTACTAATCTACACTTAACATAAACACTTGCTAATTTAATTATCAAAGTAACCTTAAAAACAGTATTGGTTTTAAAGTGATTAGAAGCGGAATAAAACTTTGAAAGAGATGGCACAACAAATGTAACCAAGAGGTTCAGTCTCAAGCCGAGACTTAGTCCTCTCAAAAGTTTATATAAAAATGATTCACACCCTGGATCGGGGTTCAACAGTTTACAACTGTCTAGGTCCAAGACCTCTACCACTGTTATTCGTGGGAAACAGTACAACAGCAACCAGCTGTCCAGGTCACACACGACCTCTACCACTGTTATTCGTGGGAAAGAAATAATGCAAGAATTTGGTAAGGATTTACAAATCCTCCAGTTTAAGTACAGGAGACAGTGTATGTGTTAGATACAGCAGAAAACACACACTGCTCGAAAATAATAATAATAAATCACAGAACAAGAGATGTAGAGTTTAGAAATGGTTCTGGTGATTTCAGTGTAGCTCTGAACTCCTTTGGATTCGATCAGAAGTGAGTCTGAGTCCTCTTCTCGTTTCTGTTTGAGAAACAGAGTGTCGTATGCTCCAGGTTCACAGACAGTGAAAATGTAGTGGTTGAAGTTATTCAGTGCTCTTCTTATATGCACAGAACACTTCTCGAGTATGCTTGATTGTCTATGAGCTTCTCTGTGTTCTTGATGGAACTGGTTTTGCTCTTGATTCTTCTTGTTCTTGTGTTTCTGGTATATTTCATCCACCACACTCTCCTCTATTGGGAAGCATAGTCTTCTCGTATTTATCTCACGGGAAACAGGGGACAGAAAAGATTTCCTTTCTGCAGGTACGAGGTACGGGTTCCTGACATTCGACAACCTTTATCATATATTTGAAAAATCATTAAAATGTACATGATATGACCGTTAGATAGATTAAATATAGGAAATAAAGAAATTCAAACAGTGAGTCGAGTGATCGGTAGGTAATCAGCATCGGTATCTTGGACATCGGTAGCTCAATTTCATTAGTTGCTTTGACTCTATCGGTGGCTCTATGCGTCGGTTGTTATATGATTGTATCGGTGACTTTGTTTATCGGTAGCTCCATGCGTCGGTATCTCCATGCGTCGGTAGCTCCATGCGTCGGTAGCTTCATGTGTCGGTAGCTCCATGCGTCGGTATCGGTAGCTGTGAGTCTATCAGTAGCTTCGTCCATCGGGGACTCTTATTCCATCGGTAGCTATTTATACTTACACCGGTAGCTCTATGTTTGTATCGGTAGCTGTCTGTAAGTCAGTATCTTACATTTATAAGTACATCGGTAGCTCTGTGTTAAGTATATCGGTGACTCTGTCTGTCGGTAGACTAAGTCTATCGGTAGACTGGGTACCGGTAGCTCTTTATCAGTTATGCAGAACACATTCAATTGTGTTAGAATTAATTTATAACTTGTATGAACATGGATAAATGAGGATTAACATATTCCAAAGACTATTTTAAAAATTATTATTGGTTTGATCACAGATTTGAAATAATTAAAGTATAGATCAATGATACTTAAAAATATCATAGAGAATAAAAACATAATTGGGATTTTCAACACATGTGAATACATGATTGAGATTATCAAAACAGGTGAGGTCAACAATCTCCCCCTTTTTTATAATCACAATTTATGATATGGGAATTTAACATAGTAAAAATATAATAGTAAAGAGTATAATATTGAATTCAATTTTCTCAGAGAAAACAGCATCAGAGATAGTAGAAATAGTATGATATAGACATAAGTTATCAGAGGTAACAATCATAAGGTACCGAAGGTAAAAAGAAACACAATAATATCAGAGATAAAATTGAAAAGAAGGTTATTTTTCTCCATTGAAAAGGTAAAAAGAAACATAATAATATCAGAGATAAAATTGAAAAGAAGGTTATTTTTCTCCATTGAAAATATTTCTCATTCTCTCATTTTGTTCTCCCCCTTTGTGATAATCAAAAAGTGGGAAAGCATATATAGGAGACAAATAAAACATGAGAAGTAAAAAGAGTTCCTCTGTATTAGAGCAGTCAGAAAGTACAGAAACAGAATACAAATGAATTCCAATCAAAAAAAAATCCTGGCCACTGGATCAATCCACATCTTCAACATGAGATTTTCCTTTGGGATCAGAAGAAGGTTCGGGTGGTGAGGATGCAGGTGAAGGTTTTGGAATGCCAGAAATGATCAAAGGAGGTTGGTCCACTGACATAGAGTCAGGCCTGTAGGTTGAAGAACTTTGGGTGATCATTGGTGTGAGGCTTCTAATAGCTTGAGCAGGAGTCAGCTGGACTGTGGAAGAAGCTAAGGCAGAAGCAGGCAAAGCAGGAGGTACGATGACTGGTCTGGCATCAACATGCAAGAAGGTCAGTAACAGATTTCTAAAATCCATAATAATTCCTCCTCCTCTTTCCATAGCAGATATGAAATCATATTTGTTCTCCATGAATTTCTCCAAGGCAGGAGTCAATTGTCTTAGTTTGCTCACTTGTTCTCTGAAGGCTTGAGTGACTGGAGGTAGCTTCATGTTTTCCAACATCAGCTTGAAGTGGTGATCGAGTTGATGCTTGGTGAAAATTCTGGTGAAGTAGTAGTCCACTTTGCTCATTATGGCTTCCGGAGAGGCAGAGGCTTCTCTCATATAATCTTGAACAATCTTCATTATTTCTCTAGCAGAATCTCTTGTAGAAAGCACCACTCGACTCAACTCTGATGAGTCCACAGAGCCACTGGTTGAAATAGAACCAATCTCCTCCATCATTGCTCGAACTAGATTCAGGTCAACTAATAGTTTGGATGTGAGAGGGCCAAGAGAGAAGGAAACAGTTTCTTTGAAACTCTTAGACAAACCACGGATTAGGCTTTGAACTTGAGAGTCCTGTAATTGAACATGATCCTTCGCTGAGGTTTTGAAACTTTCAAACACCGAGACAAACTGGCTTACTACACTCTTCACATAAGCTAGTTCCTTGTCAGCTTGAGACTTGGAGCTCATATAAGAATCCAAAGAAGCAACTGATGTCTTGAGAGCTTCAAGATCTGCTTCGATTCTAGAAGACTGAGTCTGGCACTCTTTCACTTCTTCCATAAGCTCAGACACAAAAGAAGATAAATTACAAGCCAGAGATAGCTCGAAGGATCTCTCTAACATTTTCATTTCTTCATTAAATCTTTGCTTCATCTCAGCAACTGATACACTGAATGATTCTTTCAGCTCATTCTTCATGGATTCAAGATCAAATTTAGAGACAAAATCATTAGGGACAACTGCAGCAGATCCCCTTGCCGAGGCCAAACTAACTACAGAATCAGTCATTATTGATTGAATTGAGGATGCAAGGGAGGTTTCCATTAACTTCACTTCTTCAACAAAACTGGTTTTGAGGTCCTCTTTCAGCTTATTCAGATCATGAAATCTGACCACATTATCGGGCAACAACTCAGAAGCAAGATCATAATTGGTCTTCGGTCTATTCAAAGACATCTCATTATCTGAATCCGGATAATCCAATCCACAGACTATAAACCCTGGGTCTTCTACCCAGTCTCCAAACTCAACAGCTACTGTAACATTTACAAGAACAGATTGAGGCTCCCCCTCAATGGGTGCATTCTCATGTATCACAACAGCATTCAGTGCTGTATTCTCTTCATCAGAATCTTCTACTACAAGTTCCATCGGTGCAGCATCTAGAAGATCTTCTGATACAGGTACAGCTTCTTCTGTATCTCTTTCTAGTTCAACAGCAGGCATAGCTGAGCTTCCAATCAAAGGACTCATACTTAAACTACCAGAACCATACGATTCAGATAAATTTTCCTTTTCCTCTTCTTCTTGGTGAGGCACAGACTGGTCTTCCTCATAAGTAGACAAAATTTCCTCTACCTTTCCTTTCCTAGAATAAACCAATTCTGCAACAGGACTTGGGGGGAAAGTCTGGATCTCCTCCAACATCCATGGGAGTTTCTTCTTCTTCTTCTTCTGTTTAATCTTCTGTTTCATTACTATAAACAGGTTCTTCTTCATCAGGTCTCAGACTCGGATCTCTCATATCCTTTGGTCTTGAGGGATGATCCACAGGATTAAACCTATCATATATCTTCTGATCATCACTGACCCATTCTCCCTTCCATGGGTTCCAGTTAATTTTCATGTACTTACAAATAGTCGAGGTGATGCAGAAATTATTCCTGACTACAACTGTCTCATCCTGAGACTCAGCTATTCCTTTCACTTTTATCATTACTGAAATCAGCTTGGCAAAGAATAAAGCATTAGTCTTTGACTTAGGTCTAATCATGTCTTCCATTTGAAGCATTAACAATCTGCACAGATTGATTTTCACACCATGTCTTAGCAAATGAAGAAGATAGATATCTTGATATCTCAGATTTGCAAAATCTCCTCGCCTCGGTATCAACACATGTTGAACAAACTTGAAGAGCAGTTTATTCTCTCCATCCATTTCGGCAGCAACCACTTGCCTTTGATTCCCATTACCGGTCAGCTCTTTTAAGGCGGTTTCATAATCAAAGATCTCACTGCTAGGTGGCATTGCTCTTGATACATACCCAGAGACACCTTCATGTGGTACTTTTAAACACTCAGCCCACTCTATTGAAGAAAAAGACATCTCTTTTCCATTTAAAAAAGAGCTTACCCAATTCTCATTTTCAGACTTCTCAAAGGTTACAAACTCATAGAACTGTTTTACCAACTTCGGGTAGTATGGGCCATTTTTATTCGAGAAACAATCCACCCATTTCTGGTCTTCCAGAATCTCGAGTACTAACGATTTGCTAGGCAGTAGCCATTCCACGCACAGTTCCTTCTCGATTACTATGTCTCTATTCTGCAAGTGAGGATTCACTGGTCGCCTTCCCGATCTAGTTCTGACTTCACTAACACTGGCTTTATGTTGTGTCTTCTGCTTCTTAGCTTTTGGTTCTACTCTTTCATCTCTGACAGTAGGAAGCTTAGTTTTTGCCATCGTGGGTTTAGGGTTCTTGGTCGATTTGGGAGCTAAGGTTCGAAGGTGAGAGATTTTGATCTCGGTGAGGTAGGAAGTGGCTTAGACTTAGTTTTATCATTTAGGAATTCCAAATAAACGACTAAAATAGAGTAAGATAAAATAAAATAAAGCGATTCGTATTCTTGGTGGCAGACAGAAGTTTTAAAATATAGCATCGGTGAGAATTTCAACATCGGTGAGGATTTTCACATCGGTGAGAATTTTCACATTGGTGAGGATTTCACATCGGTGAGAATTTCACATCGGTGAGAATTTTCACATCTGTGAGGATTTCACATCGGTGAGAATTTCACATCGGTGAGAATTTCACATCGGTTGTGATTAAACATTCCCAATTCGTGTCTTATGTAACTTGGCCTATCCGAACTTAAAGGTTTAGTGAAAATATCAGCCAATTGATGTTCAGTGCCAATAAATTCAAGAGAAATATCACCTTTTTGATAGTGATCTCTTAGGAAATGGTGTCTTACATCTATGTGTTTGGTTCTAGAGTGAGATACAGGATTCTTAGAGATGTTTATTGCACTGGTGTTATCACAGTTGATTGAAACATGTTTAAAAACATATCCATAGTCCAAAAGAGTGTGCTTCATCCACAGAATTTGTGCACAGCAACTACCAGCAGCTATATATTCTGCTTCGACAGTAGATAATGCAACTGAGTTCTGTTTCTTACTACACCAAGAAACTAAAGATTTTCCAAGAAAATGACATGTTCCTGATGTGCTTTTTCTATCTAACTTACAACCAGAAAAGTCAGCATCTGAATAACTCATTAACTCAAAGGATTGTCCTTTTGGGTAAAACAAACCTAAGTTAATCGTGTGTTTGAGATATTTAAAAATTCTTTTAACAGCAAGCAAATGAGATTCTTTTGGATTATCTTGAAATCTAGCACACATACACACACTAAACATAATATCAGGTCGACTAGCAGTAAGATAAAGTAAACTACCAATCATACCTCTATAATTTGTTTGATCAACTGGTTTCCCAGTTTCATCTGCGTCCAATTTACAGGTAGTACTCATAGGAGTTTCACTTTCCTTGATATACCCAGACCAAAACGTTTTAAAATATCCTTTGTATATTTACTTTGATTCAAAATAATACCATTTTCATTTTGAAATACTTGAAATCCATGAAAGTACTTAAGCTCTCCCATTAAGCTCATTTCAAATTCATTTTGCATACTTTTTGAAAAATCAGTACATAAATAGTGTTTAGAAGATCCAAAAATAATATCATCAACATATATTTGTACAACTAAAACATCTTTAGAAATTCTTTTAATGAAAAGAGTTGGATCAGCAATCCCTTTAGTAAAACCATTTGAAATAAGGAAATTGCTAAGTCTATCATACCAAGCTCTTGGAGCTTGTTTCAAACCATACAAAGCTTTAGAAAGTTTAAAATCTTGATTTGGAAAATGGGGGTTAGTAAATCCAGGTGGTTGTTCTACAAAAACATCTTCAATTATAAAACCATTTATAAATGCACTTTTCACATCCATTTGATATAACCTGAAATCCAGATGTGCAGCATATGCAAGTAAGATCCTAATGGATTCTAGTCTAGCTACAGGTGCAAAAGTTTCCTCATAGTATATACCTTCTTCTTGACTATATCCTTGTGCAAGTAGTCTAGCTTTGTTTCTAACTATATTTCCAGATTCATCTACTTTATTTCTAAAAACCCATTTTGTGCCTATTGTCAAAGTGTCCTTAGGTCTGTCAACTAATTCCCAGACTTTGTTTCTTTCAAACTGATTTAATTCTTCCTGCATAGCTATTACCCAGAATTCATCATTGATAGCATCATTGATATTTTTGGGTTCTAGCTGTGAAAGAAAAGCTGGATGTTCAACCTGGTTTCTTAGAGAAGCTCTAGTTTGTGTTCCTCTATCAAGATTACCAACAACAACTTCTAAAGGATGATTCTTTAGAATCCTTGTTGATCTGGTAAAGGTTGGACGAGAAATTTCAGGTTCATCTATAGGTTCGGGTTCAACAGAAGCAGATTCTGGAGAAAGTCCAGAACTGGATGCTTTTATAACAGGTTCTTTAGATTTATCATTAAGGTCCAGAATAGACAAATCTTCTTTAAGATTCTCAAGAGAGGTTTTAGGCTCATGTGGATCAGTTTCATCGAATTTGATGTGAACAGATTCTTCCGCACATTTGGTTTTCTTACTGAATACTCTATAGGCTTTACTTGAAATAGAGTAACCCAGAAAAATTCCTTCATCACTTTTGGAAGCAAACTTATCCAGATTATCTTTAGTATTCAGAATAAATACTTTGCAACCAAAAACTTTAAACTAATTAACCTTTGGATTTCTATTGTTCCACAATTCATAAGGGGTTTTCTTAAGAACAGGTCTGATTAAGACTCTATTAATAACATAGCAAGCTGTATTAACAGCTTCAGCCCAAAAATAAATAGGCAGGTCATATTCATTGAGCATGGTTCTAGCAATTTCTTGAAGGTTTCGGTTTCTTCTTTCTACTACACCATTCTGTTGGGGTGTTCTAGGGGCAGAAAAGTTATGAGTATAGCCATTGTGTGAGCAATAAGATTCAAAATCTTGATTTTCAAACTCACGACCATGATCACTTCTCAAAGTTTTAATCTTAAGTCCACTAAGGTTCTCTACAGATTTAGAGTATTTAACAAAAGAAGAACAAGCTTCACTTTTGTGAGCTAGAAAGTATACCCAAGTATATCTAGAAAAATCATCTACAAGAACATAAACATAGTTCTTCCCATTTAAACTAGAAACTCTTGATAGTCCAAACAAATCCATGTGAACCAATTCAAGTGGTTGAGAAGTCAAAACTTCTTTCTTTGATTTAAAAGAAACTTTGTGTTGTTTTCCCTTTTGACAGGGGTTACACACTCTAT
Organism: Viscum album; assembly: GCA_963277665.1. Lineage (NCBI taxonomy): Eukaryota > Viridiplantae > Streptophyta > Magnoliopsida > Santalales > Viscaceae > Viscum > Viscum album. The sequence goes on along the minus strand of OY728134.1, from coordinate 345,730,919 downwards.
CATTTGGGAATTCTAATTTAGGTAGGTCTCTAACTAGGTTTTTTCTAGAGAGTTTTCTAAGTGAGTGAATGTTGCAATGTCCCAATCTTCTGTGCCATAGCCAAGATTCTTTATGAAAAGCATTCAAACAAGTAATATTCTGCTTAGCTAAAGAATTCAGATTAACAGCATAAACATTTTCATTTCTTAAGGCAGAAAATACCAAAACATTCTTAGAATTAAAAACTTTGCAGGAATCATTTTCAAATTTAACATGAAAACCATCATCACATAACTGAGAAATACTTAATAAATTGTATTTAAGGCCATCAACAAATAAAACTTTAGAAATCAAAATTGAATCAGTGTTACCAATCTGGCCTAGGCCGATGATTTTTCCTTTAGAGTTGTCACCAAAGGTGACAAAGCCTCCATAAACTTTTATTAAACTCTTGATACAAGAGAAGTCTCCTGACATATGTCTCGAACATCCACTGTCCAAATACCAGGTCTCTTTACAGGATCTCTTTAAGCAAGTTCCCTACAAAACAGATTCAGATGGGAGATGATTTTGGTACCCAGATTTTCTTGGGTCCAGACAGGTTAGCCAATAACACTTTAGGTACCCATATTTGTCTAATGGGTCTCATATAATTTGTAGAATTGACATGCTTTGAAAGATAAACTCTATTAGATCCATAGCTATGTATATAACTGGTTGAAGCATATGAAGTTCCAGAATTACCTTCATTCCGTCCAGATTTAGAAATGAATCTAGTTTTGGAAATTTTCCTTTGTCCAGGTTGGTTTCCTATACCAGTAGTATATTTAGGTGCTATTTTCTTTCCTAGAATCTGTGTTAGTGTATTTTTTCCATTGGTGAACTTCTCTAAGTCTTTCTTGAGTTGCTCATTAGATAGTTTCAGTTCAGTGTTTTCTTTTAACAGTTGAGCATTTTTCTCTTTTTCAATAGTGAGTTCGGTTTTAACTGTAGTGGTGAGAGAATGTTGTTTCTTTAATGACTTGAATTTATCCTTAAGTTCATTACATGTCTCTTCCAGCATATCACAGTACTCAAACAATTCATTTTTAGACATTGTTCCAGAATCAGAATCAGATTCTGCATTATCTCCAGAGTAATAATTTAAAGCAGGAGTTTCAGCAGTTACCTGAGAAGTGTTTGTCATAAAGCACATATTTTCCTTATTTTTGTGTTCAGTTTCAGAGCTTTCAGATTCAGTAGAGCTATCCTCAGAAGCACTCCAAGTAGCCTTCATGGATTTCTTAAACTTATTGTCCTTATATTCATATTTCTTTTTATACTTCAGCTTTGGATAGTCGGCTTTAATGTGTCCTTTTCTCTTGCACTCATAGCAGACAACATCATCTGATTTGTCATTCTTCTTCCAATCCTTTTTCCATTTACCTTTGTGATCATACTTACCCTTATAATTTGTTTTTCTGAAGAACTTCTTTTTCCTATAAAATTTCTTAAATCTTCTAACAATGTGAGCCATCTCAGCATCACTGTCAGAATCACTTTCACTGTCTTCACAACTTGAACTTTCAACTACAGCTTGAAGCTTTTCTTTGTCCTTATTCTTTGAAGTTGAAGATTTGAAAGCGACAGACTTTCTTGGAGGTTCATTTTCTTCCTCTTTATTCACTTTAAGCTCTTCTTCATACATCATCAACTTGCCAATTAGTTCCTTGACAGGTAGAGCAGCAATGTCACATGATTCTCTGATTGAGATAGATGTTCCTCTCCATCTATCAGGTAGACATCTCAAAATTCTCATAATTTGTTCCTTTGATGAGACATCATTTCCTAGCGAGATCATTGTATTGACAATTTCATTGAACCTGAGATACATGTCAGAAATGGGTTCGTCAGGCTTCATTTTAAAATTATCATACTTTATAGTATAAGTGTTCAATCTCATTTCTTTAACATTCGTTGTTCCTTCATGAGAAACAGCTAAGGTATCCCAAATTTCATATGCAGTTTTACAAGAAGAAATTCTATTAAACTCTTCATCTCCTAGAGCACAGTACAAGGCATTCATAGCTTTGTAGTTGTTATTGTAAGCAGTCTTTATAGGTTCATCCCAAGTAGATCTAGCAGTAGTGGGAATTTTGTATTCTGATTCAATAGCAGTCCAAATATCAAAACCTATGCTTTCTAGATGAATTTTCATTTTCAGTTTCTACTGAGCATAATTAGTTCCATTGAAGAAAGGTGGCCGGTTAGTAGCAGCACCCTCAAGTCTATTGTCCATGATGAGAAAATTTTAAAGAGATAAAAATTTAGATATAACAGAAATTTTATGAACTTTAAAATACAACTAAAATCACAGTTCAAAAGCAGAGTACTTTTAGAGAGTATTTTCAAACCTCTGATACCAAGTGTTGGTCGGAGTGGTTTACTCAAGAGGGGGGTGAATTGAGTACCAATTGAAATTTCTGTATTTAAAAACACTGTCTTAAAGACCCCCAAATAAAATAATAAATTAAACTGTAGTGAATTTATATTAATGTAGAGGTTCTGTTAGATTCTCAAGGGATTGATTAATTCCCAGTTAATCAACACAGGAGTGTGTGATTATCTTTTGAAACTAACTTACTAATCTACACTTAACATAAACACTTGCTAATTTAATTATCAAAGTAACCTTAAAACAGTATTGGTTTTAAAGTGATTAGCAGCAGAATAAAAATTTGAAAGAGATGGCACAACAAATGTAACCAAGAGGTTCAGTCTCAAGACGAGACTTAGTCCTCTCAAAAGTTTATATAAAAATGATCCACACCCTGGATCAGGGTTCAACAGTTTACAACTGTCCAGGTCCAAGACCTCTACCACTGTTATTCGTGGGAAACAGTACAACAGCAACCAGCTTTCCAGGTCACACACGACCTCTACCACTGTTATTCGTGGGAAAGAAAGAATGCAAGAATTTGGTAAGGATTTAAAAATCCTCCAGTTTAAGTACAGGAGTCAGTGTATGTGTTAGATACAGCAGAAAACACACACTGCTCGAAAATAATAATAATAAATCACAGAACAAGAGATGTAGAGTTTTGAAATGGTTCTGGTGATTTCATTGTAGCTCTGAACTCCCTTGGATTCGATCAGAAGTGAGTCCGAGTCCTCTTCTAATTTCTGTTTGAGAAACAGAGTGTCGTATGCTCTAGGTTCACAGACATTGAAAATGTAGTGGTTGAAGTTATTCAGTGCTCTTCTTATATGCACAGAACACTTCTCGAGTATGCTTGATTGTCTATGAGCTTCTCTGTGTTCTTGATGGAACTGGTTTTGCTCTTGATTCTTCTTGTTCTTGTGTTTCTGGTATATTTCATCCACCACACTCTCCTCTATTGGGCAGCGTAGTCTTCTCGTATTTATCTCACGGGCAACAGGGGACAGAAAAGATTTCCTTTCTGCAGGTACGAGGTACGGGTTCCTGACATCCAATAACCTTTATCAGATATTTGACAAATAATTAAAATGTACATGATATGACCATTAGATAGATTAAATATAGGAAATAAAGAAATTCAAATAGTGAGTCGAGTGATCGATAGGTAATCAGCATCGGTAGCTTGGACATCGGTAGCTCAATTTCATTAGTTGCTTTGACTCTATCGGTGGCTCTATGCGTCGGTTGGTATATGCTTGTATCGGTGACTTTGTTTATCGGTAGCTCCATGCATCGGTAGCTCCATGCATCGGTAGCTCCATGCGTCGGTAGCTTCATGCATCGGTAGCTCCATGCGTCGGTATCGGTAGCTGTGAGTCTGTCAGTAGCTTCGTCCATCGGTGACTCTTATTCCATCGGTAGTTATTTATACTTACATCGGTAGCTCTATGTTTGTATCGGTAGCTGTCTGTAAGTCAGTAGCTTACATTTATAAGTACATCGGTAGCTCTGTGTTAAGTATATCGGTGACTCTGTCTGTCGGTAGACTAAGTCTATCGGTAGACTGGGTACCGGTAGCTCTTTATCAGTTATGCAGAACACATCCGATTGTGTTAGAATTAATTTATAACTTGTATGAACATGGATAAATGAGGATTAACATATTCCAAAGACTATTTTAAAAATTATTATTGGTTTGATCACAGATTTGAAAGAATTAAAGTATAGATCAATGATACTTAAAAATATCATAGAGAATGAAAACATAATTGGGATTTTCAACACATGTGAATACATGATTGAGATTATCAAAACAGGTGAGGTCAACAGAACTCTTCTTCAATATTAATCCAGAATGAAGAGAGTTGCTGATAATAGTAAGAAGATGAATGGAAATGGAATAATAGATTTTATAACTAATTCAAATCATATAAAATCATAGACTCCTAGGATAGTTACAAGATCTAAATCTATGATGGTTTTTATTCAATCTGAATCTACTGAAAGTGAATCTTTAGAAAATGAGAGAGAAAATCTTGCTCGGAGAATGAAAAAGATTGTTGGGAAAAAGAAATTGAAATATAGATACAAGAAAAAAGATGGAAAACATAAGAAATATGGAGAAGCTACATGTTATGAATGTAGATGAACCAGTCATATTAGACCTGATTTTACCTTTCTTAAGAAAATAGAAAAGAAAGACAGGAATTCTAAAAGGTGTAAGAAGAAGTTCTACAGATAAAAAAATAAGAAAGTCTAGAAAGATATTGACACTTGGAGTGCTAGTGGTGTTAATTATTCTGATTATTCGTTAGAATATGAATCTTCTAAGTAAAATAATATTGGTTTAATCTCCCAAGCTCCAATACAAAATCATTATCTTATAGATAAGTTACAAACTGCTGAATCCTTAACCAATATATCTTTAAGAGAAAATTTTCTTGATACGGTTTTTTCTTCAAATGATGAATCCAGTTCATCAGATATCAATAATGATTTTTCTTCATATGAGGGTTTTTTAAGATTTTCTATGATTATTGAGATAATGAATTGTAATGTTTCTATGAAACTTGATATAGAAAATTCTTTAAAATTTATTTAAACAAAAGAAATTTCGGATCTTACCAAAGATCATGATAAAAAAATGATGTTTTTGAAAATATTTCTAAGAAACTGAGGGAAGCTTATTCTGACAAGGATAAACCTTCTAAGGATTGAAAAAATCGGATTTTGGAAAATAATGCTTTACAAGATTAACATAACTCTAAATCTAATATTCTAGAGGACAAGAATTTAGTCCTGAGATGAAAATCTGAAATATTTTCCTATAGAAAACTTCTTGTAAATTTTAATTCTTGTAAAGAAAATTTTGATTAGATGTATTCTCAAATCCGATCTCATTGAAATAATCAAGTATTATGTTATCCTCATAAAAAATAAATCTTAGGAAAAAATTATTATGTTCCTCCAATAGCTCATTTTTTTACTAAATTTCAAATTTGTGGGCATTGAAAGAAGAACTATTATTCAAATAAAGATCAATCCCTTGTGTTTCATAATAATTAATTTTATAAACAAATGTGGATACCCATTATTTTATTATCTAAAAATTCTAGATCAAAGTAAGTTTGGATTTAGAAAACCTAACTCTTTCCATTTCAGGATAATGAATGAAGTACCAACAACATATGGTACATGGATAGTGGATGTTCCTAGCACCTGAATGGTAACAAACACTATATCAAAAATATTTTAAATAATAAAGGTTGAAATGTAACCTTTGGAGATAATTGTCATGGAGAAATTGTAGTTATATATAACATTATTCTTCTTTGTAAAGATATTATTTCAAATGTTCTTTTGGTAAAAAGCCTTAAGAAAAAACTCATTTGTATAATCCAATTATGTGATGAATATTACATTGTGATGTTTAGAAATGATAAATTATTAGTTCACAATTACAAGGATGAGTTTATTATCTCTTCCCTTCGGCATGAGAATGTGTAAACTTTAAACCTAGATGAACTTATTAGTTAATATCTACCTCGCCTATGTGCAATCAAAGATCAATAATTTCTTTGGAATAGAAGACTAGGACACTGTAACTTAAGGAATCTTAGTAAATATTCCATGAAAGGACTTGTTAAGGACCAACTAGATCATAGGTTTGATTCCTCAAAAGTATGTGATCCTTATCAATATGGAAAGAAACATAAATATAGATTTAAATATATAAGTGAAGTTTCAACATCTAATTCCTTATAGTTTGTGCACATTGACCTATTGGTTCACACACAGGATCAATGTATTGGAGGAAAATACTACGTGTTTTTCTTAGTTGATGACTACAGTAGATTTTCTTGGGTCTATATTCTTGCAAACAAATCTGGAGATTTTTCTTATTTCAAAAACATTAGATCTCAAGTAAAAATCATAAAAAACTACCTTTTATAACTATTCATAGTGATTATGGTAGAGAATTTAAAAATTTATGTTTTGAAACTTTTTGTAGTAAAAAATGTATTACTCACAACTTTTCAGATTCAAGCACTCCTCAACAAAATGGTGTTATTTAAAGAATAAATTGTATTCTTCGATAGATGACTAGAACCATGTTGAGTGAATTTTCAATAGCCAGAAAAATTTGGGATAAAGCTATAAGTACTTCTTGTTATACTATAAATCTAGTTTTAATAACTCTATTTCTTAATAAAAACCTTACGAGTTATGGACTGGCTAAAAACCAAAAGTTTCTTACTTAAATGTTTTTGTATGAAATGTATTCATCCTAAATACTAAAGATAACATACATAAATTTGCACCCAAATCCTATGACGGAACATTCTTAGGTTACTATACTAATTCAATGGCATATAGAGTTTTTAATAAAAACACTTTAATTGTGGAAGAAACAGTATAAGTTAAATTTGATGAAACTAATCCTTTTGTTTTTAATAAACCTGAACTTATTTATAATATATTTTAAAAAATGATCTTCATTATTTGATAGAAGATCCATTGGATAAATAAAATTTTCATGAAAATATTTCTGAGACATTTAATACTGATTATTTTCTACCCTATGTTGATGAACATGTTTTTCAAAACCCAAGTCAGTTGTTACATTGGAATCATCCTAGTGATAATATAATTGGTAATGTTAATCAACCAGTAAGAACAAGAAGTTATTTAAATATTTAAGTTTAACATGATGATTTTCATTCTCAATTTGTACCAAATACTCCTATATAATCATTAGGTGGTGAAGATTAGTTAAAGGATATGAAAGATGTACTCAATGAATTAGTAAGGAATCAAGTTTGGACCTTTGTTGAAAAAACTAAGGAAACTTCCGCTATTGGAGTAAAATGTGTTTTTAGAAAAAAAATGCGATGAAAATGGAATTATTTTTAGAAATAAAAAAAACTTGTAGCTAAAGGCTATAACCAACAATAAGGCATAGACTATGAATACACCTATGATATTGTTTCAATAATTTAATAAATTCATATTCATTTATTAGTTGCATTATTCTTTAATTTCAGTCATTATCAAATGGATGAGAAGTGTGCTTTCCTTAATAGTTATGTAAAGGAGGAGTTCAATGTAGACCAACCCTAGTTTTAAAGATAAAAAATATCCTAATCATGTTTACAAACATACCAAATCTTTATATGGACATAAATAAGCCCCTAGTGCTTAGTATGATAGACATAAATGATTTTTGATTCAAAATAACTATGTTAAGGGAAATGCACATCCAACCCTTTTTATTAAAAAAAAGTTAATAATGATGTTTTGATTGTTCAAATTTATGTTGATGACATAATCTTCTGATCAACTCAGTAAACCTTTACTGATTCCTTTGTGATTCTTAATAAATCTGAGTTTGAGATGAGTATGATGGGTAAGTTAACATTTTTTCGTGGTTTTCAAATTTCTCAAAAACCTGAAGTAAAATATATTTTTCAACATAAGTATAGGAAATATCTTGTTAATAAAGTAGGGTATAACAAAAATAAATTTATAAGTACTTTTATAGGAACCTCTAACACACTTGATATTGATGATGCATGGAAACCTCTGAATCAAACATGTATTAGAGGAATGATAAGAATTTTTCATTACATAACATCTAGTCGACCAAATATAATGTTTTCAGTATGCTTATGTGCAATATATCAAGAAATTCCTAACAAATCTCATTTAAAAGCAGTGCAAATAATTTTATGATATTTAAAGGGAACATTATATTTGAGACTATTTTATTATTCGAGAAATTATTTTTTACTTAAAAATGTTTTTCATATGCTGACTTTGGTGGATGTAAAATGGATAGAAAAAGAACTTCCAAAAAATGACATTTCTTAAGATATTCCTTTGTTTCGTGGTCTTCCAAGAAACAGCAATCTGTAGCACTTTCCACTAATGAAACTGAATATGTAGTAGTTGGAAGTTGATGTGCTCAAGTGTTGTGGATGCAACACACACTCACAGACAATGGTATGAGTTTATTAAAACTCAAATAATGTGTGATAACACAAGTTCCATTTCCCTATGTAAAAATCCATCGCATCACTCCCATGAAAATCACATAGATATTAGACATCACTTTCTTAAGAATCACACACATAAATGATATATTATTCTTCAATTCATCAGAAAACAAGAACAACTTTCTGAATTTTTACAAAACCATTACCTTCCAATAGATTTGAATACATTATGCAGAAGCTAAAAATGATCAATGTAATGTAATCATTCAAGTCTATATATTTATTAAATAATCTCCAAATATTATGCTACTCCTTATTTCAGGGGGATTATATATGCTTGTTTCTTTTTCCCTCTTATTCTTTCTTTAAGAAAATTTTCCATTCATTAACTTTTTTATGAAAATTCATCTTTCTCAAAGAAAATACATCGCATCTTTCTTCTTGGAATTGAAATTTTCAGAATTGAAATTCATGGAATTGAAATTTTTTAAATTGAAATTCTCGGAATGGAAATTCACAGAATAGAAATTCTCGGAATCTAAAATCAATCAACAAAATTCTTATAATACCAATAAATTTTTAAGAGTATTCCAAAATGTAAACTTTCCTACTCTTTATTTTATAATTTTATGTTTCAATTGTTTAATTTCATGATTTTCAATTTATTATTTAACTTACCACAAAAGACAGGATTTCATATTTTCTACAATAATCTTCAGCCATAATATCAGATCAGGTTATTTTTAGCCATTTAATTGTCTTATTTGATTTGAAAGGTCATTGCAATGAATGTAAGGTATGTAACATTTATCAACACCACATCATCTTCCCTGATCGATGTGCTAAATTTCAATTGCCTTCAAAGTCTACAGTCTGATTCCACAGTTTCTTACACTATTAATGTCTCTTTAATCCTCAACAGATCTAATACGGATTAACAAGGAAATAAATGATTGGAAAATCTTTAGGGATATACTACTATGCCCTAATTTCTTTGCAAAGTATGACTCCATCATTTCTAAGGTCATAAGAACTAGAAGATGTGAATGTGTATGTGTGGATAAGGAGAAATCCCAGGATCTGGTTTACCTTGATCAAGTCATATAATTCTTTGTATCCGTTACTTTCTTTAAAAAGTATGGAAGTGATATGTTCAAGTTCAAATGATATGAAAAGACTTATACAGTTACTTATAATAAGACAGCCAATGTTCTCAAGATATCATATGAAGGAGAGTCTATTTTATGCCTACAGAGACTTCCCAAGAAGGAAGGTTCTTTTGAAAAATAAAAGGTTTTGGATTATCTTGGTGTTAAGTATGTCAAGAATCCTATGATTACAAATCATACAACAAATCAGAAGCTATTATCTCTCTGGATGCAAGGATTCCTTATTCTAAGAAAAGGCTTTAAGGAATCTCTAATAATACATGACATTTTTTATTTTAGACATTCTTGTCAATGTAAGGATGACCAACTTGATTAAGTACATCGTTCTCACCATCCATGCAGTAAAAGGTGGAACCATCAGATCATATATACTTATGTATCTGGAATCTATCTCCAGGGTAATTATTATGTGGCTTCAAGAGCTGAATGTCCCTTACTAATAAGTCTCTAATACATTTGTGATTTTGTTGATCATCGACGATGATCTTAGAAGAATTAAGGTACAGTTTTTACCGGAATCCAAAATATTTGAAGAAATTGTTTTCCAGAAAATGGTTGATGTTTAGAATCATCAAAAAAATTTCTTATGAAAAGAAAACATGAAGAACCAAGCTTTCCATCACTGATTCCTGATGTTATGCTATCAAAACCACCTCTTTCAAAGAATCCAAAAGCCTATTCCAAGGCAATAGTTGCAAAATAGAGAGATATGGAAGCTACTAGAAAGGAAGATGATCCTTTTGATTAAACCCTTCAAAGGCTAAGACCTTAAAAATAAACCAAGCTGATGATCTAGAGAATCAAAATAAAGAGAATATTGTGAAGAAGTAATACTTGGAAGCTCGTGTTTGTTAGTATTTAGTGAAAGATATAGAGAAGAAATCTCAAGAAGTAATGGAACCTCATGTTTTTCATAAGAAACTAGTTTTCACTTCAGAAATCCAAAAAGCCAAAAAAGTCATAATAATATTAGAACATGTTCAAGAAATCGGAGATCAAATCATTCAGGAAGGCAATGATGATTTTTTAAGGGAAGTGGAAAATTACATTTGAACTCCTCAGAGTTCAACTTCTAAATCTATTTCTGAAGAATAAATGATTCGAGAATAAGTTGAAGTTGATGTTGAAGAACAAGTTGATGTTGAAGTAGAAGAATAATAGAATGAAGAGGTTGAACAACAATGTGATGAAGGGGATTTGATTCAAGAAGAAGAAATACAATAAGGAATACAAGAAGAGGAGCTTAAAGGGGAAAAAGATGAATATAAAGATATTAATTTTATCCAAGTATCAAATGAACAAACCATAGTTCAAAATTTTGTCCAAGAAAAGAGTGTTTTGGTAGCCTCATCTAAAAATAAATTCCTCAGATGTCCTCCAAAAGGATTGAGAATCCAGATTCATTAACTCCCATAGGATTTGAGAAATGAAAAGATGATTTAGATTCGGAATCGTTGTCCTCTGTTTAGAATGAATTTGTAAAGATGTCTCTATGAATGTTTGTCTGTACTATTCCTGTTCTTGAAAACATAGATTCTTGAAGTCAAATGATGCAAGAGACCATGAATCAAAAGATGAAATATACCTATATTCATATGGCCATGGTGGTCAACTATGAATATGACATTAGTATTATTTTGATTTGTTATAAATCTCAGAATGTAACTTGTAGGAAATTCTTTAACTACACCAAAACCATAAATGAAGAGCCTAGACAGTTCAGTGACATCATGGATTCGACAAACAGAGCATTAAATACTTGTAAATCCAAGTTCAATAATGTCAGGGAATCCATTTTTGAGAATATTAGTGAACTGAATTTGGTTTCCCATTTTGTAAGTAGTGACAAAGAAGTCAGAGCCAGATTAGTGAAACAGGTGGCTGCTCAAGAATATTTCATTAAGAATCAAGATGACAGAATCAATGCTCAAGAAGAAAAGATCGTCTCCTTAGAAAAGAATAACCATGATCAGGAGATTTTGTTGAAGAAGATTCAATAAGATCATAAGGATGTTAATAAACTTAAATCATTGATAAAAAAATGTTTTCTGTCAAAAAAATGATGGATGATTATTATTCTTACATTCTGATGTTTTGTTGAAATCTGAACATTATTTCCAAAATTTCCTTAAGATGTTTCTTGCATATCTTTATTTTTTCTCACAATTATGTTTCCATAAACATACATATACTTATTGTACTTCTACATTCCTTTTTGAAAATCACAAAGGGGGAGAATGTATTTAAAGTAATAATTTATTGAAGACACAAAAGTGGGATAATCTATTAATTGGCATTATAGTAAGAAAGAATAATGCCTAAGTAAGGTGTAGTTTCTCTTAAATAGAGATGTTTATTTAAGGAGGATATATTTCCTTATGAAATAAAACCAGATGAAAAAATTCAAGAATATTATCCTTGGGAAAAATAACCCAAGGTAGAGTTAGGCCTATTCATCCCAAATTTCATTCAAAGAGGGAGATAAGTTTTTTGTACTTTCTTTTATCAAAGTCAATTTATTATTCCTTAGTAATTTTGTTGGTGCTTTCCGAAATGGGGGAGATTGTTGAGTCGATAAGGTTATCCTATGACTTCTCCATTCCTTATGGTTTTATGTTTCATAAATCACAAACATGTTTTCTTAAATTATGATTTTGAAATTTTATTTTACTTATAGTTATGTAATTCTATTCAACTAATAGAATTCAAAATACATTTACCTACAAAATTCTCTAACTTACAAAATAGTCATTCTGTTATACATATAAAATTTCCATTCCTTTATACTTATAGATTTTTCATTATGATATATTTGAAATTATGTTTTACTTACATCATTAACATTATGGTGTACTTTTGATTCCGACGTATTGATTTACTTAAGCCTACATTATACCATATTTCATGATACCGATACCGGTAAATATGTGACATCATTTTCATGATACTGATATGGGTATATATATGGTACCATTTTTCATGATATCGATACCAGTAAATATCTGATACCATTATTCATGATACCGATACCGGAAAATATGTGATACTATTTTTCATGATACTGAAACTAGTAAATATTTCATTCCATTTTTATGATTTTTGTACCCAAAACAGTGATACTGTTTTTCTCAATCTGATTTTCATTTTCTTAAAAATCCTTTTTATTAATAATGTTAGAGTTTTTTAATGAATCATTCCAATATTATTGGATTTTAGGTTTTCTTATACATTACATTTATCTTAACATAATTTCTTATACATGAAATTATGTCATACAATATTTTGTAATCTAACTATTTTCTGTTGGAAACGTGTCCAGGTCCCTCCAAATTTATGGAAAATATGACCATTCAAGTGGAGCCGACCATTGAGATGTTTTTCATATAAATAGAGTTCATTTGAATGAGAAAAGTACCATGTAAACATCAATGATGAACATTGAATAGAAAAGAAATAAAAGTTTGTTAAGTGATTTCAAGAGAGAGGCTCTTAAAACTCTCTTTGTTTCATTAGGATGCCATGAAAAACATGTTTGCGCATAAACAACTTTTTTAGACTTTCTTTGTGTAGACTCTGATCGTGATGGTCATGGGATTCTAAGTTTGGAAGACAGAGGTTCTGATTTCATTCAAAATTGATGTCTTGCGGGGATATCAAGACAGATACCGATCTCTAGATTGAGGACTTACCTGGGTTTTGGTAAGACATACTTTCTAGAAAGTATAAATCATGGAACCTTTATCCAAGGTTGTTAGATACCCTTCTCTTTTAATTAAAAGAATCTTATTATGAGTTGTTATCTATTTCAAGTTATTTTTATTCTGTTTCTATTTTAACATTATTAATGTTAGAATGTATATATTTCTTATACTTTTGAATTCTGTTACTATTATTATATTAAATATTAAATATTATCTAAGTTAGAATCAGCATTTTAAGAAAATATTTCTTATGTTTTTATCTTAAGGTTTTAATGTTTAAGAAAAGGTTTTCTTAATATGGTTTGTGAGTTTTTGTTTAACTTTGTTAAAATATTTTTTCTTAAACAAAAAATCTATCCTTAAGAAATATATTTCATTATGATTAAGAAATATTCTTTAATAAATTATTATACCAACTATAAAGATTCCAAAGGAATTCTTAAAGTATAAAATTCACCCCCCCCCCCTCTTGTATTGGAGCATCTCATTATACATATTAAATCCTACTAAAAAATGTGCTAAATTTTGTATGCCGTAAGGGATTTATGTAATTTATTTGGTTATTTATGTGATTCTAAATAATATTTCTATGTGTGAGTATTATATGAGTGGATATTTCCCTATATAAGTGTGGAAAAGGACCAAATATGAAACCACATCCTAAAATAATCCAAAATGATAAAGTAATTCCCAAGAAATTTTTTTTTAATAAATATTCTATGTTGTGATATGATAAGGATTACATATATATATATATATATAATATCCAATGTGATTTTAATATTTTTATTTTTTAAACATACTCTTATATTTTGTTTTACCCCCTATAAACTCGTTTTACAATAATTGTTTTAATTAATTTGTACAACTTTTACTATTAATAATGAAAATTAAATTATGTTATAAAAATTACCTAAAATAAATTTTTATGATTCCAAATATTAAATAAATTTTACCTAATGAAATTAATATAATTTCCAGAATTTAATTTAATGTTTAACCAACATAGGTGATAAAAAGTGGTTTTCTAGAAAAAATCTTAATTATAATTTTTTACAATAAAAATGAACATATAATAGATCAAATTTAACTAAATTGGATTAATAAAAAATTATTGAAATAATTTTATAATTAATACAATATTAAAACAGAAGGGTATTTAATTTTTTTAAAATAAAAATGATAATATCTAGTAAGAACTCATATTTTCCAATATTCATCTATAAAATAATCCTTTTTTAAAAATCCACAAAAAATTCCTCCATGATAATTTTGACATGTTGTTTTAAAAATGAATATAATATTTGAATTTAAATTTTACAAAGGTTTAGAAATATTTTTTTTATTTTTTAAAACAAAACTTATAACAATTTTTAGGAATAATTTATTTTTTTGAGCACATAAATACATCATTTAAAATTAAGAACATATTAAAAAATATATTTTACTTATATAAAACTTCTATACATATAATTTAAAATTTTGGTTCATCCTATTCATTCCACTAACTTTAACATCTATGAGATATTAGTTATATTTAAATTATAATAATAATAATATATTGTGGTTCGTTGAAACACGGTGTTTCTTGTACCACATTCTATCAAAAAAATTAAATTATTTTAAACACATATTTTATAAAATATAAATTTACTACATTATGAATAGTATTCAAAACTATTGAGATAATTAATTAGAGGGGTACACACTTAGTTTATCCAAAATTCTTGAAATATTTTAATGAATATGATTATAGGATATCATGGGACCCAGCTAGGGGCTAACAAGAATTTCTAGTTAAAATGATCGCAAATGAATAAAATAAATTAATTATTATTTTTGTGTATGATAATAGTAATAGAATATATTTGATTATAAAATAAAAAATATATCCATGAAATACATGGGAAATATTTAATGAAATTATTTTATTTTAATATTTTATTTTTATTTATTATTTTTGGGAATGAAGAGTAATATCAATGACTCTTTTATAATTTTTTATATTTATTAAAATTAATGATTAAAAGTTTAAATTATATTTTTGACTCAAAAAATAATTCATAATATTTATTTCATGGAATGTTTTCTATGTAAAAAAAATTGGGTTTGGGGAGCCATCTCAAGGTATTTCATATTTCACTATATATGTAAAAGGAGACTCTCTTCGAGGGTACAATTCACTACATGAATTTCAAAGAAAATATCTCATGTATCCAACATACTAGAGAAATAATTGATTGAACTAAGACATAAATCCATGTTCTTCTTCACAAATTGAATGATCAGTGTAACAATGATCATAGAGGAAATTAAGGCTACCTCAAATCTCTATGTGAGAACCTAAATATCGATGATCTACATTCCAAAAATCATTTGATTCCTGGGTCAACTATCTAGAGTGATTCAAATTAAATTACATTTTGAAATATTCTTTAAGATACTGGAATTCATTCATGTATATGGATTTTTAATTTTTCATTCCAAACTCTAGTTTGGGTTAATATATTGTATCCCAAGAGTATGAGGGACCTCAGGGGTGTTTTAGGGTTTTGTGATAGCAAAAAGGGAAAACCATGCCAAACCATTATTCAAGCATTATGGGTGAACGGTAGGTGCATGGTTATGTAATCTGTATGAGGTGGGAGAAATTTTGGGATAGTGGCATTTCTCAGGGTCTGTTCAGGGTTATTCAAAGTATACAACCTTCACAAGTAATAGGGTGACCCTTCTCTCATTGGAAAGATGCATGTACATGATTTTCATAGGTTTTGGTAAATCGCGTGGGTTAACCATGTACCCATATTAAAGTTGGAAAGTTAACAAAATTTCAATTATGGGATATTATAACCTCACCCAATTTTCACCCCTAATTTCCACCTTTAAATCCTAACTATGAAAAATAACTCTCAAGGGATCCCAAAGGGGGTTCTCCTTTACCTCTTCGCTGTTTGGAGTGGCGTCAGTTTCAAATTGAATCATTGGGTAAGGCCAATGCCTCTCTTGATTTACTTTCTGTTTTGGGGTTTTCATCATTATATGGTCTCTAAATGAATATATAAACAAACCATTTTTAGATATGATTTAGGCTAATGAATCAATGCGTATCTGAATAGGGATCTAAGGCTATAATTAAGAAGAAATTCGTCAATGAATTTGAGGTAGGTGGACTATATGTTATATTTCATAGTTTCTTTTTAGACTTCTGTATTTTTAGTTTTCTTCTTGGTAACTTCAAATTGATATTGTGATCTCTTTGGTTAGGTTTGGGGTAAAGGATGTCAAAATAGTGATTATAAAAAATTATGGCACCCTTGGTATGCATCTATGATGATTTTGACCTAAATTGGGCCACCCATGAAGTGCGCTGATGTACACATAGCTATAAAGTTGCAAAGTATGTGAAAGGTAATTGTGAGGTAATGTGGATCTCTTTTAAGAATTTCAAGTTTATTTATCTAAGTTTATATGAACTATTTTTAATGTGGTTAGAAATATTTACATCATAAAGGGTAGTTGTAATGACACAAAATGTGTTAATTTTTATAATTTTTTTATGTCATGTGGCTTATGAATAATAATAGATATTCCTGGGAGGGTAGTTCAAATGAATTGGTGAATATTTTATTTTCCATTAGAATGTGGAACAAAAAATATGATAAATGGTATAAAATAGAGGAATTGATGAATATTTGAAAAGTGATGATTTAAGGGAAATTTTTAATTTCCTTAGTGAGCAAGGCATGAACACGGGTATTAGGTTATTTAATATAAATGGAAAATTTATTAATGAGTTATGGATTAATGTTAGTTCCATTATTTATTTGTTTTGGATTATAATTATGATATGTATTTGTTTTGTTTGGCTACGGTGTGATTTATATGTTTTGTATGGATGGTTATGCCTGTGTATAGGGCTTGAGGTGTGGGATAAGGGACTGAGCCTCCTCCAATAGGTTAAGATGGAATAATTCTCTAAATACACCCACAATACATGGATTTGGGAAGGGGATGAAGCTCAATTCACCTATCGATTTCATTCCACCCAAATTATGGATTTGATGGGAGGATAATATGGTTTTGTGATGTGTTTTCCCTAGTGAGATAGGGACTTGAATTAATTCCTTAGGTGGAATTATAAATGTCATAAAACTTGTGCGAGTGATGTGAATACCAAGACTATAGGATTCATGTTGATAATGAACTATGTAATTATGAAAATGCACATAAGGAATTTTGCAACTATAGTTAGTGATAGAAATGTTGAGATTGATATCTCGGTGTCCCTAAAACGTATTTTATTTATTATCAATTATTGATTACTTTCATGAACTATATATTACTGGTTGTTTTTTAGACACCATTGGTGTTGGCTTGTGGAGTTGTAATCCTATCCTACTCAAGATTTTATTGGATATCTGAGCATACTTCATGGATTGTTGTCAAGATAATGGTGGAAGACGTATGCTAGGGAGTTGATTTGGGCATTGGACATGCATTGATGAGGTTCCTGACATGGAGCCTAAACCATTTGGTGGAATCCACTGTTTATAGGTAGATTGGATTTTGTTCGCATTAGAAACTTCATCTTGACATACCATGTTTATTGTTGGTTTTGCCTATACCCAGCTATGAGAGATAGTTATTTATGCTTGTCCATTAGTTATTATAGGGTTTTTTGCTCTTTCATCTATTTATCTCTTATGGTTGTAACAAACCAATGTTTTATCAATGGAATTATATTCCTATAATTATTCATTACAATATAATCACATTAGGAATCCTAATGAAATATCATTATACTAAACTCCATGTGACCATTAAATATAAATTTTCAACTTCTCTATTTTGAATTTCAAAAATATGACATACATGGTTGTGTTCAGGGTTATTTATATAGTCTAATAGAACGAACATAATTTTTGGTGAATAATAACCTATGCATATGAATAGTAACTTACCCACACAAATATTTATATGACCCCTATGAGTGGAAAATCATATAAAATAATAACAACCTTACACATTAATGTATAAATAATATTTATCCTTCTTACAAGTTCCAATATTTCATATATATATAATTGATAAAATTAAAATAAAATTTATTTTCATAAACTGTGTTCATAAATTAAAAATTCTATGCCTTTTGGTTTTATGATTAGTTTATAAGAGCATATCTATTTTTGAAGGGCAATCTAAAATCAGTTTTAATTTTATAATCAATATTTTTCAAGTAAAGTGTGTTTTTAATTGAAAAATAATTTAATTATATTTAGAAAATTAATTTTGTAAAATGGATTTCATTATTGGATTCAACACTTCAAAAAATGGTTAGGGTGAAGTTTTGGGTGTTTTTCTGAAATACGTGATTTTTTTATGAATAGTTATATATGGTAATTTACCATATATAATCATTTTATGTTAAATACACAATTCCTAACATCATGGATTATGTAAGACAAATTGGTTCAAACTAACCTAATCCAAATTCAATTTTTGGTCATGGAATTATCACTATTTTTTGATCTTGAGGGAAATTAAGAAACTAATGAATTATATATTAATAAAACCCACCTCCCTTCCACTATAAATATCACCCTTCACAATCTCTTCAATTCACACCTTTAATTCTTCAAGAACTATCAAATTTTATCCCAATGTACTTCCCTAGACCCTCCCCCATTTACATCATCTCTTGGCCTCATCAAAAGACAAATCCAATGTTCTTTATGGAGGATCTCAAGTGGAGAATTCAATAGATAAATCATCTCCTTTATTCTATTCAAGTTATTTTATTTTATTGTTACCTCCACACCTCATTTCATACAAATGGAATGATAACTCCAGTATTTATTTCATACTAGTATTATATCATGTTAATAAAATATTTCATAGTGAATTCATCCCTCACTATCATTTATATTAAATTTGAAATCGCCACTCGTGTTGTGTTAATCATGGGAGATTCACTTCCATCTTCCTTAAACTCCTTCAATACTATCAAAAAAACTATAAAATAGTGGAAAATAGAATGTAAACTTTATAATTTATCCCATTTTATTTTCTTTAACAAACTTATTTACATTACACTAAGTGATAAAGAAAATAGGTTTGTTGTGATAAAAAACCACCCAATTTATTTGAAAATGGTCATCATTAAATTTTTTCTAATGATTCATCCTTAGGTTATATAAAAAAATTCATTTTAAGATCATTTAAATATCTTTAATGTAAGTAATAATATATATTAACAATTATTTATGTTTAACGACATTTCAAACGAACATTCGTTCATTAATACAAGTGAAGCATTCATAAAACCAAAGAAAATAAAAACTCTCGAACAATGAATTTGTGCTTTATAACTCATCCAATGTCACATAAAATAACATAATGAAACCATAGTAATCCATATTAATGTATTAGATGTTATTTAATTTTTAATTAATTAATATATTGTCATTATACCTGATATTAATGTGATTAAATCAGTCAGATATGAGGTAAGGGGAGATTATCAAACCCAACCCACTCTCATCAGGTCTTCATTGTTTGAAACCCATTATTATTATGGATATTAGATAAAAATAATTTATTCATTATTATGTTACTGTTTCAAGGATATATATGTTTTCTACTTAAGTTCATGTCAAACCTAATGTTTTCCAAAATAACTCTTCTTTCAAATAAACACCCAATTTTCACTTCTCAACGTGTTTTTCTTCTTCACTCATTGTTGATTGTTTTATGACAAGAATATTATTCTATTATTAATTTCAGATCTAAATGTTTTTTGAGGTATTATTTATTTTTTGAAACCCATTTCTTTACATGGTTTTAATGTTCATTTTTGACACATGATCTATGTGGAATTCATGATAATGTAAATGATATAATGTAATGGGTGTGTCTGAAATTATATAGTACAATATGAATTTTTTGAGGTGATGGGTATGACTGGAATTATACCGAGCTCCAATGAATTGTGTAATGTAATGAATATCATGATTTAAGGTGAAATGATGTGGGAACATGATTTTATATTTTTTCACTACTATGTTTGGTAGTTAACCACTAAGACATGATGTCTCATTTTTATGCATTTCCACATTCCATGCCTTTGTCTAGTGATTCTTATCATGATTTGGATGATGATGATATTATAATTATTCTCATCCCATGCTATATTTTTCTTATTTTTCCTCTTACTGGTCTTTTATCTCACCCCTTTTTGAATCATATCATCATGTGACTATGTGTACTAATGACATTTCAATGGAAAATAATAAGTTGGACATGAATGATTTAAATAAATCTTTGTGTTTGATGTTGCAATTGTTATGTTTAGTCCTAGTTTTCCCAAGACACAAAACATCTAAATCCTCATGGTGTAATAATATTTGGATTTTATCTTTGTAATTATTTAATATTGATGTATAAAAAGGTAGGGTCTCTAAAGTAGTAATGTAATAAAAGGCATGGTCACTATAGCTGGTATCCTAGGAATGGTTTAATTAATTTAATAATTAGGATTAATGAACCCTATATAAAACCTCTATTATGATACCGATCAACGGTGGAGAGGCCGATCAATGGTGTTATTTGATTAAGAACACCAAGAAAATATATAAAATTGAATATATGGAATGTGAAGACTTTAAGATCAAGTTTCTTAACATGAATTTACCATAAAATAATCTTAAAAAAATAGAGAGGTAATTCATATAGCACTAAAATGTAATTAGAATATTTCACAACCTGTGAAGAAAATTTCTCAAGGATTGAAATGTTAGAGTTGGGTTTTTTATCAACAATGATAAAAACAATTTATAGATTCTTTAGTGGGTTAAAACTAATCCTTTAAAACCCACTTTAAATTTGATACTTTGGTAGTTATGAATAAGTTGTTCGATATTCCCTCGAAGTGGAGATGGGGTTTCAAGAATGGTCCCATGGCTATAATGATAAGAAAACAAAGAAGGTGTTTCAATATGGTGGATCTAATGATAAAGGTGGGAAGAAAACTAAACCACCAACATGCCAACAATATTAGAAGATGCATCATGGGAACTACCTCAAAGGGATGGAGAAATGCTTAATGTGTGGAAAAGAAGGACACCATGCTCAAGAGTGTCAAAAATACATGATAAGGAAATGGAATTTGGTTGAAGAAAGGAGGGCATCACACATGCACTATTGCTACAATTGTAGGTACCAAGGCCACTATGAAACCTAGTGCATGAAACATCGAGTCCTTGAGGGTAATATGCTTCATTAGCCACCAAATCCAAATGCACAGGGGAAGTCTTATGCCAGTACAATTTCAGAAGTGGATAATGATAATGAAGTCATAAAAGGTACTTTTCTTATTCAATCAAGAATGAAAAAAGTCATATTTTATTCTAGTTCTATGCATTCCTTTATGTAGTGTATGTTGGAAAAAACTATATAATCGGAGCATTGAAACCATGATGTAGAGATATCTATACAAATAAAACGTGGTGAAATTATTGCAATATGAGTTTTTGAATCTTCTCTTGTTCACCTATGTGGGATGATTCTTCAAGAGAATCACATGATACATCCTTTGGTGAAATTTTTTTATAATAGTAATGGATCAGATCTTGCTATATATAAAACATATATTATGTCTATAAAAGGAAATATACTTTTATATTCCAAACCATACCTTGATCCACTAAAAATTAAATGACGATCATGGAAATCCTTTAGAAAATACTTAAATGTTGTTTGTGTTGATTCCCTATAAAGAAGCATACCTCTCCTAAATTGTTGAGTTAAAGGAGATTTCAAACCTTGTGTAAATGCCCATCATGAATGATTATGGTGATTTGTTTCCTGAAGTGTTACCCAAACTTCCACCAAATTTAGAGGTAGTGTTATCCATACATCTTATACCTGGAGCTACTCTTTTCTCAATGTTTTCCTATAGGATTAATCCTATTGAATTGGAAGTGTTAAAGAAGAAGTTGTAAGAGAATTTGTACAAAGTGTTTATATTCTCTAGTGCATCACCTTGTGGTGTACCAGTGCTATTTGTAAAGAATAATTATGGATCAATGAGGATGTGTATCGATTACCAACAAATCCACAAGATCACCATAAATAACAAGTATGCTCTCCCAAGGATTGATTACTTGTTTTATCAACTGAGAGGAGATCAATACATCTCAAAGGTGGATATTCATTTTGGATATCATTAATTAAAGGTGAAGAATGATGATATTCAGAAGACTTCTATCCGTACAAGTTATAGGCACAATGAGTTTCTGTTGATGCCCTTAAAAACATACTAATTCTCATGTAATATTCATGGATTTTATAAATAAAGTCATTATATATAACATAGAAAAATTTGTGGTATATTTTATAGATGATATTCTCAAATAATCCAAGAAAAGGAGGAACATTAAGAATATCCAAGGATAGTGTTTGCAACTTTAAGAAAGGATAATTCCTATGCCAAGATCTGCAAGTGTGACTTTTGGATGAAGCAAGTCACTTTCTTAGGACATCTGATCACAATAGAAGAAATTTTTGTGGACCCTTAAAAAGAAAAATTGATTGAAGAATGACCTAGACCCTCTAGTGTCATATAAATCAATATTTTTCATGGATTTGATGGGAATTACAACGATCTTGTGAGTAAATTCTCACAATTTTATTTCCTGTTAACTATGTTAACATGGAAAGGGGTGAATTATGTCGATACGAATGAATCTGATGAATGATTCAACAAGATAAATTAATGGTTAATCACTGCACTTGTACTCACATTACTGATGAGTGGATAATTGTTTGTGATTTGTAGTGTTAATTCAAAGAAATTCTTTGGTAGTGTACTCATTCAAGATGATAATGTGACATCCTCAACCTCACTGCAGTTTAATATCCATGAGAATAAATACACAATGCATGATATGGGGCTTGTAGCTATGACTTTTTATATGAAAATATTTTAGAACAACATTTATGGTGAGAAGTGTGACATATATACTAATAAAAATATCTTAATGTATTTATTCACACAAGACGAGATCATCATGAATCAAAAGAGATGGATAGCGATAATCACATATTAAAATTTCTCTATTCACTATCATCCTTGAAAGGAGAACTAGGGAGTCGATGCTCTATGTATAAATTAACCTACAACTCTGTCCATGCTATGGATTTAGAATGACCATGTCTTCATGGATATAAAATAGATGGATTTGAAAATTATAAGGGTAGGGAATAAATCCTACCATTTCCAAATGGTTTCTCAACCTTCTATCCAATAGAAGATTAATGATGTAAAAAAGTAATGATCTAGAGTTACTAAATAATTTTAATGTGATAAATGAAAGAAAATCCACAAGAGATCCATATTAAAGATGATAGTGTGATTCAATTTGGATTCAATCTCTGCGTGCCTTCATCACCTAGGATAAATAATGAGCTATTTGAAAATTAACATAACTCAACATTCTATATTCATACAAGGAGTATAAAGACGTACAATTATCTCTAAGAAGACATCGGATATGACAACCAGAAGAAAGGGATTTCTGAGTATATCTCATGTTTCATGATAGGTTAGCATGTTATATCAGACTGATAGAATTTCAAAGGGATTATGGAATTTTTTCTCATAACCATGTGGAAATGGGATAATTTCACTATAAAAATTGTCACAAGTCTCTCAAATATGTCTAAAGGATATAATGTGATATGGTTTATCATTGACCGAATCACCAAGACTTCCCAATTTTTCACTTTTAGTGAAGTTCTCTCACTTGAATAACTTGAAATGATATATGTGAAGGATGTAGTGAGACTGTATGGGGTTCCAAATCAATTGTATATGGTGTGATCCCAATTTCACATCTAAATTATGGAATAGTATTCAACATTCCTTAAGTACTGAATTGAATTTCTAGACTGCCTATCACCCACAAACTAATGGCTAATCTGAAAGGAATATTCAAACCATCAATGAAAAACTAAGAGCCTACTCTTTATACTTAAATGGTGGATGGGATCATCATATCCCATTGGTTGAATTCTTATACAACAATAGCTTCCTTTCATGTATTCAAATGGATCCATATGAATCGCTATATGGAATGATATGTAGAACTCCAACCTGTTGGAATGAAGTTGGGGAATGAATGTTACATAGACATGATCTTGTACAATAGATTATTGAGAAGGTTTATGCCAACTAGAAACACATTAAAAGCAACTCAGATTCGAAAAAGGAGCTATTTTGACAACCGTTAAATGGACTTGGAGTATTGTGTTGGAGATAAATTCCTGCTCAGAATATCACTATGGAAGAGAGTCAAGAATTTTGGGAAGAATGGGAAACTAATCCCAATGTACATTGGCCCCTTTGAGATCCATGACCACATATGAGTTGTGACCTATCATTTATCACTTCCACCAAATATGGCTCAAGTTCAAGACGTGTTTCATGTATCACTCATGATGATGTATATACCAGATCTTCAAATGCACTGAACACCGGGGTGGTACAGCAGGAAGATGATCTCTCATATGAGGAGTAGCCAATAAAGAATATAGATATGATAGATAATGTCTTGTGCAATAAGATAAACCATCTAGTGAATGTGATGTGGAGGAACCATACGTTTGAATAAGCTACATGGGAACCAGAGGAGGCAATGATGGAGAATTACCCACACCAGTTTATGTAAAATGAATCTTTGAGGGTGAAATTTCATAACAGGGGATGAATGTAACGACCAAACATTTTATCAAAGGAATTCACTTCTTATAATTATTCCTTAAAGTATAATCACATTAAGAATCACAATTATATGTCATGATATTATATAATATGTGACAATTAAATATAGTTTTTCTACTTATGGGTTATTTAATTTAAAAAATTTGACATACACAGTTATGGGGAGGATGATTTTTATTGTCTAATAGTACAAACATAATTTTTAGTGAATAGTAACCTACCCTTTTGAATAGTAACCTACCCTTTTGAATAGTAACCTACCCTTTTGAATAGTAATATAAACCCTATGAATAATAAATTGTCCAAAATAATAGTAACCTCACCCATTAGTTTATAAATAAAATTTAGGGATCTTACAAGTTACAACATGACCTTTGTAAAAGTATTAGTATTTTCATAAGTCATAAATAATTAATTACAGTTAATTAATTAATTTAAAATAAAAAGTAATTCCCCAAAATGTTTCCATAAATTAACAATATTTTTTCATCTTGTTTTAAGAAGATTTTATATGACATTACGTAATTTTTGAAGGAAATTAAGAAATCGGTTTTAATATTTAAATCAATATTATTCAAGTAAATTATGGTTTTAATTAAAAATTAAATTAATTATGTTTAGACAATTAATTTTAAAAAATTGTGAGTATTTTAAGATTATAAACATAAAAAACGGTTTGGATAAATGTTTTTCTATTTTTCGAGAATATATGAATTTTTTATGAATAGTGTAATATGGTAATTTACTGTATATATACATTTTATGTTAAATACGCTATTTAGGATATCATGGAAGACATAAGACCAAATATTTTGAACTAACATGCACACATTACTATTTTTTCATGGAATTAACATTATTTCTGGTCTTGAGGGAAATAAATAACTATGTAATTAAATATTAAAAAACCCACCACCTGTCCAATATAAATAAAATCACTCACACTCTCATTTATTCACACCTCTAAAGCTTCAATACATATAAAACAACTACCCAATGATCATCACTATACACTCCCCCACATTAAAGAGATATTTTACTCATTAAAAACCAATCCATGGTTCTTTAAGTAGGTTCTCAAGTGTAGAATTCTAGAGGTAAATCCTCTCACTTATTTCTTTCAAATTCCATTCTAGTTCATTTATTTTATTATTCCCCCATGACCCCCTTTCATCTAAATGGCATGATAGCTATAGTATGTATTATATACTATTATGATATAATGTTAATAGAACATTCATAGTTATACTCATCCCTCACTCTCTTTTATTTTAAAGATGAAATAATCACCTGTGTTGTGTTAATCATGGGCGACACAATTATTTTATCATTAAACGCCTTCAAGGATTCAATAAAACCATAAAATGGTTAAAAATATTTTAAAGTTTATTTTTTATTACCTTTTATTTTCTAGAACAAAATTATTTAAATGACACTATTTCATATAATCAAACAAGTTCGTTCTGAACAAAAAAAACCACCCAAATTAACCAAAAATGATCATCATTAAATTTTTTCTACTGATTCATCATCATCGTACTTAACCAAATTCATTATAAGATAATTTTAATCAATATAATGTAACAAATAATATATATTAAAAATTATAGATTTTCAACCAAATTTTAAATGAATAGTTGTTCCATAATACAAGTGAAACATTCATAAACTCTAAGAGAATTAACACTCTCGAACAATGAATTTACCCTTTATAACTCATACAAAGGCACATAAATGATCTTCATGAAACCATAGTAAACCATAATAATGTATAAATGTTTATTTAATAGTCAATTAATGTATCAAATAGACATTATATAAGAAATTAATGTGAATAAAGTGTTCTATATTAGGTAAGGGTAACTTCTCAATCCAAACCATCTTTCTTTGGGTTTTCACTCTTTCAACCCCATTTTCATTATGGATATTCCTAAAAAATTATTTCTATATAATTATATTACCTTTTCTAGGATATACATGTTTTGAACTTATTTTCATGAAAAAACCAAATGTTTTCCAAAATAACTCTTCTTTCAAATAAATACACTCTTTTCACTTCTCAAAATTGTTTCTTCTTCACTCATAGTTGATTGTTCTTTTTGAAGAATGGTATTCCCTATTTAATATTGGAATGAAATGTTTCGGAATGCATTATTTATTATGTGAAACCCATTTATTTACATGTGTTTTTTATGTTCATGTTTGAAATATGATCTATATGGCATGCATTATAATGAAAATTTTATGATGTGACTGGTGTGCCTTGAAATATATATTGCAATATGAATGTTTTAATGTGCTGGATGTACCTAGAATTATAAATTCATTGAATAAATTACATAAATTGTTGAAACATATGAGATAAAGTGAAATGATGTGTTAACATGATTCTAGATTTGTTCACAACTACGTGTGGTAGTTTACCACTAAGACATGATGTTTCATTTCTTTGAATTTCCACATTCCATGCCTTTATCTAATGATTACTCTCGTGATTTTTGTGATGATGTTATGATTATTCTCATGCCATGATATATTTTTCTTATCTATCCTCTTACTAGGATTTTATCTCAGCCCTTTTTTATGTATATCCTCATGTGATTATACATACAAAAGATATTTTAAGGGGAAATAAGAAGATGGAGAAGAAGGAATTAAATAAATTTTTATGTTTAATGTTGTAAATGTTATATTTTCTCCATGATTTCCTAATAAACTAAATATATGGATCTGTATGTTTCTTACTATTATTTTTTTTATCATTTTATTGATATAACAATAATGTTTGAAAAAGAATGGTTTTTATAGTAGTAATGTGTGAAAAGGTAGGGTCGCTATAGTGGAATACTCCATTCAGATGGTATAGTCTCACATTTTGAGATTTAGACCCCCAATACTAGTCGGCAAGCTCTGGAATACAGGGAGGCATGATTGGGGTAATGTGGTGACCCAGATCAGGGCACCAGTTATAGTGGATCTCAGGTCGAGGAGGGTACAATTTGTTATTATAGGAGGTCATTTATGTGAATTACTATTTTGGAATGGAATACAGGTGTTTTGGAATGTGTCAGGCATTTATAATGATATCGTTCTCGGGAATATCGAGCCCAGGTATGATGGAATCCCCAAGTCACCCATGTTGGGAATTTGTTTTCTTGTTATGTATTGTTACATTTGATTATATATCACCATTGGGTGATTCACTTGTGTTATGTGATCGTTTTATGATATTTTTCTCATGGAAAAAAAGGTAAGAGTTTGTGCATTCATGTATCATCCTAGTCACCTAAGAATATAAGTTATATGAATCATGGTTGGCACACAAACACATGATTATTATGTGGGAAAATAAGAATTGGATGCATTTCATTTCCCTTAATAGTATGCAAATGGGGTTTAATGAAGTGATATAAATGGGAGGGGAATGTTATATAGTGATTAATAA
This sequence comes from Viscum album, assembly GCA_963277665.1. Classification (NCBI taxonomy): domain Eukaryota; kingdom Viridiplantae; phylum Streptophyta; class Magnoliopsida; order Santalales; family Viscaceae; genus Viscum; species Viscum album. The sequence goes on along the minus strand of OY728134.1, from coordinate 345,702,430 downwards.
AATAATTATTATTGAAAAAGGGTGATATGTGAATTAAAATGTTCTTGGAGTAGGTTGTGATAAGAAGATTGTTGTGAAATGGTTTTGAATGAATGGATTCAAACCATGTGAGTTAGATAAACTATGTTTGTCATGGCCTCAATAAGGATGGTCGAGGGTAGTTCTATATATATGATAAGGCCTATTTGGATGGGGTATTTGGACTAGTTTGTTAGGGGTAGTGATGAGGATTCATTTTTATTTTTGAATTATTTCTGGTTTTTGTTCTAAAGATTGTATTTGTCCTTGAAGGGGATTTTTACCATGATGTTGTTTATCGCTTGATAGATAAGAGAACATTCCCAAAAAAATTCCCCTAGTAGTGGAGAAAGAAGCTATAGTGGTTCGAGATTATATAGAATATATGTATCATGATAACTCTTCTAATTTTATATAGATGTTTGTATGGGACCCATGGTGGGTTTCACCATGTATGATTGAGTTGAAAAACGGTGTTTTAGCTGCATCAGCCTCTGAACATTAACAGAGAGGGTGTGCTAGACCTGACTGAAATCTAGATAGGTTTTATTCAAATGATTCTTGATCACCAGGAGACTCCTACCAAGATCTGAGTCATTTTATTAGCCTATATGTTTTGGTTCCTGAAATTTCATTGGTGGGGCATTATGGTTCTGACAGAGAATACCAAATGAATGGAATGGATGGATTTCCCAGACATGTTTATGGAACATTACTACCCACAACCCTTGAGACATGATATGTTTGTGGAGTTTATAAGCCTGACTCAGGGAGTTACATTAGTGATGGATAATACTAGTCTTTTCATTGATCTATGCCACTTTGTACGAACATTGGTAGTTTAGTAGGAGACTATAGGGAAATGATTCTGGGATGGTCTTTAGAATGAAATTTGGTATCATGTGAATATCTTCCATTTGAATTGTTTTTTAGAGGTAATTTTCCATGTTCTAATCTGATAAGGGATACTGAAGGGAGATTTAGGTGGCGGGCTTGTGATGTTTGCTGGGTGGATAGGTTGTACATCATGGAAGTTAAGGATGTTTCATTTTGGAAATTTACAATATGGTATAAGTGTTCAAAGTATTCTGAAATAGGGGACAATCCGTTTGGGTGGTGATCATGTATTCTATTACCAGTGAGGTAGCTAGGTCCACATGAGGGGTCAGTATCCCTGGATACCAATTGAGTACCGATCATGTGGTAGGTTGGGATGTATAAAAAGATTCTATAAGTACCCCTGGTATTCAAGTATAGATGGAGGTCCAAGGAAGATGTTGAGAGTAGTCTGGCGGTCGATCACCATGTATCAGGTCCGTAGTTGGAGCTCCCTAGGTCGTATCAGTTGGGGTGGTGGATGTGGTACTCTTGGGTGAGACCGTATTTACTGGATGGGTAGTACAATGTGAGGTACCCATGCTAGAACCTAGGGTATAGTTGGTGGTCTCCTTCATGTTGTTCAGTCTACACGTAAAGGATGTGAGGATAGACTGTATACCATTCATGTTATGAAACATTTAGTTTCAATGCTCGCTACTACATTATTTGGAACATTTTCTACACATTATCTTATTTTTACACAATTCATAGTTGTATTGGGTCTAACTATGGTATGTTCATGTGGGGTTATGTAAATTGATGCACCATTGGGAGTATGAGTTGAGGATATCAGATAGTGTAATGTTTTTTTCTGTTGGATAGTGGATATCATTTTCTTTGGAAACTAATTGTCTTTGATATGTCAGGGTTTTACCTGATTCTTGGAATGGATTGGGTGGTGATGTACTAGGACCACATTAATGGTTACAACCGTAGTGTAATGATCATGTCTCTCGATAGATATACTTATTACCTTCATGGAGAGTTTGAGGTTCGAGTAGGATGTGAATGTCTAGATTTTCAACTATTGAGGTAAATCACAACCCAAGTGGCATGTGTTACTATTAATTATAAAGGAGTGGAATGAAATGGATTTACTCCTATGGGGTATCAGTTTTAGGATGTGTTTCTATAGGATTTCTCGAAACCTCTACCCCAGAGGGATGTGGAGATCATGATTGTGTTCCTTCAAGGTGTAGAGCTAGTCTCTATTATACCATATCGAATGGTGCTTTAAAAACTCTAGGAACCTAAGTCTCAATTTAAAGATATGAAGAGAAAGTGGTTTATTCGCTCTACTACATCGTTGTAGGAATCTCATATTCTATTTTCCATGAATGATGATGGGTTGTTGATATTATACATTTACTAAAAGATTCTTAATGATTTGATGGTTAAGAATAGGTAACCACTTTTTTGGAGTTATCTATTATTTGACAAACTGATGGGTGCCTTGGTGTTTTACAAGATCGATCAGAGATCAGGTTACCATTAGTTGAGGTTGATACTTCTTATGTACCATAGTAATATTTATGATTTAGGAGTGGTTTTATGAGTTTTTTTATGATATTTGGGTTGATTAACACACTGGATATGTTCACAGCCTTAATGAACTGAATATTTCACCCATATCTCAATCACTCGGTAGTTGTATTTGTTGATGAAATATTCAAGTAATAATGATCACCTGATAAACATTCGAGAAATATTGACATCATCCAATGTACAATAAGAGATAATATGTGTGACACCATGTAACCAATGTCAGATCTATATTGATAAGGCGCATTTCTAAGGACACATCATTTCTGAGGTAGATGTGTTAGTGGACCCAAATATGGTGCATGATGTGGTATCATAGGAGAAGAATAAGAATGTTTATTTTGTTTATTGTTTTATATATTTGGGTAGTTATTACTAATGCTTCATTAAGAATTTATCTCATATGGTAGTTACACTATCAGAATTAACCAATAATGGGTTGAGTTTGAGTGTTATAAGGCATGAGCGAATTATTTTCAGAATCAGAAGAAGTGGTTGACTACAACTCCATTTTTGATCTTACCCAAACCTGGTAAAAGGTAATCATTGTTATGTGATGTGTATAGTGTTAGAATCAGGAAATAATGATGCATAATGGTTTGGTTGTAGTGTATGGGTCTAGATAATTGAGAACAAATGAATGAAATTACCCTACTCAAGGTCTTGAGATAGCTGATATGGTTTATGCCTTAAATTTATGGAGGGATTGTTTTTTGAGAGAGTTATTAAAAGTGTTTACTGATCATAAAATCCTTAAGTAACTGAGAATTAAAAATTCAGTAGTGGATATGGTTTAAGTAAATGTAATTATTTTAGTTCAAGATGGATTAACCACAAGGAAAAGTTAATATTGTTGCAAATTCTCAGAGCTGACTATCTAATAATTATGTGGTTCAGTAATTCAACATTGAGTGCATAATCATAGCCTAATTTTCTGAGATAAACCTGGAGGTATAGGATGGGAATGGTAAATTGACCCTTGCATCTAAAGAATTTGAGACTATGATTTTGAGCTGGGATTGGGGAAGAAAACTGGTGGATCTAGTGTGTTTGGCTACAAATGTATGTCTTCATGGTGTGGAGTCACCTTCTAGTTGGGTTATTGGTGTATATGGAATTCATTATCTTTAGGTTTGTTTTTTGGTGATGAATGGTGTATGAGAATATTTTATGTGTGAGTTTTGTGCATTGAAGTTGGTAGTACATCTGATTTTTCATAAAATATATCATGATCTTTGTCGAAAGTATTCATGGCCAAGAATGAAAAAAGTTTTTTTGGGTTTTTTGGTGTGATGCCTTACCTTTCAACAGGTGAAGTCCAAAGAACAATACCCAGGTGGGTTTTTACATGTATCGAACATTCCAGAGTATAAGTTTAATGATGTAATGAAGGACATTATAGGGGGGTTTCTGAGGAATCGTCTGAGGAATGATGAAATAAAGGTAGTTGTTGATCACCTAAATAAAGTGTATCTTTATTAACTATCTAGGAGACCTACATGGATGATTATTTTGTTGAATTATACATTCAAGAAATACTACAATATCATTTTGTGTTGAGAACCGTAGTTTTAGATTTAGATCCACATTTCACAATTTACTTCTGGTAGGTATTATAGAACATGATTGATAATCATGTTTTTTTTAAATCATATCACTTGCAGACTGATTGAAAATTAGAGCATGAAATTAATTATTTGGAGGACATACTAAGAGATTATGTCCCAAATTTTTCTGGTTCATAGAAAAAATATATATTCAATTTTGATTTTTCCTATAATAATATTTTTACTACTACAAATCAGATGGAACCTTTTGAGGCACTCTACTAGAGACGATGTAGATCTCCATTGTGTTGGTTAGAGGATGGGGAGTTGGAGTTTTTAGAACTAATTCTCATGTCGGATATGTAAAAAAAGGTTTTATGGGTTCAGAAGCACATGAAAATGGAACAGAATTGGAAGAATGAATAATAATGTCAATGTCATGGAACTCTTGGTTTTTTGGTGAGTGATACTTTGTTTCTTTAGGTTCCAACAAGGTTGGGTCACCATACAATTCATATGCAGGGAATGTTGGAGCCTAGGTATGTGGGGTCGTTTGAAATTTTAGAGAGGATCATACAGGTGGAATACATATTTGATCTTTAAAATGGTAGAGTGAGATGCATGATGTTTATAATGTTTCGAAACTCCAATAGTGTCACCATGATCCATCAAATGTGACTAATGTTGAAAATGTTGACCTTAAGGATGATACGTCCTTTGAGGAGTATCGGGTATATAATGTATACATTAGTGATTAAGTCTTGTGGGGAAATATTATGCCATTGTATCGAAATTTATGTCAACATGGGAAGGTGTAGAAATATAATTGAGAGAAAGAATCAGATATATGCTCATAGTGGGCTGATCTCTTTTCTTTAGAGACTCAATAATTCTTGGTAGGATCACCTCGAAGATGATCCATCATAATATGGGGATTTTTTTATTATCCCGGACTTCATGGATGTATGTCCCCATTTAAATATTCATTTCAATATCTTTTTTGGGTGAAGAATCTATTTCTCGAGAGAATGAAAGACCAAGGTTGTGTTTTAGATGTTTGAGACACCGAAGAATGGAAAATCTGTCCAAAAGACGCTAGGATAATGATTGGACCACAATTAGCACATGGTTAAGTAAATTGTGTGAGGTTGGAGTAATTTTGAGACTATAGCATATCGCACGGTTTACATATGGAGATTGAGACTATATGGCTTGCCCTATAACAATGCTACCCACTCCCCTTGGATAGTGACATGTGCATAGTTTATGCGTGGTGTGGAAAACCATTTGGTAAATTTATGTTCCCCTATAAATGATGGAAATATTATAGAAATTCCATTACGAGATTTTAGACCCTAACCTAATTTTCACCCCATTTCCACTTTATACCCCTAGTAAAAAAAAGAACTCTCAAGGGATCCCAATGGTGATTTTCCTTCATATATAGGTCATTATAAGTGCCTTATATTGTGTATTTAATCCTAGTGTATGTATAATCCCTCTTGTTCTTATCCTTTTTTGGGGGTATGCATAATTCTCTTGTCTCCATATGAATCTGTAAAACCCCATTTTAATGATATGATCTAGGGAGAGGCTTCAAAGGCCTATTAAATTATTATCTGAGGCTTTGATTCTGTTGGTTTTCATCAAAAATTATAATGGAGGTGTTCTATAAGTTGTATCCAATATTTTTTTATTTTTTTGCTTGTTTGGTTTTGCTCAAAGTTATTTCTTGTTTTGATATTGATCCCATTTGTCATACTTTGAATAAAGTGTGTCTAGATGATGACTAGAAACCATTTTTGTCCCCTTGGGACCATCAACGATGATTTGACCTAAATTAGGCTAATCTTGAGGTGAGATAATGTTCACGGACCTGTTGATTATCCATGTAAGTGAATGGTCCTTGTGAGGTAATATGGAACCCTTGTTATGTATGGAAATGTGATTGATAGAAGTGGAAATGGAATATTGGCATCAGGTTTCAAAATATTAATGTCTTAAAGGGTTGTTATAATTTCATAGAAATGGGTAAATATGGTTAAAATGGGTTCTGTCATGTGGCGTATGATATATATTTGATATTCCTAAGTGGGTAGGACAAATGAATCAAGGAATACGTTATTTATAAGTAGTATGTAAAATAAATAATATGTTAAATGAGATAAACTAATTCAATTGATGAATATGTTACTTTGGATGGTTTATGGGTAATATTGAATGTGCCTAGTGATATAGGAATGAAAATTGGAATTGGGTCATGTAATGTAAATGGAAAATGTGTTAATGGGTTATGGAATAATATTAGTTTCCTTATTGATTATTATAAATTATAGTTGTGATATAAATTGGTGTGTTTGGATGTGGTTTGGTTTACATGGGATGTATGGATGAAAAAGCATGCACCCATGTCTTGATGTGTTTCATAAAGGGATATGTCTCCTCAAATAGGATAAGTTGGACTAATGATTTAACTCCACCCACAATGGACGAGTTAGGGAATGGGACTAAGCTTTATTCCCCTAATGGTTGTATTCCACTTGGAATGAGGCTTTGAGGAGACGATATTGTGATGTTGTGATGTGATATACCTAATAAGATAGGTACTTGCATTATTCCCATATGTGGAATGATAAATCACGTTAACATTGTGTGAAGGAGGTAAATTCCAAGCATATAGGTTTCTTGTCGATGATGAACTAAGTAATAAAAAATATGCATATAATAAATTTTGACACTTTGGTTTGTAATAGGTAAGTAGATATTTTTTTTTCTAGAGGTCCCCAAACTATCTTTTATTTATTTTCATTTATTTATTACATGCATGCACTAACTATTACTGGATATTTTTTAATCACCATTTGTGGTGTCCTACTATATTTTAATCACACACTGCTCGGGCCTCTATTTGGTACCCAACCAAACTTCATAATAGTAGGTCTGGATATGGGAAATATCATGTTCTAGGCAGTTTAGTTGGGCATGGGACATGCATAGATGAGGATCCAAACATGGATCTAGGACTATTTATTTCACATTATCTTTATTCTCATGACATAAAATGTTTATTGTTTTTTGGGGATGTACCCAACTTTGGGAGGTAGTTATTTATACAGTCCCATTGGTAATTACATGTTGTTTCCACTATATATTTTATTTACCTATTGTGGAATACTCTATTAAAGAGGGTATAGTATTTTCATGTGACATTTTGACCATCACTTCAACTCGGAATCCTCTGGCATATGGGGAAGTGTGCTTGTGGTTATATGGTGACCAGACACGGGGAACATGTTTTGTGTCTCCCTAGTCAAGGATAATACACATTCACTAATGATGATGTGTTTTTGAAAGATCCTTGCAATAAACTATTTTAATTTTTTAATTTTATTTTCCATTTTTATAAATTTAATAGAGATCCATGGGTACTCGTAATAGGTTCTGCATCAGTGGAACGAAATAGCTATGTCAATCTAGTTATTAATATTTAATTCTCTAGCCCCATTCATTCCATTTTTCATGTTAGTACCATCAACATAATCCACATTACTTTTGTAATATAATATAATATAATTAATAAATATCACTCATTAAATAAAATAAATATGTGTATTCTAATTTAATATTATATTAATATATCAGCCACTATACAATTAGTAAGACTAGAAACCTCACCATTTTTCATCTTATTATCTATATACTAGAATTATAATCCAATTATTTTTTTCTCCCTTATTTGGTTATAATGAATAGTGTCTTTCTGAAAAAAACCTTAACCAAATTCATATTAATAGTCATTTTCCAAAAAAATAGTAAAACCCAAAAAATATAAAATTATATTGAATATAAATAATGGTGAGTCAATCCTATGATTTATTCCCATGTTACACCAAACTGATTAACATATTATATTTTTGGTTCAAACTATTATTGTCTTTTTTCACTACATGGTTATCTAAAAACATTTTTTAATTTGGTTCTCTAACCTAATTAGGAAAAATCATAATAAAATCCTTCATAATTGATCATTATAAAAATAATAATTATTCATAGAATAAATATCTCTTGTGTAAACCCTCTATGATTTTACACCCCATTGTCATTCACCATGTGATGATGGTGTTAATACCCATGAAACCATATTCTAGGTAATTCCCCCTAGGAATGTCTGCGTCAATTGTAGTGAATAATTATTATATCTAGAGAGGGATTTCATTTTGATGGGAAGTATACAATATTTATGTTACCAAAACATCATGATGTTATACTATTAATATAAATATTTCTAGTGTTTTTAATAAATATTTATTATCCTAATACCAAAAAAAAATTAGGAATAACATAATTAAATGATTTTTTAGATATTTGATATAATGATCAAACATAACCTATCATTCCATAATTAATTTTATAACTCTTAATTGGTCATCAACTGATAACATCATAAGCTATACAGTTATTTAAATCATCATTAATATGAATTTTGGTGCCCTATAACCAAAATTCTAGATCTAGATCAAAAAATACATTAACATGATACATTGAAATTTTTATTTGAAAAAATATAATATTTAATATTAGATATTTATCTTCAAAATTTGGTCATTTACATTTAATTTAAATATTATTATTTAATATGGGTTTTAATATTATAATATTCATATTATTAATTATCATATAATATTTCATGCATCATTTTATTTTTATTGTTTCTTCGGTTCATTGTTGCATGTGACATATGTTATCAATGATAGTGTAATCTTAAAGGGTCCAATATATTCTGTTATGTATATTTTGATATAAATATATTCATATTTTATGGGCCACTTCAGGATGGTATATATATAAATATTGGATTATATTAATTCTTAATTATATGTAATACATACATCTAAATACAATGTGGATATTATAAATGGTTACAATGAATAAATTCATCCATGTATAATAAAAGGCTATAAATCATACACAATGAATACATTGTACTAGAATTTATTTGATTTTTTTTTTTGAAATGTCTAATGTCAATCTTAGGGGGAATCATTTCTCTATTTTATTATAGGGATTCCTTCGAATGTTTATAATAATGGATTGAATGTCTGTTTTTTTTAAAGAAAAAAACCAATTAAATGAAGTATTTTTACATTTACCCGAGATTTTTTTAGAAAAAATAACTAGAGGGATGTTCTAATATAAGTGATTGTTATTTTCAATTTTTCACAATTCTATATTAAAATAAATGATTATTGTTCAAGGTATATGTTTTAAAAAATATGGAAAACATATAATACTAAATTAATTATTCTAGATCATGATCTTCAATATATGTTTTTTAGGGAGTATAATTAAATTTCATTAAACTTTTATTTCATATTTTATATTATTGAATTATAAAAAATAATTTACTATTAATTATCCACAATATTAGTATTATAAATAATTAACTCATTAATTACCATTTTCATATAAAAGTTTTTAAAAATAATATTTTCAAATCTATTAAACAATGTTTTTCAAATTCATGATAGTATCTATGATAATTGAATTGGGAAAATCATTAAAAACTAGTATGCACTCAATCTTGGTATCTAATATACATTCTAAACCTATATATAAGTTGTATATCTATTCAATCCATATTTCCCACTACTATATCTACACATAGTCTTTGTATTCTAACCAGCATGTGTATTATATCAAAACGTCAATAGAAAATAAAATTGATAATGTGTTCTTATAAATTTATAAATTTAAAAACTAATAAATGCGGTTTACCGAAAACTCATTCCATTAATTATTCATTGTATATAATTTATCTTCTACAAAAATTAATCCATTTATGGGAATAATATAAGTATATTTTTAAAATATCCACATTAAACGACCACATTTATTACCATTACAACATATATATAATTATTAAATATTTATTTTAAAACATTTTAAATTTATTCCATAATAAATGTGATCTAGACAACATTGAACTCCAATATTTATTTAAGGATTACAAGATATATCACTATAAATATCATGATCCTATAATCCCATAGTTTATGCTTTATTTATTACATTGGAACTATTTTTAGATGGTTAAATGACAAATTAATAAATAGTTTAGTAGTCTTGGTAAATTATATACCTACTAGAATGTCACATTGCAGATGAAAACATAAAATACATCATATGATTTTCTTGGATGATACCATTATTCCATTAAATATATTCCTTCATATCAATCATAATACACTTATTTGAGTCATATGGAATGGAAAGATATTAAATGGGAGAGATCATATGCTCAATAAGGGAATGTCTATAGTAGAATCTATCATGAATAAATAAGTAATAATCAAAATTTAACCTTATATAACTGATATAATGTTATACTAAATAAAAAATATGATAATTAATCATAATATATAATTAATAAATGATGATCCAATAAATAAATATAACTAATCACATGATCATTAAACTTATATATTTATATTCTATCTAATATAATATTTCCTTGGACAACACTAAATAATATCATAAGGAAGGAATGCATAATACCGTACATCATAAACATATCATCAATTCCTCGCTCCATGAGTTCTTATATAAATGGGTAAGGCCTTAGAAAAAGTCTCATGCTAACTAATGTCATGAGACTTAGTGATGCATAAAGTGGAAATTAAGGTCCACACCCATCAATTACCAAGTCTAATGAATTATTCAGGTGAAAGGATGAAAACATACTCAAGGTAAACATTATTATTTAAAAACTACAATATTAATTTTTTAATAATTTCCCCAATTATTAAAAAAATAATAAATCTTCCAAATTAATATGGACAACAATATGAATATTGTATATCCCCAGAAAAACTTATTATAATTCATCCATATAAATCTTATGTATAGTATCATTAAAACAAATCCCCAATGGTTCATATGTAAAATAAGTATTTTTTTCATTTAAAAATAGAAATGGAAAAAACTAGATTATAAAAGCAATCCTTAGTAAAGTAATCTTATCGTATATAAAATGAAATATAAAAAATAAAAAATATTATAAATATAGAGAAAAAATTTATTAAAAAATTACATTTTATAATTGTAATGGAAACATCAAAAAAACACAATTATTAATGGTGGAGGGTAATCCTATATATTCCATAAATGTTTAAAAAATCTATCTATTCACACTCTTGTAAAATTAATACAATGTATCTAATTCATAAAATCACATAATAATTAAAATAAACCATTAAATAAAAAGTTAAAAATAAAAAAATTATTTTAATATACAATTTACAATATTTTAAAAAAAATTTAAAATATTTTTAGAAAACATTGATACAAAAAAAGTGTATTGTTGACTGAATAGATAAATAATGTCTTCTTATACAAAAATCATTTTATAAATCATTTTATGTAAATAATAATGGAAAATGGTAACATTAAAATAAAATTTCATGAATAATATTATTAAAAAAAATTATTTTTTATTGAAATATCTAACAATTTCCCCAAGGGATACATACACATAAAAACCCCTCATTAATAACATTATTTTAAAATAAACCCTTTCATCATTGTTAGCATTAAATCATAAACTACATAAAAAAATACATTAAAATAAAAATTTAAATTAATTGAATATAAAGAGAATCATCATATAATATATAAATTGTGTAGTATATACACCACAAAATAAATAAGTATGTTGTGAATATTCATTATTTCTCACCATAGTAAAACTGAGTCGTGAAATTCTATCATTTGGCATGATTTTATTTGTACATTTATAAACATACTATATAAAAATTATATAGATAATATACATATATTATCGAACTATAATCATATATATCATACCTTTAATGGCATATACATGACTATTTATCACCCTTTTATTAAATTTCTTTTGTTAAAATCCATGTAATATGTAATAAAAATTGTATTTTTCAGATATGATTTGGTTTGGTAGTTTCAGTCCCTATACGTTGAAATTTGTTCCATAATTAATTGAATTTTACAAAATTATATTAATATAGAATATATTAAATATAAATTTGTTTATAATTTCAATAAAATATAAATACAAAAATTTCGGTTACACCGTTCATTGTAATAGTAGGTCGAACGTACACATGAAAACTGATTTCATTTTTACAAAAATAGAAATATAACAGTTTGTAGTCCTTAACTCTTAAATAATAACTATTATACCATGTATATCATATATATTCATTAAATATAACCTTATTACAATCCATATAAAAAATTTAATGAAATACATATAATATCACTACATGGAGGCAGTAGTCCACACATACAAACAAGAAATGTCATCATTTTCTAATAGATTTAAATGAAAATAGGTGTATTTGAAAATATAATTATATTATTAAAATTATTTTATAAATATAATTTATGAAAATTACATCTATCATAATATATAACTGTGATAGAAAATGATGTAAAATTAATTTTATAGGTTTGTTGGGTGGTAGTCCACCATACACACGACCAACAATTTCAAATCTAAGTTGATTTATGGGGTGATGCATATATATTATTAAATTAGAATAATAAAATTATATTAAATTTAATATATTATTTTTATTATCTAATCATAGTTTTATATTAATTTTATGGTACATAGGATGAAATAAATCAAGAATTCATGGTTAATAACAACACATCTTCGTCATAGAACCCTTTGGATTAATACGAAAAGACTTATGATAATACTTTTATGATCAATAAAAGTAATATTGGACATATTTAGTATTTATTAATAGAATTTTATTAGTAATTTTATTAACCAAAGGGATTTTATTGTGTGAATAACAGAGGAGAGGCTGGCTTTTTATAAGTGGGAGAGGCTACACTAATGATTTTTTTTCAGAAAAAACCATTTATACAAATATTTTTTATAATAAAAAAGGAACAGAAATGGATAATTATTTATCCATAGTTAATATATGGCTTGAATATGGATTTTTAATTGATATTTTAGAGAATTTTATGTCATTTTAACAATTATTGTATTAGTTTAACATCCGGTAAATCTGTTTTATCCCTAACCATAATAATTAATTATTATAATTTATCTTATTAATTATAACAAAATAATATTTTACTTATTATATAATATTTATTTTTATTATTGTAATAATTTTATCCTTTTTTAAAAGTAATTTTATTTATGTGGTAAAATTTATTTAAAAAAAATTCACAAAATCGATCAACAAACTATTTTCCAAATGAATGTTGTTCAAAATAACAAAACATTTTTATAAAAAAAATTGAAAACATAATTAATTTAAATGATTTAATAGTATTATTCATAACACTATAAAATTAATTATAATATTTATGTAATATTAAATTTAAATTTAAATTCTAAATAATTTAAATGATAAGGCGGTTTTAAATAAAAATCATTATTTTTCACTATTCAAGGGAAATGTAATATTTTTTGAAAATTATCAAAAAAATATTTATAAAACAATTTTATATTATTATTTCAAAAATTAATTTCATTTTTTCAAATAAATTAATAAAATAACATTATTTTTTTCTTAAGTGTGAAAAATGAAAGGAATCCATTTTGTAGAAAAATAATAAATGTTTAAGCATAAAAATATATTTATTTATATCCCATGCCTAAAAAATATTTGATAAATGATAAAATTTTTAATTGAATATATAATATAAAAATTTATTTAAAATAATTCACCAACAATGATTATTTTTGTTTATTATTATAAAATATACATTTCATTCATAAAAAACATTTTAGAAAAAACTATTCTTATTTTTCATTATAATAATTTTTATTTTCTAAAACATTGATATGAAATGAATTTATTTTATACATCTATAAACCATATATGTTTCATTATTTAGTTCTTCATTTTCAAAAACATCAATTTAATGGATATTTTTTATTTTTCATATTTAAATATTGTATTTTTGGTTTTCTTATTCTATCTAATGCATGTCATAAATGTTGTCAAACATATTGTTCCTCATTTATATTCTTGAGGTGTCCAATTATCCCACCATTGAGTAATTTCATCCTTGCAATTGGAGCTTGAACTCAGAAATTAATGGTTTGTTATTTCAGAATACCTTTGTTGAAATACCACATCTTAAAAATGGATAATAAAACATCCTCTAGATAAGAGGGAAGGGGATGTATAATGATCAATTATAATAACACATAACTATATATCCAAATAAAAAACACTGGTGAACACACGTACATTAAAAATAGAGTAATATCCAAAAAATGATGTTGTGTGGTATAGATCATTGATAAAAATAAATTTATTGACCAGTAAAAATTTAATAGCCAAAAAAACAGAAATATCTAACTGGTGAAATGACTATTTATCTAGATGAAATGAATATAAATATATAAATTTTTTATTTCTATATAATTTTCCTAATGTTATTGTATTATATAAATATAAAATAGTGACCTACGTAAAAAATAATTTCATGATATATCTTCTTTTTTCAAAAGTACACTTCAATACAATGGTTGTGATTTGACAAATTTCATCCTCATTTATTACTATATTAAATTAATATCCATGATGAATTTTTATGCATGAAAAATGAAAATAAACATCTAAATGATTACATAATCCAATAAATAATATAATTATATTTATCCTATTGTTATTAAAATAGAAATAGCTTTAATAACTTATCACAATACCCAATATTAATATCACCTTAAAAAAAATAAACTACAATACAAATTTATTAACATTGATTATTCAATAAATAAATTACCCAATATCCTTGATAACATCAAAAACAATAATTGTTTTATCCTCAATTAATATCTCAAACACTTCTGCATAAATCCCTAAAAAAATTCATAGAATTCTTCCAAAATAGTCATTTATCTTAATCTTAATAGATATATCTAGAATTAATAAAATGTATCCCAAAATAGTGTTAATCACCTGAAAACATAAAAAGGTATTTGAAATGATAATATGTTTTATTGAATAATAATAACAGTTATCTACAAATTATTTTATGTAAAAATATGTCATACAAACTAGATATTAAATAGGATAGTGTTAGGAATGCACCCCATGTCACACTTCAGTTTTCTGTTCAACCACTATAGATTTATGGGATGGTATGTGTTGTCACCCAACATTTGAGTTGTTACTTTTACAAAACAACATAAACATATTTTCTACAATTGTCAAATATTGAAATAATACATAATTACAAAAACCTCAAAGAAAATATAATCCTTATGGGTTTTAAATACCTTCAATCTTAGGTCGAAAAAATATAATGAAATTCATCCTTTTATAATTTCATCATTAAAATGTATAAAAAATTAATGTGTTGAATTTTTGTAAATGTCTCAAAAAATATCCGTATTCTTGATAATCTCTCATCACTTAAAATCTCAAAAGGTGTTTTTTATGAAATTAAACTGTGGGTCAACCTTAAACACATAAAACAATAAGGCATCTTTAATTATTTATATAATATTACATGATGAAAAATATTTGATCAATATTAGCATAATCATTTGAAGTATTATAATTCAAATAGTCCAAATATAATTTTTAAAAATACAACTACAAGATAGATCATTAATCAAAATACATACCGAAAAAGATTTGGGCGCAGACAAATAAATTCAAAAAATATCATTATAAAATGAAAGAAAAGGTGGAATGAAATAAAAGTGAATTTATAAATGAGATAATGGGTCAAACACATCATTTACAAATGAATAAATGATGAATATATACCATGTTTTTGAAATTACTACTTCTTTCTCACCTATATGACCTCCCTATTTGACAAAGAATCTAAAATGAAGATGTCTTCCCAAAATACATGTGAAGCAACATAATTTAGTTGGAAAATTAAATGGATGTGTTCAATCCATTGATGTATAAATTACCATAGTACATATTTATTGCAGGTCTTGTGGGAATTGGCAGCCATAAAAAATCATATGTGATCCATATGTGATTCAAATTAATATATATATCGTGTTTTGTAGCACAGATTAAAAACCGCTGATTATAAAACAATTTAGTCGCAAGGCCAATATAATTCAAGAAACAAACTTTAACAAGAACATGGTGGGAATAGAAGTCACCACCACACCCTGATGAACATGGTGTGAAAAAGGCCCCACCATCAACATTCTCTATGATCCAAGTAATGATCTAGGGAATCAATTAGATAAATTTATTGAAAACAAGTATTCATTCCCTGTGACGTACACCAAGAATATGAAGTGTATTTAGATAACAAAATAGTTATTCATTGATACAATTTAAAGAAGAGGGGCATAATAGAAATACTTATGAATTTTCATAATCCCTACATGAATAAAGGGAGATTGATTATTGAACTATGATTTCTTCCTAACTATCTTCATGTGAATATCATCAAAGACCACAGTTTTTAAAAATTATTAGTACATTGTATTACATTGTTAATAATCAATAGTTTGGGTACAAATGTGGTCCACATGATTCAACCTAATGATGATCATTTAAATGATACACCGGATGAACCCCCAGATCATTGTGTTTAAGGACTAGTCATATGAAACCAACTCCATAAATTTCATATATCTTATATATATGTTTTCTGCTGAAACCATTTGAACACAAATCCACTATAATTGGTCTTGTGTGGGTAGCCTCAAACCCTATATCATCTTGAGAACAGGTGATATTCTTCACTAAATGAATGATATACGGAATTTGATATGCCATGAAGGAGTGTTCACACCTCCCTGATAATTAGGATAGTAAAAGTCTACAATATTATAATTCATATTTTGGTTTGATTTCTAAAAAGGGTGTACATTAATAAAGTGTTATACCTTGTTGGGCAAAAATCCCTCAAGGTATCATTGAAGTATTTTTGAGGTGATTGTGTTTGTTGACAAAGTGGACATCTGAGTAGTGATTGTTGACAAAGCAAAACAATGACATACAAATTTGTTGACAAAGAGGATTTCATGGTGGAATGTCGAGTTCAAGAGCTGAGGTCAATGATCTATGTTTGATTCAAGAACGTCGATAAAAGGAATGGATGATATGGAGGCAGTACAAAAGAACAGATACAAGGTGGCGCCGTTTTCCAGTGTTTGCCAAATTTTTGGGCCTGAAAATCGGCAGATGAAGAAAAGTGTTTTTGGAAAAGGGACTTGCGCGCCGAGGACATGGAGAATAGGAAACTTGTGCGCCATATGTTTTTCAAGATCAGAAGATCAAAATATGGCAAAGGATGTAGGTTCGCGCAAGTTTGGGAGTTTGTCGCGCAAGTGTCCAAAAGGACAGAAGACTTGCGCGCTGAAACTGGGTCGCGCAGGTGACTTGCGCGCCATCGTGCTGGGTGGTCAGATTGCCTATAAATACTGGACCACCCCTCTTCATTCTGAACGGAGTTCAACACTTTGAGAAATCAGACCTCTCGTCGTGCAGGTGTGGTGTTCGCGCAATTGGTGAGTGTGGGTCGCGCAGGTGAATTTGCACGCCAGTAGTTGAAGATGTGCACTGGTGTTAGAAGTTGCGTGCCAATATTGGTTTGGGCGTAAAAGGAAGAGAGTCGCGCAAGTTTGGAGTTGAGGAAGCTTGAGTCGCGCAAGTGTCTGAGGAGGACTTGCGCGCCCGTTGTGACTTGCGCGTCGATACTTGCGCGCTAAGATTGACTTGCGTACCAAGTAAGGTTTTGTTCCAGCGGTTCTTCTCGGACTGCGTGGAAGCTGGTACGTTTCCAGATACCTTCGGTGCAAAGAGATATTCACCTACGGGTGAAAGTTATACTTCAACAGAGCATCTACACATAGAGGAAGATGCATTCATTCATGTAAATGAAGAGACCTACACGTCTATAAACTGTGAGTGGATTCCCTTCTGGAGTAGTGAGCTTAGGAAGAGGAAGTAGGTGATCCTCTCCACCGGCAGTGAGCCAGAGAGAAAGAAATAGGGAGTGACCCTTGGGAAAGTTGTGAGCTAACACTAAACTTGTAAAGGCAGTGATCCTGGGCTTAGAAGTGATCTAGCCCGAACCTTGTAATCCACAGCTAGTGAAGATTAGTGGAATTTGGTACGACCGGCAACTTGTCGGCGTATGCTCCTTGGACGTAGCCCTTTGCGGTGAACCAAGTAAAATTGTTGTGTCCTGTGCATACTTCGCTTTCTATTTACTTTGTGCAACAGGAAAAAGAGAGAAGAGAGTTTTTCTCAATAGCGAAACTAGATCAGAACGGGCATTAATTTTAAATTAGTCATACCCTGATTCACCCCCCCTCTCAGGGTATTCAGCCTTATGGACCTAACAATTGGTATCAGAGGGAAGGTTGCTGTTATCAGATTTGTTTTCTCCGACTTGGTATAGTCGATCTGTGGGGTTAAAGAATCAGTCTGCTCTTATCTTGGTGTGCCATGGAAAAGGGAAAAACATCAAAGAAGAGTCAGAAGTCAGGTGGAATTCCTCAGTGTGGAAGTGTTTATGGAAAAAGTGTGATTCAACTAAAATAATCAAACAGCTTATTGAAGGAAGGCCTGGATGAATCTGATAGGGAAAAGATTAATTCTCTCAATAATGATGTTGGAACGAGTGAAGCACTTAAAATTCAAAGTGATGCTGAAACCACTGATGATGAAGAAGTTTCAAGGAGGACACCAGTTGATGTCATTAACATGACAAAGGAAATGGACCGAAAATCGGATGAAGAAGTCAAATATAAAGAAATCCGGATCAAAGTATTGGAGATTGAGGTCAACAAGATAAGAGGCTTAAATCAAAGGATTATTTATATAGTTACTGACCTAATAGAGAAGAATGATCCACATGCTGAAGAACTACAGAAGATGGCTAAAATGAAAGGAAAACAAAAGGCTGGTGATTATGAAGAGAGTCAAAAGTCAGATGAAGTTTGGAATTTGAAAGCTATAAATGTTGATCTTGCTACACAGCTATCTGAGCTAGTTCAGAAGAATAAAAGACTACAACAATACAATGCATGTTGTTTTGATTCTATTGCTCAAGAAAAATTGGAAGTGAAGGAGCAGAGTGACATGGTGGATAAGTTGACACGTGAATTGGAAGATGAGATGAGTAGAGGGAAGCTTCTCAAGGGAGAACTTGATGTCCAACTTGAATCAAGGGATATAAAGATAAAAAAGTTGGAAGAAGAGCTAGAATCAGTCAAGAAGGAAATAGAGAAGTCTAAATCCAAAGATAATCCCAAGTTGAAGGATTCACTGCCCTTATTATTTGATTATCCTTCGGCAGGTGATGATCAAATGAAATCCAAATATGCTACATCAGAAGAGAAGCATGAAAGGATTGTATCATTCCAAAGGCCATCCATATTGGGAAAGTCTGGAATTGGATATGATGATCTCACTCCTATGCGTGATAGGAAAAGTGCAGTGAAAATATCTAGAGATATGAAAAATCATGCAGGTGCTAGAGACAGACCTAAAAGGGCTTTTACTGGAAGAAATGATAGCATGTGTTATTTCTGTGAGATTCATGGCCACACATCAAGCTTCTGTCCATATACTCTGGAATAGATTTCAGGCTGTGAAAATATAAACTTTGATAAATATGAGGATAAGAAGAATCATCATGAGAAATCAGAGAGAAGAGTCTCTCAGAGGAAAGCATTCATAAGATGCTATTACTGTGGAAGAATGGGGCACACCATGAATATGTGTCAGGAAGCTCAAGAGCTCAATGTCAGGGGAATAACTCAAGCTGCATCAACATCTTGGCTAAGAGATGATGAAATGAGGTATGCCTTCAATAGAAGATGTTTCATATGTTCCAATCAAGGGCATTTGGCGAGAAATTGCAGCAAGAAGAATGCGAGAAATGAAAAGGATCCCATAAAGAGAATCTGTAATCTTGTGATGTATAAAGATACATCTTACAGTGCGATACAAAATGGTAAGGAGAAGAATAGGCTTAGAGCCTAAGGGGAATCACATGGAGCTGAACGAAAGGTGTATCAGTCACCTCCTGAGTCACACTCACAACCGCTCTCTAAGAATGAACATGAAAAAATATGGAAGAAAAAGGGAGGAAACACTACAGTTGTGAATATGAAGAGTGCACATTCAATGGAGGACTCACCACCAGTGAAAAAGAGTGTGGTTATTCAGACATCTGATAAAATAAAGATGAACAAAAAATGCATCGAAACATCCACATGTCGTGTTTCTCAGCGAGAAGTGAAAGAAAGAGGAAGACCCCTAAGACAGGAGAAGAAGAAAGGGAAGATTCCAAACAGAGAGGTTCCTACTCAGAGAAATAATCAAGGATAATGGAATTTTGGTAGAACCTCAAAGAAGGAAATGTGTACTAGCAGGTTTATGCCCCAAGCGGTGAGAAAGGCCGAGCCTAACAGATCTACATATCAGAAAAAGGCTCAGAATGTAGGCAATGAATGCCTAGTCATATGGCCAGAATAGTTGAACTTGGCTAAGCAGTTGGAGGAAGCAAGAAAAGAGTGTGATGCCCTCCAAGAAAGAATCAAAGGGTTGACCCATCAGAATCAACCACAATCCTCATCTTGAGGAGTCCAGAAGGAAATACCCCTCTCCCTATGTATATAAATGCTATTAACTAATTATCCGTGTGTTTCAGGTTTTAGGGAGATACAATCCAAGGGGAAGTGGCATCTAAGGATGCGTAGTGTAGAAATGATTTGCTCTAGAGTTTCAATTGATTCAAATCAGGTACTAGAGTTGACGAAGAAAGGGAGCAACAGAGCACAATAGGAAGTGATTGTGTTATTAACTTTATCTCTTGTTTCCTATACCGAGTTTCAACTCAGTAGGCTTAGATATTTTGTAAATGGATCAAATCTGAGTGGAAGATGAGAACAAATGATGTAGGAGGAAAAGACGTGTTATGGGTCTAAACTATTGGGCCTAACAACTGGAAGAGTTGCATAACACAGGGGGAGCATTCTATATCCTAATCAGATGCATGATCTCAATATGATATGAAGGATGAATGTTTATGCTCATGAAGAATGATTGGTGGAAAAGCAGCAACACATAGGTTTTCATGATTATCTATTTTGTTCTAACAATGTGGTATCAGCTGCCTGCTTTCAGGATACCAAAAAGCTACGAGAGAAAATCAAAGGTGTGTCAACAAAAATATGAGAGAAGATGTTCAAGGAAATGACGTCATTGAACAATGACACAGAGAAAAGTAGCTAAAATAAATGAAGCCACTGAAAAATGAGTCAGTGAACAGTTTCCTGGAAAAAGTGTTGACAAAGAAAAAAAAACACAGAGGGAGAAGAAGTGGCTGATGCTGATTCAGAAGAAGACAATGATGATGAACAAGAGAGTGTAAAGTATGTGTCTACAAGGAGGCCAGAGAGTTGAGCTGAAACTGATAGATAGAATATCATTATTGATTAGTGAGCTCCAGTTCATACAAGAAGAATGAAGTCACTACAGCAGACATCTTTCCTACCTCAGGTAGAGCTGAAATGCTTTGCTGACGCATCTGACGTTGAAAACTGGGTTCATGCTATGAATAAAATGCTTGATCAGATTGCGAAGAACCAGATGTGGGAGATTATTTCGAGTCCAGTAGATAAAAACGTCATCAGGACTAAATGGGTCTATTAAGACAAGATGAATGAATATGGCACAGTGATTTGGAACAAAGCACGACTGATGTGCAAAGGAGACTCCCATATAGAGGGAATAGGTATTGAGGAGACATTTGCACCGATTGCCAGGCAAGAGACAATCAGATTATTCCTAGCCATTGCAGTGCAAAGAAAGTTCAAAGAGTTCCAGATGGATGTAAAGACTGCATTTCTAAATGGGTTTCTAGAAGAAGAGGTGTACATTGAGCAGCCGGATGGTTTTCTCATTCATGAGGATGAGAACAAAGTTTGCAGGCTGAAGAAGGCGTTATATGGACTGAAACAAGCACCAAGATCATGGTACTAAAGGCTATATCAGTATTTGAAGAAGGTGACACAAAGAAGGAATGGAACATTCATTTCTCAATCCGAATATGTCAAGGAGGTTTTGTAAAGATTTTGAATGGAAAATTCAAAGGAGATGAAGACTCCAGCAACTACCCAGATGAAATTGTCAGAAGATGAGGATGGAAAGGCAGTTAATATCCCAAGCAAATCCACATGCTCCTAGTAAAAACAAAAATTCGGCATATCCAGGGGACAATGGATTTCGTCTTGAAATATACTGATAAATCTCAGACAGAGTTATTGGGATATACTGATGCAGACTGGGCCGGTTCAACGGATGATAGGAAATCAACGTCAGGTGGTGCTTTCTATCTTGGTGGATTGTGTATTTCATGGCTAAGTAAGAAGAAAGATTGCATTTCATTGAGCATCGCGGAAGCTGAGTATATTGCGGCCACTCAAGCATGCATACAGTTGTTATGGATGAAGTAGCAGCTTGAAGATATGGGAGTTGAAGTGAAGTCCCCAATCAGAATCCAGTGTGATAACTCAAGTGCTATCAATCTTAGCAAAAATCCAGTTCATCACTCAAGGACAAAGCACATTGAGATTAAGTATCATTTTATCACGGAGAAAGTTGGGAAGGGAATCGTGAAGTTGGAGTATGTGCCTACTGAGCTACAGGTTGTAGACATTTTGACAAAGGCCTTACCCAAGGAAGCATTTTAAAGGTATCGACTGGCTCTGGGAGTTCAGTCGATTCCCCGCACTTGAAATAGTGTGGATGTGGGACCCCCCCCCCCCCCCCCCCTCTCCCCGAGGTATGATGTGTTTTTACCTAATATGCGGATATGTGTTCTCTACTATGTTACAGACTGCAAAGGACTGTCCTTTGGGTTCGTTGACAAAGGGGGAGAAAAGTGTTTGTTAAAGGAGGAGAAAATTGTGTTTGTTCAAGGGGGAGACAGTGCGGAGATTTGATAAATCATAATTGATACGGGGAGAAGCTGATAGGTGGAGCATCCAGAAAGGGGGAGCAATGAGAAAGGGGGAGTGTATTAAATCTAATGATGCTAGAAGTGATCGATCAAAGAATAGATATCACGACATCTGAGGATCGTGATAAAAGCATAAGAGTGGTGTTGGAAAGTGGTAAGACTATTTCCAAACCAAACATTTGTCTTCCAACAAATCCATCAACAATTGGTATCAGTTTAGTACAAATTGGTATCAGTTTGGTGTCAACAGTGGATGTCAGAGATAAAGTGATTCATTGATGAACTTTTCATTTACTCTTGTTTCTCACGCCGAACATTGCTCATGTGGGCTTAGAGTATGTGTTGAGTAAATCCTTGATCGCTATCAGAATCGCAATGAGGCAAATGGAGGCTGATGAATCAATGACGTATCTTTGTTTTAGAATAGTTGTCAACAAACCCAAAGGGGGATATTGTTGGGCAAAAATCCCTCAAGGTATCATTGAAGTATTTTTGAGGTGATTGTGTTTGTTGACAAAGTGGACATCTGAGTAGTGATTGTTGAAAAAGCAAAACAATGACATACAAATTTGTTGACAAAGAGGATTTCATGGTGGAATGTCGAGTTCAATAGCTGAGGTCAACGATCTATGTTTGATTCAAGAACATCGATAAAAGGAATGGATGATCTGGAGGCGGTACAAAAGAACAGATACAAGGTGGCGCCGTTTTCCAGTGTTTGCCAAATTTTTGGGCCTGAAAATCGGCAGATGAAGAAAAGTGTTTTTGGCAAAGGGACTTGCGCTCCGAGGACTTGGAGAATAGGAAACTTGCATGCCATATGTTTTTCAAGATCAGAAGATCAAAATATGGCAAAGGAAGTAGGTTCGCGCAAGTTTGGGAGTTTGTCGCGCAAGTGTCCAAAAGGACAGAAGACTGGCACGCCGAAACTGGGTCGCGCATGTGACTTGCGCGCCATCGCGCTGGGTGGTCAGATTGCCTATAAATACTGGACCACCCCTCTTCATTCTGAACGGAGTTCAACACATTGAGAAATCAGAGCTCCCATCGCGCAGGTGTGGTGGTCGCGCAAGTGGTGAGTGTGGGTCACGCAGGTGAATTTGTGCGCCAGTAGTTAAAGTTGTGCGCCGGTGTTAGAAGTTGCGCTCCGGTTGGCAGTTACGCGCCAATATTGGTTTGGGCGTAAAAGGAAGAGAGTAGCGCAAGTTTGGAGTTGAGTAATCTTGAGTCGCGCAAGTGTCTGAGGAGGACTTGCGCGCCCGTTGTGACTTGTGCGCCGATACTTGCGTGTCGAGATTGACTTGCGTTCTAAGTAAGGTTTTGTTCCAGCGGTGCTTCTCAGACTGCGTGGAAGCTGGTACGTTGCCTGATACCTTCGGTGCAAAGATATATTCATCTATGGGTGAAAGTTTTACTTCAACAGAGCATCTACACATAGAGGAAGATGCATTCATTCATGAAAATGAAGAGACCTACAGGTCTATAAACTGTGAGTGGATTCCCTTCTGGAGCAGTGAGATTAGGAAGAGGAAGCAGGTGATCCTCTCCACCGGCAGTGAGCCAGAGAGAGAGAAACAGGGAGTGACCCTTGGGAAAGCAGTGAGCTGACCCTAAACTTGTAAAGGCAGTGAGCCTGGGCTTAGAAGTGATCTAGCCCGAACCTTGTAATCCACAGCTAGTGAAGATTAGTGGAATTTGGTACGACCGGAAACTTGTTGGCATATGCTCCTTGGATGTAGCCCTTTGCGGTGAACCAAGTAAAATTGATGTGTCATGTGCATACTTCGCTTTCTATTTACTTTGTGCAACAGGAAAAAGAGAGAAGAGAGTTTTGCTCAACAGCGAAACAAGATCAGAACAGGCATTAATTTTAAATTAGTCATACCCTGATTTACCCCCCCCCCCCTCTCAGGGTATTCAGCCTTGTGGACCTAACATACCTTTATATTTCAAATGATATTTATGGTGGAAAACCCGCATCACGTATGTTCATCTTAAAAGGTTATTAATCAACAAAGATGTGTTTTGTTTTGGAAGTGACAGACATACATACTATAAGGGGGGTTTCAGGCTAATATGTTGTTGAAAAATTTAGGTTAGAGTGCTTTCATAAAACATATTTTCATTTATCCATCTATACATTGAAATATTTAGTAATTTTTATTAAAGGTACTATTGTCATGTAATATGTTTACCCATTTAGAAGCACTGAGTTGAACCTACTTGAGATAAATCAAGGAAGTTGTCTTTAGAAGTCAAAAGCCTCTAGGTGAACATATTGTGATGGTACTCATTAAATAACCCAGTATATATCATTACAAATCCCCAAATGTCATATAGTTTAATACAATCCTTCCATGGAACCTTAAGGAGTTTCATTTCAAAAATAGACCTAGAATTGATGATGTTCCTATTCATTCCTCAATGTATCTTAATAAGGCCTATATCCCACCAATAGAGAGAGAATGTGTAGGAAAACGTGGAGGTGATCAATGACCACACAAATCACACACATCCCATATGAGAAAAGGATTTGACCTCTTATTTAGCAAACTAAATTAGGATATTGAACAATGCTTCATTAAGAAAGTAAATTATTTCTTAAACCATGAAATTGGGGACACAAATATTAATATAAGGAAGAACCCTGATGACTCTATGTGTACTAGAAATCATATTTTTCTTTATCGAATATAATCTATTTTAAAAAAATACAGGATTTGGACCATAATTGTTTTTCATTAATTCTCTTAATTGTGACAGAATATATCTTTGATAGAATAATTTGTCTTTTAATCCATCCTAAGGCAGATATTTCTAGCATCACACAACAAGGGAGATGGTTTGGACATACCTCTGTCATCTATATTCTATTCTTAAATTCAAATATTTACCACTTTACTAATGTATATTCTCTAATATTCTTCAACCATGGAGAAGACATGGCCTAAAAAATGGTAATTATGCATAACTCCCCAGGAGCATTAAAAAACCTTAAAAAAACCATTGATTTTTCTAGAGTTTCTTGAAGTGATCAGTACATTTTTTATCATGCTATTAATGGAAGTGTAAAATATTTTTTTTACAACTGATATGGATATCCATGTGGGGGTATCAAAGGATTTGACGATATAATTTTTTAGTGAAAACCCCCAAGACATCACATTACACCTCACAAGATTGAATCTAATTAATGCAAGGAAAATGCAGTTTTTGAAGTCTTTTATAGGGACAACACCAAAATGATTTGGGGTAATTATTTAAATTTCCCAGATTACTAATCTAAAATAAATTATTTTCATGATAATTTTTATAAGTAAATTTCCAATTTAAACTTTTCTGAAATACCTGAAATAAACGGAGTTCTCTTTCTTGGGTGTAAGGTTATTGATGTTTGAGATCATCCTATAATGAATAAATGAATTAATAAATTATTAATTCACAACATTCATCATCATGATATGAATAATGTTCCAATAGATCAAGAATAAATTTTTAGTAATCCCATCTAGGCCTAGCACACCATTAATGCTGATGGAAAAGGGTGTTTTTTAGAAACATATTCCAATGGGATTGAAAATATTCCTCGGTTTCTTTCCCTAAATATTTGAATGATATGTTTTCAATCATATCAGGTGTGATTTCATACCCATAAATTTAGTATGGTCATTAGAAGTATTCAATTGTGTTATTAGATATTTATTTTTTGGATGTTAATATATATTCATTGTGGTCGAGGGAATTGAGTCCTCCCATGATTAATTTATCTTTGCGTAATTAATTGCTGAATTGGGAGTTCCAATCACCACTATTTATCTATATCATATTTAATTGGTAAATTTTAATACATAAATACATCAACCCATTTACATCACTTATTGGTATAAAATATGTCATTCATGGTTTAAAATAATTTATTCAGATCAGAAGGAAAATGAAAATTTATCCATTAATATACCATAAGAGTGTTAAACTATGAGTGAATAGTGTCTTAGTATATTTCACCCTGTAACGATTGAGTCAAATCCTTATACACTCTTTTTTTTGTCATTTCCCATATGTAATAATGGTCTAAATCTACATCCACTTGATTATCTGTAATTTGATGGACTTATAATACAACCACATAATCAAAACCTTAAAAACAATATGATTTTATCCTATATATAGACATTTTTGAAAAGTGATATATTGGGTTAGGTTCTTTAATATGTGTTTTCATAAATCCAATTCCTTTTGCTTCCACTAAACATCCTTTAATACCACAAATAATGAAATTGGCACTATAATCCTAGAGTCTATGTATACATTATTACATTGGAAGTGTATACAAGGAGTCACATTCTGAATGACAAAACAGTGTAGAAGACCTGGTAAAAATGATAGAAACACGAATCTCAAATTACAACTGAAAAAATGAAATTCAAAACTGTAATATAATTGAGAACTCCATTATTCCCTTTATCATATCCTAAATATTAAAAATAAATGTACTTCTTAGAATCCAATGAAATTTAAACCAAAGAAGGGTTTTTTTTGAGAAATGGTATTAGGGTATACATATAGTGGAAGTTGTCATAGATGAAAAAGGAATAATAAATATGTAATGTAAAATAAAAAAGAACACATTTAATTTTATCAATAATTTAATCATGAAAAATAATATGTAAGGACTAAATTAGGTTAAAACTTTTCAATATAAATAATAACATGAACTAAAATCTTATCCATCGATAATCGAGCTAATAGAATAATTATAAAAACATCAAAAAATATAAAAATTAGAGAATTAATAATAAAATACATTTAAAAATATTTTTTAGGGATCTTTCCAAGACATCACAAATTAAACGGTAATGAATTATCCAAATACTGATTGCATTTTGTCACTTTATACTTACTAATGAATCAATGTACTATGGAGAGTCCACCAATCACATATTAGGTACAATTCATTACTCATATTGTAGGATAGAAACATAATGAACATAAATATTCATATTATAAAACTAATATAAAATCTTTATAATTTCTAAAATAATTATATATAATCACAATCCATCCCACGAAATATGGTTATTGGTATCAAAATAGTACAAATAATATCAATTTGGTCATATAACATCTATATAAATAAGATTCATTGAATAAATAAAATATATACACATTTTTTCATAAGTAAAATAATGACTTTTTGACGATGAAAAGACAAAAAATAAAAATTCTATTAAAACCGTTATTGAAAAACTTAATCATTTATCATTGAAAATAACTGTAAAAATATAAAAATATACAGATTAATATGGAGTAAATTTTTTCAAAAAATAATCTAAATATATAATAGAATCAACAAAACAATGAGTGGTCATGATGGAGGGTAATTCTATTCTTGTTTTATAAGTTAAAAAAATTATACTAGTATAGTTATAAAATACTGTGAAATTCCTCATCTGATAAACTATAATAATATTCCAATTAGAAAATTCTACAAAAATAGACATAGATAAAATTATATTTAGAAACTAATTTTAATAAATATAATGAAAATTATAAAAATATGTTTTAGAAAATAATTATATGGAAGAAAAATTATATTCATTCGAAGAGATAAATAAAGAAAATTTTCTTATTAACATTTTGACAATATTTATTGCTACCAAATTGAGTAAAATTGAACTATTACATGAAATTTTCATGAATATTTAAATGAAAATAATTTAAAATTTTATTTATCATATAAATATAAAGAAATTTCCGTAAAGAAGTCCTAAACCTAAAAAATAAATAATAATGATGATTTTGTGGAATTAACCTTTACCACTTTGGTATTTTTTTAGTTGTAAGTAACGTGATATAAATAACCCCAAATGATACATTAAATACAAATAATAAAATGAGATTCATGATATAACATATCAATGGGGTGGTGAATGAACCAAACACAAAAGCCTCTAATATAATAAATATAGATATATCATAAAGATCATATAGAACTGTAATCATTGATATGCTACCATATATGATTTACATGTAATGTTTTATTAAATTATTATAAAAAATTCTTTGATGAAATAACATTTATGGATAATAACTTCATTGTTTTTCATTTAGTTTTTGTTTGGTAGTTTCGATCATTATACTATTATCATGGGTCTATAATCTCCATAATTTTAACAATTAAATAAATATCATATATATTCATTAAATAATTATTAATAAAAGAACATAATATATAGATTTAGAGAAATGTGTTAATATTTTAATAGACAGTATGTCATTAATATGCACAAACATTGTTTCTTTTTCTTATAAATGAAATGAAATTTTGATAACTAGTAATTTTACATTAAGGAATGATAATTATATCACATATATATATATATCATATATATTCACAAAATTTATCCTTATTACCATCCATGTCCATATAAAATGACCAAATGTCACATATCAATGTGGAGGTAGTAATAAACACGTAAGTAAGAGTGACGTTATTATTTTCCAAAAAATTAGAAGATAAGAAGGATAACATGATTTTATAATTAAAAAGTATATTTATTTCTTAAATGTCTTATATAAACAATAAAACCTTCATTATACCCATCCATGAGATACAGTGGTAGAAAATGAATTACATTAACTTGTGAGATGGTAGTCCATCGTGTACATGATCAAGATTTTTAGATGATATTTCTAAGATAATGGTTATACATTTAACATAGTATCATCAGAGAATATTTAATATATTTTATTTATTGTTTTTGAAAAAAAATTCGAATATTAGTTTAGAGTAGTGAATGAAATAAAGCGATCATGCATGGTAGAAAACTATACCTCTTATTTATACATCTACATGAGGATTATATCTAAAGCCTTAATAGAAGAGTTTTATAATTATAATAGCGACTCTAAATCATGGGTATCGATGAAAGTAACTTATTTGGAAAGGTCATGGATGAATCTCTTTGATATGGATGTGTGATGAGTAGGGGACATGGGGTTCCCATTTACAAGTGGGGGAGAGAAAACACTAGGCATTTTGGAAAATAATAATTTTTATAAACATTATTCACGTGTAAAAATATTTAAAATCTGATCATTATCATACCATAAATTATATATCATTTTAATATTTTTATCCAAAATTCAAAATCATTTTGGTAATTTTAAAAAATATATCATTAGTTTAATACCTATTAATAATTTTTTAACCATTATCATGACAATACATTTTAACTTTTTTATTATTCATTTTAAAAAATAGATTTATATATCATATAATTTTATTTATATGGATTGATAATTTTTTAATTTATTTTATGGTAAACAATTCATCTATGTTGTAAATGTTAAATTAAAATAAATCCTCCATAATTGAAAACAAATCATCCAATGGAAATGTTTTCAAATGATTAAAATGTATTTATATCCAAATTCATCTCATAATTGTTCCAATTATAAAAATTGGATTAATAAAAATATAATTTTAATTAATTTTAATTTTAAAACAATACTAAAAAATTTACTTCAAATCACTTTAAATAAGAAGGAAATTTTCATAAATAAAAATCAATATTTTTTTCATAATTAATCCAACAAATAATCATTATAAAAATGTATAAAAAATTACTTCTAATATCTAATTGATATTATAATTTAATAAATTATTTTCATGTAATATGAAATTTTTTATTTAAATAGTAAAATTACCTTTAACATAAGTTTGATAAATGCATCATAAATATTTTAAAAAATAAAGTGTTTTTAATCAAAAATTAGGATTAATTCTTATCACATTCCAAATAAAATATATGTTGAATAATAAAACATATGATTGAATATAAAATATATAAATTTGTCAAATTTATTCACTAATATTACATAATTAAATTTATTTATATAGAAACTCATTGTATGCATAAAAATGTGTTTTCAAAAAAATCTATATTTAATTTAAAATGTTTTTTATTTCCAAAAAAATAAATAACTAATGAATAAGTATTATGAATGTGAAAACCATATACAGTTAATACTCTAAATAGTCTAATTCGAACTATCTAATTTAGTATCTATTTTATAATGATAATATTTGAATATTATATTTCAAAGATCATTTATGCTCGGTGTCCCATGTCATAAACACAATCTAATATGATGTTAATAATTTAAAATCCCATGGTGTTACAATATAAAATAATAGATATAGGATATAAATTGGAATACTAATTTTTTTATTTAATAGAGGATACAAAACTAATAGATGTATACAAAAATGAATTTCTTGTACTGATGATTATGAAGACATGCATCATACATGTTCATGGGAAGAAAGTTATATGAAAAATACTATTCTTTATCGAGTTCTAAAAGAAAATAAAATGACATCATCAATTCATGATTCCCTACTGACTAATCCATTAAAATAATAGGATGACTTATAGAACTGTGATTTTTTATTAGAAAAAAATGTATGATGTGTTATCATATATCCCAGTGTACCCTATATATCCTTATTAAATTCTTTACATATCATAAATGAAGAACCATAATATAATATAGAATAAAAAATAATTTTTTGGTTTATAGACTTTATTGATTATAAAATTATATACATACCTCTTCCTAAATAGTCATGATGTCCTCTATATAATCATAGAGATTTTCATCATAATTATCCATATTTATCAATTATTATATTAATTACATTGTATTGTTTCAACCAACCTCATTATAAAGATACACAATACTTAAACACTCTATTGTATAATCTCATAGAATTAAATAAATTACATAAAAAATATTAAAAAAATAAAACAAAATAAATTGAGAAATAATTGAATCGAATTAAAAAGGAGAAAAAATAATAAGTATTTAATATTTCATTATAAATGGGATTCTATATCTCAAAATGTCATTTTATTCAAATATTGAATACCTTTTGATGAGAAGAAATTAAAATAAAAAGTAAATAATTAAATATATAACTTTGGTAAATACTTCAATTAAATATATATATATAAATACCATGTGTCAATCCAATAAAATAAATACTTCCAATTATTTCAACATTATTAATTATCAATTAAACTATTTTTTACACTTTTTTAAAAACATTAAATCAATTTTTTCTTGTCATATTAAATATTTTATTGAATATTGATAAGTTCATCGACAATATAACAATCATTCATGTCTTCTTACCTAATATTTCTTCAAATAACATGAATGACAACCTAATTTTTTAATAATTTTTTACATAAAACAAATTCCAATATTTTAATTCATGAAAATAAGGAACACTAGATTGAAAATGATACTTTATATTAATCACCACAACTAAATAACAATTTAAATTTATATCCTTTAATTCCATTAAATCACACCACATGTATTTCATCATTAAGAGTCAAAAAATTATATAGTAATCCAATTTTTTTTATTCTAATGGAAACACTATTATAATATGATATATATATATATATCATGTTCTCATGACTGAAGATCAATCATAATGATCATTTCGCTCATATAATATGAAATTCTCATGTTATGTATGCATGTAGATTACCCAAAACATTATAATAAATCTAATTACATTGTTGACCATTTAATTAAAATCATGTTCCACATTTTTCAGAAAAAATGAAAATGTCATGATATAAGAAATACGCCATCAATTGTTAAAATATAACCTAAAATATTTATATATATATTTTTAAATAATTTTTTTATAATTCTAGAAATTATATAATTAATTATATAATTAATAATTTTAAGTATGTAGATAACTCTTAATGTGATATTTATATATCAAATTAATAGGTAATTAACTATGGGTTTTTTAAATGTTCCAAAAATTTCATAAAAATATAGAAATAATATAATTAACGATACTATATAAAATATTGAAAAAAATTATATATATATTTATTTATTTATTTTCTAACACGGTGAAATCATCAACTACACCAAATTTTACCAATATTATATGTTGAGAGATTTCCCACTATTCCTTAATAAATATACATAATGAATATGAACTAGGTAATCCTTTTATTTTGTTTAATTATTGAAATATATGTTCAATTACTACATATTTCTAAAATTTTATTCCCATGTGTTTCATTATAATAATAAAAATTATCATTGAGAATATTTCCAGGGATTATTCTTCCAAAAAACCATATCATAAAGGAACATTAAATATTGATTAATATTAAACATAATAATTTTACTATATACATCATTATTTCAATTTTATGTATCCATAATCATAAAATAGAAGCACTAATGGGATTTATGTCATGATTAATATCGTCATATTTATGGTTTCTATGATATTTTAGTTTTAAAACTCATGTATTCACCTATGATAATATATTACATGATTAATAATCTCATCCCACTAAACATTTTAATGAATGAAGGAACATTTTTTCCTTAATAGTTTAATTTATAAAATAATAATCTGTATTCATCTAATTATAAAAAATTAAATTGTAATAATTCTATATGTTTATACCTTAACCAAATAATTTAATACATGATATAATGTCGTCTTTTTTTACCTATTTATATATAAAACTATTCCAAGTAAAATTTTAATTTTTTTTCTTGATATACATTACATTCAAGTAGGGAAACCACAATTTCGTTATACAAGATAAGAAAATATTGAATAAAATTTTATAATCATAGTATTACTCAATATTGAAGGAAAATTCATTCACATTATAGAATTTAGTTAAACCCTTCAATAAAAAATATCAAACCATAAATTTCTTTATGGAAATCATCCCTGAACATATGTTGGGGTGAATCTTGTTTATCAAAATCACTAACAAGATGTCTCTAATTCTTCCAATACATATTATTCCATGGATGAAATAATTTATTCCAATATAAATATAAATATTCATTTAATATTTAATATATAAAAAATAATTTTCAAATGAAAATTGTTTTTAGATATATCAAAGAAATTCCAACTGACATCCCATGGATTATTCAACATATTTAATAATAATTCATATTATACATCAATACCATTTCTGGGATCATAAGAACCAATTGAAAACATAATTATGGTTGTTCATGGATTTTTCATACACATCCACTATTTAATTATATAAATTTGAATTAAAAAAATATATGTACTATTTTAAGTATGCATATGGTTACATCGTTTGAATCCATCACTTGATAATTCTAATGTATCATTTAATGGGAAACCAATAATATCATGATTCTTAATTTACATTGTTCACCACATTAATTCATTTAAAGGATGCAGTAATTAATTATTAACCTTACTTATTTCATCTTCAATTAATTATGTATTTATTTCCATTTTTTATATAAATCATTTTTAGTGTATGTAACAAATTACATAGCCACATAACTTATTCATTTACAAGTTATTATGCTCTATCTTTTCCACTAATTCATCTTACTGTATAGTAATACATGCACCCTATCCATCCTAAATTTTCCTTCTAAATGAAATAGGTATATTTATAGCTCATGAGGATCATTATATATGAAAAAAATTACCAATCACCTTTTATTCCTTATAATTATATTCCAAAATAATAGAACTATTGGGTATTAATTCATTCAAATGAAAATTTTATAATTAATTATGGTATTATTAATTTTATACTTATTATTCCCAAGATATAATAAAATTAAATACTCATGTATTGATATTCTTTCAACATTCGTGGTATATTGGGGTGCTTATATATTTTTTTCAGCAACACAACATGCCTGAAATCATATTTCTAATAAATGTATAATAAAATATATTCATTTTTAATTTAATCAGAGAGATTTCAATATATATTATTTAATTTATAAATTGTAAGAAATAAACCATAAATAAAATTCTATATATAATTCATTAAATTGATTCGCATCATTCATCACATGATGCTTTTATCAATTATGATTAAAACATCATAGTTAGTTTGTAAAGAGTTTTTAGTAATATCATAAATTATTCATGCATTAAAGAACCTCTTGCAATAACATCAAAACAATTGTGTAAAATCATTTTTCCATCATAACCAATATTAAAGTAAAAAAACTAAAACTATGCAAATTATTCTAAAAAAACAAGTAATGTGATCAATAGTAAAAATATTGCATTTATCCAATAAAATATAATAAAATAATTTTTCCAAAAAAAAATATAAAAATTTTGGAAAGATGAAAAAATTATATATTCTTAATAGTTTTTATTACAACATGTTTATCAAGGTAGATTGAATAATTAGTGAAGTGATTATTCTGTTTAGATTTATGAGTTTTTCAAAATGTGAATGGATTTTTATTTTGTAATTAAATAAATATGATTATAAATTCAATATTATCTAACTCATTTTTTGGGAAGTTAACATAATTTAGGAATGAAATATTTATCAAATTTGAAAACTAATATGAATTTCATTTAAATATTAAATATTTAAATAAATATATTTTTATATTTATATATATATGAATCTACAAATTTTATATTATCTATACCCATATAATGTGGCATATTTATATTTTTATTAATATAAAATATTGTTAAAAAATATAAATTGAATGAAAAATTAATATTCATTTGAATGTTATATATTTCAACCCTTTTAATCAAATCATAAATATAATTTTTTGATATTTTTAGTAATATGTTTTTAAATTTATTTACATATATGATTTATTCAATAGATGAAAAAAAAATGTTCTATAATAGTTTTAAAAAATCCATAAATCAATGAAAAAATTTCATTTTAAACCGAATAGATCATAAATTGTTGAGATATAAGGATTTTATAATATATCAAAGGATATATTAAGAGAATCATGAAACCAGTCAATAATATGTGAATCTATTATCAAAAAATTCACTTTACAGAAATGCAACACACCATCAAAAATATCAAAAATACCATCTGGAATTATTTGTATGAAAACATATATATTATTCATTAGTCGAATATAGTTTTTAATTTTAAATTACAAAATTATTTTCTAAAATCACATAGATAAAAGTGTAGCTATATATATTATCAATAATGTTACCTAGTAATTTAAAATAAAAATTAGTTTCATGAATTATATCAATAATTTATACTCCACTTATTTTTTAAAATAAAATTTTGGAATTTTTAATATAAAAAATATTTTAAAAAAATATTTTATCCAATCAAAGGTATTAATTCATCACCTAACTATTATAATTAAAAGTAAAATCTTCCAAAATCATTCAATATAAAAACACATCACATGATTAAAACTTGTAGGAAATATCACACAAACATATGATATAAAAACTAATATAAAAAATAGGGAAATATTACTATTTAAATAATTAACACAAGACACCACTTTTTAAAACACTAAACCATTTAATGATTAAATTTTTAAAACTAAATATATACGTAATAAAATAAAAACATTTAAAATAAAAAACAATTGAAAAATAATAATATTGAAACATGTTAGCACATTTATAATAAACATTTATTACCTCAGATAGAATATGGTATGGTATATGGATAGTTTATGGATTCAATGTATAATATTTTTTATTTCCATGTGTTGGAGTAATATATTTTGATGATAGATATGGGATTTTGAAGGATTATATAGATTTTGTAGAATAGTTTATGGAGGATTTCCCGGTGTTGTTTATTTAAATAAACCAAATTGGAACCGGGATTGGGAAAATCATTTAATAACATAGTTAATTTTGGTCGTAGGTATATAAGGGGAAGGAGGAATTAATGTTTTAGATAAAATTTGGGGTACCCTACTTCCATTAGCCATTATGACCATTGTAATAGGAAACATATGGTCACTGGAAACAATTCCTAGGAATATAAATATAATTACAATAAAGATTTTAATGTCAAATTATAATAGGCTATCAATAAAAATCATTTATCCAACGTCCAACACAGAACATTGTTATTGGACACTCTATAGAAATTTTCAATAAATCCCATCTATATAGATAAGGTTTTTATTATATCCAAGGTAATATATTAGACCATCATGTGTAACTCTAAACTATCAAATGAAAGTTAAACATCAAGAAAAAAATATAGCCACCATCATTTTAGAAAAAAACATTTCATATAAAAGATGATGTGTTTTAGAATACAATATATTCCATTATATAAATATAAAAATAAGTAATTATTAGTAATATAAAACAATAATAATAATATGTAGTATGAATGATATTTATTAAATTAGATCATGAAAATTTATTCAAGGATCCATTACTAGTAATAATATTTTTAGAAATTAATTTATAATTATTATTTATGCTTATTAAAAAGACTATAATGTTTTAATAATGGGTAGTTTTGAAAATTTGTATCATGTATTCCTTTTTTAGATTTTCCAAAAAATATGTTTTCATGGGATTGCTATAATTCGATACAAATAAATAATTTATATTTCACTTGGTTTTCCATAATGTGGGTTTTTAACTCTAGAATAAATAATATTTCATTAAATTGATAACATCTAAGTGGTATAAGAAATATTTAACACAGTGGTCAAATTATATAGGGGAAAGACACAGGGTATCTATTCCAACTGTATTAAATTACAAT
This sequence comes from Viscum album, assembly GCA_963277665.1. Taxonomy (NCBI): domain Eukaryota; kingdom Viridiplantae; phylum Streptophyta; class Magnoliopsida; order Santalales; family Viscaceae; genus Viscum; species Viscum album. The sequence continues at coordinate 345,664,851 of OY728134.1, read as the reverse complement.
GTACATTAATTTTTTCTATCATTATTCTGTTTCAAAAATCATAACCATTGTATCATCTATGAATATAGAAAATAATAAAATCCATTTTGCAGATGTGTGTGGGTGTGTGTGTGTTATAATATGAACTTACAAAAAGTATTTAAAATATGTAGAAATAATTACTATATAAAATCAGTAATCTAATTCATTGGTTACCTTTTCATTAAAACTGAATAAAGAAAACAACTGAATAAAAAGGATTGATTTTATAAAACACTATTTTTATGTGAAAAACTATTATTCTTAATAAGTTAAATTAATTACTATTAGTGAATGAAATTAAGTAAATTAAAATGTTATCTATTTAATATTTTTTTTATTCATGCAATGGATTTTATGGGCATTAGATGATAATACACACGATATTACGCTTAAAAATCATTATGATAAAAGCATCAGTTTTATTACCTTTTAATTGATAAAATATTATAACTTTAATTATTTTATCATTGATAAATTATATATTTCAAAAAATATATTATTTTTTGGAAGAGATGTATTAAAATTTAGATAGTATTACTTTTTTTTATTTTTATGTGATGGTTCGTTTGTGATTAATAAGTAAAAACACTGTATTTAAATTAAAAACTATTAATGGATCTAATTTCTTATAAGGAAAATTTATATTTTATTTTTATTTAACGTTATAAAATATATATTATTTATTAAATAATCCAAAATTGATCATTAGAATCAATTTCCCTTTGAAATTGGATATAAAATCATAGCAAAATTTAAGAGGTTTTTACTTTAAAAACACACATTGTAGTCATGTATTTGGGATTAATAATAAATTATTTTCTACCACTACTGCATTTTCATTTATCAAAAATTGATTCAATATTAGGAATAATAATTATTTGTAATTTTTATGATGTTCATCATTGTTTTATAAAAAATACTATTTATATTGATTAAAATTACTTACAACTATTACGAGGAAAATTAGCTTAACAATATTTTTTGAAAATCCATTGGATAACATTATTTTGACCATATCCACACATTGCCATAATTTCTACCATTATTGGATCCAATTTCAATGGAAAAAAATGTGTTAAATTCCAATTTCAAAAATGTAAAAGCATACCACTCCCTTCCAATATAAAAATGAACTCACCCCTCCCACTTTATTACACCCATGAATCCACTATGGATTGAAACTTTTACTCTAAAAAATATCCTCAACATCCTTACCCTCAAAATATATTCCATACCATTGGAATAGATTGATCCTATTAATCACTTTTGTGAAAACTGAAGGGAGTTAACCTAATAAGAGGGAAAACTCTTCCTCGATCTCTTTGTGACTAATATGTGAATCCACCCAAAAAATTATTGTTATACAATTAATATATTATAAAACTAGTATCTTAAACATACATATATGGTTTTATTATAAGGTTTATAATTACTCTTAAATACACTATTACTTAATGTGCAATGAACTTACAGTTTTTTGGTATAGTGAACTACCACCTAACCAAATGATATCGTTTTTTTTCATTTACCACCTCTCATTGTTGTTAATTATGATGTAAAACGTATTTATAAATGAAATATATGATATTTATAATATTTTTATTCTTCATTATTTTTTATAAAACACATACCCTTATGATTTCCAATTTTGTAAACATAATAGCATAATTTTTGTAAGTGTGGACTACAACCCCCTTAAAATGATGTGATTCATTCACACTACACATGATATGTATAAATTGACATTTTAATTAAAAATATGTGAAATAAATTTCATCTATATTTTATTAATGAGAATATTATATATCATGTAACAAAATATATAATTTAATTTATTTCCTTTTTCACACACTTAAATGTTATAAGGTCAATCGTGGTGGTCAGGACTACCACCTCCTCAACATGATTTGATTCCTTTTAAATCAAATGAATATATATAAGTATATATTACTACGTGGTGTTTATAATATAATTTTCATTATATAAATATATTATGTTACATAACTTATTTCAAAAACAATCAGTGAAAAATGGGTATGTTACTCTTGTGTACATTTAACCTATTGCCTCCATGATTGTAATGTTGGTTCATTTGTCATAAAAAAATTTCATGATTATTTTTTAAATTATAATTGATGTATAAAAGTGATAAATATTTTTTGAGTTTTATTCTATATATGTTTATATAATGAATCTTTTAGACAATTTTTTCATACCAACTTCATTTTTTACATATAAACCAAATACTATCAAAACACCCAATGTAAAATTAATTGTTTAAGTTGTTATTCACTACATTGAAATAATAGAAAAAAATCAGTATCAACATAAAAATGGTTCTAAAGAATGAAAATAATTAAAATAAGATTATTATTCATGAATATTATGATACATGGGATAATTCTGACTCAATATAAAGGATTTTATCTTAATTGACATTCCTTTGAGATTTATTTATTATAATGAACCAATTCACATTTATATAGTGTATATACTTACATTTGACATGTTATATCATGATTTTAATTTTTTCAAGATATTAGGTGTTTCATTTAATTATTGGAGAATTATGATTCAAATGTTATAATGTGGTATGAGACACATTGGAATGTTTAAATATTAAATTTCTGAAGAATTTTATTAATGATTATCATGGATATTTAAATTCATTTTATGATTCTAAACATTATCATGAACTAATTACACTATTTTAATCATTATTTTTTTAAGATTTTCTTGAATATCAACGTTCTAAGGAAATGGGAATTATTATTGCCTACTCAAAATATCATTTCAATATTTAGTGTTCACTTTGACAATTATTTTCTGAAATAGGTAATTATTGATAAATTTTTATTCTGTATTCAATATTAATGTATGATAAGGAATATTATTTATCTCAATTATTTGGTCCAAGGAATTATTTGGAATATCAATGATGGGTGGTGCTTGTACTTAATATATTATCCCTATGCATCAACAATTTCTCGTGAGACTAAAATGATAGACAAATAAAATAGTTTTTTACCTCAATTCTTCAACTATATTGTTAATGGTATTGATGGTATAAGTTTTTGTTCGACATAGTCATGATTCCCAATAATTAATCATTTAACCCATTTAGACTCAGTTATTAAATATTGATGAGTTTTGTGATATGACATATATATATGGACACATTCTATTCTCATATTATTTCTTAAATGGAATCTGTTTCAGTTTCATGCCTTAATATATTGATTTTTCCTTAACTAGTTATTTGAATAGAATCTGTTATCTGTAATTTAACATTCCATTTTGATTTTTCTCTTCAATTCATTATTTTATCTTCATTAATTACCATTACTAATCATTTGATATCACACTTATTAGGTTAACTTTCCCCTTGTTATGAATAATAAATCATTTAATAAGGTTTCAAGGAAATACTTTATGTCATTTTATTAATCTTTATGTTTTATTTTATTTTCAAATTATATTTATAAAACTTTTAAACTATTTAGTAATATGGGTTTTTTAAATGTAATCATTCCATTGTAATAAAATAATTCAATGGCTCTAGGATTATATTATTAGGTCGTTATAGTAGGTATCAATGAACGTTTGGTCAAAACCTTGGAAACATGATTTCAAAAACATAGATTATGGAAAATATCCCTATGATAGACATTGAGTATAAGAATAAAATAAAATCCTATAATGTTAGAAGAGTATAGATTATTTGGGTATTTATATAATTACATATTTATTTGGATACTACAATTAAACATGGATCTTGTATAGTTGTACCTTGGGGAAGAAAATTTGACATGGTTTGTCAGGTTTGAATTAGCATAACCTAGTAAAAAACATGCCTTAATACGCAACTGGTTTAACACACCCATGAAATACACTTAGGTTAATTCTCAGTTTCTTTATAAAACATTATAAAGGATACTAACATAATGATAGTCCTAATGAAATCATTTTTATTATTATGAGATTATTTGTGGAAATGATATACAATTTATGATTAGTGTTTAACTAGCTTTGATATTATACATTATATTGGATAATTTTATGATCTAATCTATTTTGTGTAATTATTTAGAAATGGATCATATATATAAATATGGTATTATTACTCTTGTGAAATATATATATATTTCCTTATTGAGGAAGCCAATATAACTGATATTAAAACTAAGAATGTTATGTAAATATTAGGGCATCTAAATTAGGATTTGAAACATAACCTTTCCCGGATGAAGAAGATCCTTCCACATATAGATTTTATTAATTTTGGATCTCTTTATGTGATAGAGACCCCCATCAATTTTTGGGATGATTGACCCAATGGCATCTAATAAATGGATTAAGTCTTTGGGGAAGATTTTAATGACATTAGGATGTGGTGAATTGGAATTGTTTCACTTACATTATGTTATATGAATGGTTATACAGATCCATGGTGGCCATAGATCTAGAAAACTTTGTATGGATAGAAAATAAAACTCAGGAAATATAAGAACTTTTAAGGGGAAATTATTCAATAAATACTCCCCTCATGAGAAACAAAATAATATAATAAAATGTTCCATAGATTAAAGAAAAAGGATAAATAAATTGTTATGGAGTATGAAGATAACTTTGATAGGTTATCAATGTAATTCCTTTCCCCTAGTTACCCGGAGTTTGTACATTATTACATAAAATTTGAATTATCCCAAGAGATTATGTCTTGAAATGCCGATTAGTTAAGTAGACCTAGAAGTACAAGATACATTCATAGTTTTACATTACATTATTAAATGAAAAAACAACCTCATTGTGTTCCCTTTGAACACACTCAGATCCTATATACTATTCCTATATTTAAATCATAATATACTTCTTCACATCCTAGTATAAATAAAACATATGAATTTGGTGAGCTCAGATGCTCAATAAGGATAACAATATATCAGAAAAAACATAATAAAATATAATCATTTAAGGGAATGTATAAGACTAAAACACAAGCCTTTAAAACTTAAACATCATCATAATATGGAAAAGATAAATCAAATAATTAAATTTCCATATTCACATGGATATTCTACTAGTTGAATAATCCCATGCAATATCAATAGCTAATTTCCTAATGATGGAATGCAAAATGCTGGACATAATGACTACATTGTCAAGGCCTCATGCCAAAACTACAAATAAGATTTTGTTAAGGCCTTGTGACAAGATACTAGTTTGTCTCATGATACCTATTGATGCATTGAAGAGATATTGAGGGCTCAACCCATCACTTACTAAGTATAATAGATTCCACATATGAGAAGATTGAAACATAACATAAACATTCGTATTAAAACTAGCATATGAAATTATAATACTTTAACTATTAACAATGAATGATTTATAAATAACACTTCCAAATTCAAACATATCACAAAAAATTAAATACAAAATGGAAGATTGAATCATAATAAATATACTACAAACAGGTATAATATCCATCAAAATATTCTCATATATATGAAATCAAAACTATTTAAGATAAACATATATTTCTATTTTTATATCATTTAAATGTTACATAATTATAAAAGAAAAAAATATATTTTGAATTTTTTTATAATCATGTAATGGAAGCTTCGAAGGTGTTATAATGGCAGAAAATATCCACCCTCATTGTAAAAGTTAAAAAATCATTTTTACCTTAATTTGTCGAAAAGGTCAAAATGTCCTTTGTTTTGAAAATAATGGAAATATTACTTGCCAAACATTTTATAAAAAGTAAAAATGGTTATAAATTACATTAACCCATATTCTAGTAAATAGTAATAAATTTTTTATATACATTTTGAAAAATATGGATGTGGATGATAAAGAGGTCCTAGTAGATACTCACATATAAACAACCTCAGATAATAAAGAGAATGTAAAATTAAGGCTTAAATTGCTCATTTCCTTGGTCAAGGGTATTCTAAACTCAATTATAATATTTAAATCATTGTTATTAAATTATAAAATAACCATATATATATATATGATATCATATATGATCTTATAATATTGCATTGTTAATAATATTTAAGTAGTATCAATCTTTTGAGTGTTAAATGATTTGTTTTCCTTTATATGTTTTGTTACTTAAGTCATGTTTGTTAGGGATAGGATGTATTTAATTCATATATTTAATTATATTATGCTTTTAAACATTATTTTTCATTATAGATTGAAAATTATTCATTAATGGTTATGATGGGGAATGAATCTCATCACATTCGTGGAGACGATAATTCGTACCTACGCACAAGCAACAATATCATTCTATTGTTGGTTAAATTGTATGTAATTTGATGGTATATCATATATAAAGAATCATTAATATGTTATATTTATTATTTACATCAATTATACTCATTATTATACCCATCCAAATAATGAAGTGTTGAATAACTAACTACACCCCGACGTAGATATGGTAAGTCGTACGTACGCATGTATACTAACTTTTTCAATCATAGGATGGATAGAATAATGAATATGTTTGTACCATATTTATAATAATATCATAGAATGTATAATGTAATGGAGTTATTATTTTGGTATGTAAACAAAAAATAAAGAGGATGTGGTAGAAGAAAGGAACTTTGAAAGAGGTGATGAAATTATTAACTCTTCTTCAGGTGCTTTATTTTGACTTGATCAAAAACGGGCTCTTTAGTTTGGAATTATGATCAAACTAAGGCATATAGGTTAATTTTATGGTAGTTTTAATGATGTTGGGGTAGGTTTTGGCCTAGCTTAATGGATTTTGAGGTCTGAAATTAAGAGAATGTGAATTGCCCTTTTATAAGAGTGGTGAGGGTCATAATATCCAAAAGATTGAATTATTAATTTAATATACAATCATATTTATTTTATAATGGATACAAAAGGTTTTATTTTGACACAAAGGTGGGTCTGGTTAGAAACCTCTCAACCATTGGATTTAGACAAGTTTAGGGTACCATATTAACAATATCGTTTAGATTTAACTCTTAGTTAAATAATGTAATTTTTACCATGTATTCATGTAATATTATAATAAATGGTTGATAAACATACTATAAAAATCCATGAGTAGACCAAGTAGTTAATTATTGACATATCTAACTTTATATAAGTCCTTTGTCTAATCGGTATATTTTTTGAAATATTATATCATTTAATAAAACCATATTTGTTTTAAAAACTCATTTATGTCAATTTTGACACTATTTTGTTTTTGTATTTTGTGAAAGGTATAGAAATTATGTTATATAGAAAAAAAATACATTGAACCAACCTTATAAATTCATATTTACCTATAAAATTCATGTAATGCATCAAAAGTCTCAATTTTAATTTATTTTGATATTTATAATATCAATTATTTTAATCTTTCATTGATAAGGTAATTATTGCCTCATCATTGTGGCATAAATAAATTTAATTATTGAACATCTAAAAATAATAAATAAAATACCCTGATTTAGGAATTATTTTTATATTTATAATTAATTTTTATATTCCAAAGTATCTTATGTTTAACCCTATAATAAAAATAGTTGAGTTATTAAACATTGGATTTTACACTTTTAACTCTTCTTTAAATAAAATAATAATAAATGTCAAAATCTAATCCAAATGGGTAAAAATGGATAATTTTTTATTCATATGGTTGATTTTTGTTAGAAAACACTTATAAAATAAAACTATGTCATGTGTTAGGGTAATTATAATATAGTTTTTACCTATAATTAACATATTTACTTTTTACAGTGGTCAATAAAATTTAAAAGTTACTATTCAAAAAAATATATTCTCATCCTATTAAACCACATTTGTACGTACCGATGCCAACCATTTCACTCAGATTTTGGAAAGTCAATTCACCAAAGTAGTAAAATTATATTTTATGCAAATTTTAAAATGTTCCAATAAGTTGAGTAAATGACGTAAAAAATCCAATAAAATTTTATACATCTAATCTTATTATAAAATGACTCCAATAAATTACATTGAACTAATATATATATTATGGATCTATATTTAAATTTAAAATAAATTTAAATAAAACTAATAATTATTTAAATATAATTTGGTTTTAAACAATAACAATGTTTTTAACTATTCATCAAAAAATGAATGTTTTTAGAAAAATATAGAAAATTTACCCTAAGGTAATTTTGATCATCCAAATCAAAAATGAAGTCCATTTTGAAAAATACAATTTATAAAATTTCAAAAAGTGGGTATTAATATTCATAACGGTTAGTATGACTGGTCGTGATGTGCAAGAACTCAAAGTTTTGTTGAACGCAAGTTATTTCATTATTCAAAAAGAATCATATTGTGGTAGTTTGGGGGGTTACATTTTTTCCTCATTCAAATAATTTTGTCCATGATATTTGTAAAATATTTCTGCATAAGAAAATTTTGGTGGTTCTTCATTAAGTTCCCCACGTTCCCATGTTTCCTCTTCCATTTTATGTTTTCCCCAAAAAAAATTTACCGGAAGTGTTGTTCATATTCTCAACACATCTTCCCTAGTGTTTGGAATATTGATAGGCTCTTAACAATAAGACAGATCGAGTTCCAGTTCTATTTCATCATAGGTGAGTACTTATATTAGGTCATGCATTTATTTTCTCAAAAGTGATATGTGGAAGACATCATGAACTTTCGAGAGATTTTGAGGCTTTTCTGAATGTCAAGCTATGACTCCAATTTGTTCTATAATTTTAAAAGGTCTGATGTACCTGGGACATAATTTACCCTTGTTACAAAAAAAGATAAAACCCTTCCATGGAGATACCTTTATGAAAACATGACCACCTAATTGAAATTCATAATCCTTCTTTCAGTAATCGGCATGGCTCTTTTTCCTACATAGAGATTCTTTGATGTGGGTTTGGATAATCATCATCATTTCCATTGTTTCCTCAATATTTTTAGGGCCTACGAGTTTCCTTTCACCAACATCATCCTAACAACTTAGTGTGTGACATATCTTTCCATATAACGCATCATATGGGGCCACCTGAATACTTGAATGGATGCAATTATTATAGTTAAATTTTACCACGGGTAAATACTAATCCGACATACATTGAATGTTATGTGAGAAATACCTCAACATATCTTCTAAGGTTTGAATAGTCCATTCTGATGGTCCATCAGTTTGTGGGTGGTAGGAAGTGATCAAATGAAGTTCAGTATCCATAGATTTCTGCAGACTTTTCCATAATCATGATGTAAAATGTGGATCATGATCAGAAACAATCAATAGGGGTACACCATGAAGTCTCAAAAACTCATTAATATATAGTCTTTCTAAACCTTCAAGTGGTAAATCATCTCTTATAGAAAGAAAATGTGCTGACTTGGTAAGATGATCAACAATGACCCATATTGTATCATTACTTATAAGATTATTTGCTATCTACTTGATAAATGCCATTGAAATATCATACCATTTCTACTTAGGTATTGGAAGAGGTTGCATGATACCTTCAGGATGTTGCCTCCAGCCTTTACCTACTGACAAACCATACATCTTTACTCATAATCAGTAATCTCCCTCTTCATTTTGTCCCACAAATAATGATCCTTTAAATGTGTATACATCTTAGTGCTGCTAGGGTGTATAAAGAAATTTTAGCTATGAGCATCATCCAAAAATTCTCTTTTCAGATCTGGTATGTCTAGAATAAAAAGTCTCCTCCCATTTTCAAAATTTCATCTTCATCTACAAAGTCGATCAATCTCCCATTATTCACAACTATAATTTTTTTGAGACTCATCATCATTAGTTTGAGGACTTTTTATCCTTTCTAGTAAATATTTTTTGGAAACCATTTGAACAAGTATTGATGTTTCACCTTCCATGACTATTCCCATATGCATATTTAAAAGATCCATGAATATAGGAACCCTTTTAACTCTCATCTTGTTCATATTTCCCAGATCCTTTATGCTCAAAGCATAAGCCACCTTTTTTTCTTTCCCCGGGTGGTAGTGTTTTGTGAAATCATAATCCTTTAGTACTTTAAGCCATCTCCTTGGCCTTTTGTTGAGTTATTTTTGTTAGTAAATATACTTCAAACTCTTGTGATTAGTGTAAATCTCAAATTTTTTACTATATAGATTGTGTCTTCATATCTTCAGAGAAACTATTATAGATGCTAACTCATGATCATGGGTGCGGTATTGTGGTTCATGATTTTTTAGCTATCGTGATGAATATGCAATAACCCTATCTTTCTTCATAAGGACAAAACCTAGCCCTTTCTTTGAAGCATCACTATAAATTACAAACCCATTATTCCTCGATTGTATAGTCAAGATAGAAGCATTGACTAATATTATCTTTAGTTCTTCAAAAAATTCATCACACTATTTTTTTAAATCTTATTAAACACCTTTACATGTGATCATGGTTAATGGGTTAGGCAATCGAGAAAACATCTGGATGAAATGCCGATAGTAACCTGCTAAAACAATAAAATTGTGTACCTCAGTTATACTTTTCGATGCTGGCCATTCATGGATTGATCTTGTCATAGAAGGATCGACCGAGATTACATCCTTAGAGACAATATGGACAAGAAAAGAAATCTCAAGAAGCCAGAATTAATATATTCTAAACATACCATATAATTCATTTCTTCTAGGAGTCTTTAGAATAGTGCTCAAGTGATTTTCATGATCTTCATAGCATTTCCAGTATACCAGGATATAATAAAAAATTCCACTACAGAGTCATCATGATATTCCTTGAAAGCCCTAATCAATAGATCAAATAAAAAAGAAGGTGCATTAGTCAGTCCAAAAGACATTTCTGTAAACTCCTAATGCCCATACCAGGTACAAAATGTTGCCTTTGGAATTTCTTCCTTCTTCACGCACAACTGATGTTATCCATATCGAAGGTCAATCATTGAGAAATATTTAGCTCCATGAATTTGATCAAATAAATAATCAATGTGAGGTAGGGAATACTTATTCTTTATTGTTATATCATTTATATCCCTATTTTCAATGAACAACCTCATAGATCTATAATTCTTCTTAACAAAAATAAAAGGGGATCTCCATGGTGAAACACTAGGATTATTACATCATGTATTACACAATTACTATTATTGTTTCTTTATTTTCCCTAATTTCTCTATGTACATTCTATAAGGGGTATTGATATAGGCCATTAACTAAGAATTAAATCAATGCAAAACTTAATTTCATGTTCTGGATGATGTCTTGGTAAATCCTCTGGAAACACATAATAATATTCTTTCACAATAGGCATGTCCTCTATTTGTACATTCCTGTCCTCACCCACTTATATTTCACTATCTACCTCCCCAATAATGGAATTTAGTTGCACTATTGGGTGTGGATCTAGATGCGAAGTAGATGGTAATGCTTTTTCTCTAAAGGTAAGGGATTCCTTATCATCATCAAAAAATTTAACCTCCTTCTTCTTATAATAAATTTTGGTATCATGGTCTGAATGAAAATCCATGTTGAGGATTATATCAAATTCAATCATGGGCATGAAAATAAGATCAACTTATAAAGAATGTTTATATTCCATAATGGTAATTTATTGGAAAAACATTATTACATTGACAATTCCCTTAGGATTTTTGAATGACAAAAGGATTATTAAATAAAATAGGAAATATCTAATTTTCATGAAATAATGTGATGATCTAGAATCAAATAAATCATTTCCAACTTATGATGAAACAGTTAATGTACCTACCACCACATCATTCGGGGCTTCAACCTTAGCAGTAGTGATCGTATAATCTTGGTCATTCTCCCTTGTCCTTTTCTGAGGTATGTTTTTTCAACTCTTAGGACATTAATTTGAATAATACCCCATGTCTCTATAATTGTAGCATTCAACATTAACAGTATCATTATTTCCCCTGAAATAACGAGCATGGTTTCCTTTTTCTCCACAATTGTAAAAAATAATATCCCTTTCAGAAAAGTATCGGGTGGGTTTCTTCCCACATTTACTACAAGATAAAAATTCAACTTTTCTCTTCTTACCAATATTTCCATTTATAGAGTGTTCACCAGATCTCTTCCTCTCTTAATTTCTTTTAATTTCGTAAGACTTAGAGAATTCATTTTCTTTATTGATAGTAGATGAGACTATATCTTCATTTGATTAGAAGGAATGTGAGACTAATTCTCGATTAACAAATTTTTTTAACCCCTCAAAGAATCAATCAATCTTTATATGTGGGTTACGTATATAACCTGTAGCATGACTTTCTGACCGTGCAATGTTCACCTCATACTTTATGTCATTTTCATCCTCCTTTTGCCTCAAACTCAAAAATTATCTTTCCATATCTGCTTGATGGTCATGAGGAATGTATTTTTTTAGAAAACATATTTAAAATCCCTCTATTACATATTTGATACATATTCATCCTCCTTTTTGTTTTGAATTAATGACCACCATTGATCATCATCTCTTGTGAGGCGATAAACATCAATGACCAATTTTTCCCTTTCGTTACTCCCCAGAGCATGAAAACTTTATCTATTGAGATTATCCATTGCTATGATACAAGTGGATTTGTAGTCCCATTGAATTTTGGAGGTTTTTGCCTCATGGAGCAGTCTAACATTGATCCTCCGCATTGTGGATCAGGGTGCTCTATACAGGTAAGGATATTATACATAACCTGAGTGAGTTGTACCAGTATGGTTATAAGTAGTTCAAAACTAGTTGCATCACTAGATCCACTATAAGTATCTTGAGTAGTAGTTCAATCCTTACATGGAATACGTGAATTGATACGGTTTCCAATCCATACACTATGATCCATTTCTAAATAATGACATCAACTAGATAAGTTTATAAATCATAATACATAATTTTAAACTAGTAAAATACTTATCCTAAATTTAATAGTTTATACATATAATCGATAATCATAAAAATGTCTTCTTTGAGGAAGTATTTACTCTTAAATCCTTAATATATTTTTATAATGAAAATGTGATTTATCCAAACCATATCCCCCCAGGAGTGTTATAACCAAGAGTGAAGCAAGGCCCGTTGTTGTGTACCGGTTCCTATTCGAGTCTAGATCAAAGGGGTGATTTCAGGTTTTACCTCTAGATACATATAAGCTAGAGCCATCTCAACCATATCATATCCATATAGGGATTTATTTCTAGGAAAATTAACAAAATCACTACATTATTGAAATTCTAGGATGTTCTTCTATACTAGTGTCAAAGTCTGTCTTAGGGTAATGTTCTATAATTATAGTATTCTAAATTAAGTCTCCATAGATTGTACTAAAATTTCTCAGATACCAATTGTAATTCCCCAACCCTAGTTACCCAAAGTCGGTGAATTATTACATAACATTGGCATGATCACAATATATCATGTTTCAAAATACCGATTAGTTTAGTATCCTTTAAATCACTCGATTCATGTCTAATTTTTACATTACATTATGAAATGGAAAAAACAACATTGTGTCCCCTTTTAACATACTCATAACCATTAGCCTATTCTTGCTATTCAATCATTATATACATATTCACATCCTAGAAAAAATAAAACATAAGAAAGGGGTGAGCTCAGATTCTCAGTAAGGACAGCAATATAGAAGAAAATATAATAATAAAACATAAGCAATTAAGACAATGTATAAGAATAAAACATAAGTCATTTAAACATAAACATCATCTTAATATATAAATGATAAATCAAATAATTCTATTCACTTATTAACATGGATATTATACTAGTCGAATAATCACATGTAATATCAATAGATAATTTCATAATGATGGAATGAATAATGTTGGACATCATAACCACATAGTTGATGACCCATGCCAAGACTACAAATGAGATTTTTTCAAGGACATGTGCCAAGACACTAGTTTGTATAATGAGACCTACCGATGCATCGAGGAGCTATAGCGGGCTCCACCCATCACTTACTAAGTCCAATGCATTCCTCGTATGAATAGGTTGAAACATAACATAAACATTCCTATTAAAACTAGCAGAAGAATTGTTAATACTTTAACCATAAACTATGAATAGTATAAAAATAACACATCCACAATCAAACATATCACAAAACCTTAAATAAAATATGTAATATTGTTTCATAATAAATCAACTTCAAACATGTTTAAAATTCATCAAAGGATGTAGACATAGATAAAATCAAAAAAATAGTGAAATATATCTTTCTATTTTTAAATCATTTAAAAGTCCCATAATTTTAAAATAAAACATTTATTTTGAAAATATTCTTATTGAAATGTAATGGAAACTTAAAAGGAGTTATAATGGTGGAAAATATCGACAGCCATAGTATAAGTTAAAAAACATTCTTACCTTAATTTTTTGAAAATGTCATAAAGTACCTTGTTTGGAAAACGACAGAAATATTCCTTTTAATAAATTTTATAAAAAGTAAAACATGGGTATAAATGACTTTAACCCATATTCTAGAAAATTTTAATTTTTTTTAAATACATTTTTAAGAAACATGGATGTGGAAGATAAAGAGGTCCAAGTAGATACTCACATATAAAAAAACTCAAATAATAATGAGTTTGTAAAATTAACCATTAACTTGTACTTTTCCCTCAAATATGGTATGTTAAACTCTATAATAATAGTTAAATAATTTTTATTAAATTATACAAGAACCACATACAAAAATATGATATCGTATATGATCTTATAATATTGTTTTGTTAATAATAATTATGTAGTATCATTGTTTCGGGTGTTAACTAATTCGTTTTTCTTTATATGTTTTGTAATATAAATCATGTTTCTTATGGATATGATGTATTTTATTCATATCTATAATGATATTAATTTTGTAAACATTATTTTTATTCATAAAAATAAAATTATTCTAGAACGGTTATGATGGGGAAGGAATCTCATTGCGTTCGTGGAGACAGTAATCTGTACATACGCACGAGTGACTATATCATTATATTGATTGTGAAATATTATGTAATTGGATAGTGTATCATATATACTGTATCATTTAGGGTTTATATTTATTATTTACATCAATTATACTCATTATTATACCCATTCTAATAATAAAGTGTTGAATAAAAAATTATACCACAACGTGGAGACGGTATGTCGTACATACACACGTATGGTGAGTTTGACATTCATAGGATGGGTAGAATAATGAATATGGTTATACCATATTTATAATAAAATAAAAGTTTGTAGAAGGTAAAAGAGTTATTATTTTGGTATGGAAACAACCCAAAATGTGGATGTGGAAAAAGAAAGGATCTTTGAAAGAGGTGATGAAATTATTTCCTCTTCATCAAGTGCTATCTTTTGATTTGATCAAAAGGACTCCATAGGATGGATTTATGATTAAATTAAGGCCTCTAGTATCAAGTGAGGGTAGTTGGGAGAATATTTCAGAAGGTTTTGGTCGAGCCAAATGGGTTTGGAGGGGTGAAATTAAGAGAAGGGGACGTACCTGTTTATAAGAGAGGTAAGGGTTTCTTTAGGAAAAGCTTGAAATGTTAGTTTTTTATACAACCATATTCAGTTTATAATGTATAAAAAAGGATTTATTTCATAGATAAGGTGGGGATGGGTAGTAAAGCTCATAAAAAAAGTTTTAGATAAGTTTATGTTTCCATATTAAACATATCATTTAGATTTAACTCTTAGTTAAATAATTTATCTTTTACCATGTCTTATTGAATAATTATAATAAATGGTTAAAAACATACTATAAAAATATAATAGAACCAAAAGTGGTTCTTTATTTACATATATAACCTTATCTAAACCTTTTGGATGATCCTTATATTTTGAGGAATATTTTATCATTAAATAAAATAGTATTTTTTTTAAACACATTAATGTCAATTTTGTCACTATTTAGTATTTGGTTTTTGTGAAAGTCATAAAAACTTTTTTACATCAAGAAAAGCACATTTAATCTACCTTATCATTTCATATTTACATAGAAAATTCTTTGAATTCATTAAAAGTCTCAATTTAAATATCTTTTGATATTTATAATATCAATTATTCTAATGGTTCATTAATAAAGACATTACTACATCATCGTTGTGTTATAAATAAATTTAATTATTTAATATCAAAAAAATTTAAATAAACTTTATTTAAGTAGGAAATAATTTTATATTTCTAATGAATATTTATTGTCCAATTTATCTTATGTATAACCTAATATTAAAAATAGTTTATTTATTAAACATAGAATTTTAAAATTTTAACTCTTCTTTAAATATAATAATAATAAATGACCTAATCTAATATAAGTGAATAAAAGAAAATAATATTTTATTCTAAAGATTATTTTTGCCTAAAAACACTTATCCATTAGAATTAAGACATGTGTTAGGGTAATTGAAATATTATTTTTACCTTTAATTACCCTATTAACTTTTAACTGTGGTAAATAAAATTCAAAAGATGTTATTCACCAAAAATTAATTTCATCCAATTGAACCACATTTTCCATACTAAAGTCAAACATGTCTCTCAGAATTTTGAAATTCAATTCAATGAAGTGGAAAAATTACTTTTTAAGGATATTTTCTAATGTGCCTACAAGGTGGCTAAATGAGGTAATAAAATTAAATAAATTTATATATATCTAATCTTATTAAAAAATGACTCAAATGAAATAAATTTAACAAATAAAGGTATTATATATCTATTTTTAATTTAAAATAAATTTAAATACAAATAATAATTATTTTAAAAAATGTCGGTTTTAAACAATAACACTGTGTTTTTCACTATTCATCAAAAATAAAATGTATTCAGAAAAATACCGAAAATTCCCCCTTAGATAATTTTGATATTACGAATCCAAAAATGAAGTTTATTTTTAAAAATATATTTTTTAAAATTTTAAAAATTTGGTTATAACTATTCATAACAGCTAGTTTGATTGGTCATGATGTGCTAGAACTTAAAGTTGCGTACCATTCTAGTTATTGCATTATTCAAAGAGAAGTGTACCATGGAATCTTGGGTTGTTACAATAAATGTATTCTATGGATTTCATATAAAAATATATGCTAGTATTAAACATTTATATGATGGAAAAAATCCATGTCCACGAGGGGAACTGGTGTCTCAAAACATTTCATTATACGATAAAATATTCTTATGTGAAATCAATAAAAATACTGAATTATTCATATCATTTAAATTTAATAGGAAGAATTATAAAATGAAATATAAAATGAAAGAAGAAGGAAAGGTAAATAATGATTTTCCCACATATAGTAAATGTGGAAAGGATCCCCCTATTAAAATTTTGAAAAGATGAGGATTTTATTAAGGGTGGAGAAACAAATCACCAAGAAAAATAATGCAATGTTAAGTAGGAAAACAAAGTTATTCGTTGTTTTAATAGAAATGAGATGCATAAATACACAAAATAATGACCCATGAATAAAGGGAATATATATGAGAATTAGGTATGTTGTCATATTCAACCATATATTATCAAAACAACATAAGTGTAATAATTAATTTACTAATATAATCGAATAAAATAAATATGTTGTAAAATTATTTTATTTTTGTTGTTATCAAAATTTAATTTATGAAATATATCAATCGTTTTCTGAAATACCTTTTTATTAAAAATATGAGATCACATGATAAATAGTACCAAGAAAAGTGATTCAGTGAAAAGTAAATTGTTTTTGGATAATGCATGGTTAATGGGAAGATAACACATGAAAGTTTAAAAATTTGTAACAATGATGTATTTATTAAGAGATGATTAATTTAGATAAATTAAATTGGATAATTATGTCTATATTGGATCTGATTAATGGATTGTTGAAAATGTGGTTCATTCCATCATTGATGGAGTTTAAATCAGTTTTTGAGTTAATTAATATATCCAATAACATATGTCTTACATAATGAATAAGGAATAATTCATGTTTCCAACAATTGTTTATGGTAATTCATGTTATTATTATATTTTAAGAGAATAAATAGTTAACATGTTAACATATTTTGTATGCGATGATTAAATAGATAATATATATTGATTAAATGTAAATGATAATTTCATTTTATATTTTCATTTACCTTATCTATAAACGTGACAGATCATAATCATTTGGAAAATTTAAACTCCTAATGAAATGGTATAATTTTACCTTTTAATTAAATTTTCAAGATTAATTTATTACCTCAGAATATGATTTATGTAGTGATAAGATATGGATTAGGAATACTTCAAGGAAAAATCAATGGAATGGATTATGTTTATAGAATGTAATTTTTTCTTATATTCTTATAGTTTGAATGAATTTCTCAACACTATAAAAAATAGTATTGAAAAAAAAATATTGTCCCATTATCTTTATATATGATGATATCAATGACATTTATTCAGAACTCCAGATTATAGATTCATGTCCAACAACATTATTTTTGAACAAGTTCTCTATCAAACTCAATCATAACTAGATGGTTTGATTTTTATTCAATGTCCAAGTTTTCAATAATGTTCTCCAATTTGAAATCCTATTTTGGTGGTATCCTTCCCATTCCATTATCCCTTCTACTAAGAATATTTGTTGTAAAAAAACAAATAAAGCTTCTTGTTTTCAACAAATAGTTTATTATAAAATATCAATCTATTGATAATGAAGATAATTTTTAAATTGCGATGAAACAATTTATTTAAGGTGTGGAGAATTTCATAACCCCCTACCTTTAATGATTCCCCTCTTAAGCTGGCAGTGAATTAAGAGAGATAATGATTCCTGAGTCCTGCCTCTAGTTGGCCTCAGGGGGGAGACTATCACTAAGGGTAAATATATTATCATAATTATGGGTGGTATGACCTTTTTATTAAAAACAAGATAATGATATAATATGGATCATCCCAAAACATCTCCAATATATATATATATAAAAGAAAACTAGAATCGAACACACATGAATGCTTAAATAAAACTAATACAAACCAAAATGTTTCCATGGTATATACCAAAAGTAAAATATAAGCATTGACACAACATTCCAATGTCTGAGCTAGTATGGTCCAGCATGGTCCAAGTAGTCCTCCTAGAAACCTAAAATAATTTTTATATACATAGGGTGATTATATAGGTATACTCAATAGGAAAACCAATGTCTCTTATGCATAAGGTAGGGAAAAATACTAATTCTCTATTGAGAAAACAACAAATCCAACAGCACCTAACAAGGTATACTAATCATCCCACCCATACCAATGAACTCTTAGAAAGTAATTCTAGTCATGTAAAGTAATATGGTATGAACATCAATGATAAGGTATGCCGCACCACATTCCCACATATTATCCACTCTAACACCCTATTGGAATATCTTTTTATGTTGCCACCTATTCTTAAAAAAATACTACATCACCTCTTACCCATACACTCATTTTCTTTACAACACATCCCACTCATACACACCTAGGCCTTATATCACATTCTACTCACACACACCTGGTCCTTAAAATAGATCCTCCATGCATGCACCTTGTCCTCAAAACCACATCACATCTTCCATGAACACATGTGGTCCACTAACCACACCAAAATACCCCCAGTAAAAAACTGGGAAGCAAACCACATAACATATCATCCCGAAGACACCTTGAAAATAAAACTCCCATGAACACACCTAGGCCTCACCACCAAAACCTTCTTGAAGAATCATTTGCTAACACTGCCTATGATGGAGTAGTTAAGAGAAGGTGTCCCACCATCCATCATCCAACCATGATGTTTGGGAATGTTTCCCTACCCTATGATAATAGGGGTGTTCAGAACATAGTTCTCACCTAGGGTGGGATTCATATATATATATATAAAGGAAAAATATTGGTTATATATATAAGATATTAAGCAATCTATCCCAACGTATGTCTACTAAATTAGAAGATTACCTTACAACCAAATATGCTACAACCTCTAAATTTTTCAATAACATAGAATTTGTTTCAGAAGGTGAAGAGACTGATAAAATAATTTGGTTTCATTCATATTCTATGTTTAAACACATTCAGGTTGTTATATTTTATACTTTCATTCTGTTATCCAATGATTCTCCAACAATTTCATACATTGTTAATAAATTCATTTATCCAACCCATTAAAACCCTATAATCTAACAGGCACACCACAAAACCAACCACAAAGAAAAAGTCACATCGATGAAGAAGAACAATGGTAGGTTAACCCACATCACATTATTCTGCTTTTAACACCCATTTTAACCACTTACATCATCATTATTCTATGTCATTACTCCCTATACATCATCTTAAGAGTTCAATACTCTAACTCAAAACCTCACCTAACCTTGGGGCCTCTCTACACAATGAATGTTCATTCATTTATTAATCAATCAATCTCTAAACCTGAGATTCCATTACACCACCCAAACAAAACCACATCGCACGAACTCTATCACAACTACAGTACAACAAAAGCCACATTAATCCCTCACAAAACACACCACCACACCAACCAAGGATAATCATATTATGTTTTTATAAGGCATTCCTTAATAAATTTCCTCTTGTTAATTCAGGGTTTATCACAGAAATAGATTTCTCCTGGGGAATCCATTTATTTTCCAAGTATACATAGTTATCAAATTTCATAACAATCGTTCAATAAGAAATATACAACATCCATCCTACATAGTGGAAATTCAATGGTCAACAACAACCATGATTGTCAGTAAGCCTATAGCCCACACAATTCACAACATTGATCAAAATATCAGTGAAATAGTATTATCATAAAATACATTCCCCAACCCCAAGTTATTGATTCAAACTGATTCAATTTTCTTTATAAAATATGTATCCAACCATCATCATAGAAGATAATTTTGAATACCTCTCCATGATGATGCACGATTTAGTATGATGACGGGAAACCTACTTGGATAATCATATGATCAACACCTCTTCCTTGCAATGAATAGTGGATGCACAAGAAGTGGGAAAAAGAATCCTGGGAAAGGAGATATAACTGACATAGCACAACAAATGATCGCTCTAGGAATAATAATTATAGGGATTCTCTATAGCAAGGGTAAAGGAAAAAATTCAAGGAAGAAAGGGTCTCTATTTTAAAAATTCCAAATACTATATCAATGAAATAAATAGTTTAAAAAGTCATTAAGTGTGAATTGTAATCAAGACCACGGGAATTGACTATATAAAATCCTCATGTAATTAGTAATTTTAGGATATATTTTATATCCTTTGAAATGGAATCAAAAAACATAATTTTCGTTTCAAATTCATTTTATGTCAAATTAAATGTGAAAGGGGTGAATCAAGAAAAACTCAGAAAAATTTGGAATATTGAAAATCTATGAAAAATGGGTCACTGGAGGATTACCTATCATTAGAAAACTCACCAATTGGTGATCTAATTTTGGAAGACTCACCCTTGGATGAGTTATTGTTGTCTGAGTCACCATTGGATGATTCATAGTTGGATGACTCGCTATCACGATCCACCATTAGAGGAGTCACCATCAAGAGTCACTATTAGATGAGTCACCATTGCGAGTAACATTTGGATGGGTTATTGTCACAAGTCACTATTGATGTCCTACTATCACCAACTCAGTTTTGTGACTCACCATTGGGAGTCACCACTGGGACTCACTTTTGAGACCTACCGTCACCACCTTTCAGTGGGATTCACAGTTGTGACGTAGTGGTCCAGCCCACTGTTTGATGAGATTCTATTTAGAAACTATATTTCTAAGAATCTTTTAAAATGAGTAAACATATCCTCCTTGAACACCTAAAACACCATATTTTATTGAAATTAATGGAGTAGATATTTCTGGGACATTACATTAAATACCTCTCCAAATACTCTCACCCTTGAAAATTCAAAACAAATCCCATAATGAAAAAAGGGGTGTCAAAAACCACAGCATAAGACATTTATCAAGGATTCCGCTTTTCATGAAACACAACTTACTAATAAGAACAATAATGTTAAACTATATACTATCATGTGTTGTTTCAAAGATAAAGTGAAACCTTGACATAAAAGAAAAACTCTTCTATCATCGGTTAAGCCAACTAACAAGAAATACACCACCCATGAATAAAACCACATTGTTCGAAAAAATGAATCAGGAAATTTCATCATCCATGTGAAAATACAATCTTTTCTGGTCAGAAATGACTCTCCCATATAAGATTAATCTCACCGTAATTAATTCATCTCAATTAGTAATTAGGATATTCCATCTTCCCATGCTCGGAATTTGTAACACATTATAGAAGAAGAAAACAAAAATTTTCATAACAACATGGTTCAAACATAAAATTATAAGTAAAAGTAGAACAAGACAACACTCATAACAAATATAGGTTATGGGCACACATCTATGTTTCCCACTCCCATGATCTCCCCTCGAGGCCACTATGCCTCCAAAACACATAAACCGATGGAATGGTCTGTCCACATAGCACCACCTCTCAATGATCCTGGATCTCTACTTGTTGTTCCAGATACATTATATCATCTTAGATATCCTACCCTACCTAATATATTATATTTAAATTATCACAAAAATACCCATTAATTTGAGATATATGAAATACATCATGGACCTTCTCTAAATTATAGTGACAGAACCAAATGGTATACCCCCTTTCCAACACTCCCCAACACCTCAATGGGTCTGATGAACCCAGGACAATGTTTTCTACCTCTACCAAAACATTGATTCCCATGTTGAGGGAAAACCATCAAAAACATGTTTTCCCCAACCAAAACCCCCATGGTCCACCTCCTGCTACTAGCATGGGAATTTTTTGGATCATGCGTTACTTGCATCCACTCACAAACAAGTTGAAACTTCTCGTTCATACTCTGAACTACCTCATGAGCAATAAGAGTTATCTCCCAATCCTCTATCTAAAAAAAGGTTAATGACACACCATCCCATAATAATAATAAAAAAAGCCATGCCAATTTAAGAGTGATAGATATTATTGTAAACAAACTCTACCAAGGAAACATTTTTTACCCAAGATCTGCCAATGTCCAAGATGAATGCTTGTAGCATATCCTCCATTATCTAGATGGTCTGCTCGCTATGCCTATCCATTTGAGGGTGTAATACAATGATAAAGAATAATTGATTTCAAAAGATTTCTAAAATCCCCTCCAAACTAGTAGGGTAATCCATGCCTCCTGATTGGAGAAAATTGATCTTGAAACTCCATGCAGGTGCACAATATCATCCACATAACTCTTTTCAAAGGAATCCTCTACGTCCAACTCCTTAATCATTATGAATTTTTATGATTTTCTCATCTGATTCAATACTAACTAGATTGAATCACATCCTCCCTAATCCATGGCTAACCCTATGAATAATTCCATCAATATTTCATCCCTCTTCTACATGGGGACACCAAACCACTGGGAACATAGTGCTTAGAATTCACATACTGGAACACTAAACATATCTTCAAAACACCGGCACTTCCCCTTTAATCTTCGAAAACAAAATATACTTCTTCATTCCATCGTACATCATATAAATTCATGGATATACTGTGAAAGGTGATCTATGAAACTCATAGAGGACTCCATCGTGCATATTAATTGGAAAATGAAACCTTATCAGAAACATTATCTAATTCTGATCATCCTCAGACCACCCATCTAGTGTATCACTAAAGTCCACACAGTCATGCATCACCTATTTCTTTGAGTATCCTTATTAGGATACCTCCTCCTAATACACTAGATAATAATGTATTTCCATCTAATAAGAACAAAATCACTCAGTATCCATTTTTGTATCTATGTGTAGGTAGAAAATACACCACCATCTTCCTTGAATCTACAGATTCCCAAACTACCTCCGTCTACAACTTTTTTTAAAATTCATCATCCATGGAATTCCCATTTCCTAAGATGTAGGAGATCTAAAACTGTTTTCCTAAAAAAACTACATCCATGTATGTTGTTGTATGTATAGATCTCGCTGGGAAAAGATATACATCAAGCTCGTGTGATCTGTGATGAAGACAATGTGCTCCCAAATGAGTTAATGTAGACAAAACTTTAGCATAATCATGAAAGATTCATGCTCTAGATCATGGGTGGTATAGTTAAATTATTGGGTACGTAAATGTCTAGATCAATAAGAGATTCTTCCCCACTTTTAAATCATCACACATCGCATGACCATATGGGAAGCAACACAAAACACATTGATTATAACCCCTTCTATTGGAAAGAGGAGAACTAGAGCACTAACCAGCTTCCCTTTCTTATAGTTGAATGCTTACTAGCATTTATCACTCCACAAAAAATTAATGTCCCTTCTATTCAATGCTGCCAATGGAGCTGCAAATAGAGAGATTTTGGGTACAGATATTCGGTAATAGCATGCTAGACCAAGAATGATATAAACCTATGGAACATTATTGGGTGCTTCCCAAGAGACAAATACCTCAACTTTCGATCATTCCAATGCTTCTCCCTATTGATAAACCACATATAAATGGAACTGAACCTCTTATATCCATAACATACAAATGGAAATCATTCCGTAGAGCCGGTTGCATCGCAGAACCTCTAAGACAATTCAGATATGATCAGTATCCTTATTGTATTGCATCAAGTAGATCAAGATTTCATCGATTTATATGATGATAAACCGGTCCAAGAACTTCTGAAATATAGAGTTCATATGAAACATGAACACAGCTTCTTCGTTATTAACATCGAACAGTGTCCCTACAATGTCGAAGATCACATAGTGGAATTTGAATGAAGTCTTTGGGATATCAAATTCCTTCTCCCTCCATTAGTTATATCCAGACTAAAGATCAATCATAGAAAATAAACATGCTCCAATGACATGATCAAAAAGATCGTCTATCAACACGAGGGGAAAGGGTTCTTGGCCATCACATGATTCAACATCCAAAAATCATTTCACCACCATAGACCACCATCTTCCTTCTTATCAAACAAGATTGGATTTCTTCAAAACAACACACTAGGCCCAATAAATCCCCTCTTCCTAACATCATCAATATGATTCTCAACCCCCTCATCTCTGATGCTATAATTTGATAAGGAGCCTTAGAAATTTAACAAGCACTGGGATATTAGTCTATACCAAACTCAATGTCACATCAAGGGGGTAGATTCAAATCATTCTCAAGGAATAAATCCAAGAACTCTCTAATAACACTGGGAACCTCATCTATCTATGCATCCAACAATTCCAATAACTTCTCAACCAACAAGGAATGAATATATGAGACATGCCAACTACCCATCTGACAACTCTGCTTTCCATCCAAAGCCACACATTGTATTTTGACATCTAAAAACAAAATTTTCATCTTGAAAATTAAATAATAGAATGAATATAATTAAACTATTTCATTCGAAGGATGATATAATGTGGATACATTAGTATCAAGAAAAATACCAACAGGACTGATGTGGTCCCATCATCAGTCAACATCTCTGGCACACATCAAGTTGGCTAGTCTGACCTTCAACTGGTGTACTCATCACTAGGGGCTTGGGAAGACTCTATAAGTCTAGACTCAGATAATGGGATAGACTTTTTTTCAAAAAAAGGACTATGAATCTCTGGAATGAAACAAAGTGCATTAAATAGTACTAAAAAATTGATCATACATATAATGATAGTTATCCCTAATGGAACTGCTACCCCTACAACTCATAACTGACTAGTTAGAGCTATTATACCCATATACTATTGACCACATCTTCTACCATGCCTAGGTTGAGGTCCCTGAGTAACACCCAGATGTTAGCCACTACCTACTCTATCTCCCCTCGGTGGAGCAAGAAACTTCTATCCCCAATGTTGGAACTATGCTGTTGGAAATTGCAGTAAAGGATAATGACAAACCTGCCCACTTCCACCATAATGAGCTCGAATGGCTTCTCAAAAATGAAAATTTGTATGACAAAATGCTCCATAGAATAATCACATTGGCCCCAAGCCCACCGAAAAAGAATGAGGACTAGGAGGTTGAAACTGATATTTGGTGAGGTCGAATCTCCATCATATGATACCTTGAGGGCCCTAGTTCTTAAGACCTACTTCTGGTAGCCTTGCCTTTAAAATAACCTTGATGGTTCTCTTCTCTTGGTAGACTTCCTCTCAAGTGCAAATGTTAAATCACTACCACCGTCTTCTAAAATTCTATGTATGTCTGCAACATAACAGGGGTGACTGCATACTATATAGAGAGTCTATGTGCCTATTCTAGACATATCGAATGATTCTTCTCATATTGAAATTGATCTGGGTCAAATAAAATGAGATCCTTTATTCTATCCCTATCTACCATATCGGCATAATCTCCTATTGGAGGGAGATTTGATTTAACCTATTCTCAGCATTCATGATGAATGAATGGAATTCCACCCAGAACTCTTTCTCATAGTCATCCTAGAGAATATAAGACTCTTTCCTCTCTCCCAGGCATTGTATACACTGCTGACCCATATCTCCCCACATTTTCTCACTTCAATAGGATGTGACAATTCCATCAGATCATGGACTAAACTAAAAGCGATCTCATGCTCCTCAATCTAGCCTTCAATCTTTAATCCCAAGACATTGCCCTCATACTTTCCCAAGGCCTCTCCCTAAAATCATGTAACGTTCTCTACCTCTGTTCATCCTCCTATACTTGATCAACCCTTCGTTGATCAAATGGATCATCCTAATAGGATACAACTTACTGATCCACAAGTGGATAAAGAATATATTACATATATGGATGGTAATCAAAGAATTCTTATGCCTCAGTAGTAAGGAATTCTATTTAATATTGTTTTTTACTCTTTTTCATTAAATTAATTTCAAAATTCCCAATACACCCAATTTTAACAAGAACAAAAATAATTATGATTCATATACCATCCCTATGGTCTCTACCTTGTAATTGGTGTAGCCTCACTTGGTTGTTTGGTAGGCTCAGAGTCTTTATATCGAATCATGGGGTCCCTAAAAAAATATGTCATAGCCGGTATTCTTTAGCCTATGTCATGAATGAATATTATCTGACCATGTTTCCCAACCACCCAATGAAATCCTCATTGGGACTAGCTCTATACTCCATACAATTTTCAACCTATCCTCAAATACCATGCTATCAAATCCCCCTCACTTCACGGATGCCAAAAATGAGTTGTTAGTGATGAAGGATAGTTAATAACCCCCTTGATTCCCACCTCTTGTATGCTCTAGGATAGAGACTATCACCCAAGGTTTGTATATTATCACAAATATGGGAGGAATTTCCATTTTTTTTTGAAAATAAGATCGGACAATAGTATGGTCCATCCGAAAACAAGTCCAAGGAATATATATATATATATATATATATATATATGAATGAAAAAAATCAACCCCACATTCTTTTTTATATAAAAATAATAAAAATAGAAAAATCTCCATGGTAGGTACCAATTTTATAAGCTATGAAGTGACACTGTATCTATCCAGAGTCCTAGCTAGTAAGGTCTAGAATGGTCCACATAGTCCTCCTAGAATCCTAAATACAGTTTTATATACATAGGGTGATTATATAGGTATACACAATATGTTAAACAATGTCTCTCATGCACCAGTGAGATATGCATAATAGTGATCCCATGAGAAAACAAAAGAACTAGTAACACCTAACAAGATATACTCACCATCCTAACCATACCAAGGCATGCTCACCAAGTAATACTACTCATGTAAAGTATTATAGTAAGCATGTCAATGGTAGGGTACCCCACACCATGTTTCCACTAATTATCCACTCTCACACCATAACATAAGACTTCCTAGAGATCCCACCTCTTTTGAAAAAATACTACATTACATCCTCCCTGCACAAACTGGGGCCTCACAACACATCCTTCCCAAACACAAATGTGACCCAAAATACATCCCTCACACACATGCATGGGCCTCATAATAGATCCCAATCACACACACCTGTTTCTCACAACCACATCACACTATTCCCGCACACACCTGCACCACTAAAAAGACAAAATCCCACCTAGAAAAAACAATGGAAACAAATCACATCACATATTATCCTGAAGACACAAGGTGAAAAAAACACTCTCACGCAGACCTAGTCCTTGAAACCACATCCTCTGCGAAGAATCTTGGGATAACACCTTAGGGAAAGGGGGAAGGGAAGAGTGGGTGTCCAGCCATCCATCCTCCCACTAGGATGATTGGGAAATACACACTCCACCATATCAATGTGGGTGTATCGAACATATTTCTCAACTAGGGTAGGGGAATATAGAAATCACAAGAAAAAATATAGGTTATATATATATATATATGATACCACGAACTCCATCCAAACCTGTGGATTCTAAATAAAACGACCAACACAAAACCATATTTGTTACAACCTCTAAAATGCACAACAACCCACAATCTACTTCATAAGTTGAAGAGCTTGATAAATTAATGAGAGTCCTTCTAATTTCCATATTTACACATATTCACGTGGTCATACATACAATATTAATTCCATTATCGAACCCTCACAGCTATTTCATACTCTATTAAAAAAATCATTTATTCATCCCATTACCACCAGGGAAACTAACCGGCCTACAACACAATAAGACACATACCAAAATTCACAGAAGAAGAAAAACCCTTGTAAGTTAACCAACTTCAGATTCCTCATCATTTAACATGCACACCAAACACCACCATCATCATTTTTCAAATTCATTCCACCCAATCCTTCATCTCAATAGAGAAAACCACCAACAAACAACCACACCCACCATTAGGGCCTCATTTCACCACACAAGTGAATCAATTCCATAATCAATCAATCTATCAACCTATGATACCATTACACCACCCAAACCAACATATATCACAAAATTTTTCTGGAAAATATTGTACAAAACTAGCCAAAACAACCTCACACACATCACACCACCACACCAATAAAGGTGAAGCATATTATGTTTTAACAAGGTATTCCTCACTAAATTTCCTCTTATTAATTTATGGGTTATCACATAAACTGTTTTCTCATTGGGAATCCATTAATTATCTAAGAATACATGGTTAACATATTTCATAATAGCCACTAAATAAAAAAATCATGAATCTTTTTTAGTTATAAAATAATCAAAACCAATATCCTTGATTTTCAGTAGGGGTATTGACCATATCATTCACATAATTATTTAAAATATAATCAAAATAGTATAATCATAAAACCATTTACCCATCCCTAATTAGTTGATACAAACCTATTCAATTATATTTATTAAATTTTTATCCAACCATCTTCATAAAAGAGTCATTCGTAAACCAATCTCTCATGATTCATAATTTATGAAGGCAAAGGAAACCCTATATCGAGAATCACAAGATTAGAACATCCTCCTTCCACCAAATTGGGGGTGTGAAATCAGTAAGGAAGAGACTCTAGATAAACATGATCTGAAGGTCACAACACAATGCATGATAACTTGGGGAAGAAGAGTTCTAGGGAATCTAATTATAAAGGGTAATTAGAAATGTAAAAGGAAGAAAGTTTCACATCTTTATAAAGGCTACATCCTATATCAATAGTTTTAAGGGTTTCAAAGTTAATTAATATCGAATCATGATCAAGACAAAACAGTTTGGATTTCTAAAAGCCTTTGAATATTTAAGAATATTAATCTATATTTTTTATCATTTGAAAAGTATTCAAAAGAAATTAAATATGGGTTTAAATTCATTTTAGGTAATATAAAATGAAAAATGGTCTAATCTGGAAAAATTGGGAAAAACTGGAATTTTGAGAAACTATCAGAAATAACTCACTAGTGTCTGACCTACCGTTGGAGGACTCACCGTTAGGTGACCTACCATTGGATGAATCACTAATGGATGAATCACAATTAGGTAAATCGCCTTTGGAAGTGTCAATATTGGACGTCACACTTTTGAATTGGTCACCTTTGCAAGTCACCACTAGATGAGTCAAAAATGGACATCTCACCTTGGGATGAGTCACCATCACAAGTCACCATTGGAAAAGTCACTATCGTGATTCACTATTGGTGAGGAACCATCATCAACTCACCATCACAAATCACTATTCTGAGCAACCAGGGGATGACTCTCCATTGGGAGTCACCGTCATGACTCACTAGAAAGACCTAAAATCGCCACCTATTGGTGAGAGTCACCATTGAGAATCACCAGTCCAACCCACTAATTAAATGAGCTACCATTAGAAAAAAAATTATTTTTTGAAAACCTCTTGAAATGAGACACTGTGTACTATATAACACCTCAAACCACATAGTTTCACAATGTAATAGACCAGAGAGGTCTAGGCCATTAAATAAAATATTACACCCTAAGACATTACAATATTTTCCTTTATAATAAATTTAGTTCTGTTCCTATATTATATAATATGATACACCAAGTTAAACCTTTTCTACATTCAATAAAATTTTTAGCTTTATAATCCTAACACAACAAGTTTTTCTTATATAACATGAATAACTAACTTTCCTGGATGGCATGAATAACACGCAAGTTCGAGTGTTACCAAATAGTATCATATTATTTAAAATGTCATTATTTAATATAATAAGATATAATAAGAAGTTTTTAGAGGAATTCAATCCCACTTCCATACAAATTTTACTATTAACAATTTAATCGAAACAAAAGAAGAGAAACATCGGGGTTAACGACGATGTGTGTACACATAACCATGTGCATCCACATCCACCAACCCCCAAAAATGGTAGGTTTCATAAAGGACCACAATGAACTGACCTCCACAATAGATGTCTTGGAAAGATCATCAACAACATGATTTTCCTCTCTATAAACATTAGTAACAACCAAAAAAATCTTATACACAAGCTTCAGATAGTCATCCTATTATGATAGCATCTTCAATGTATCATTTCGTGAATGTTTTTGAATAATTTAAACCACCAAGGTTGAGTCATATTCCATCCATAAAACCTTCCATCCATGGTAAGAAGCATACCATACTACTTTAATCATTTCATATAACTCAGCCCCAATCACAACACCATTCCCAATGAAGTTGAAAAAACCACATTTATATTTTTATTCATTGGTTATTGATTAATTTTAAATTAATGTAGAAACCAAATAAATATAAACTAAAGGATTTCATAAAATATAATTTTATTGTGTGAAAAGTTATTTATCATAATAACATAAATCGATGACTATTATTGAATGATATTAATTAAATATATATATTCTATGTTCAATCAATTTTATTATGTGTCACCAATATTTAATAAGAATACGATGAGAACATACCCAACATTAATCATAAAATCCCATATTCTTAAAAACATATTTTTAAAACCTTTTAATGGAATAAAATTTTAAATATAAATTTTTCGACATCTATAAATTTTATGTGTCAAAACTATTAGTTAGGAAATAGATACATAAAAATTAAGTTATGGTGGATTTTTTGTATTTTTGGGTGATGTTTCATTTTTTCATAAATATTAAAAAAAATTAATTCAAACATACTTTCTACTCTCATTTTATTATATTGGTAAAATTTATTCTAAATTTTTTATTGTTTAATAAGATTAATAATTTATTTATTAATACAATTTCGGCTAATGTAATATTTTTCAAATTCATATTGGATATATAAATTTATCAATCTTCAGGACTTTTTTAAATTAAAACATGCAATAACGTCCTGTCTGCTGGATTAATTTAAAATTATTTTCCACCAATTAAGTGATTGAACTATGGAAAAATAAATTAAATATTTTGAATTATATGATTATATAATTAATAATAATTTCAAAATATTTTTTTTACAAAAATGATTTGTTAGAGTAATTAAAATTAATTACAACGATTATGAGGTAAATTAGATTAACAATGAACTAAACCTTAATCACATGACCCAAATTGACATATAATCTAGTAAAAAATCCTTTTTAGACCATATTTTAACCCTATCCTTACATAGATATACTTTTTAACATTATTGGATCAACATTCAATGGGAAAAACAAGGGGAAATCCCTTTCTAAAAAATTACAACATTACCACTCCCATCCACTATTGGATGGCACTCACCACTCCCAGTTCCTAACACCTCTCTAGACACATTGGAATGACCAAGATAAACCCAAATAGCCTCTAAAAATCCATCCCATAGACCAATAATCCAATAAATGATATTTAATCCATCTAAGGAAACCCTTTTGTGCAAACCAAAAAGAGTTACCTAAATAAGAGGTTACATTACTCCTCAAGCTCCTAATGTTTTATTTATTTCTCTAATCCTTAATTTAATTTTGTGGGTTTTTATATAAAAAGTGTATACACAATAAATTGGTATTTTTTTATTCTATGGTTTTGATCTAAATTTACACAAAAATAAATCTAATGGGTAAAAAACATATAGTTTATGTGTACAATAAAATGTCATCTCACAAAATGGTGTCATTCATTTTTTCATTACTACATCTCATTGAATGGAATTTTGATGGAAAATATATTTATATAAGATATATATTATATTTATTAGGTATTTATGATTCATAATGTTTTATATAAAAACTACCATTATGCTTTCCCTTTTGTGTAAATACAATAAAATCATTTTTGGAAGTTTTACTACCACTCCCATTAATGTGATGTGATTCATTCACACTATATATATAATGTATAAAGGATGGTTTAAATTAAAATTATGTGAAATTAAAGACATATTTATGATTTAAATTAAATTATTAACGTTCTATAAATTTAATATATCATTTTATTTGTTACACTTTTCAAACACAAAAACATGATAATGTTAGTTGCAGACATGTAGACGACCGCCTCCTTGATAAGATATGATTCATTTTATATCAAAATAAAAAAAAATTGTGTGTATTTATTATTAAATGGTATTTATTATACAATGAAAATAATATAATAATATAGTTTTACATACCGTCATTCCATATTGACCACTGAAATTGGGACCATTACTCATGTCTATATATGACCTACCATCTCCATGATTGTAATGTTGGTTCATTTTTCATGACCATATTTTATGATTGGTTTAAAAATAATAAATGATGTGTGATATGATAATTATGATATAATTAATATTTTTTACATGTTTATATAATGAATCCTTTGAACATAGGTGACCAACCAAGGTCATTTTTGACACAAAAACCGAATATAGTAAAAAACAAAATATTTAAACATAATTGTTTTAGTAGTTTTTTACGACAATGAAAAAAATTAAATATATAAATGATAATAATGTCAATGGGTTGTTAAAATATAAATAATTACCATATGTTTATTACTCAAGAATATAATGTCACACATGTCATGTATGAATCAAGGTAATGGATTTTTCAAAAAAATTATTACACTGAGAATTGCTTATTATTATTCACCATTTCACTTTTATATGGTGTATATAGTACCCATTGAAATAATACATCATTTAAATACTTATTCACTAGATATTAAATGTTTTATTTAATTCATGGGGAATAATGATTCAAATGTTTCAAGGTGGTTTGGGACACATTGGAATGATTAATTTTCTCTTCCCAAATAATTTTCATAATTATTATCAGTGTATTATCACATTATTTGGTGATTGTTAACATTATTTTGAAACTGTAACTTTATTAAAATAATTCATAATTTTATGTTATTTTTAATATTCATATTATCATATTATGGATATTATTATTACCAAAACATTATATCTTTTTTACATATGGCATTCTCTTTGATAGTTACTTAAATAATTGAGGTATTATTTTAAAATCTTTATTCCTTATACATTATCAATATTTGATAAAGAATATTATTTTTATTGATTATTTGATATTAGGAATGATTTGGACTAGAAATTATGGGTAGAGCAAAGACATTATATATCCCGACGATGTATCTAGAAGATCTCATGAGATGACTAAGTTGGAAAATTAAACGAGTTTCTAATAGTGATTTTAAATCATCTTCTAAAAATCCTTAATGTTATAGGTTTTCATATACCTCAGACATGAAGTGTTGTAATTAAGATTTTCCATCATTTAGAATTATTTATTTTTTTCCACTAGATTTATACTTTGAAATATATATGGACTCATTCTATTATATGTTTATTAATTAAATGGTATGTATTTAAGTTTCTTACATTTGCATATTCATTTTTCCATAACTAGTTAGTTGAACGGAATGTGTTTCAGTTATTTACCTTTCCTTGTTAATTATTCTATTAAATTATTTATTATTTTCTCTATACATTCCCTCAATGAGAATCTTATCACACCCTTATTATGATTCCTTCCCCTAAGTTATCAAGATGAAAACATTAAATATAAATTCAAGGATACATCTTATTTCATTTTATTATATATCATGTTATATTTTATATTACCTTTGTATTATATGTATCATATATATAATATGTCTATCCAAAAACTCTAATATTTTCAATCCATTGGTAGTTTATTCATTATAATCTAGCATATATAAAAAATCACGAAATCTGATCATTTAGGGTGCGGGTGTTACAATAAGAAAATGTTTTCCTGTATAACCTTGGATAATATTATATGAAATCCATGTAATGTGGAATTATATAGCAAATGTTTTTCTAAAATTTTCAACCCCTCCCATGAAACATGCCTATTTAAATTCATGGGATGTCCATGTCATTAATTTTTTAATGATAATTTCATACTCATCAATAATTAGTTGGGTTTGGAATCAACAAAAAAATGGATCAACATTATACAAAAATTGTGAGCTAATATTAGAAAAATAATATTAATAATATTACACATGTGACCTATAAATCATCATTGTTTGTATGTATACTATAATATCACTAATTATCTTTTTCTTATATCAAAATCTCTTTGAATGAGATCTCCTAGCTATCCAAATTTTTCACTATATCAAAAATACATATACATCCTCAATGATATGGTGTCATTGAATACCTTTTTAAACATTTGAAAAAAATTATGAAACCTTTTATCTTCATCTCTTCCTATTTTATATGTTCATTTAAAATATTAAATCTTGAGAACCACAACTCTAATATAATGCAAATATCCATAGATTAAAAATATCTAGAGAATCATTGGGAAATATAATCAATAAGTTATTTGGTATATATATATTTTAGTATGTCTATCCATACATGTATGTTTCATATTCTTATTATATAAAAAAAAATATTGTTCTTTATTAGTAAAATATCATCTCTTCATTAAATATATTATTTTAATTATCTTCACAGGTTTTCTAAGAACACCCTTATACTTCTTCCTCTTCCTTTAAGAGTGTAGGTTATCCTTATCAACTCACATGATCACGCCATTTCCAATTTTATCATATATATATTTTTCATATTATATTCTTTCATCACTATAAAATGGATTTTTTTCTTCTCTAAAGGGATTTTATAAAATTTAGTCCAAATTATATATCATTAGTGGGGTTTGTGAAAATAATAATCTATATAATATATTCACACCACATTTATTTCACTCCCATGATCTATGATATATTTAGTTTTCTACTCAAACAGTATTAATAGTTTACCCATTTCAATTTCCCTATAATATATCTATGATGAATACATATTAAATTGAAAATATAGTAGGATGACCACATTTTTCATCCCAAAATAATTTTCATTACCATATTAGAAAAATTTATTGGTTTACAAAATGTATAAAAACTTAATATGGTATTTCCCTTTCCCTCCATTGAATGATAAATTCCATGAAAATTTTTAAAAATCTCAATATTGACTTAATATACAATAGAAAGTTTATAACTCATATAATCTTACACTTTCTCAGCATAAATTATAAAGATGTGTTTGTTATTTAATTCAACTAAATCATAGCCAATATATAAACTAAATTTATTTAATTAATTATGAATCTTTTTATTTCATATTCTTTGTATATTAAATTAATATATTTTCCTATCAAATTTTATCTTATTTCCTAAAATGAAATTATGTTATTTAACAAATAATCTATTATCATAGTAAATTTATTTAATTTTTTAAACACTATAAGGAAAATTTATGTGTCATATGATTCAAATCACATTATATTCACCAACATTTACATTAAAATATTTAAAATTTTGTTTCATATTATAAATAATTTTTACCACGTAATAAAAATTATAATTTTAATCTCATCACATATTTCATGTATCATATATTAATAATCATTCATGATGTTTCTAACATGATTTAATTAATTGTTCATCACTCCATTTTAATTTCTACATTAATATAAAATTATAGAAACATAATTTTTTGTTTTAAGTGTCTTATATAATTTCATATGGTTGTAATGACCCATTAGAAAATTATAATGAATCATATGGACTATAAAGTGACTTATACATAGAGCTATTTGATTTATATATTACTTTATATGACTCATATTATTGTCAAAATGACTTATATGCTGCCTCAAATGACTCATATGATAATTGGAATGACTCTAATAAAGATGATATTAATTAGGGAAGACTAATACAAAGATTCAATAATGAATCATATACCACAATAGATGATTCATACACAGATCTCCATAATTCACGAATTTTCTTATCTTTTTGAAGGATTTCTAAATTTATTCTAAAATATTTTCAGCCATTAAAAAACCAAATAATTCCTTTTTAATTAATTATTATCCTTCTATAATAACATGAAATAAATTATGGTGACTATCATAATAATACTAGAAACTCTTTCTTGATTCTAAGAAACATTTAGGTATTCATTTGCTAAAGTTAATTTATTAGAATAACCCTTGTACATATCAAATGCATCCCTCGCATAATCCATTTGAAAACACCTTAAAGATGTGTGTTCATTAATTATTCTACTATCCAATAAGAATGGTGTCCCTTTGATGAATTCTCTAATACATTATTTTTCTCACATAAAACCATTAACTTATTTAAGACTTGTTAAATACCACTTTATAAATCACTCTAGAAAAAATTTAAAAGTCAAATCTATCTCATATTTTCACAACCAATGATACATGTTATATAAAGTCTTTACCCTAATATCATAAGATGTATATATTAAAATATTTCAATATAAACATGTTTATATTTAAAGGATTTACATTTGTATAAATTTTACGTGTTATTCAAGAGTATAAAATTCATTATTGATCAATTTATCTATAGCTCAATTATCATCTTCTAGGTTGTTAAAAAATCCATCACCCATATAATGACCCAAAATTTATATACATTGTTATTACTTCAGAATTGAATCATACTTATTACAACATATAACAAAACCATAAAAGGACAGTATAGGTATAGTGTCTTTGGAAACTGGGAAACATAAACAACTGGTTTATAAATCATCTACACTATCTCCCTTTTATTTTATCATATCTAGAGTCCCTTTGGGAATTTCTTACTTAATACCCTTCTTCCTGACCTGGGGAAAAGAAAACATACAAAAGGGTGAGCTCAAATTCTCAGTAAGGGTAAACAAAAGAAATATCAATCATATCATATTCATAAGAACATAACATTTTGAAAATCTTAACCTGTAAAAGAGAACATAATATCATAACATGGGATAAATCATGGTATTGAAATGTAATCCCAATAATCACAACATGAAACTTTGTGGCATACACACATAATCATAGATAATCATTTCTTAGTAGTCAAGACCCATTGCCAAGACTATCCTAGTGGACAAAGTCCATTTCTGAACCGAGTTCACTCCTCGTTTCAGTCATGTATCACTAAAATAGATTAAATTGTTGTTCCAGCCATGTCTATCTCATGAGATATAAATCTTTACCCAATGAATTTGATGGAAATATAGGTTCCACCCATCTCATAATGAAACCATTCTTATGTGTGCCACAAAATCATAAATCATAGCATAACCCATGTAATAAAATTGGGATTCTTAAACATCATTCCATTATAACATAATCCATATAAAATAAATGGAAATCATAAAATTAATTCCATTATAACATAATCAAATCAATGTAAAAATGGGGATAGAAACATAACCCTATATTATCTGAGATGGAAAATAATTTTGATAAAACACATGAACTCCATTCTTGAGGAAAATATCCTTTTTATTTCAAAAAACATTTTCCCTTTCTTAAAATGTCATACAATTTTAAAATAAAATAAGTTGACTAAAAATAAACATGAAAACTTGTAAAGTGATCTTAATGAAAATAATGTTCTAAAAATCCATTCATGTCGTATAGGTTAAAAAAACATTCTTCTCGTACTTTGGCCGGAAAAGTCAAAAAAGTATCTTGTACTGAAAACGATAAAAGATTCCTTTCATATATTTTACTAAAATTCACCAATAGGTAAAATTGGATTCAAAAAATTTTAGTAGGATAGACATAATATTACATATTGTGGAAACATGTATGTGGATGATAAATACACCCCAGTAAATACTAAAGTATAAACAATCTCGGATAAAAATGAGATTGTGAGATTTTCCCTTACCTTAGGTCTGATTTGCTTCATATGTATCTGAACCTCATGTATAATGATTTAAATAATTTCATTGACTTATTACAAAATCATATTCACTGTTATGATATCATATATGGTCATATTATTATCTTTTTATTATTAATATTTCATTGCTACTTGTTATTCGGGTGTTTATTGCTTTATGTTCTTATGCATGTTTTGTCGAATAAATTCTTATTCTTATTTTTATGTTATAGATACCTCATTTCCAGAATTTTATTATTGTAATATA
This sequence comes from Viscum album, assembly GCA_963277665.1. Classification (NCBI taxonomy): domain Eukaryota; kingdom Viridiplantae; phylum Streptophyta; class Magnoliopsida; order Santalales; family Viscaceae; genus Viscum; species Viscum album. The sequence continues at coordinate 345,625,870 of OY728134.1, read as the reverse complement.
TATCATATTTATTTATTCCATTCATTTATATAATCATTATTCAATGAAGATCATGTAGAACGAGTCACATCACATCATGGAGATGGTAGGTCGTACGTACGCACGAGAGCTGATATCATTCCCATGTTTGTGGAATTGTATTGAAGTGAAAGATATAATATATCATAATTAGTATCATGTCATAATAACCATATATAGTTACTCTTTAAACCATTATACCCATCCATTTAAGGTGGGTTTGGAAAAACAGATTACACCGCAGCGTGGAGACGGTATTTCGTACGTACGCACGCGCGGTGATTTTGTTTTTCGTAGGATGGATAGAAGGTGAAATAGGTTTGTTTCATATTTATAATAACATATAATTATATGAGTGATATTTATGTTATTAATTTATTATTAAACAACAAAATAAGAATAAGTAGAAGAAGAAATGAATTTGAAAGAATCGGTAACAGATATTACCTCTTCTTTGACACGCCTATTTGAAACCTCCTCTTAGGGCACTAAAAATGGGTCTTTAAAGAAGAACAGGACCTCTAGTATGTTTCTAGGGAAGTTTATAAGGGAAATGGGCAGGTTTTTTCTGAGCTTTAAGGCTCAAAATTGTGTGAGGCGAAGAGGGAAGGGGTGCCCTTTTTATAAGGGAAGAGAGGGGCACCTTTGGAAAAACTTAAAATATTATTTTATTATAAAGTCATATTCGGTTTTTAATAGCTCCAAACTTATTTATTTCGAAGCTAAGGTGGGTATGGGTCGAACGCCTCTCAAAAAATATATTTTAGACAAGTTTATGTTACTATTCTAACCTTATAATTTAGATTTAACTTTAAGTTAAATAATTTTACTTTGACCGTGTCTTCTTGTTTTCTTACACTATATGGTTAATAAACTTACTATAACAAGACAAAAGAACCCTAAGTGGTTCATTATTAATATATATAACCTTATCTAAGTCATTTTTTTGAACCTTAAATTTTTAGGAATAAAATATCAATTAATAATATAATATTTGTTTTAAAAACTATTTTATGTCAATTTAGACACTATTTGGTACTTGTTTTTTGTGAAAATCATAACATCACTATTAGATCAAAAAAAGTTAATTAAATAAATACTAACATGTCATATTAACCTATAAAATTAGTGTAATTCAAAAAACGTCTCAAATTACATTTATTTGGTTATTCATACTTTCAATTATGTTAATATTTCATTAATAAGGTAATTATTTCATCATCATTGTGTCATAAATAAATATAATTATTTAATTTATAAAAATTATAAATAAAATACCATTATTTAGTAAATATTTTTATCTTTCTAATTAATATTTATAGTCCAATTTATCTTATGTATTACCTTATATTAAAAATGTTTTTGTTATTAAACATTGATTTTAACTCTTTTAACTCTTCTTTAAATAAAATAATAATAAGTGTCCTAATCTAATCCATGTGGACCTAAATGGTCATATTTTATTCCTAAGGTTTTTTTTGGTTGAATTAATCTTATCCAAAAGAATTAGGACATGTTTTAGGGTAATAATAATATCATTTTTACCCTTAATTAGCTTATTTACTTTTAACCGTGGTAAATAAAAGTAAAAAGTTACTATTCACAAAAAATTATTTTTATCTTATTGAACCACATTTTACTCCTTGATATTAACCGTGTCTCTCGGATTTTCGAAATTCCATTCACAGAAGCTGTAAAATTAAGTTTTATGTAAATTTTCAAATTCTCCTAGGAGGTGGGTAAAAGACGGTGAAAAGTTCAATAAAATTTGTATATATGTAAAATTATTATAAAATGACTCCAATTAATTAAATTGAACTTATATAGGTATTATGTATCAATTTTGACATGAAATAAATTTAAATAAAATAAATAATTATTTAAATAAAAAATCGGTTTTTAAATAGTAACCGAGTGTTTTCACTATTCATCAAAAATTGAAAGATTTCAGAAAAATACCAAATTTTTACCCTAGGATAATTTTGATATTACGAATCCAAAAATGAAGTCCATTTTGAAAGATAAAATTTATAAAATTTCAAAAATTGGGTATTACTATTCATAATGGCTACTTTTTATAATATTTTAATAGCATATCGTTGTTTAGTGAAACTCGGTATTGCGTATAACACTGGCTATCGTGAAAGGTCATGATTGCGTGTAAAGAAAGCCAAGATAGTGTTGTGTGTAATGAAAGAAGCCTTTGATGTTGCGTATAACATAATACATAAAAAAAATATTTCTCATAAAATCTTGGGTGTTACATTCTCCCCCCCCCCTTAAAATGAATTTCACCCTCGAAATTCATCACTTTGTAACAAACAGATGAGGATACCTCTCCCTCATCATATCCTTAAGTTCCCATGTAGCTTCTTCTAATTGGTGGTTCCTCCATAAAACTTTCACCAATCGAGTGTTCTTTTTTCGTAGGACTTTTTCGCTACGATCCGGAATCACTATCGGCTATTCTTCATAAAAAAGATCTTGCTCCAGCGGTACAACTTCTGAGATGAGTACATGTGATAGATCGGGTATGTACTTTCTCAGGAGAGATACATGGAACACATCATGAATGTGATAGAGATTTGGTGGAAGCACCAATCGGTAAGATACCTTCCCAACACGATCCAGTATTTCAAAAGGACCAATATACCAAGGGTTCAGCTTGCCTTTCTTTCCAAATCTCATTACTTTCTTCCAATGAGATATTCATAAGAACACTTTATCACCCACTTCAAATGTTAGGTCTTTTCTTCGGTTGTTGGCATAACTTTTTTGTCAACTCTGAGCTTCTCTTATGTGTTGTTGAATAGATCTGACCTTTTCTGCCATCTCATCAACAAGATCAGGTCCTAATAGCTTTCTTTATCCAACTTCATCCCAGTAAGTTAGAGTCCTACATTTCTTTCCATAGAGAGAATCATAAGAAGCCATCTCAATACTGGAGTAAAGCTATTATTATAATAAAATTTCACCAAAGGTAGGTGTTGATCCCAACCACCTTTGAAATCCATAGAGTAAGCTCTCAACATGTCTTCTAGAGTTTGAATTGTAATCTCAGACTGACCATCTGTCTGAGGATGATAAGCAGTGCTGATACTCAATTCTGTATCCAGAGAATGCTGAAGACTTCTCCAAAACTTTGAGGTAAACCTCGGATCCCAATCAGATATACTGGAAAGTGGTAGTCCATTCAATCTTACCAATTCCTTCACATATATTCTGGCAAGCTGGTCCAGAGATAAATCTTCTCTAATAGCGATGAATTGTGTCGACTTCATAAGACGATCAACTACAACCCAGATAGAATTATTGCCTTTGGATGTTTTAGGAAGTCCAGTGACAAAGTCCATAGTTATGTTTTCCCATTTCCATTCTGGCATGGGTAATGGTTGTAAAATACCCTTAGACTTCTATCTCTCAGCTTTAACTTGCTGACAAACCAAGCATCGAGAGACATATTCAGCAACATATCTTTTTATGCCATCCCACCAAAAGTACTCTTTCAGATCCCTATACATCTTCATTCCTCTAGGATGAATAGAGAATGAAGAACTATGAGCCTCATCCAGTAGCTCCTTCATTAATTCTGGGATGGGAGGAAGAAAAACCCGATTCTTGAACCTTATTATTTCACCACAATCAAGGTTGAATTGAGGAACATTTCTCACCTTTTTTGTAACTCTACATCTTCTTTTTGTGCCTCTCTAATATTAACATGTATAGATGATTGAACATTCATTTGAAAAAGATAAGATTTTTCCCCTTCCATTATAATTCCAAGATCCATCCTTTATAAATCCATAAATATTGGATCTTTTGTGATCCTCATCATGGATAAGCTAGCATGGTCTTGTCGGCTAAATTCATTTTCCACCTTGTTTGCTTTCCCAGGGTGATAATGAATTGAGCAGTCATAGTCCTTAATCAACTCCAACCATCTACTTTGGCGCATATTCAGCTTCTTTTGTGTGAAAATATATTTAAACTTTTATGATCAGTATAAATATCACATCTTTCACCATAAAGATAATGCCTCCAAATCCTTAATGAAAATATTACCATATCTAACTCCAAATCATGAGTTGGGTAATTTTGCACATGTATTTTAAACTATCATGAGGAATAAGTTATCACCATATAATTTTGAATGAGAACGCACCCCAGTCCCTTCTTGGATACATCACTATAGATCACAAACCTTTCTCCACTACATGGCAGTGTGAGAACAGGTGCACTGGATTACCTTCTTTTTAACCCCATGAAATTCTCTTCACACTCCTCTCTCTAAATTAACTTAAGTCCTTTTCGAGTCAACTGGGTGAGTGGATTAGACAATCATGAAAAATCATTCACAAAATTTATATAATATCCAGCCAAACCAAGAAAACGTTGGATCTCAGTTACTTTCATTGGTCTCGACCATCTTTCAATAACCTCTGTTTTTTCTGGATCCATAGATATCCCCTCTTTTGAGATTATGTGACCCAAAAATGAAACTTTTTGAAGCCAAAATTCACACTTGGTAAATTTGGAATAAAGCTTCTCCTTTATTAGGGTCTTCAATACAATTCTCAATTGATCTTCATGTTCTTCCTTGATTTATGAATAGACAAGAATATCATCTATAAAGACTATCACAAACTGATCGAGATAGTCTCTAAATAATCTATTCATTATATCCATGAAGATAGCAGGGGAATTAGTATGACCAAATGGCATCACTATAAATTCATAGTTTCCATACCTTGTATAGAAAGCTAAATTTGGTATATCCTCCATTTTGATCCTTAATTGATGATACCCTAAATGAAGATCAATCTAGGAAAAGTATTGAGCTCCACTTAGTTGGTCAATAAGTCATCAATGCATGGGAGATGATATTTTTTCTTGACAGTGATCTTCTTATGTTCTCGATAATCAATGTAGAGTCTCATTGACCCATCTTTCTTCTTAACAAATAGAATAGGTGCTCCCCAAGGTGATGCACTAGGGCGTATGAATCCCTTATCAATATTCTCTTGGAGTTGCTTCTTCAATTCATGCAACTCAATTGGGGCCATTATATAAGGTGTCTTTGAAATAGGTAAAGCACCCGGTACGAGTTCTATTGAAAACTCAACTTCACAATTTGGTGGAAGACCAGGTAATTCCTCCGTAAAGACATCATAAAACTCTTGTACAATGGGCATATTCTTAATCATCATGAGTTTCTCTCCAACCATTTGAGATAAATAACCTTCATTTAGTGGAATCAAGACCCATAAGATAGAAAAAATTTCCACTGGAAGGTTATGTTCATCCTTATGTCGATAGATGATCATAAATTGATCTAGAATATGAAATGTGACTTCCCTTATTTTTCAATTGATATGAGATCCATATAAAGAAAGCCAATCCTTGACAAGAATCACATCACAGTCTAGTATATGAAGGATCACAGGATTTGCAGAAAGAACTTTCCCACAAACTTCAATCGGAGAAGAATTATAAACTTTTGATGCGAATGTTGTGCCATTAGGGGTTTTCACAGCTAACTCAATATCTAACTACTGAGGTAATATGGAAATACCCTTATAAAATTCATCAGAAATAAAAGAGTGGGTGGATACAGAATCAAATAAAACATTTTCTACTTTAGAGTGGATGGTAAGTGTATCTTTCACCACTTCGTTATTGTACTCCACATTGTTGATAGAAATTTATTGTGACTTTCCTTTGTCTTTAGCCTTATGATTTTGTTGACGTCGATCATCATCAACAACCCTTGGATTACGACATTATTTTTCATAATTCCCCATTTCCTTGGACTTAAAACATTGAAGCGTAGGAGGTGCATTCTGTGTATCCTTTTCATTGTTCACATCACTAGACATCTTCTTCCCATCATTGTGACATTCAAATACCCGATGACACACCTTTCCACATTTGAAACATTAACTTGTCCCTTTTAGACAATTCCCTCCATGTTTCTTTCCACACTTTGAGCGTAAGGGAAATATCATCTTCTTTTCACTGTGGTCTTTAGATTTCCCTTTGAATTCCATTTTCCTCTTCTTATCAAATGCATATGACTGATGGGTTACTCCAATCTCCATCTCAACCTTGAGAGCACATCGAATTATTTCCTCGTAGCTATTGAAGTCCCTTATGGTGAAAGCCCTTCGAAGACTTGTTTTTAAGCCACTAAAGAATCAATCGATCTTACTATCAGGTTGGATAATAATCCCAGAAGCATACCTTTCAAGTCTTGTAAAATTTTCTTCGTAGATACCAAAAGATTCATCATCCTTTTGCTTTAGTTTAAGAAACTCATTCTCCATCTTTGTTCAAAGAATAAGAGGGAAGTACTTATTGAAAAATAAGTTCATGAACTCGTCCCATTCCATGGACTCAATTTCATCTCTTTGCCTAGTATTATTGATGAGATTCTTCCATTGATCAGCTTCACATTCCAAACGATATACTAATAAGACAACTTTATCATGTTCAGAGCATTGAAGAACTAAAAATATCTTTTCAGTAGTACTGATCCATTGTTCAGTAACTAATGGATTAGTAGACCCGCTGAATGAGGGTGGAAGATGCCTCATAAAGGATTCAACAGAATGGTGCTCTTTCCTTTTCTCATTTGGAAGTCCTGCATGATTCATATCTTGATAAAGTTGTGTGAGTATTTCTACAAGATTTTTCATTCCAGCTCCCATAACATTTGGTTGCTCAGGGGGACAATCATTGCATTGCCCGTCGTATTCTGCATTTACACAGTTCCTTCGAGTTCCAACCATTGACTAAAACCAATAAGCATAGTGTAAGAAACACTAATTATAATAGGAAAACAACATAATCAGTAATAAAATTTCACACTTTAGGTTTTATCATAGATTGTTCATGGCCATTTCTAAAACACTAATATTGTGTTCTATGATTAGACATATCCTTAGAGCTCTTACTAAGGCATTCATATCCTAGTTTCTAAAGGTTGACTATACCTTTCCTCTGATACCAACTATAATGACACATACTTTACATACATTTTTATTACTTCAGAATTGAAGCATACTTATTACAACATATAACAAAACCATGAAAGGACCATATAGGTATAGTGTATTTAGAAACTGGGAAACATAAACAATTGGTTCATAAATCATCTACACTGTATCCCTTTTATTTTATCATATCTAGAGTCCCTTTTGGCATATCTTACTTAATACCCTTCTTCCTGACCTAGGAAAAAAACATACAAAAGGGTGAGCTCAAATTGTCAGTAAGGGTAAACAAAAGAAATATCAATCATATCATATTCATAAGAACATAACGCTTGGAAAATCTTAACCTGCAAGAGAGATCATAATATCATAACATGGGATAAATCATGGTAGTGAAATGTAATCCCAATAATAATAACATGAAACTTTGTGGCATACACACATAATCTTAGAAAATCATTTCTTAGTAGTCAATACACATTACCAAGGCTATCCTAGCAGACAAAGTCCATTTCTGAACCGAGTTCACTCCTCGTTTCAGTCTTATATCACTGAACTGGATTAACTTGACATTCCAACCATGTATATGTCATGAGATATAAATCCTTACCCAATTCATTGGAGGGAGATATAGGTCCCACCCATCTCATAATGAAACCATTCTTATGTATTCCACAAAATCATAAATCATAGGATAACCCATGTAATAAAAATGGGATTCTTAAACATCATGACATCATAACATAATCCATATAAGATAAGAGTAAATCATAAAATTAATTCAATCATAACATAATCAAATCAATGTTAAAATAGGGATAGAAACAGAACCCTATATTATCATATATGGAAAATAATTTTGATGAAACACATGAACTCCATTCTTGAGGAAAATATCCTTTCTATTTCAAAAAACATTTTTTCATTCTTATCATGTCATACAATTTTAAACTAAATTAAGTTGATTAAAAAAACATGAAAACATGTAAATTAATCTTCATGGAAATAGTGTTCTAAAAATCTATTCATGTCATATAAGTTAAAAAAAACATTCTTCTCGTACTTTGGCCGGAAAAGTCAAAAAGTATCTCGTACTGAAAATGAAAAAATATTCCTTTCATATCTTTTAATAAAATTCACCAATAGGTAAAATTGGATTTAAACAATTGTAGGAGGACATACATAATATTACATATTGAGGAAACATCGATGTGGATAATAAATAAACCCCAGTAAATACTAAATTATAAACAATCTCAGATAAAAATGAGATTGTGAGATTTTCCCTTACCTTAGGTCCGATTTGCTTTGTACGTATCTGAACCTCTTGTATAATGATTTAAATAATGTCATTGACTTATTACATAATCATGTTCATTGTTATGATATCATATAAGGTCATATTCTTATCTTCTTATTAGTAATATTTCATTGCTACTTGTTATTCGAGTGTTCACTACTTTATATTCTTATGCATGTTTTGTCAAACAAATTCTTATTCTTATTTTTAGGTTATAGATACCTCATTTCCAGAATTGTATTAGTGTAATATATGTCATATTTATTCATTCAATTCATTTATATAATCATTATTCAATGGAGATCATGTAGAATGAGTCGCATTACATCGTGGAGACGGTAGGCCGTACGTATGCACGAGCGATGATATCATTCCCATGTTTGTGGAATTTTATTGAAGTGAATGATAGAATATATCAGAATTAGTGTCATGTCATAATAACGATATACAGTTACACTTTACACCATTATACCCATCCATGTAAGGTAGTGGTGGAAAAACAGATTACACCACAGTGTGGAGACGGTATTCCATACGTATGCACGCACGGTGATTTTGTTTTTAGTAGGATGGATAAAAGTGAAATAGGGTTGTTTCATATTTATAATAACATATCATTATATGAGTGATACTGATTTTATTACTTTATTATCAAACAACAATAGAATAAGAAGTAGAAGAATAAATGAATTTGAAAGAATTGGTAATGGATATTACCTCTTCTTCGACACGCCTCTTTGAACCCTCCTCTTAGAGAACTAAAAATTGGTCTTTGAAGAATACCAGGAACTATAGTATGTTTATAGGGAAGTTTAGAAGGGAAATGGTTATGGTTTTCCAAGATTTAAGGCTCAAAATTTTGTGAGGAGAAGAGGGAAGGGGTGCCCTTTTTATAAGGGAGGAGAATGGCACCTTTGGAAAAACATAAAAAAATATTTTATTATAAAGTCATATTCGACTTTTAATAGTTCTAATCAGATTTATTTCGAAGCTAAGGTGGGTATGGGTCGGAATCCTCTCAACCAATAGATTTTAGAAAAGTTTAGGCTATTATTTAAACCATATCATTTAGATTTAACTTTAAGTTAAATAATTTTACTTTGACTGTTTCTTCTTGTTTTCTTACACTATATGGTTAATAAACTTTCTATAAAAAGCCAAACGAACCCCAAGTGGTTCATTATTAGTATATATAACCTTATCTAAGTTATCTGGCTGATCCTTAGATTTTTTGGAATAAAATAACAATTAATAATATAATATTTGTTTTAAAAACTATTTTATGTCAATTTTGACACTATTTGGTACTTGTTTTTTTGTGAAAATCATAACAGCGTGATTAGTTCAAAAAAAGTTAATTAAATAAATACTAACATGTCATATTAACCAATAAAATTAGTTTAATTCATAAAAAGTCTCAAAATATCTTTATTTGGGTATTCATAATATCAATTATGTTAATATTTCATTAATAAGGTAATTATTGCATCATCATTGTGTAATTAATAAATTAAATTACTTAATGTCTAAAAATTATAAATAAAATACCATTATGTAGGAAATATTTTTATATTTCTAATGAATATTTATATTCGAATTTATCTAATGTATAAAATTATATTAAAAATGATTTAGTTATTAAACATTGATTTTAACTCTTTTAACTCTTCTTTAAATAAAATAATAATAAGTGTCCTAATCTAATCCAAGTGGACCTAAATGGTCATATTTTATTCATAATTTTGTTTTTGTTCGAATTAAACTTATCCAATAGAATTAGGACATGTGTTAGGGCAATAATAATATAATTTTTACCCTTAATTACCTAATTTACTTTTAACCGTGGTAAATAAAAGTAAAAAGTTACTATTCACCAAAAATTATTTTTATCTTATTGAACCACATTTTACTCCTTGATATTAACCGTGTCTCTTGGATTTTTGAAATTTCATTCACAGAAGCGGTAAAATTAAGTTTTATGTAAATTTTCATATTCTCATAAGAGGTGGGTAAAAGACGACGAAAAGTTCAATAAAATTTTCATATATCTAAAATTATTATAAAATGACTCCAATTAATTGCATTGAACATATATAGGTATTATGTATCAATTTTGACCTAAAATAAATTTAAATAAAATAAATAAATATTTAAATAAAAATTTGGTTTTTAAATAGTAACCGAGTGTTTTCACTATTCATCAAAAATTGAAAGATTTCAGAAAAATACCAAAATTTCACCCTAGGATAATTTTGATATTCCGAATCCAAAAATGAAGTCCATTTTGAAAGATGAAATTTATAAAATTTCAAAAAATGGGTATTACCATTCATAATGGCTAGTTTTTATAATATTTTAATAGCATATCGTTGTTTAGTGAAACTCGGTATTGCGTATAACACACGCTATCGTGGAAGGTCGCGATTGTGTGTAAAGCAATCCAAGCTGGTGTTGTGTGTAATGAAATATTCCTTTGATGTTGGATATAACATAATACATAAAAACAAAATATTTCTCATAAAATATTGTGTGTTTCAACCCAACTATTTAATATTTCTTATCATCATTATAAATATCCTTGAAATTAATTCAAATTGATAATAATTAGAAACAACAACTTATGAGAATATTAATAACCACCATTATAATTGAGTTAAATTTAAAATTTACTATAAAATTCAATGTAATAATTCTCACAGAAAATTACCATAAAAATAAGGGAATGTATTTTTTCCAGATATTGACACTTTTTGTATAGGTGGGTGTTTTAATATCTCAATATAACACTTTTAATTAAATAAAAGGCTTTTACTCCCCATTATTCATGTTCATTAACTCATACAAATTCATTCCCTGAGAGATGTGTGATATCACAAGATTTTGTAAAAATATTCTAAATATAAAATCACTCTATGTCTACATGGTTTAACCTAGCCTTGAAAAAAAGTGATGAAGATTTAAAGAACAATAATATTTATAAAATACTCATAATGTGATACCAATTGAGATATTCACTCCTTTTTTAGTGATCATGCATATTTTCATCAAACTATTAAATTTACAATCAAACGAAAAAATACACAAAGACCTTCCATGTGAAAGGTATTAAACAACATTAAGATACACAACCCCCTAATTAAATATATTAAAACCAAAATTTGAATGAGAATGTGAAAATCTAACCAAATAAATTAGATTTTAAAGGGGAACATAGAATTAATGTTTTAATAATAAATGTTAAAAATATGAAAACCTCGACTGAATTTTTATCTCCCCCTCAATGGATTTCTTTTATACATAACAATTATTATTTTTTAAACATGTACAATATCAGTTGATTCATAACATCATTCTAGAATAAACAATATATAGTTTTTATATTCATCTTATAGATTAACCTTAAATTACATATTAAATATTAAATAATCGTAAAAAATTTAAAATAAGTTTTATTTAGATTGTTATTTATGTTTTAGAGAAAGTGTTGATTTTTACCTAGCTATAAAAAAATTTTATTTATAGATTCATATAATTGATAACTCTTCATGTAATAATTCCTTTTGATTTTTAGATCATGCAACATTTGGGATACATCAATTTATCGTTCTTATTATCATTATATACTTTTATAATAGTATTCAATACTTTTGTAATCCGTGAAATTTCATTATTTTGATCCACCACCATTTTCAATTAAATTACTAATTGGGATGGACATATTTTCAAGAACTCTTTTGGAATGTGGTAATCCTTCTATGTGTGATTAAAATCTTTTATTTAATCATTCACCATATATGGAGTTGTGTGATATTTTCCATTATCATCCTTATGGATAATAAAGAAAAAATTTAAAAGTTAAATCCTATTTTCCTTCCGTCTTATACCTCCTACATAGACTTGAATTCCCTTATAATGTTCCTTTTTTCAGAATCTTCTAAAATGATTTATATTTAACTTTAACAACTATTCCAAATATATTAGATAATATATTTAATGACTGTCATATATTTAATTCCATCTTTATAATTTTTACTTTTTCATTTTTATCCAATTATAAATAATATAATATTTTGCCTCTCCTGCCATATTATAATCTTCTTCACTTTTCATGTGTGACATTAATTTTATGTTTCTACATTATTAAATTATTAGGACCTCTTGATTCTTCCTTATTTTGATGTTATCTCATGAATAACTTGTTTCTATTTCATTCATTTTGAACCTATTGGAGTGCCTAGATTTTATATATAACGTATGACATATTTTTGGTGGGTAGAGAAAAAACATATTCATAATTATGTACATATAATTTTCAAAAATTACAAAATCTCATTAAACCATAAATTATTATATTTAGGGATATATTTTCATTTATCATTGATGGCTAGTTTTGTATAATGGGTCTTCCAAAAATTTCATTATAACTCCACCCATTTTCATTCCTTCTCCAACATCCATTTATTATCATATTGTAATAGAAATCAATAAAATGTCGACCAAACCTCAAGTAACAACAACATCTTCCACCAAAACATAAAATTTTCCAGGAAGGTGTACCCTATCTATAATTAAAAAAATAGGTTGTAGCATACTCATTTTTTTCACTGATGATGGATTTGTTGTACCTCTCAAACCCCTCGAGGTTTAATTTTCATGATCACAATCACCCTCTTATGTTTCTAACATTGTTTCAAGTGTTTTTTGATTGATAGGAATCAAATCAGGTGGCCAAGGAATTGGGCCAAGATAGAAAGAAGGCAGAACTGGTCTGAAATCCAGACCACCGGCCAGCCGGTGGAACACCACCGGCCAGCCGGTGGCACCTGCACTCAAGAGGGAGCCACTGCCTTACCACCGGCCAACCGGTGGCCTCAGCACCGGCCAGCCGGTGGCACCCAGACTGAACAGGGTTTGCTACTGCCTCACCACCGGTCGACCGGTGGCTCTGGCACCGGTCGACCGGTAGAGCCTGGACCAGATTTCTCAGCCACTGTCAAGGCACCGGCCAGCCGGTGGCCCTGCACCGGCCAGCCGGTGGACACAGTCAAACTAGCCGTTGGGCTGTTGACCAGCCTGTCCACTTGACTCCCAACGGCTCCGAAGACCTCTCCAACGGCTCCGAAGCCTCCCCAAGGGTTCCTAGCCTATAAATAAAGGCCAAGGAAGCCCCGGACACCTACCGGAACCATTGTGAAGCCAACGGACTCATTTTGCATCAATTGGCCAACCTCCGGCGACTTCCTCCAAGGGAACCCCAATAGCTCCAACAACTTCCACATCCAAGGAGCTCCTTCAAAGAAGCTTGGAAGCGGCCTTCAACATCTCCATCCAATCAAAGGCGCCCAAGTCTTCCCAAATACGGGTTTTATTGTTTTACTTTTTATTGAGCTTTAAATTTGGGTTTGTGTCTACAAACCAAACTCTTTTCTCATCCCCTTTTCTTTGGGTTCTCACACCACCACTAAGGTGTGAAGAGGTTCACAAGCTTTTCCTTTAAAAAGCTTGAGACACGGTGAGCTAGCCTTCACCCGTTAAAAAGGCTAGTGGGTTATTGCTTAACCATTAAAAGCATTGGGTTCTTGCTCAACCATCAAAAGCAAGCTGTAATAGGTCCTAGTGCTACCTCAAAGCCTAGTGGGTTTCTTGCTACAACCATTGAAAAGCAAGCGGTAGAATCTCTCAACGGTTGAGTTGGGAGCGGAGACGTAGGCCGGGTTTTGGCCGAACTCCGTTATCAATTTCGTGTGTCTTGCCTTCTTTTTTTCCGCTGCACTTTACTTTGATTTTTAATTTGTTAATCAATTTTTTAAAAGGCAATTCACCCCCCCTCTTGCCATCTTTCTCCCTGTTTTTCCTTCCCAACAATTGGTATCAGAGGGTGGTTGGTCTCGGGACCGGTGTGGGCTTGGGGGGGGGATGTTGTGTCCTGGGCCCAGGATTGTTGGGCCCCCGCCAGGATTGTTGGCGCCTGTGCCCTGGTAACCAATCCCACATCGGTTGTGGAGGGAGATTGGTGGGTGCTTGAAATTCCCGTGCCTACCTTCCCCTCAGCAACGCGTTTTAAAGCCGTGAGGCCTGGGATAGCAACTGGGCCAGAGCGGACAATATTGCTGGGCCGAGGGATCCGATCCATCAATTTCTCGGCCCAGCAATATTGTCCGCTCTGGCCCAGTTGCTATCCCAGGCCTCACGGCTTTAAAACGCATTGCTGAGGGGAAGGTAGGCACGGGAATTTCAAGCACCCACCAATCTCCCTCCACAACCGATGTGGGATTGGTTACCAGGGCACAGGCGCCAACAATCCTGGCGGGGGCCCAACAATCCTGGGCCCAGGACACAACATCCCCCCCCCAAGCCCACACCGGTCCCGAGACCAACCACCCTCTGATACCAATTGATGGATCGGATCCCTCGGCCCAGCAATATTGTCCGCTCTGGCCCAGTTGCTATCCCAGGCCTCACGGCTTTAAAACGCGTTGCTGAGGGGAAGGTAGGCACGGGAATTTCAAGCACCCACCAATCTCCCTCCACAACCGATGTGGGATTGGTTACCAGGGCACAGGCGCCAACAATCCTGGCGGGGGCCCAACAATCCTGGGCCCAGGACACAACATCCCCCCCCCCAAGCCCACACCGGTCCCGAGACCAACCACCCTCTGATACCAATTGTTGGGAAGGAAAAACAGGGAGAAAGATGGCAAGAGGGGGGGTGAATTGCCTTTTAAAAAATTGATTAACAAATTAAAAATCAAAGTAAAGTGCAGCGGAAAAAAAGAAGGCAAGACACACGAAATTGATAACGGAGTTCGGCCAAAACCCGGCCTACGTCTCCGCTCCCAACTCAACCGTTGAGAGATTCTACCGCTTGCTTTTCAATGGTTGTAGCAAGAAACCCACTAGGCTTTGAGGTAGCACTAGGACCTATTACAGCTTGCTTTTGATGGTTGAGCAAGAACCCAATGCTTTTAATGGTTAAGCAATAACCCACTAGCCTTTTTAACGGGTGAAGGCTAGCTCACCGTGTCTCAAGCTTTTTAAAGGAAAAGCTTGTGAACCTCTTCACACCTTAGTGGTGGTGTGAGAACCCAAAGAAAAGGGGATGAGAAAAGAGTTTGGTTTGTAGACACAAACCCAAATTTAAAGCTCAATAAAAAGTAAAACAATAAAACCCGTATTTGGGAAGACTTGGGCGCCTTTGATTGGATGGAGATGTTGAAGGCCGCTTCCAAGCTTCTTTGAAGGAGCTCCTTGGATGTGGAAGTTGTTGGAGCTATTGGGGTTCCCTTGGAGGAAGTCGCCGGAGGTTGGCCAATTGATGCAAAATGAGTCCGTTGGCTTCACAATGGTTCCGGTAGGTGTCCGGGGCTTCCTTGGCCTTTATTTATAGGCTAGGAACCCTTGGGGAGGCTTCGGAGCCGTTGGAGAGGTCTTCGGAGCCGTTGGGAGTCAAGTGGACAGGCTGGTCAACAGCCCAACGGCTAGTTTGACTGTGTCCACCGGCTGGCCGGTGCAGGGCCACCGGCTGGCCGGTGCCTTGACAGTGGCTGAGAAATCTGGTCCAGGCTCTACCGGTCGACCGGTGCCAGAGCCACCGGTCGACCGGTGGTGAGGCAGTAGCAAACCCTGTTCAGTCTGGGTGCCACCGGCTGGCCGGTGCTGAGGCCACCGGTTGGCCGGTGGTAAGGCAGTGGCTCCCTCTTGAGTGCAGGTGCCACCGGCTGGCCGGTGGTGTTCCACCGGCTGGCCGGTGGTCTGGATTTCAGACCAGTTCTGCCTTCTTTCTATCTTGGCCCAATTCCTTGGCCACCTGATTTGATTCCTATCAATCAAAAAACACTTGAAACAATGTTAGAAACATAAGAGGGTGATTGTGATCATGAAAATTAAACCTCGAGGGGTTTGAGAGGTACAACAATCTCCCCCTATTTTGATGATCACAATCACCAAAACAATTAAAGTAAAAAACTGAAATTGAAAGGAAATGATAAGCATGATGAAAAGGATTCTCCCCCAATCAATCAAGAAATTTCTCCCCCTTTGTGATTATCAAAATAGAATGGGGCATAAAACTTGATTGAGGGATACAAGATTTGAGATTTGAAAATCAATTGAGATTTTTGAAATTGAAATGAAAATTTGAATAACAGTTTGAATTGAAAGTTTTGAAACAAAAACAAATTCGATACCAACTGTTGGAAACCAATTGAAAATTGAAAATTCTAAATTGAATTGAAAAAGATTTGAAAATTGAAATTTGAAACCAAATGTAATTTTTGAATTTTGAGATTTTGAATCAAAAATGAGAAAGTTCTCCCCCTAAATAAAAATAATGAATTACCGGAGAGAGGGATTTTGAAAAGAGACAATTTTAGGCCCGGAGAGACTCGCTAGAAGGGATTTTTCAATCCATACTTGTCTCATGGCGGGTCTTCTCCTATAAAATTCGTCCGAAAAGAAAATAGACTTGGGTTGGCCGTACCGGGCATTTTTGCAATTACACTCATAAATGAGGTGCCCGGTTTTCTTGCAATAATTACAAAATTTGTAATCGGAGCTCCCCCTTACAAAAACAGTTTGAGCATGGGAGGAGGAGGCTCGGTTGGTATAGCCAAGTCCATTGGTGGTTCGGGATATACGTTGGGAACCAAGTATATTTTTCAAATTTTGTTCACCTTGGGTGAACTTGGCTAGGGTCTCTCTAAGGTCATTGATGGTTGATTCCATGGAATCAACATTTGGAAAATTTTGGATTTTAAGGGTGAGTTCCTCCTTCTCTTTGAGAATTTGGTCTTTTTCGGAGGAAAGTTTTTTGAAATACTTTTTCAAAGCAACGAATTTTGAAGATAGTTCATGAAAACCATTTTCTAGTTGATCTCTAGCATGTGAGAGTTCTTCATAAGATAAATGATTTAAAGAATTTGAATTCGAAGAACAAGAGGAGGAGGAATCGGAAGAAGTTACCTCATTACATGCCATTAGGCATTTTGTGCCTTGGTCGCTCGAGGAGGAGGAGGAGGATGATGAGGAGTCACTCCATGTGGCCTTGAGGACCTTTTTCTTTCCTTTCTCCTTGTGCGTGGCCCGTTTCTTGTTGAGTGGGCAATCGGGCTTGTAATGGCCCTTTTCGCCGCACCCGTAGCATTTTACCTTTGGCTCGATTCTTGCGGTGGGTTCTTGCTTTTGCGCCTTGCGAGATTTCTTCTTCTTCTTGTGCTTCTTCATAAACTTGTGCATTTGGCGGGCGAGATTCTCCATTTCCGAGTCGCCGCTTGAAGATGAAGTAGATGAGGAAGATGAGGAGGAGGAGGAGCTTACTTCTTTTTGAACCTTGAGGGCGATGTTCTTTGGAGTTTTGATAGGGGTGCCCTCCTTTTGTGCTTGCCTCCTCATCGTGATCTCATAAGTCATGAGAGATCCGATGAGCTCCTCTACCGGCATATTTTTGATGTCTTTTGCTTCTTGAATCGCCGTGACCTTCGGTGCCCATTTGCTTGGTAGGATCCATAGGATCTTCTTCACCATAGTTTCAGCTGAAACATCATCACCAAGGGACTTTCTCCCATTGCACACGTCAGTAAATCGTGTAAACATTTCAGAAATAGACTCATTTGGATGCATTGAAAAAGATTCAAAATCCTGTCTATACATATCTAATCTAGTATCCTTGACTTTATTAGTGCCTTCATGGGTCACTTCTAAAAGCTTCCAAATTTCATGTGCGGAGGTGCAAGTGGATACACGATTAAATTCATTTCTGTCTAACCCGCAATGAAGAGCATTCATGGCTTTGCCATCAAGCTCAAAATTTTTAATATCGGCGGGGGTCCATTTGGATTCGTCGGGGGAAGAGAGAGTGTAACCTTGCATGACAATTTTATAAATGGGATACCCTATACTTCTAAGAAAAGTAGTCATGCGGGTTATCCAATAATTATAGTCGGACCCATCAAAAAATGGAGCCCGACCCAATGAGTAGCCCTCGGGGGCGAAAGAAGTTGATGCCATCTAAATGGATCTTAAATTTGAAACCGGGTTAGGGATTTTATTCAAAGTTCCCTCTGATACCAATTGATGGATCGGATCCCTCGGCCCAGCAATATTGTCCGCTCTGGCCCAGTTGCTATCCCAGGCCTCACGGCTTTAAAACGCGTTGCTGAGGGGAAGGTAGGCACGGGAATTTCAAGCACCCACCAATCTCCCTCCACAACCGATGTGGGATTGGTTACCAGGGCACAGGCGCCAACAATCCTGGCGGGGGCCCAACAATCCTGGGCCCAGGACACAACAGGATTTAATATTTTTAGTTGAGTATATGTTACCGAAATATTTTTTGTTAAATTATTAATATTATATCCTTATAAATTTGTATATTTTTTAACTAAAAATATTTTCATTCAATTCAAATTAATTTATGAAATTTTTAATATACGGTTTTGGGATAGATTATTCCATGATATTGATGTAGATAATTATCTGGTTTTTATAAATAACACTTTACCTCACACATGTTTCCATTTAAAGGGAAAATATATCCAAAAAAGCATGATTATAACCACATTATATTTTAATATATAGGGAAACCCTTGATTATATAGCTTCTTGATTTTTAAATTTTACTTCAATATTGAGGTAGTTCATATTGAGAATTTACTTATTAGAATCATTTAAAAATAATCTTTATTTCAATTTTATTTCCATCCTTAAAATTTATTTCTCAAACACATTGTATATTATATGTAAATAACTATCAATATCATTCAAAAATCTTTCATTAATATCCAATTTATCATCTTTGGAATTAATGGAAAGATTGTGTAACTTCCCCAATGAATTGATTAATTTTAATAAACCACTATTAGATAATTCATTAAAAAAATTATATTGATGTTTTAAAAAAAAAAACATAGTCATTGAAATGTGTAGTTCATTCTTCATTGTCTTGGATATGATTTTTTAGTATTTTGAAACTTATTTCCCTTTTATCTTATTCTTCTTATAAAGAATCAATATCTCTTTCTAGATATGAAATTTCATCATGAATTTCCTTTGCATAAGAATATATATGTTATAAAACATCAAAGGATAATTTATTCATGTAAAAATTAAATTTATAAAAAAAATTATTATGTTATTCTGAAAACCCATTTTCCTCACAATTTATTATTATTTCACTGTAGAAATAATAATAAATTATTCTAGCTGATGAAACTCTAACACTATGATCACAATAAGTTAATGGTTTATTGAACATCACTTTTTATGTCATGATATCAATTCTATCCACTTTATTCTTCTTATTTTTAAAATTATATCAGGAAACATTAAAATCAATTTTAATAGGGATAATACCAGATTTCCCCATCATAGGATATAAGATTTCCATACTATATTCTACTTATTTAGCTAAAAACACATATGTTGTAAAAATTTAAATCATTTAATTTATTTACTATGAACATAGAGATCTAGGAATACATATCCAAGTATTTGATACCAATTATTATTTTCATAGAATCTAAGCAGACACACATGAGAGAGGCGATGAATCTTCAATGGTCAACTAATTTATTATATCAAGAATTTATTTCTTTATCCTAATTTTTTTGAACCACTGATTATTGTTAAAAAGATTAAATATTTTATTATTTTTAATATAATATACCTAAATAAAATCCTTGTAAATTTGTAAAGTAAGGCATAAGAGTTTTTACATGGTCCATACCCTCACAAGAAATATATTTATTATTGCTCATGGGATGCCCATGTAACATATTCTCTAATAGAAATTTTATATTAATTTATAAATGGTTTTTCTAAAAAAAACCCTGAAATCATATACACCATATTATTATAGAGATTCCATCATGTTTCAAAGGTGAAAATTCAAAATATTACACAAGTAAACTATACTACATATCATAATATCATTTTATTATAATTACACTAGTTCCTTTTTATTCTTTCCCCTTATTTTAATTAGAATGATAGGATACCTAGGTATGTCACTGAATCTAAAATTTTTCTTCATTCTCACTCATATAAAAACATGGACTACATTATTCTTTTCAAGAACACTAAAAGAATCAATTACACTACTTCTCTACCTAGATTCCTAGTACCTTAAAAATCACATTATTAAAAAATTTCTACTCATTCTAAAAATACAAATATAAGGAATAATATTCAAGATGAATCACATTTCATGAGGATCAATAACATATTTGGATTGAGAATACTCACATCACGCAGAACCATATGGTATTTTTCTTCTTATTATTCTTCACTGAAACTCTAACTGTCTTCAATACTATTGTGCAAAAATATTCTACTTCACCTTCTTCCTAGATTGATCTAAATAGGTTATCTTATCTTCACATTTTTCTTTTTCTTTTTCATGTGATTGTATATGTTATCATAGGACAAAAAAATCACAACACATTCATCCTAATCATATTATATTTTATTCTACTGTTACAGAACATCTTTATAGGTAGATTACTCTATTTTTTAAAGACATCTAATATTTTCATAAAATGGGATATCACTTATAATCTAGATAAGAAAAAAAATTCATAAAAAGGCCAAACCCCTTTTTGTTATCATTGTTGACCACTAATATATTTCCTTTTCAACTCAATGAGTACTATAAAAATAGTAATATGAATTTCTCTATTTCTCTTTTCTATAGGAATAACATTTAATCAGTTGAAACTCTTGAAGGATAGACACATTTTCATCTTAAAATGACACGTTTTATAATATTAAAAGTATCAATGTCATAAGAATATTATATTATCCCATTTTATATATGGGGTCATTTTCTTTAAGACATGATATTATCCTTGAAAATTTTTACAGATCTCATGTTTTAGTCATTACAAAATATCTAGTTTCTTGGTATAATGACCAATCTTTTAAAATTACTTAATTTTGGGTATTAAGTCAAAAAAATAATTTTCATACAATTGACGACCATTAGAGCTTATATATTTAGATAATTTTTTCATCACAAATATATATAAAAATATTACATTGTAAAGTTGACACATCTACTTAACATCCATTTTTTCTCATAAAAAACTATTATTATATATAAATATTTATTTTCATGACATATATTCATAATTTACCTATTGTCCTCTTATTTATGCCTATTCATCCTAAACCCAGTGAAAAACATATTAAAATGTTTTATGAGCACCAAATCCCTATCTGCGAATAATCACAATAAGGAAGAATAATATGTGATTAATTATTATAATGTGACATCATAGAATAGATGGATCATGAGTAAAAATATATTATTATAAAATAAAATAACATGATATCAAAATAACATAAAAAATATTAAATTTTGAACCATCACAATACATGACATAAGAATGAGTTTTGGAAGACTTTTATAAAAACATATCATGGTGTATAGGGTCATGTAGAGGATTTAGTCAACTCCACAATCCGATATTTAATGTATAATTAGAAAATATCATTTCCCAATAAGTTAGAGAATTATATGAGAAAAAAAATAAAAACTTTTTCATGATTATGTGTTCAAAAAAATGAAATCAATCAAAAATAATATCAATATGAATTCCCCATGGACGGAAATGGATATCATAAATTTTCCTAATACCATAAGAAAAAGGAAATTTCAAAAATATTAAAATTATATTAAGGAATCACATATTTCTAATGATATAAACTAATTATTAATGGTAATGTTTTGAAATAAGTTGTTCATTTGGGAATTAAAACTATAATTTGGTGTTATATAAATTGATTAAGTTATAGAAAATATCCCTGTAATCGTGTTCTATTTTGATGGTGGATTTTATTATCTGAAATTATTAATAAATTATCCCATAAAAAAAAAGAGAGTTTTTATTTTTATTAAACATGGATGATTATAAATGAATAAAAATAGAAAACCTCAGTTTTGGTGTTTTGAAATTAAATGGATGTTATATTCCTTAAAATATATCATTATTTTTTATTATTTATGTTTAAAGTTTAAACGTTCCATATAAAATATGTAAATAGATTACATTAGAAAATGATTGAAGGAGAGATATAAATTTAACTTTATAAATCTTCAATATCCATATAAATAAATATATATAATTATTTTTATAAATATGTTCATGAAATAGATATATTTATAAAATACATCTATAAATTATTAAAAATTACGTTTTTAATTTAAAGTGCCCCTTGATTTAAAATTTTAATATATAACCCTTTATAATTTGTAAATAAATTTATATATAATTAAAATTTTCCAATATTTTTAATTAAAACATAAATTTTAATTTTATTAAAAAATTTAGAAGATTATGGACATTGATAAAAAAAATATTTAAAGAAAATTAACTATGTCATCTTCATGGATATGGTTAGAAGACTAAGGTCAAAGATTTAATTATTTCATCATCCCCGAAATAATTAAAATGAATACAATTATACATAAATTTTAATTTTAAGTTGAATAATGATTGATGGTTATGAAAAATTAACTATGTTAAAATCATCAAGTGGCTACGTCTTATTTACGCATGAGTATCATTTCCATTTTTCAACGGTAATGGATGAATAAATATAATTATTATATTATCTTTAAAAAAATTAATTATATCCAAACTATAATATTATTTCATTAAATGAATTTATTTATACCATCTTTGTGCATTAGTAGTTAAAAAAAATCACATTTCGTTGTGGAGGTGGTAGTCCACACATATCCTTGGTTTCCAGTATGATTGGACAATAAAAGGACTGGTTGGAAAATATGTGATATATTACATATAAATAAAGTATAATTTTTTATAAGATATATTTACATCAAATCTATCATTACAAGTCACCCTTAGAGAAGTTTACGGAAAAATATTCAATTCATGATGTGTTGGGAACCTATACACATGAACAATGGTTTCATTTCACATCGGATGGATGATGAGATAGGTATATGTTATTAAATTTACGTAATAATATCATTGTATATGGGAGATATTTATGATATTATTCATCATGGTCAAATAAGATTTATATCAAGTGTAATTAGATATATAACTAAATCAATTTGTTTAAAACTATACAACTTCTTTGGAAAATCTATTTTTATTAACAACTTAATCTACATATGGTTCAATTATTCCTAAAATACCTCTATATTGAGGGTAGGGATTCATGTATTGTACTTTATCTTCAGTTGTATGATTAAAAATGCTTCTTATTTGTGATGAATTGGTGAAGGTATATAGTGTAGGGGAACATTTTTAATTTCTTGATGTTTTTAATAAATATAAATTATTACTCTTGAAAAAATTAATCCAGATATATATATATATATATATATATATATATAATATATATATATAATTTTGAACAGTCAAAATCCTCACATAAAATTAATTCAGGACATGTTTGTACTTTTTTTCACCCGTTTTTTACCCCTCTAAATATTTTATGATACGTATGGAGATAATAAAGTTCATTAATGTTAATGGGATATGATATTTTCTATTAAAAAATAATTAGATCATAAATTTTTTATGGTTTATTTTTTAAAAAATAGCCCAATTTATTTTCCTTGAATATGTTTTTTAGTAAATTTAATCTATTTATTGAGATAATATTTATTATAAAATATCATTAATTCAAATATTGCTCTTATGAATTTTATTTGAATCAGTTAACAATATGATAGAAAATTAATTTGACTGTATTCCTTAAAACATATCTATAATGTAAAATCAATCATTAAAATTCATGTAAAAATTGTAATTCACTCAAACTATTTTGATATAAATATTTTTATAATCATTTATTTTTTATCTATTAATTTAATAAAACATATTTTAGGGTTACTTATGATTTTGATGTGATTATTTAATTACTAATAATAACAAATCAATTTCCAAGATAAAAATCATTAATAACTAACATTTAATTTAAATATAAGAATATCCCCATGTTTCTCCCAACACAAAAAAATGTATAAATAATAAAACCAATAGAAAGTATTTTTTAGTTTTACTTCCCAAAAATAATTTACGGGTAAAAATCATAGCAATAAGGAATTGATTTTCTATATTTTTTAAATTTTTAGGGATATAAATGAAATAAACTCCTGAAATATGATATAGGAATGTGTTAGGGTAATTTCATAGTCTATATCATATTTTTTTGTCTTCAATTTCCTGATTTAACCTTATCATGTTGATAATTATTTAAAATGGTTACCATTCATAATGACTGAAAATGGGACTGATTTACAAATGTTAGATCAAATAATAAAAAAATATTATATACACTTTATAATATTGAATTTATAAAAATTTAATAAAATAAAAAAAATCAAATTACAATGAAAAACTAGTTTTCATATAATTTACCTTTTTATTATAAAAATATTTTTATTCTATATCCATGTATAGTTTTTTATATGGTCTATAAATAGATCATTTTTAATTGAATAGAAATAAATTTTAAAAAAAATAATCAGGAATTGAATTTTAATATATAAATACTTTAATATAACAGAAATGTTTCAATAAAAATAAATTTGATTTCACTATTCATTAAAATATCATATATTTTTGAAATATTTCAAATTTTGGAAGTGTGATAATTTTGATATAATGATTTCAAAAATGATAGATAGTTAATAAAAAATATCAAATTTTAAATCAATATTTATAATACTTTTTGGAAGAATCCATTATTAAAAAAATATTTTTTTATGACTAAAATGACTTTACTACAAAATGGTGTATTATTTAAAATTCATTTATTTATACATTTAAACTAATTTCGATATATATTTTTTTAAAAATATAAACATGTTTATACCCAATAACTCAATGGCTATATTATAGTGGTCACATAAAAATAAGAATATTTTTATCAAATATCATAATATGATTAATTCCCATTGTGCTCTGTTAAGAAATCTATCGAGCATATGATTATTTGGAAAATAATTGAATGTTACATTATTCTCACAAATAATAAATTTTCCCTTCATAATTTTAACTCAAACATGGAAACCAAAGGGTTTTAATTTTAAAATACAATGTTTGAAATACCATATTATAAAAATTATTAATAATACTTATTATTTAAAAGAGTGAAAGGGAAATACAAACATAATATAGAATAATACATATCTAGTTTTCCATATAGTTGAAAATTAGTTTGAGTTTAAAATATATACCTGAAAGAAATGTTTTACATTCTAATAATGATTTTTATGGACAAATAACACATATCATAACAAATTAAATAACCATAATACATTTTACAAACAAATAACCATAAACCAAAGATGTGTGAAAATACTGTCAATTCATTAGAAATAAATGTAATAGGATAAAATTATTTCTTCAATAACCTATTCTAAGAGATGATATATTCCTTTACATTCTAGACTTTTAATATAACTATATATAATTACATGATAGGAAGAATTTCACAGTATAATTAATTTCCACTAGAATTTCTTTTCCTATAAATGATGACTATTCGAGATGAATTTTTTTATTCCACATGATCTAAAATCAACAACATAATCTAAAAATTAAATAAAATTATTCCTCAAATCTATAAATTTTATCCAAAATTGAATTTTGTGTAAGAGGTAAGATAATATCACTAATTTATAAACCCTTGTGTGATGTAATAATATGTATAAATCCCAACTTTCATCAATTATAACAATGTTTTTTCATTGATCATTTCATAAAAAAACTAAACCAAAAATAAGTAAATAGAAATCATATTTAGATAAATATTTTACTCATAAATTATATCTCATATATTTCATCATACTTTTTAAAAAATTTAATTTCATTCTACCCAAAAAATCATTCGTGTAATATCACATATAAATCTAAAAGTTATATTTATCTTAAACAAAATAATAATATACCAATATATCCTTATTCATAACGAAAAATCACTATATACTCATATAATGTAGTGAACATCAAAAAAATTATGAATAAAATTTAGAAACTATCCTAAACTGTAATCCAAAGCTTTACCATAAGTATAACCTGAAATGTTACATTTCCATTGAATCACATTCACCCCTCAATAATACATATTCCTCTTTATCTAATTCAAAAATCATAAAATCATATAATATCATAAATGTTCAGTTAAACCCAAATATATTATTCTTCATAAAACCCATTGAAATATTTATATCACCTCCAAATGGTTTAAATAAAACCTCCGAATTCTTATAAATATCTATTAAAATATGACCAAACATAAACATATAAATCCATGATGGTATATATGACCCTAAAAATATCCTAATATAAAGATGTATATTCTTCGAAAAAATTTATATAATTTATATTAATCATATTCTATAGAATATAATTCATAAATTTAAAATGCGTTGAACTTCATTAAATATGACAGAAATCAGCTGGAATTAAATTACTAACAAATTTCAAGGTTAAAAATACTATCCCATTCAATAAATCTTTGTAAAGAATCAAATTATTGTTAATATACTTTATCTAAACAATAGAAGTCATATATTATTGTTTATGTCTCCCTTATTCAAGTGAATTTCAAAAATAACACTTTAACATTAAATCACTTATCTTTTTAATCGGTGAAATTCATCATATGTTTTTCAAATATATAAATAAAACTATAATTGAAAATTATTTATATTTTTCATGACTCTTATAACAAAAATAAAATTTATAAAAAGGTTATATGTATGATCCTATGTCCTTAAAATAGAGAAATTCAAAAATAATTTCAAAATTTTGTTTTCTCAATTATTCATGTTTTGAATCAAGACACAAAATTATATTTTTAGTGTTATAATTCATTAAGATGATTTTTTATTTTATAAAAGTGACCCAAGATGTGTTTTGGATGTTCATATGAGATTTGAATGCTTTTGGTTTTCTTTTAGTAGATTGGGAGCTATATATAAAGACATTAGGTTTTCATGTGCACAAATAATGAGGAACTATGTGATGCCTTCATGCTCATGATTTTTTTCATTTTGACATAAGAACATTTTTTATTAAACATTTTGACAATAGATTGGGATAAAAATTATGAGGTAAATGGAGAATCCAAACAAGGTTGTAATGGTCTAGAGTTATTCTTCTTGGGTTATTCAAGGTTTCATAAAAATCATACATCATGATGTAGAGTAGATGAAGATCTTATAAATATGTATGAAAATGGTTTATCTTACTGTGTGGCCTAACCACATGTGTAATAGTTTTATAGAAAGTATGGGGTGTAAGGTTTGACTAAAAATGGATCCAAAAGATAATTCTACCCAATACAACTTTGAAATGGAAATTTTGTCAATATTCTCTCATTGGAATTTAAGAAAGTCAAAAAAATGCTTCTACATTTTAGTATACACTGACAAGGGGGATTCCAACACATTTCCTCCTCCAACCCCTCAATTTGAGGTGTTTTCATTGATCATATAAAAGATCCTAGTTTTTTATTATGTTACATAGTTTCCATTCCCATTATCTATAAAGTTGGAGCTCTTTGGTTTAGGGTTTTTCATTGATTTCACTAGTGTGTGGATGATTCATCTGTTTCTCATGGGAATTTTGGTTAGTTTTCATAAGGGATATACCAAGATTAATTTGACACATCATTTAATCGAGTTTCAATGGTGTATATAAAGATGGATAATTTTATGTAGTTTTCAATGATATTGGTTTCTTATTTTATTTTGAATTAGTATCCAATCATAAATATTTTGTTTGATATGTGATCGAAGCCTTGTTAAGGGTATTTTTCTAGAATTTGGATTTATTTTTGTTTTTCCTAGAATCCTTGTATGTTTTACTATATTATTCTATATTTATTTCAGTTAATTAATTAATCAAAACTATTTTAATTAATTAATTGTTGTTTATTGGCATGAGGTGTGATCATGGGTGGTTGAGACTAGCTCTTTTGAATATTGAAGTGCATAGAAGAGGTTTATATTGTCCATGTAATGGATTATAATCTTTGTAAATGTTACAGAAATACTCATTGAAGTGGTAAGTTGTTTAAGAGTTTTACCCATATTCTTGATATTCGTATTGAAAATGTATGTGATTTTTTTTATAAACCTGTTTTTGACGCTTTCTCCGGGGACACACATGCATCCGTCACACGGAGGACATGTTGTTGTGGCCCCACATTCTCGCTTTGCAAAGGAGGGTAGCATTTGTTCCTTATTTAGGGATGTCTTCCCCTTGATCGAAACTAGGATGATGGTTTGTCGGTTCTTCCTTCCATGGATTCCTCCTCAGAACTCATCACCTTGTCTATTCCTCCCTAATATATTTAAGACGTGGTTCGTGAAGCTCCTCTCGGTGTCATATCTTCATGGACACCAGTTAATTACGCTGCTTTTTTCGGGACCTTCCAAGGAGTCTGGTAGGGCAGCAACCTTTGGTTTGGAGAGTAGTCACGTTGGGGCATCACTGGCGTGTCTTGACGCTAGGGAATTGGCATGTCTATCTTATATCCCTTATTACAGGGCTTCTCGAGGGAGCGGAAGCCCGAAGCATCCCACATCTAATGCAAGGAACTGTATGCCATAGGCATGTACCTGAGGTTTTCCTCAACTTCCCATGTTTAAAACAGGGTATGTCGCAAGTTTAACGTCCAGCGGAGAGAGATCAGACTGATCAGAACACTAGCTGGAGTTGATCAGATTGAAGAACCCCTGGAGGGAACACCGTTTTTGGGGCCAACACATGGGTGGCTTCCTGGATACCGTGGAGGGGAATGAAATGGCATGATCCCACCAGGATGTGGCAACCCGGGTAAGAATCAGGATGAATAATGGCTTTGTGATTGGTTCTTAAGGAGACTTCCTACATATCCCTTCAGTAGGGAATCAAAGTCCACGTAGTTTGATGATATGGTGGGATGCCTAAAGAGGTGACTCATGAGAATGAACACATGGATGGGACCCGGAGGGAGTAAAGCCTCTGGGTTAGGGAATTAGTTTCCCAAGACACATGATCTCGAGTGAGGGATGAGGATGAGACATGAGTGTTGGGCTTGAACCTCATGGAGGCTTCCTACGTACCATGCCTTAGCATGGATCAAAGTCCTCGTAGTTCGCTAGAATAGTGTTAGAGAACTGATGTGGAGATGGACCGGGGTTCCAGATGGATCTAGGCTTACATCCTGAGATGGTCCATAGTGGGCATGGGGCTTACGCTCTGAGACGGCCCATAGAGTTGTAGAACCGATGTGAAGGGGTCAGAACGACCGGGTGGTGGGGCTTGATCCTCGTGAAGGATTCCTATGTACCATGCCTTAGCACGGATCAAAGTCTTCGTAGTTCAGGATGGATGGAACTTACACTCTGAGGTGGCCCATAGTGGTGGGGCTTGAACCTTGTGGAGGCTTCCTACGTACCATGCATTAGCACGGATCAAAGTCCATGCAGTTCGGGATGGATGGGGCTTATGCTCTGTGATGGCCCATAGTGGTGGGGCTTGAACCTTGTGGAGGCTTCCTGCATACCATGCCTTAGCACGGATCAAAGTCCTCATAGTTCGGGATGGATGGGGCTTATGCTCTGATACGTCCCATAGTGGTGGGGCTTGAACCTTGTGGAGGCTTCCTACGTACCATGCCTTAGCATGGATCAAAGTCCCCGTAGTTTGGGTATACAGTTTAACGTCATGGGGAACGGGGGAATTTGGGGCTTACGCGTTGAGCAGACCACGGTGTGTCATGGTCGGTGCTTACTCTAAGCTCACGGGAGTCATGCTCAGTGTGAGAAACAATAGGTTGTAAGGACCTAACGATCACGTCGTGAAGGGTGTGTCCGTGTGAATTGAAGAGGGTCTTACGCATTGAGAGGCCCACGGTGTCGGGACTTACTCCAGTACGGAGGCCCGAGGGTGACAAAGCGCAGTAGAAGAGGGATTTGGGACCAAATAAAGGAGGAGTCCCATTTCCCATCATGCTCTCCACTGGACCTGGAGCCGGGGAAGTATGGAGGTGCATGGGTGCTACCTTCCATAAGAAGGGCTAGGCTAGGGGCTTACACAAAGGTGGATTACCTTCCCTGCGAAAAAATGACACTCTAATAAATCACCCCCTGTGAGGGATGATCCCATCCCCGTGGAGACGATTGGGCGTGAAGAATATCTGAGGCGGGGGGACCATTCGTGTGAGGCATGGGGTCGGGTCACAGTTTAACGTTGTGTTTTGAGGATGAGGTGCTCGACAGTTTAACGTCCTACAGCTCGGATGAGGTGGGTTGGCTCTGCACCCCTAGGACTTACATAACCGGTGCCCTCTACCCCTTGTGGGAGGGAAGCCATCAGCAAGGCCATGGTAAGGGGGTGTCGCGGGGAAAACCATCGAGGGGTCCACGTTAGCATGGCTATGCGAAGAAGCAATATCCATTAGCGTACTTATGCGAAGAAGCATGAGGAGAAGCAACACAATGGGAAGGATTGACCAAGGGACTTTGATGCTGCTTCGTACAAGCCAAAAAGGTTGTATGGGAAAACCATACACGATACGAATGCCTGAGATGCACAGGATACCTACAAATGGAACCTGGAAGGATGGCATCGGACTCGCGCATAAGGAATACCCAGGGATCACTGAGGTGAAAAGGGACAAAGGATTACGCGAATCCCTTGGGGCTACGCGAAATAAGGTCGGACGAGCCTTGGTGAAACTTGAATGGATTGCGCGCATGGTGGAAGAATTACGCGCAGGTGGTGAGGGCCGAGCTTAAGGATAGGGGGTGCGCAAATATTGTGTGCAACTGACGGGTCTTTGCGCAATGGAAGAAATTGCGCGCAGGGGGGCAGACCCTGAGGGGTTGGAGTTTAGTCTAATCCAGGGGGATCCCACGCAAAGGCGGATCCCGGCACGACTTGGCATGAAAAAGAACCCTACCTTAATGCCATATTACGCGCATGTGGAATGCCAATTATGCGCACGCGAGGTGGTTCGAATTCTTCACCTCAAAAGGAAGGGGGACTCCTTCTATTAACAGGCCTCTGGTGGCGAGGGATGCCAAGCTGGCACAAAATAATTGCACGACCAATGTGGCCGCGCGAAATATCAATCGTGTGGGGCGCCGAGGAGAAATTATTTTGCACTGGCGCTAGGACCTTTTGCGAATCTCGGGGCCTTCCAAGCGGGACGTAATTTTTCTACACTCTATCTCTTTTGTTTCACGCGACATCTCTGGGCCCTTCAGACCAGGCCTCTGGGTCCGAATATGACTTCGCTTTTTTTTCATTTCGAAAATTTCTTTAGCACTTATGAGATTTTTCGGCATCTACAAATTCCCCCCCTCGGAATTGGATCAGCGAGGGGTTTCAATGATAAGATTCCGAGGGAGATGCTGAAATGCAGGTCCCACGGGCCGCCGGCACACAAAAATGATCAAGCAGCGCAAAAACCTCATTCAGGCATGGAAGCCTCTTTATGCATGGGCACAAAACCCTAACTCAGCCTATAAAAGACGCCATGGACCCCATTCTCCATACAGTGTTTCTCCCGCAATAATCCCTAAGCCCTCGTGCGCGAAATTGCTTCCGTTTCTGCGTGAATACGGCTTGGTTGCGCGTAATTCCGTCATGGTTGAGAGCCCTTTTACACGCAAACCCGTGATTTTCCGCGCAACTCTTCGAGATTGTGCACAAGTCGATACTTTTACACACCCAACTCCTAGATTCAGGGCCCAAACCCACGATTTCACACACCTCTTCCAAACACTTAGCTTGAAGAAGATGGATGCAAACCAGATTGATGAGGGGGAGGCTACTATGCGTAGAGATGAGATGGCGGTGAACCCGGAGGTTTACGTTGCAAAGAGGGTGGTCTCCACTAACCACATGCTCTTCAACATGCTAACTCACACACAAAAAGAGTACACTTTATTAGATAATCTTACATTGTGTAACTTCAGCATTCTGGAGGAGGTTCCCCTGCCAGGCTTCGAGGTTGATACCTCGTGGTCATGGGTGACCCACGAAGACGAACTTCCTCGATACAACATTACCAACAATGGTCATACTTCCAGAGAAACCCAACACATTGATGTATATGTCATGAATCCTAGGACTAGAACCATTGTCGGGGTGATCCTGCTGTGGATAACTCACCCGTCCTCTACGCGAGCTCTTTTCACCAGAGCATCACTGACAAGACCAAAGGTTGGTTGTAGGACTCGGATCAATGGGAGAGAAGAAGGTCATCTGGATGCTAAAGAACCCATTCCCCATGAGGAATCTATGAGGAAGACCATGTTTATGCCCTGTTTGTTGTGTTCCCTATCTATCGGCCCACTGATCCTAAAGAATTTGGTGATTCAGATTCAGAAGGGGTCGAGGAGAGTCGGATGACACGACGCAAGGGAAGGAAGTGCATTCGATGTTTCCTTAATCAGCCCCAAGATGAATGGATTACGCGGATGGGGTCTCTCCACACTTGGCTATGCTTCTTGTGTGTTGGCGGGGTGGATGCTCAACATCGTCATCTGAAGGTCCATGATAATATGGTAGAGAAGATACGGGAGAGAAGCTAGTGTGCCGAAGTCATTCAGTGATAGGAGGAGTCGGGGATTACTCGGGCCTTTCTGAGGTTGGAACAGGAGGTCTAATGCCTCGATGAATAGGAGAAGGAGCAAGAGGTGTTCATTGCAACCAACTCTAAGCTTGTAGAGTAGCTGAGGGCCCAGCTGGCGGATGATCAAGATCAACTCATAGAAGCGAGTCATCAGATAACCGAGCTCCAAGCCGAATAGGCAGGGGAATAGGCCTGGGTCGGCGAGCTGTGCTATGTGTCTGTTGATGAAGAAAGAGTTCTCAGGGGACGGGAGGTTGTCCTAGAGGCCACCAGCGAAAGGGTGGCAGCATTGGAGAGATCCATCCAGGAATCTGACCCTTAGGGGTCCTTGTTTTGGCCAAAACACTATACCTGTCCTGCTCTGCTACTTTCTGTTTTTTTCTTGAACTGTATGTATGTATGCATGGAAAAAATTACTTTCCCTTCTCTGGTTAACATACTTGTCCCATTTGTTTAACATTCTCAACCATAACCCCGAAATAAATAGAAATCCATCACAAAGCTCGCATGGGTCGTGAGAAGCAAAGGAGGCTTGTACTATCACTTCGTTCGATCATGGGAGCGTCAACCAGGCTTCGGGCATTCGAAATTCGAGCCCAGATTCCCGAATAGTATAGGGTGGCCTATCCAAAGTAAGAGGACCTCAGACCAATCGACGTATCGTCTTCTCAATATGATCTAGCACATAAGCAGTAAATTCCAAGGGCATTGGAATCAATCCGAACACAGGGAGATGAAAAATGTGAATTACATTACCAAAATTTGGAAAACTATGGTGGGTGTGGTGATAGAGGACTGTTGTTGGTCGTGGCGGAAACCCAGCATCCATATCATATTAGCCAGAAATGGGAACAACAAATGATGTCTAACCGCTAACCATGTTTGCAACATGGGGCCGACTCAAATATCATCAATTAGTCTTCTGGAACGTTGGCCTAGGATAGTAGGCGGACCATAGGTTGAGCATCCATACTATTAGGGGGTCCCTCCAAACATGACCAGTCTTCCGGAACGTTGGCCTAGGATAGTAGGTGGACCACATGTCGAGCATCCATAGTGTTAGGGGGTCCCATCAAATGTGAAATATGATGAAGATCTGAATAAAGGTGCATGAAAAGCATGGAAAGTGGAGTGATGGATTTATCGCATGGAATCCAACACCCCTAAGATTACACCACCATGGTGAAGGCACATTAGGAGGACATATTAATCTGGTCATGGATCATCCCAACTTTTAGAAAGAACCTCTCTGGTGAGTGAACTGTTGCCTCCCAACATCATTATGGGGAATCCCAAACTTATTCGGGGCTAATACTGAAGTTACACAACTCCCCGAGAGGTCAGGCCAAAGGGCTGACAGTGAGGGGGGGAATAGACTTGTGATTCCTGGGGTTGGACCCAAGACGAAATGTTTGGGCGTTCCTATGTATCCCATAAGGATGGGAATCAAGACGCACGTATTTCTAAAAATGAGTCTTATTTTAAGGTCTTAGAACTTGGACCAAGGGATAAAGAGAGCAGTTTACACATGATAAGGTGGTTATGAATCCTGACGTAAATGAGGACATAATCCCTACTTACCATGTGTTCCATGGGGGAGTGTTCTGGTCAAGGGACCAAACACGAACATTAGTCTGGGCCAGTGGGGAAGTGCTCGGGCACTCTTACGTATCCCATAAGGATGGTAATCAAGCCATACGTAGTTCTTTAAGGATGGAACAACACGGTATGGTACCTGTACAAGGGATCAAAGGGGCATGCGGGTCTAGCTCTCGCACCAAAAGAAGCATCATTTGATGTATCTTGTTTGTCCTTTTTAAGATGAATGGTTTTTATTTGGTGGAGTGACTAGCCTAGGGTAGAAATTCCTGGCATCTCCACAATAATCAATCTATATAATGGCGTTGACAAATGGTATGTTAAATGACTGATACCCAACGAGATGTCCTCTATGGAGAGGTCCTCACAATCTAGTGTCGTTTTTCGTCATGCAGCCGGGATGGTATCATCATAGTTTATAGACATATGGTAGGACTGACTAGCACAGTTTAAGGTCATATGGCTTGGACCTGGGGGAATGTGCACAATGTGATAAAGCATACCCGACGTGAATGAGGACATAGTCCCACACTATCATTGCGCGCAGTTCCAAGAAAGGTGCCTTATGCCAAGGGGTCGACGAAGGTCTAAAGATCAAAGGGAAGGAGACACTAGCCTCTAGCTGAGTTGGGCTCGAAATGAAATGTCTGGGAAACCCCGAATATCCCATGGGGATGAGGGTCAAGCTGTGCATGGCTCTTAGAGAAGATCTCATGCTATAGCCTTAGCGTTCATGTCGCAGGAGCCCCGAGAGACACTATATTGCATCTTTGTCTGTCTGACGTATAGAGGTGCACTGAGGGTTAGTGAAAAGAGTGTTGAGATTCCCCCTTGACACGATGGGGTGGAATATAATGTGAATCATGCAACTGACATTCAGGGCCTGAAGGGGATGGCGTGACGACAGAGGATTACTGCTGACTATGTTCGCAACACAGCATCATGTCATGTTAGCCTAAAATGGGTACAAATAAATGAGCATCGACCACTGAACATGTTCTAAATGTGGGATTTGTATAAATTTTCTATTCAAAACCCTCGGGGGTTTTGTCCCATAACAGTAGGAGAGCCCTTAGGCGTTGTATCTAGGCAGTTTTTTTTTGGTCCCTCTGGGTGTGAAAGATAATGGGGGCTCGAATGAAGGAGAACATGAAGCCTGAAAAGTAAATGGAACTTTCCTAAGTTGAATCTAACACTCCAGGTCCTAGACCAGAGTACTCTGAACACATTAGCGGACCACTGAAAAGGGTCAAGGGGCTCAATTTGTGAGCATCCAAAAGATGGCGGATTCCCAGGAGAAGGGGGGCATGGGGCCAAAAACCCTGTACCAAACCTATATATCCCCCTCTTGGAGAGGGATATGCCAAGAGGCCAAGGTGACCAAGATATTGGAAGATCTCTTAAGAGATGGGGTAGGACCTGAAGTCTACGTGTTTAGGCGGTTCTACATATCCCATAAGGATGGGATTCAAGACACATGTAGTTCTAACAGCACAGTTTAACATCATGTAGGACGATGAGAGGCATCTCATCCGATGATGCGCACAGTACGGAATGTAACTGGACATAGATGAGGACATAATCCCCCACCATTTCGCACAATCCCATAAGAGAGAACCTGATCCAGAGGCCCGAAAAGGCCAAGGGACCTGAAGCTGGGCCTCGGTCAGGAAGGACTGACCAGCTCGCATTTTAACGTCTTGTAGTGGGGATGGTAAGAGAAGGCGGACACCCCAAATAAGGGAGGTGTACGATGAAACGAATAACCTGATGTGAATGAGGACATAATCCCACACCACACAGTACCCTCCAAGTAAGAACTTGGGTTAGTTCCCTAGAAGGTAAAGGGTCCTGAGGCTGGGCCTCGGTCAAGAAGGTATGTCCCGCTTGTATTTTAATGTATTGCAGGATGAGCATTCAATTTAAGGTCATGTACGACCAGATGTATTTTAGGGTCATGAAGGACCAGATGCAGTTTAGGGTAATGCGGGACCAGATGCAATTTAGGGTCATGCGGGACCAGATGCAGTTTAGGGTCATGCGGGACCATATTCTCAGGAAAAGTATTGCTTGAGGAACTTGGAATTGGTGGGAGGAGTTATACACTCACCATCCATGGTCACCATGGAGTACGCTCTATTGGGATAAACCTTATGAATAATGAAATCCCCTTCCCATTTGGGCTCCAACATGGGTGGTTTCCTGCTGGGGATCATTGGCGCTCTAAGGGACAAAACCAAGTCACCTTACAGGAAAGAGGGGAGGTGAACCTTCTTGTTGAAATATTGAGCCATCCTGCTCTGGTGCCTCTCTAGGTTGTGCAGGGCACGAATCCTATTATCATCCAGTGCTTCCAGTTCCGCTAGACTGATTTTATCCTCCCTATCCGGCACTTGCTGGTCATAGACCGTTGTGCGCAATGAGAGCAATTGAATCTCAATGGGTAGGATGGCCTCTGTTCCGTACACCAGGGAATATGGGGTCACCTGGGTGGAATTACGGGTCATCATCTGATAAGCCCAAAGGGCGTTGGGGAGCTTATCCGGCCAACTTTTCTTATTCTAACCAACCATTTTCTAAAAAATGTTAGAGTGGGTATTGTTGAACGCATCAATCTGTCCATTTTCTTGTGCGTGATAGCAGGAGGTATGGTTGGAGTGAATGTTGAATGTGGCGTACAATTTCTTCAACTCGGCTTCCCAGAAGTTGGTGCTCTTATTGGTGAGGATATCTTGAGGAACCCCAAATTGATAGATGATATTGGAACTCACGAAATCGACGATAGAATTGGACTTGAATTTCATGAGAATAATTTCCTCCTCCCACTTGGAAAAGAAGTCTGTAGCGGTCATGATAAATCAGCACTGGTGAGCCGTTGCCGGTGGGTATGGCCCCACGACATCTAACCCCCAGACTGAAAAGGTCCAAGAGTACTTGGTGGTATGGAAAGGCTCCAGTGTCCGATGCACAAAATTATCATGAACATGGCACGCATGGAACCTCTTGTCAAACTCGATGCAGTCATGGATCATAGAGGGCCAGAACTACCCCAGTCTCCGAATCTTGTGAGACATATTTGACCTATCTTGATGGGCGCCACAGGAACCAGCATGAAATTCATACATGACCTAGGGTATCTCGAATCCTTGAAGGAAACGGAGGAGAACACCATCAAATCCACATTTATAAAGAATCTTCTCAAGGCTAGGACCGCTCGGAAGGGTAAACTATAGCGCGTGGCGTCGGATTCGCTCGTGCTCGGCACAATCTGACGGGAGATTACCATATTGGAGGTATTCGATGAAAGGTGTCCTCTAATCTGCAACTACTTCGATCACCACATCTGAACACCCAGGGTTCCTGATGTAGGGGCACAAGCGGTAAGATGATTTATCCACGAGCCACCATCATCCTTCGGGGTAATGGTAGTAATGACTCTCCGGTGTGCCACATGGATAATCATGTCATCCTGTTCATCCTCTGCAAGCGATGTGGCCAGGCTGGCCAAAGCATCTGCCCGACCATTATGCGACCGTGGGACAGGGGTAACCTCTGGTTGATAAGGGAACTGGGCCATTAGATAGAGGGTTCACTCCAATAATGGCAAGAGTTCTGACAT
This sequence comes from Viscum album, assembly GCA_963277665.1. Classification (NCBI taxonomy): domain Eukaryota; kingdom Viridiplantae; phylum Streptophyta; class Magnoliopsida; order Santalales; family Viscaceae; genus Viscum; species Viscum album. Next base: position 345,587,727 of record OY728134.1, on the reverse strand, counting down.
TATGAAAACATAAGCGTCATCGACCTGCTTGATGACCATCTCAGAATCCTCTTTCACATGCAAATGGGGCATTTCGATCTCAAGGGCCAGCAAAAGACTAGTGATGATAGCCTGATACTATTCCCTCAATGTTGGTGCAACCTTTTGACAATAGGAATGAGTATGGAAGAAAGGCATGTGCTGGGGTGATGAATACAATACCCAAGCCCACTCCGTTGAGCTTAGGATCGTTGATTATCCTACCGTTGGGGCTTTGGGAGGCACCGTCGAAGTGCATTTGCCAACGTGGGACGACATGGTCGATTGAGAGGATTGCCTCATCAGGAAAACCTAGGTCCAGCGGCTAATCCGCAGAGGTTGGGTGGGCAGATAAGAATTATTCCAATGCCTACCCCTTGATGGACTTCTGGGTCATGGACCTAATGTCAAACTGTTGGAGGATCACCTCCCACCATGCTAGTCGGCCAATCAACATGGGGAGGTTCATAATGTACTTCAGCGAGTCCACTCGGGAGACCAACTACACCTCTTGGTGTTGCAGGTAATGTCGTAGTTTCTGCATAGAAAATATGAGCGCAAGGAAGATTTTCTTGATGGGGGAGTATCTGGTCTCAGTATCAAGGAGCATGCGGCTGAGGTAGTAGAGGTTATTCTCTATCCCCTCATTGTTCTTCTGGGTGAGAATGGCACCCAAGGATCATTCCAGGGCGGTGACATAAAGAATCAGTGTATTCCCAGAGACGGGTGGCATGAAGACCGGAGGTTGGATAAAATAACTCTTGATTTCTTCAAAGGCGGTCTGGCACTCCTCGTCCCACTTATAAGCAGTGCCCTTATTCATGATCCAAGAAAAGGTCTTACACTTGACAGCCAGATTCGCAATGAATCGGCGTATGTAGGCTAAGTGGCCTTGAAGACCTCGAAGCTCCCAAATATTGCTTGGGGGAGGAATCTGGCTGATTGCCTTGATATTCTCTAGGTCGACTTTGATTCCCTGGTTCCAAACTACAAAGACGAGGAATTTCCCAGAGGTGACTCTGAAGGCAGACTTCAATGGGTTCATCTTCAGGTGGCGAGAATGAAGGAAGCTGAAAATTTTCTCAAGGACCTTGAGAGGTTCCTGGTGCTGGCGGGATTTGACCACCAGGTCGTTCACATAGCATTCCACCAGTGTCCTGAGGATCAGCTTAAATATGCGATGCATGTCCCGCTGATAGGTGGCACCTTCATTCTTCATGTCGAAGGGCATGACCCAGTAACAGAAAGTACCCTAATGTGCCCTGAAAGCGGTAGATTCCTAATCCTCGGGGGCCATCAAGATCTGATTATATCCAGAGTAACCATCCATGAAGGAGAGGGCTTGGAATCTAGCGGTAGTATCAATCAACAATTACATCAATGGAAGGTGAAAATCATCCTTCAGACAGTGGCGATTGAGATCGTAGAAGTCGATACAGACCCTGATCTGCCCGTTCTTCTTCTTAACTAGAACAATGCTAGCTACCCACTTGGGGTAATGAAAATCCTTGACAAAGTTGGATTTGATAATATTTTCAACTTTGGCCTCAACCATGGAACTGTGAGAAGGGTGCATCTTTCTAGGAGGTTGCTTGAACCCGTGATGGTTTGCAGGGAGACTGAGGTGGTGGACGACTACCTGAGGATCTAGTCCTGGAATCTCATCATAACTTCAAGCGAACACATCATAGTGCTACTTAAGAAATTTCACATATCGTTGCTGCTCCTTAAGGGACATGGCGGCACTGAACAATGTGGGCCTCGGATTTGCCTCACTACCAAGGTTCACCTATACCAGTTCATTGACCGTGGTAGTGACGCCTTCTTCAAAGAAAGGGGGAGCAACCTCTAGATCATATCCTTCACTTGTGGAGGGATCTTCTATAGGGGGAGTTGCTTCTGAGCTATAAAACCCTGATGGGCGGCTTCTACCTTCTTGTGCGGTTGTGGTCCTTGCATCGGGGCACTATGGCGCTGCCGAGACCATGGCTATGAAGGCTTTCAAACCAATCCCATCTGGTCTTCGGCCTAAGGGGCCACATTTGATAACATCAAAGTAGTAGTGGAACGTTAGTCAGAGCTGACTTATCCCATCCTGGAGAAACATACATGCCTGACGGACTACGGTTTCCAAGATCCAAACGTCTTGATACCTTACGGGGGTAGGAGGTTCTGGGATCACCTGATCTTGGTTTGTGTAGGAGTGCAATGTGATTTTCCACCGCTGCTTGGACTAAGGAATATACCTTCCACTTGTACCTGAAACAAAAAAACACCACCCTATTTCGGGGGTCGTGGCCTTCAATCGATGGATCGGGAAGATGTAGGCAGCATCCAGGCCTGCCCAGGGATCACCTGTGATAGTGGCGGGTTCAACCTCTCTTTCTAGAATCTACTTATCCTAGCTCTTGTATTCGTCAGCGTCCAGATAATGGGCTTCACAAGAGGAAAGAGGAGACTCATCCCCATGGAGCATGCCTACTTGACCATTGAGAAAGTATTTGAGGAATTGGTGATATGATGAAGGGACCACTGCATGCAGGTGGAGCCATGGCCTGCCCATCAATTCGTTGTACGCGGTGTCCTAGGATACAACCATGAATTCAGTACTGGAAACTAGGCCACAAAACTGGGTCTTCAAACGGATCTTGCCGACTGGGGTCTGTTTTGTCCTGTCGTATCCCTGGATTCTGAGGTCAGAGGTAGTTAGATCATCCTCAGACAAACCTAGCTTATGTAGTGTCCGAGTCGGGATTAGGTTAATCCCAGAGCCTGTGTCAACAAGACAGCGATGGACTTCCATGCCACTGAACTGGCTAGTGATATACAACGGGTAGATTTGCCCCGATATGGGAGGGTCTTCATCTTCACCAAATAATGAGATGATGGACTAGCACTCGACACTCTCTACTGATTCAGTGTGGAAGGCTTCTGTAGCTTCTACCTCCATCTCAAACTGGAGGGGGCTTCTTAAACCCTCCAAGAGTGCCTCACTCATGTCCGGTGACTGGTGAAGAGATTCAAGGATGGAGAGCCATACTGGGATGCAGGAAAGGTTCTTCAAAATATCATATTTTTGTGCCAGAATGAACTCATACTTACAGGAGGCTGCTCTGCGTCTTAAGGCATGGAGGACCCTGCTGGCTGGACTGGCAGCTGACTGGTGCGGGGGACATCCCACTGCTCATTAGTCGGAGCTCAGACGGTAGCTTCCGGGTAAGGACTGGGAGACTGAGATCGACCTGTGGCTAAGCAAAGCTGATCGCGAGACGGCTGAAGTGGCTCTTTCTGATCTAGTAACACAAACGGTAGTGGAGGAGGTCCTGTCACATGCTAAGTTCTACGCTGGTCCTACTGTCTGGTCTGAGCGGCATGCATGGCCTGGCTAGAGGTGCCAACTGACGCGCCCCAGCGACCCATATGGTTGCAGTTCCGCTGAAATTGGCATCAGCTGGGGACATTGGTGAGATTCGTCTAGTGCTCCCCCTCATCTGGGGTTATATAAGGATTTACCAACTCGATGGTGTTAACTGAAGCGTACCCCTGACTGTTGCTTGACGAATCATTAACCACGGGGCAGATTCTAGGAAGGTTTCCCATCTATGGGGGCATGAATTCACCGTGGGTGCAGGATGACGATGGAATTGGTGGGGCACGCTGCTTCTTCTTGTGTCGTTGATGCCTGCTCTTTTGGGAAGAGGTCGGCTGAGATGATGATGCTGAAGTGGTGGTCGTAACTTCCGAAAGCTCTGACTAATTCAGGCAAGCACAAATAATTCCCTAGGTGTGGGAAACCATCATGCAAGACATCCAGTCTCTATACTTTCAGGACCCATGGTCAGGGACTAGCCGCCACGTGCCTCCATCGTCGCTACTGCCATCTGATCTTACAAAGACACCCGCCACTTGTGTCGGGGCTGGGCTCAACCTAACTATGTTGTTGTTAATCTGGTCATGGAGCTAGTCCATGAACACATAGCATTTATTGATGGTTTCCCCCATGATCTAGTGATAAGGGAAGTAGTTTGGGTGATCAGTGAGATGTGCCTCTTCTAGCTTCTGGCACTCGGGCAGTTACACGATGCTCTACTCCAAGTTGCTGCAGAAGTAGCCGAGGACCCGAGCCTTAGCGAATGAGTAGGTATGATTCCTTTTGTCTGAAAAATGGGCTCTAGGAGGCTGACCCTGACAGGGGGATGGAGGAGCCTGCTGAGGGGACAGAACTTGATTATCTCACCTTGGCGACGGTAGTGCGTTACGCGGAGGTGCCTGTCGATTCTGGGGCAGGGGCTGTTGGGCTGGAAGTTGTGCCCTCATTGGAGGGCATCTGCAAGGCAATGGAGCGGGCTCCACTGGAAGCAACTCTAGCTGTTTGTGGGCATCTATCTGGGCCACGGCGGCGGGCTCGGCTATGGCGGCTCTCCTTTCTAGAATTGCAGGGGGCAGCAGGGGTGTCTGGCCAGCCTGTTATAGAGCTTCCTCGAGGCGTTGGCCCTTATCTGAGAAGTCTCAGAATCCTCCAGGATAATTATGGGTGATCATAGAGGGAACCAGTTCCATCTTGGCATTCCCCCACACACATTGTCAGTAATTGATCCTGATTCAATTTAATGTCAAGAGAGTATGTGAGCCCCTTCCACCGGGTGATAATGTCCATGACTCGCTCGATGGGCCTTTTCTTTCACCTGAAGCGGTCTGTGATGTTCTTCTTCCAGGTGGTAGAGCTGAACTGGTAAAAGAACTACCTATAATGGTCCTCCAGGATGGCCACAAATCCAATGGGGAGCTGGATATACCAAACAAATTCCGGCCCTTCTAGTGTCTGAACAAAGCGATAGAGCTTTGCGGCCTCCTGCTGTGTTGTATTCCCCAACATAGGCCCACACATCGAGTTGAAGTGGGCCAGGTGTTGTGGTGGGTCCCCTATCCCATTAAATATGGAGAAGGTGGGATTTCAGAATCCTGGGTGTGTCGACATGTCATCCACCCATGCCGGGTACGGCTTACCATCAGGTGGGACATCCCCTTGTCACGTTTCCAAAGTTTCCAGGCGGGCAATGAGTGTCACCATTGGATATTTTGGGTGTGGGTCCCTATTTTGACGGAGATTCCTAACTATGCGTGTGTTTTCGGGCTCTTCAATGTGGTATCCGAGCTCAGCTGCTCTCGGAGCGGCTGGTGGAGCGATCCTTGGGGTGGTTGAAGGAGCTCATATGGGGTTCCCTGGTCGGTCCCATCGTTCAGGAGGGTTTGGCGAGACATATCGCACCCTCATCCATGGGCTCCAGCTTCTTCCCTATTAGCAAATACAGCAGGATCAGGGTTTCCTGGAAGAATCTCACCGAGGGGTAGTTGTTCCTGCCCCTGCTACCCTGGCCTAGGATTGCCGTAGTCGGGACGCCGCACTGTGATACGTTCAGCCAGAATCTCATCGACTAATTTCTTCTGCTCGGCAAGATGCTGACGCAACACAGTATTCTCGGAGTCCTCCTCCATCTTTGGCACTGAGGATGACGAGTCGGAGTGCTTGGCATCTCCAACATGTTCTTTTCCTTTACAGACATTCCATCACAGTACTAGTGCCTCAGTGGGCGCAGGGATACCTAGGAGGTTCCTCTGCTGGCGAGTAATTATTCCAGATGGGCCCAGTGGTAGCACGTCCTCAGGGGGGTACATCCCCATCGAGAAGTCCTAGCTCATTCTACTCTCCTGTCAGGTCGGTCATGTTGACCGCCACTCTTCATAGGGCATGCCCTCACTACTTCCAAGGGAATCAGGCTGCCGATGAATCGTACTAAAATGGAGGGCAGCATACTTCCCCCAGCCACAGACTTGCAGGTGGGGGGTAGCATCCTTGAACACTCTGCGGAGTACTTGAAAACTTTGAACGAACTATTGTTGGAAGGTCCTATGGTGGCCAGGTGACTCGGTGTGTCAGACTGCAGGGAGTGTGGCCAAGTCCATCAGGAGGCATTGTTTGTCGATGCCTTCAAGGTGCTCTTGGATCTCAGGATAAGTCACTCAATGGTGGCGAAGACGTAGGTGAGTCACCCAGAAGGTCTGGTGGAAGCATTCAAACTCCTCCGGAGTGAGCGATTCTAGCATACCAAAATTTGATCCTGCGATCGGCCAAAACTTCTTAGGGAAGTGGCACACTGCAAGGATGGTCCAGAAGTTTCCCAGATCAGATCGAGGGTTTGGCCTTTGATTTCCCCACTCGTCAACTAAGGGTGGCTGAGTAAATGGCAGTGGCCCTGAGGAAGATCGTTGGGACTCTAGCCTGGCCGGTGGAGAATACGGTGAACGGGCTGATTGGCCGCCGACTCTCGGGTTATCCCCTAACGATTGCAGCAACCTGGACGCCATGTCACGTTAGGATGGACCGGTGACCAAGACCCCTGATGCGGTAGTAGTGTCTTCTAGAGGTGGGTTACATCCTGGATCTCCCACCATTGACCCCCAAAATAGTTCCAAGGTAGATGGTGCTTCTGGAAGCGACGGTGGCGACTGCGCGGTTGGCTCTTGAAAGCATGCCAGGGTCTCGTCCTCTTGGATATACCTTCAGAGGGAAGTAGGATTTTGCGGGCTTCGCATTTCAGAAGCATGAGGTTGATACACCTCGTTCCTGCCCTAGCCCCTAACTTAGAGGACCGAGGGGGGGGGATCCTACGCTGGATCATACTCCGCCTCAGAATCTGAGAAATGGAGTGGCCAGATTTCTGCCCGGTATTCCCCAGAATTTCTCTTTACTGTGACGGTGGCCTACCCTCCTGCCTCCGGATGGTTCCTCGGGGCATGGCTGATTTCCGAAATGGGGTCCCCTGGTTGTACCATCTCCAGGGTAGAGAAAGTTCCCACCCAAGGAGGCCGGGGTGTGAGGGGCACCAGGAAAAATGTCGAAAGGGGCACGGGGAGGACCTCCATGTTGGTGAGTAACCACGCATGCAATGCCTCTATGCTCTCTATTCGCGGCAGGGGAAGTGACCCCATACCCGGTGTAGTGGGTGTGGGAGAGACCCCATATGGAGTGTTTCCGTTATAGGGAAGACCCTCGCTTGGGTTGAAAGTGGCACGGGGCAGACCTCCAAGGCGAGATTGGAAGCAGGGAGGGAATGCACCATCCATAGCGGTGGTGCGGAGTGAGTCCTCGCACCGGGCAGCACTACTGCGGATTGGTCCACGGCGGACATCACTTATGATGATGACCGGGAGAGTCAACCAAACCTTCCCATGTGGCAGTTGGGGTCTCGATCCGGGTCAGGCATACTAGTTTCCCTGCTCGGCGTATGCAGGGATTTGGAGGGTTGAAGCAGTGGTGGCTCTGGCCATAGTGTCTGATGAAGTTGACACCCCATGACGGGTGTCTTCTTATGCTCATACCTGACGCTGGAATCAGTTCAGGTGGACTGGAGAAAGTGGTGCGAGTGCATGAACTACCTTCTCCTTGGCTTTGGGAACCAGGCGGTGGCACTGGCACGGCCTGGTGGGGGCCTTACCGGGATCCCTCGATGTGGGACTCTGACCGGATCGGCCCGGATACCTACCCCTTCGTCGGCGTAGGGGAGGGAGTTATCGAGGCACTTCAGGGACAAGCTACCGAAGCGATTTATTGTTGGGTTGGGGAGCAGTGGCTCCCTATGCGACCCTTGGGGGTGGTGTGGACGGTGAGGCACAACTGCCTCAAGATCTAGGCGGGCCATGTCCCTAGTGGGTATGACCCCATCCTCCTCGTACCTGCATACAAGGTCATTAATGACCCTTCGCTGGATAATATCTAATTGGGAGAGGGGAGTGGGTGCCCAGCTGTCATAGTGGTCGCGGCCATCGTGAAAGAGGCAAAACAGTGCGGGGAAATCGTGCCGATATTACCCCTACCCCTGTGTCAGTGGACAGGTGATCGAGCTCCAGAGACAATGAATTGATTCCTGAAGCAGGGAGAAGAACTCATTAATACAGCTAGAAAAAGGAATTGACAATCAGTGCCCCAACGATGTTTCTTCTTCCATGGTTGGCAAGAGGGATCCACACTGACAACGTCGCCGAACAGAATGCTCAATGTCCTGACTATCCCAACTTCTGGTGAGTTCCATGTTTGGCCTGCTTGGTAGGACCTAGAACCGGATGACGAGGTCAGGCGACATTCTTATCCCCTAATGTATCGAGCGTTACTAGTCCCCAAGCTGAGGAGAGGTCATTCACTTCGGGTTCACCATTTTTCTATTTCTGATGCTTTCGTCAGGGACGCGCGCGCATCCGTCACGCGGAGGACGCGCTGCTGTGGCCCCGCATTCCCGCTTTCCAAAGGTAGCTGGCATCTGTTCCTTATTCATGGACGTCTGCTCCTTGATCGAAACCGGGATGATGGGATGCAGTTCTTCCTTCCATGGATTCCTCCTCGGAACTCCTCACCTAGTCCAGGTCTCCCTCATAGATTTGATATGTGGTTCGTGAAGCTCCTCCCGGCACCGTATCTTCATGGACACCAGTTAATTACGCAGCTTCTATTGGGACCTTCCAAGGGGTCTGGTCAGGGAAGAAGCCTTCGGTTTGGACATTAGTAACATTGGGGAATCACTGGCATGTCTTGACACTGGGGAACTGGAATGTCTGTCTTCTATCCCTTATTATAGGGCTTCTCAAGGGAGCAGAAGCCTGAGGCATTCCACATCAAACGCGGGGAACGTTATGCCATAGGCATGTATCTGAGGTTTTCCTCAGCTTCCCATGTTTAACACAGGGTATTCCACAAGTTTAACGTCCAGCAGAGACGGATCATATTGATCGGAACACTAGCTGGAGTGGATAAAATTGAAGAACCCCCTAGAGGGAACGCCGATGTTGGGGCCACCACATGGGAGGCTTCCCAGATACCATAGAGGGGAATGAAATGGCATGATCCCACCAGGATGTGGCAGACCGGGTAAGAATCAGGATGAATAATGGCTTTGGGCTTGGGTCTCGAGGAGACATCCTATGTATCCCTTCGTTTGGGAATCAAAGCCTGTATAGTTTGATCATACGGTGGGACACCTGAAGAGTTGACCCGTGAGAATGAATGCATGGATGGGACCCAGAGGGAGTAAATCCTTTGGGTTAGGGCATGAGTTTCCTGAGAAACATGGGATCGAGGGAGGGATCAGGATGAGACATGAGTGTTGGGCATGAAACTCATGGAGGCTTCCTACGTACCATGCCTTAGCATGGATCAAAGTCCCCTTAGTTCACTGGAATGGTGTCGGAGAACTGACGTGGAGATAGACCGAGGGTCCAGATGGATCGGGGATTATGTCCTGAGAATATCCATAGTGGGTATGGGGCTTACGCTTTGAGATGGATCATAGAGTTGGCGAACCGACGTGAAGGGGTCGGAACGACCTGGTGGTGGGGCTTGAACCTCGTGGAGGCTTCCTACATACCATGCCTTAGTACGGATCAAATCCCCTGTAGTTTGGGATGGATGGGCTTACTCTCTGAGGCAGCCCATGGTGGTGGGGCTTGAACCTCGTGGAGGCTTCCTATGTACCATACCTTAGCATAGATCAAAGTCCCCGTAGTTCGGGATGGATGGGGCTTACGCTCCGAGACGGCCCATAGTGGTGGGGCATGAACCTCTTGGAGGCTTCCTACGTAACATTCCATAGCATGGATCAAAGTATCCGTAGTTCGGGATGGATGGGGCTTATGCTCTGAGACGGCCCATAGTAGTGGGGCTTGAACCTCGTGGAGGCTTCCTACGTACCATTCCTTAGCACGGGTCAATGTCCCCATAGTTCGGGTATACAGTTTAATGTCATGTGGGAAGGTGGAAATTGGTGCTTACGCGTTGAGCGGCCCATGGTGTGTCATGTTTGATGCTCACTCTAAGCTCACGGGAGTCCTATGCAGTGTAAGAAACAAGAGGTTGTAGGGACCTGATGATCACGTTGTGAAGGGTGCATTCATGGGAAGTGAAGAGGGGCTTACGCATTGAGCGGCCCACGGTGTCGGGACTTACTCTAGGACGGAGGCCCGAGGGAGACATAGCGCAGTGGGAGAGGGATTTGGGACTGAATAAAGGAGGAGTCCCATTTCCAATAATGTTCTCCGCTGGCCCTAGAGCTGGGGAAGTACGGAGGTGCATGGTTGCCACCTTCCGCATGAAGGGCTAGGCTAGGGGCTTACACCAAGGTGGTTGCCCTTCCCTGTGGAGAAATGCCACTCCAATAAATCACCCCTTGTGAGTGATGATCCCATCCCCGTGGTGATGAGTGGGTGTGGAGAATATCTGAGGTGGGGGAGACCCTGCGTGAGAGGCACGGGGTCGGGTCATAGTTTAACATCGTGTGTTGAGGACGAGGTGCTTGGCGGTTTAACGTCCTGCAGCTCAGACAAGGTGGATTGGCTCCGCACCCCTAGGACTTACATAACTGGTGCCCTATGACCCTTGTGGGAGGGAAGGCATCAGCAAGGCCATTGTAAGGGGTGTCGTGGGGAGAACCATCGAGGGGTCCACGTTAGAGTGGCTATGCGAAGAACCAATAGCCATTAGCATGCCTATGAAAAGAGGCATGAGGCGAAGTAATGAAACAAGAAGGATTTCCCAAGAGACATTTAAGTTGCTTCATAAGAGCCAAAAAGGTTGTACGAGAAAACCATACACGATACGAATGCCCAAGATGCACAGGACACCTGAAAATGGCACCCGGAAGGAGGGCATCAGACTCACGCATAGGGAATACCTGGGGAGCACCGAGGTGAAAAGCGCCAAAGGATTATGTGAAGCCCTTGGGGCTGTGCTAAATAAGGGCAGATGACCCTTGGCGTGACTTGAATAGATTTCACGCAAGGTGGTGGAATTACACGCGGGTGGCGAGGGCCGAGCGTAATGATAGGGGGCGTGCAAAGATTTCCGACAATAGACGGGCCTATGCGCAATGGAAGAAATTGTGCACTGGGGGGCAGACCCTGAGCGGTTAGAGTTTAGTCTAAGCCATGGGGGATCCCACACGAAGACGGATCCTGGGGAAACTTGGTGCAAAAAAGAACCCTACATGAATGCCATATTGTGCACGCACGGAATTCCAAATATGTGCACGAGAGGCGGTTCGAATTCTTCACCACAAAAGGAAGGGGTCTCCTTCTATTTAAAGGCCTCTGGTGGCATGGAATGCCAGGCTTGCGCGAAATAATTGTGCGACCGATGCGGCCGCATGAAATATCAACCGCGCTGGGTGCCAGCATGAGATTATTTCGTGTCAGCGCCAGGACCTTTTGCGAATCCCAAGGCCTTTTTCTCGGGACGTAATTTTTCTGCGCGCTTCCTATTTTGTTTCACACGACATCTTCAGGCCCTCCGGATCAGGCCCCCTGGCCAGAATATGACTTCTCTTTTTTTTTCAAAACATTCTTTAGCACTTATGCATTTTTGCGGCGTCTAAAAGACCATTTAAGATTCATTTTTCCATTGGTTTAAATAATTGGTTTTATTTATTAAATTTATACCTTCGATCATCCAAGGATACCATTGTTGGGTTGATGTTTATATCATAGAACATAAAGTCTCCCATGGGGAGTGTTTTTTTTTTCTTTACAATAATAAATGGGTTGTTTTAGGTGTTACACTTTTCTAAAATGGTTACTATTCCATCAAAATGGTTTTAACTATATTCAATGTGGAGTGGTCCTATTTTTGGTGTCAATGTTTTAAAGCTATATTTTGATATTTTTCATGTTTAAAATTATTTTATGGCCTATAAGTTATTTATATAAATGGATTATAAAATGATTTCCATATCTTATTTAGAATTTGTTTTTCGATTCTATTTTTGGAAATTATATGATTTATATTTTACTAGATTTTATGGAAAGGAATTACTTGGACTCATTTTATAGTTAAAGATTCATAGGGACATTGGTTTATAGAAATTAAAAAAGATAGTTTTTTGGATTTTCATATTTCTAGTAAGGTTAAGATATTATACCTTGATGTATTGAGAAATAATGAATGCTTTATGTGTCAAATTGATACTCTTGGTACTATACATTATTTGGTTTTGGTGATGATATAATTGTTAGGCGGAGAAGGAAGGGAAGTGATGGCAAGAGGGGGGGTGAATTGCCTTTTAAAAAATAATTAACAAATTAAAAATCAAAGTGAAAGTGCAGCGGAAATAAAAAGGCAAGACACAAGAATTAATAACGGAGTTCGGCCAAAAACCCGGCCTACGTCTCCGCTCCCAACTAAACCGTTGAGAGATTCTACCGCTTGCTTTTCAATGGTTTTAGCAAGAAACCCACTAGCCTTTTTACAGGTAAAGGCTAGTTCACCTATTACAGCTTGCTTTTTAATGGTTTGAGCAAGAAACCCACTAGCCTTTTTAACGGGTGAAGACTAGCTCACCGATGTTTCAAGCCTTTTGAAAAGGTAAGGCTTGACTAACCTCTTCACACCTTGAAGGTGGTGTGAGAACCCAAAAGAGAGATATGAGAGAAGGAGATGGGGTTTGTTGACACAAACCCAAAATTAAGCTCAAAATGATAAATAATGAAAAACCGTATTGGAGAAGTCTTGGGCGCCAAATGGATTGATTGGAGTTTATGCTGAGCACTCCCAAGCTTCTTTGATGGAGCTCCTTGGATGTGGAATTGATTGGAGCAAGTGAGGGTTCCTTGGAAGAATCCGCCGGAGGTTCGCCAAATGATGTAAAATGTGTCTGTGGGCTTCCGTATGGCTTGGTTAAGTTCCCGGGGCTTCAAGGTCCTTTATTTATAGAGGGGGAACCCTCATATGGCCGTTGGAGGCCTTTGGAGCCGTTGTAGAGGCTTTCGGAGCCGTTGGAGGCCAAGTGGACAGGCTGGTCAACAGACCAACGGCTAGTTTGACTGTGTCTACCGGCTGACCGGTACAGGGCCACCGGTTGGCCGGTGTATGCAAAAAGGAGGAGGGTTCGGGCTCAGGCTCCACCGGCTGGCCGGTGAGGAGTCCACCGGTTGGCCGGTGCTGAGGCAGTAGCAACCACTATTCATCTGGGTGCCACCGGCTGGCCGGTGCGGAGGCCACCGGTTGGCCGGTGTGGAGGCAGTGGCTGGACTCTCGGTCTGGGCTCTACCGGCTGGCCGGTGCTGAGGCCACCGGTTGGCCGGTGCTCTGGACAGTGGAGAGCCTTTCTGTCAATGGTCCATCGGCTGGCCGGTGTCATGACACCGGTTGGCCGGTGGACTGAAAACAGTCCAAGTTAACTCCTTTGCCACTTCTTGCTCCTGAAATCATGCCTAACAACACAAACACTTGAAAAACAAAATTAGATAAATATGAGAGTGATTGTGATCATGAAAATAAAACCTTGAGGGGTACGAGAGGTACAACAATCTCCCCCTATTTTGATGATCACAATCACCGAAACAAACAATGTAAAAGATGAAATTAAAGGCATGCTTTAAAGGATTTCTCCCCCAATCAATCAAGAATTTCTCCCCCTTTGTGATTATCAAAATAGCACGGGGCATAAAACTTGATTGATGGAAAAGGTTGAAAAACAAGATAGAGTTTTTTTAAATCAATTGAAATTTTGAAAATTGAATTGAACGTTTTGAATCGAAAAATTTGAATTGAAAGATTTTAATGAAAAATTGAATAGAAAATTTTGAATTGAAAAATTTGATACCAAGTGTTGAAAATGAAAGTTTGAATAGAAAGTTTTGAATAAAACAAAAAGCTTAAACAAACCTAACTCCCCCTAAATAAAAACAACAAATCACCGGGGAGAGGTTTTTGAAACCGAAACAAATTTTGGTCTGGTGAGACTCGCTAAGAGGGATTTTTCAATCCACACTTGCCTAGTGGCGGGTCTTCTCCTATAAAATTCATCGCTAAAGAAAATGGTTTTGGGGCGGCCATACCGGGCATTTTTGCAATCGCATTCATAAATCAAGTGCCCGGGTTTTTTACAATAATTGCAAAATTTAAATTGGGAGCTCCCCCTTACAAAAAAAGTGGGTGCATGGGAAGAGGAAGCTTGCTTGGAATAGCCAAGCCCTTCGGTGGTTCTAGTTAAACATTGGGAACCAAGGAGTTGGTAAAGATTTTGTTCACCTTGGGTGAACTTGGCTAGGGATTCCCTTAGATCTTTGATAGTTGATTCCATGGAATCAACATCGGGAAGGTTTTGGATTTTGAGGGTCAACTCTTCCTTCTCTTTAAGAATTTGTTCTTTTTCGGAAGAGAGTTTTTTGAAATTCTTTTTTAATGCAACAAATTTGGAATAAAGTTCGTGAAAACCTTCCTCCAATTGATCTCTCGCGTGTTGGAGATCCTCATAAGATAAATTATTAAAAGAATTTGATGAGCAAGAGGAAGAGGAGTCGGAAGATGTTACCTCATGAAATGCCATTAGGCATTTATTACCGTTGTCGCTCGAGGAGGAGGAGGAGGATGATGTGGAGATATCACTCTATGTGGCCTTGAAAGCCTTCTTCTTCTCCTTTTGTTTGGCCTTTTTCTTGTTGAGTGGGCAATCGGGCTTGTAATGGCCTTTTTCTCCACACCCGTAGCATGTTACCTTGGGCTCGGATTTTTCATCGGATTGAGCCTTGCGGGCTTTGCGAGATTTCTTCTTCTTGTGCTTTTTCATGAACTTGTGCATTTTGCGGGCAAGATTCTCCATTTCGGAATCGCCGCTTGAGGATGAAGATGATGATGAGGAGGAGCTTTCTTCTTTTTGGACTTTGAAGGCGATGTTCTTTGGAACTTTGATAGGTTTGCCTTCCTTTTCAGCTTGCCTCCTCATGGTGATCTCATATGTCATGAGAGATCTGATGAGCTCTTCGACCGGCATGTTCTTTATGTCCTTTGCTTCTTGAATTTCCGTCACCTTCAGTGCCCATGTGCTCGGTAGGATCCAAAGGATCTTCTTGACCATTGTTTCTGCAGAAATATTATCTCCAAGAGATTTTCTACCATTGAAAACGTCAGTAAAGCGTGTAAACATTTCAGAAATGGATTCATGTGGGTGCATGGTGAAAGACTCAAAATCTTGGCGAAACATATCCAATCGAGTATCCTTGACTTTGTTGTTCCCCTCATGGGTAACCTCCAATAGTTTCCAGATTTCATGTGAAGAGGTGCATGTGGAAACTCGATTGAACTCATTTCGGTCAAGGCCGCAATGTAGAGCGTTCATGGCTTTGCCATCAAGCTCGAAATTTCTAATGTCGGCTTGAGTCCATTTGGATTCATCGGGGGAAGAGAGAGTGTAACCATGCATGACAATTTTATAAATGGGATAACCTATACTTCTAAGAAAAGTGGTCATGCGGGTTTTCCAATAAGTATAGTCGGTTCCATCAAAAAATGGAGCACGACCCAAAGAATAGCCTTCAGGGGCGAAAGAGGTTGATGCCATCTCAATGGATCTTAAATTTGAAACCGGTTAGGGTATTACTCAAATTTCCCTCTGATACCAATTGTTAGGCGGAGAAGGAAGGGAAGTGATGGCAAGAGGGGGGGTGAATTGCCTTTTAAAAAATAATTAACAAATTAAAAATCAAAGTGAAAGTGCAGCGGAAATAAAGAGGCAAGACACAAGAATTGATAACCGAGTTCGGCCAAAAACCCGGCCTACGTCTCCGCTCCCAACTAAACCGTTGAGAGATTCTACCGCTTGCTTTTCAATGGTTTTAGCAAGAAACCCACTAGCCTTTTTACAGGTGAAGGCTAGTTCACCTATTACAGCTTGCTTTTTAATGGTTTGAGCAAGAAACCCACTAGCCTTTTTAACGGGTGAGGACTAGCTCACCGATGTTTCAAGCCTTTTGAAAAGGTAAGGCTTGACTAACCTCTGCACACCTTGAAGGTGGTGTGAGAACCCAAAAGAGAGAGATGAGAGAAGGATATGGGGTTTGTTGACACAAACCCAAAATTAAGCTCAAAATGATAAATAATGAAAAACCGTATTGGAGAAGTCTTGGGCGCCAAATGGATTGATTGGAGTTGATGCTGAGCGCTCCCAAGCTTCTTTGATGGAGCTCCTTGGATGTGGAATTGATTGGAGCAAGTGAGGGTTCCTTGGAAGAATCCGCCGGAGGTTCGCCAAATGATGTAAAATGTGTCTGTGGGCTTCCGTATGGCTTGGTTAAGTTTCCGGGGCTTCAAGGTCCTTTATTTATAGAGGGGGAACCCTCATATGGCCGTTGGAGGCCTTTGGAGCCGTTGTAGAGGCTTTCGGAGCCGTTGGAGGCCAAGTGGACAGGCTGGTCAACAGCCCAACGGCTAGTTTGACTGTGTCTACCGGCTGACCGGTACAGGGCCACCGGTTGGCCGGTGTATGCAAAAAGGAGGAGGGTTCGGGCTCAGCCTCCACCGGCTGGCCGGTGAGGAGTCCACCGGTTGGCCGGTGCTGAGGCAGTAGCAACCACTATTCATCTGGGTGCCACCGGCTGGCCGGTGCGGAGGCCACCGGTTGGCCGGTGTGGAGGCAGTGGCTGGACTCTCGGTCTGGGCTCTACCGACTGGCCGGTGCTGAGGCCACCGGTTGGCCGGTGCTCTGGACATTGGAGAGCCTTTCTGTCAATGGTCCATCGGCTGGCCGGTGTCATGACACCGGTTGGCCGGTGGACTAAAAATAGTCCAAGTTAACTCCTTTGCCACTTCTTGCTCCTGAAATCATGCCTAACAACACAAACACTTGAAAAACAAGATTAGATAAATATGAGAGTGATTGTGATCATGAAAATAAAACCTTGAGGGGTACGAGAGGTACAACAATAATGATGATCTATATCAGTATTTTATTATCGAGATAGAGGCTATTGGCACACTAGAATACCAAGTGGGTAAGTCAGCAGATTTTCACTCTGCATTTGTGGTTGGGGTGCTGGACTGCTTCTCCAAGTCCTATAGAAGATTTTGGATTAAAATACTATGTCATTGGACTATTTTTAGTCTAAAATACTAGGAAGAAACAAATATTTTGTATAAATATACTCAATAATGATTCTATATGAACTAAAAATAAAATTTATGATTAGAATGTTTTAGATAAAACTCTAATTTAGTATAGTATATTTTTATAGGGATTTGGTGTTGTATCAAGTTTCCATTCATATTTATTATTGATATATATATATGGAAAAGGTTCTTTAATGATTCTATTATCACTAATATCATTGTTAAGGGAGATAGGTACCTTGGAATGATGTTTTTTGATGTCCTAATCCTGATGATGTACTTTCCCTCCATATGTTTTACTTGTCTCACATCTCATCTTCAAGAACTGTTATACTGACTAGTATTTTCTTATACCTGCATCGGTGGTGGCCTATTGAGTTATATTCCCAAAATAATTATTCATCCATAGAATATGGTTATAAATGTGGCTATTATATGATTATTCCATATAAATGTTTTGGTTGAGACTTATGTTGGGTTTTGAATGATCATTCGAGATATCTCTGATGGTATTAGTAGGCTAGGTGAGGTTCACCTCAGAGATGCATTAGATCACTATTTCCTAGTTTTTTTATTCTAGCATGTTATTTCACTATCCTAATGGGTGAACAGTTATATACATTGTGTGTGTTTTAATAGTTCATTTAATTACTATGTACGCTATTTTACTTTAATATTCGGTCTATATATTTTAAATAATGTTATGTTTTATAATTGAATTATAGATATGTACTATAACTTGGGGTAATAGAAACCTCATAATTCTAGAGTATACCCTACCAACTTGTCGGAAGTCCATAGAATATGAGGAGGCGCTCATGATGGAATGAGGCGAACAAACATAGGGCATTGGATTACTCTTATATTGGACAAGAAATTATATTTTTTCATCATGGAATTAACATTCCTTTGTATTTTACTATTTTGGATTTGTAAGACTATATATATGATGATTTTCTATAGATAGGGAGAGATATTGGGTGGGTTCATTGTCAACACATGTTCTGGGAGAAACTCTAGCATACTAGGGGACAGGATTGTAATTCTAATTTTCTGTGAGGGTTTTGTAAGATTTTGAAATCCTGAAACTAATAATTAGTTTTTATATTATGATTTATGATGTAATTATGATTATTGGCTAGTGGAAAGAAACCAATGATCTGGTTTGGACTCCTAACCTATAGATGAAATTGGTTTCACATGCATTATTTGGGAATATAGGATCCACATGATATTGGCCTTTCATTGTTTCATATTATTAATTTCCTTCTAATGGGATGTCCTTTGGATAATTATTGTGAAGATAAATGTGTATAATGTTAATTAAGTCAAAATGAATAGTTGGTGTAGTGACCCTAGTCGGTAACTTTTTCTATATGTGTATAAATTTTGGACCCTTGGGGGTGAGTTTTTACTAAGGTCTAGTTATGTTCCTGGACATCTAGAGAGTGGTGTGATGCACAGATTATTGGACAAGACATGTTCCCATGCTGTAAGAATTTTGTTTTGGATTGTGATGTTATTCAAATCTAATCACCTATAGTTGTGTATCTTGACATGTGGATGTTATTTAAAATTGGGATAGAATCGTTTTTGACACCCCCATGAGTTGTGTCATTTTTTAAAATGGAATTAATCTCGGTGGTTTGACCTAGTCACATAATTTAAGAACATTCCAGTATGGCTTGGAGGAAGAGTATTTTGTCCAACTTTTTTTGTGACTCCAGTTTTGGGTGTTGGTGTTTTTTTAATTTTTAGTGCGACTTGTGAAAGATGTTTAATTTGATATATATACCATTGGGTGAGTGGGGAATGGGTAAATTGTTTCATTCCATTAATTTATTAGTGTTAATTTTTGAATATAGTGGTGATCCTGATTTGGTTGGGCCATACTTTGGGGTTATTTAAGGAGTTTTCATATAAGATAGGGAGACCATAGTGCTTTCCAAGGATGGAACATCATTTGATAAAACTATTCTTTTAGCCCTAGGAAATCGTTAAACCAAGAAAGGTCTACTAGAGGGCAGAACATAGTTTATCTAAGGAATGTGGCTAGCCATACAAACCATAAACACTTAATCGTAGTCTTTTTTGTGGATGGTGTAATTTTAATGTAATAGTGTAGCTAAAAAACTCACCCCTAACATGATTTTTTTATGGGGCACATCATTACACCTAACTATGTGGCATCCCCAGAAAACTATGTACACAAACATTTAATGCTCTAATTTTTTAGTAAAAAATACTTAGGAAATAATTTTAACCCCTAATGTTCTCCTTATCTAATATTGACTTAACCTTATCCATCTAAAATGGTATATATTATTCTCTGATGGGTAGGAGAATTTCATTTGTTCTTTAGGAATCTACTCAATGAATGTTTTTATCCTTTGATGTTTTTTTTGGTTATTTTCTCATTAGATCACTTCTCTTATCCACATTTTGAACCTAAATGTGTTCTTATGACAAATAGATGGGGTTTTACTGAGTATTTATGTGTTTTTTATTGATCTGGGATATTGAGAATGCTATCCAGTCTTCCCCAATCTCTGTTTTTATGTGGAACTAGTTCTACATCCTTTATGAAGTTTGGTGTTTCTATATAATAGTATAATTCTATTAATTTCATAAAATTCTTGTAAAATTAATTTTTTATATTATTTATATTGGTGTTATTTATTGTTTCATGGGATTTTGGGGAATGTTACATGTTTATAATGTGGTTTTTATTTAAAATATCACATTTTCACACAATGTGTTTAATAAAATACTTGAATTGTTATTTTGGTTTAGGTATGGGTTTTAAAAAACCAGAGAGGGTAGGGTTGGATTTAATTTTATTTATAATTTTTAGGATTTTTTTGAAATGATTTTTCTGAAGTTTTACATATTAGGAACCTTGGGTTCCTCTGGAACAGACATGTCACGCATATTGTGTGTAATTCTAATAATGTTTTTGTGCTATCGACAGACTATGGATGGAATTGATATCAGTATGCACCATCATTTGCCTAGTTTAAGAATTTATTATATCTATTATGATTTCATAATTATTTTTGACAAATATGGTCTTATTGTTTCATTCATGGGTTTTTTATAACATGAAAAAAAAATTATGGATAGTTTCTCACTTTCTTTCATGTGATGTATTGGTCGTAGTTATTTTCTCACATTCTTTTGCATGATATATTGGTCAAGGTGATTTTTTTACAGGATTACCTTATGGTGTATTAATGGATTTTATTTGTTAATATTTAATTCTTATTCACATTTACATTTAACATTTCTTTCATTATGTATATGAAATTCTATGATCAAAACATAATGAATTGATTTACAAATGTGTTGGGATTTATGTAAATCATTTTTAAATATATATTTTTTTAATTATAGAACTAGAAAATTCTTATTATTATAACTTTTATTGAATATATTTTGGTATTTTACTTGGTTTTTTTCTCACACCCTACCATTTAATTTTGATGGTAGTAGACTATTTATTGTAGGATCCATTTAATGATAAAGGAATATTGTATTATGTTTTCTTATCTTCTCATTGTAGCCTTTATAGTGGGATGATTTTCAGGTGATGGTTGGCCACATGGTGATTTTTTTTTATTGTTTCCATAATTAATGGGTTTTCGTGTTTATATTAGATTGTATGGACTATGGTTGTTTTTCAATCATATTTTTTATCATGTTGTATATCATTTTTTGTTATGTAAAGGTCTTCTCTTTTCTTATCTTTGTTATACCTCAACAACCAGATGGAATAGTTCATGTGGCTGGTCTAGCAGAGTGAGGATGGTTTGTAAAAAATTTGTATTATAGGGGATTATCAACCTAATGTGTGATAATAATGAATATGTTCGGATATCCATCTTAGTTAGACAAGAGTTAGGAACATTGGTATTTTGATAGTAAGCCTGGTAAGGTTCCTTTCCAGCTCACTATAATATCTGAACTCGAGTTACCAAGCATGGAATGAATTTTATTATTAGGTTTGGGACTAGATGTTTAAGTTCATTTGATTAAAATTATTGGGTTGCATTTTTAATTGAAATGTTTCCAAGATAAATAATCTTTTTTGGTTGTCTTATTCGTGATTTCCTTAAATTCTAGATGTTATATTGCATTTAATTTAATTATTTAAATCACTACTAAGATATTAAAATACACTCTAATGATGATTGAAAATTCTCATGTTCATACTAGATAACTCCACTAAGAAAATATATACCACGTCATAGAGAGGAAACTACACTATATGATCTGATGGTGAATCCTCCAGTGGACCCTTCATCGGTTGAAGTTGTAATCTATGCAATTCAGACTCAAGGCCAAGTGACTATCATGAACTCAGGATGTAGGGTGGATCATGGAAATAAATTCACTAAGAAGCATTAACCAGACTTCTTTGGAAGCATTGTATCCTATGAATATGAGGAGTGTCTTCAATGGATGGTGGGGATCTTCACCTTTTTAATGAATCTTGTGAACTATAGTCTTGTTTTCTACATGTGTTTTCTAGAAGTATTAATTGGGATATTGTGGTACTCTATTGTGCTAGATAAACTTCATGAGGATCCAACCTGAATATATTTTAATAAACTATTTTATCATCATTTGTACCATAAGATGTTATACCTAAAAATTACCATGTAGTTCTTGAACTTGGAGAATAGGGACTATTGCATTCTCCAGTATTCCATGAATTTTTCTGATCCCAACCATTTATTATATGAACATGTCACTAATGAGTACATATAGGATCATTGAATTGAGTTAGGATTAGGTATTGATATTAAATCAATGTAGATTCTCATGTATCTTTTCACCATTGTGGATCTAGTCAACAGTCTATTTTTGTATGTTGAAGTCATATCAAGAAATCTAGGTTTATGTGGATATTTTTCTTGTGATATTGGTAGCTAGGGTTCATTTTTTTCAAGAAAAGAAAAGAATATAAGGGTTAGTTTCTCTTATGAGAAAATGTATGAGCCTCATTAGGGAAACAATTAGTTGTATTCTATCTATCTAGATGGTATGATCAAAATATGCCTAACATTATAGGGGTTACTGACACTAGCCAATTTTATGGACATCCTGGTCAACTAAATCGTTTCTGTGGAATAATATCATTGGGCAGTAAGGTATGATCCACTCTCACTCTAGGGTCTGTTGGTATGTTTTGATTCATCCCCCAATGGTGGGTCTAAGACACATTCCATGGGGTATGAACTTGTTTCTATGACCATATAACTATATATGATAGAGTATGCAGAAGGAGAATCTAAGTATTGTCTAGATACTTTTAGAGGTATGGTGTTTATTTCAACTTCTATGGTGTTATCCTCATTTGATATATGTTTTAATCATTATATTATTCAATAAATTTAGTTGATATTTTGTTATTATGATAGAAATATATCTGATTCTTATTGCCTAATTAAACTCCTTTGGTAAATAGTTCTTAACTAGGCTTTATGTGTACCACGTTTAGTGTGGTGATCAAAGACTATGTGGTGATATAAAACAATCCACTTCTTGAATTGGGCTTACATGACCTGGAAATTTTCATGAATTAGATGACTATCCGTATGGAATTGATAGACTATTATCATTGTTGGGATAATTTTTTATCATTATATAGGGTCAGTTGTGTTTTCTACTTTGAGTGGGACCCTAAATTAGGAAGGGAGGGTAATATTGTTCCATGTACCTAAGTAATCCTATTCTAATGATCAAATATGTTTTTAACTGATATTGACCATTCATCGGGTAGTACAACTCCCATTATTGTCAGTGCATACCCCATTGAATTTCTATAATATTATTATTTATTACCTTTATAGAGGGAGGTCAATTTTATTATTAAACTCCAACCATGTATTATTACCATTTTAAGGACAAATTGTGGAATGAAAGTTACTACACTAGGTGAAAATAATGTCTAGATTGAGAACATAGAGGATATATGATTTATTTTTCCTAGAATTTCACAATGGTATTCACATGTTCTCTTTATTAGGAAGGAAGACATACGTATAAGGAATTTAATTGACTATCAAATAATGAATCTGGTGATCGTTAAGGATAAATATACATTACCCAAGATTGATAATATCCTTATCCATCTTTGAGGGTAATATAGGTTTTCAAATATTGACCTTTAGTTAGGGTTCGACTAGTTAAGAATCTGAGAAGGGGATTTACCTAAAAACATTTACAACTGGTATGTGAAGTTTTAGTTTTTTTAGTTCATTCATCCTCATTAAAACACTTATGGCATATATTTTTTTTATTAACAGAATATTTCATTATTATGTTTTTAGATTATATTAAATTATACTCTAAGTCCATGAAGAGTAGAAGGACCACTTGGATATCATTATTTAAAGAAAATGTGACATGTTTTCTTTGGTAAACATTCCAAATATAATTTCTAGATCTAGGAATTAAGATTTCTTGGGAATTTCATATATTTGAGGTGTTTCTCGGTGTATCCTGAGATGATACAGGTAGCTATGTCCGTGGAGCATCTGAAAAATGTTTTCGAGGTCCTTAGATTCTTAGGATTGGAATGTCGCTATTGATGGTTTTCACCAAATTTTTCAATGATTGCATCATCATTGAAATATTTTAACCAAAATTGTGAGAACTTTAAATGGAATTACTAATTTTATAAATCCTTTCTAGAACTGAATGTGAGGTTGACAGTAGCACCCATTTTTATTCTTATATAGTTTTTTTCACATTATGAAGTATTCTTCAATTCTTCTCTTATGTATTTGGGATGGGTATTGATGTAGGGAAATGGGTAGAGGCCTATAGATATCTCAAATTGATCCCTCATCAAAAGAACTACCCTACCCCTGATATTGAGTTTCATTAATTATTAATGCACTCAAAATGTTGAGTCACTATCACTTTGGAGAGAAACGTACATTGTATTTTGATCACTGAAGGATGAAATATGTCATTACATGTAGGGTTATTAACATGTTATAGAGACACTAAGTGGAGTAAACTTTTATTTTAATATTTTATAAAATCTATTAAAATTGAATATGGTTTTTGGATAAATTGTGAAGAATATTACCAAACAATTCTAGGAAATAATCAATTAATGAGGCGAATCTGATTAGATTTTTTATAGTAGGATGTAATTGGGAGTGGATGTGGTTAAGCAAAAGTGTCAAAAATACAAATTAAATTTGAATTGCCTTATGTTGATCATGTTTTCCTCGAGAAAGAGATAGACATTGAGTTCAAATCCATAGGTAAATGTATTATTGATGGGGGCATTGGGTGAGTGTTCTTGGTCTACTAGTGGAGATTTTGTGCATCTGTATGAGGTTTTTTTATTTAATTCCTTTGATGTATTAATTGATTGATAGTGTAAAAAACTCATGTTTTTTCATACAACATTGCAATATATTGATGCATCATGAATTGAGAATTTAATATTGGGGTCCTGGGATTTGGTGGTAGATTACATATATTTTATCATAGTGTCTCATTTTTCTAATAACTGTGGGGGAACACTTGATACATACTTGTTTGATAAAACTGTTTCCCATTATATAATTATTGTGGGATAGTATTTAATTAACATTGTCATTGGTATTCTATAGAATCGTATTTGGGGAATTAAATGTGGGTGATTATTTACCAACATATAAAATGAACACATTTATTACCTACCAAGGAGACTAAAAAAGGTAAAGAGATAGGAGTCTTCTGCTTTTGAGAGAATTTGAGATTTCAAGTGTTTTACTCATTTTTTTTATAGGGAAATTTGGTTGACCTATATATTCTAGAATGGTCTATAGGAGTTTAAGGGTTCCCAATTGTAATATAACATAGGATATCATTAAAATAATAATCGGCAGACAGAGAGAGCTATCAGTGTTCTAAAAGATGTGGTTTGAGGTTATGTTACTTATTTTGTTGGATCTTGGGGAAATATTTTTTATTTGGTAAAAGTTACCTTAAAAATATTTTTTTTGATTCAAAAAATATGGATCCTTATATATCATTGTATGGATTTCTAAGTAGATTTACCTTATTCTAGGATGATTTTGGAGAGTTTTCCTTTTTGGTCATGTATCATTCAGGAGATGATATAAAATCTACAGTTGATTTCGAAGAGGTTAGTCATAGGGAAAACCCATCATAAATATTTTTTCAACTGTCATCAATAAACTCTAGTTTTTGAGGATTCTCATTAGTGTTTTCTCAGAGTTTAACCTAACATAGTACATAATTAGTTGGGTATGCAGGGTAATATGGCATTGAGTTTTGTTATCTGCATTGAGAGTGTGGGGATACTAAAAAATTTTCATTGTAGTTGTAATTACTATCATGTTTGAATTCAATATACGATGTGTTTCATTTTTACCAGATGAGTATTCTGAAACAAACTTTTTCCCATCTGACTGAATGGTATATTTTATTTCTTTGCCCAGTAGAAAACATATTGAAAACCCAGTTTAGATATTGATTTCTAGTATATGGTGTTGCATCATAAAATGATTCCCTTAGTTTAAGTACTGTGTAAGTGATGATCAGATATGAATAAGTTTTGGGAGTGGGAATAATTTATAAGGTACTAGTTTCATTCACTTTCTAAAATATGGGATTTTTCATCACATTTAAGTGGTATAAATCCTTTATATATGGGATATTAAAATATTATATCACACTATTACCTATAATTCATGACAATTTTTTCATATTTCATTGGTTTCATCATTAATTATGGCCATATAAAGGTGTTTTTTAAAATTTAGGATCCCTTGTGGTGGTTCATGGTTAGTTTATAGATAGGGAAAACCAAGTGGTATGGCCTATCAAACTATGCAGTCCTACATGATCTATGAGAATGTGGTGCAACATTGGACCACACCATATGGCGAACCCTCCAAACCATACACCCCATATAAAACGGGACATATAGAGTGGTCACATAATAAAACTAATTATGTGCCTAAAATATGAACCCCAAACTATTTCTCTATGTAGGTTGTGCGGTTATGGTGCACATTTACACTTAATCATGTGTCATATCGAGAAAACCATGCATGCAGAAATTTAATGCTCTGATTTTTTAATTAAAAACCAATAGAACCCTGTTTTAACATATAATGACACCCTAATTTATTATTTTCACAACATAATCCTATAACATTATTCTATAGGCTTACTTTTGGTATTCTATGTTTATTTACTTCATTCATGATGGATCAACATTATTTATGATTTTTAGCTTGTTTTGCTTTTTCATTATAGATTCTCAATGGATATAATCATTTCTCAACTTATGGGACCTAAGGTTTAGTGTATTATAGATAATAGTGGTTTGATAGTGGATTTATATATTTATTATGTATCTATGATTGTGATTACCTGATTTAATTTTCCTCAACCTCCTTTTTCAATGGATATTAGTGCTACCTCGATTCTTGAGGTAGGTGTTTCTATATTATGGCTCTATTCTATGAACTTTTTATAATTAATTTTACAATACTATGCTTTGTTGATTTATTTGAATGGATTTGTAATTTCAATGGATTTATTATATATATTTTTGTTTATAATGGGTATTCTCTTTAAATATAGGTTTTTACAAACCAAGTGATTGATTAACTAATTAAATGGTGGTTTTGGTTCAGAAATGGGATTTAAAAAACCAAAGTGAATTAAAGTGGCTTTTAGAATATTTTATATATTATGAGATTTTTTTTGGAAATTGTTTTTAAAAATATTTGATAATTTGGAACTTTGGGTGTCTCGAGAACATCCATGTCACTCATAGTGTGCATAATTGCAATCGTGGTATTGTGATATTGATAGATTATAGTCAGAATCGATATCAGTAGGTGCCAACATATTCTAGGTTTCATCATTCATTATATCTAGTATGTATTCCAAAATGATAGGGACAAATTGTAACATCCCAAGTAAGTAATGAAGAATAGATATTTTTATCTATGTCTATTTATGAATTATATAGTGTTTTAGAGGCTTAAAATATGAATAAATCCAATCTTAAGCATGGAATACACTAATATTTTTAAAAGATTGTTTTACTGCCTTTTGATGGCAAACCATTTTTAAATCAAACTTTTGATAATTTTATAAGCCCTATTTGTCGAAATAAACTTATTATTTATGATTGGGACATTGAAATTTACTTTGGGTAAATTTATGGTATTTTTCCGATAAAGTTCATTTTTTTAATGAATAGTGAAAAATGTTGTATTTTAATTCAAAACCTCTTTTTAATCTAATTTATTTATATGATTAGTTTATTTTTTGAATTGGTTTTAAAGTTAAATTAGAATATATTTTTACCATTTAATCAAATAGTTGTCGTTGGAATTAATTTCACTTTGAAATTGGACTTAAACTAGTGTCAATCTTTTGATACTTATTATTTCATAAAAAAACACGCTATTTGCTCTGACAGCGGGAATTAATTATTAAATTAATTAATGAAACTTATATGTTTTGAATTTTTTAAAATATAAATCATTTTTGAATTCGGAATATCAAATATATCTTAGGGTGAAGTTTTGGTATTTTTCTGAAAAACTTCAATTTTTTATGAATAGTGAAACCACTAAGTGATACTTAAAAAACTGATTTTTCGTTTAAATGAAACTTTTCCACATCTGTGTTTTGAATTTCAAAAATACTAAATACATGGTTGACATTAAGAAGTAAAATGTTGTTCAATGGGATTAAAATAATTGTTTGGTGAATAGTAACTTTTAAGTTTTTAATCGCTATTAGAGGTAATTAGTGTAATTTAAGGTAAAAATAATGTTATAATAATATGAAATGACCTAGACACATGTCTTACCCTTATTGGATGTGTCATGGACGACCAAGAAAATCCATGGGTCAACTTGGGGACCCCATGGAGCCACTTTGGTTGGAAAATGACATTAATATCTTTTTATTTAATGTTAAAATTAAAATGTCACAAACATGAGGTGTTTTACTAAAATAATTTTTACATGGGGTTATACAAGTCATATTTTTTACTATAAATATTAATTGGAAATATGAAACAATTTCCTACATCATATTATTTTGTTTATAATTTTTAGACATTAAATAAATTAAATTATTTATGACATCATGATGATGCATCGATTACCTCATTATTTAACGATTTAAATAAAATGAAAATATAATGTAAAATCTAAGACCTAAACTTGTCAAAAAACTATTGGATGGGTATATTTTGAACCCTTATCACCTTATCCTAGAAGTATATCAATGTGGGACCTTTTAAATCCTAAACGCATTTTAAAATAAAGTAACATTTCTTTACTTTCCAAGAGTGCCCCTCCTCTCCTCTTATAAAAGGCCGCCACCTCTACCTCCTTACCCACACTTCAAAAGCCTTTGGATCGGATAAACCCTGATCATTTTGTCTCAAAACATCCCTCTATAACTCTTAGAATCCTCACTTTGGACAGAAGTCTTCCCAAGGAATACTTTGAGCTCAAACCAAAGGGAGTTACCCGATTTTAAGGTAATGTCTTCACTTGAGTCCTCTTGTTTTATTTTGCTTCTCCAACCCCTAAACTCTTTTTATTCATTTCTTTTGTAACAAATCCATTATCTTAAATATACTAGGATGTTTTTATAAGAATTACTCGAGCTCAACTTCCACACACCTTCATCTAATGGTTAATGAACATACTGTTTCTGTGGATGGTGAATTTTTGCCTCACGAAATGATGATTGTTCAACACTCATATAACACCTTCAGAGGTGGCCATTAAGATATAACTATATTTATATATGATATATAATATGTTTATGTTTTACTTAAGCTTCTGTATTTTTCATTTAAGGCATACCTTTATGGTTTCCATTATGAGTAAACGTGATATCTTCACTTTAGGAAGTGCGCACTACTGCCCCCTCAAAGTGATTTGATTCGTTAATGCCATATTGGGATGTATAAAGGATGGATTTATAGTTATTATATATGATATTATACTGGACTTATAATATACCTCTATATAATTATTATTTCTTTACATTAATGTGTGAGATAAAAATGGAAGTAGCGTTCATGCGTACGTACGGCTTACCGTCTCCATTAACGGTGCATTTCATTTCTTATCCCCAAATGTAATGTACTATTATAAGTACATATATATAATGGATATATATGATGTATGTTACATCTAAATGATGAATATAATTCTGGAATTAAAATATACATATCTCTCATTTGGTTTTAAATCCATTAGTATGGCATAGAAATGAAAGTAGCGTTCATGCGTACGTATGGCTTACCGTCTCCATGAACGGTGCATTTCATTTCTTACCTCTAAATGATTATGTAATATTATAAATGAATGTATATACTGGATATATATGATATATATGGCATCTACATAATGAATATAATTCTTGTGATAATGGATATTTGACTACGTGAACAAATTGTAAATATAAGAAGTTCACTTTTGACTCAAGTACCAAATATCGACAAAACGACCATTATTAACTTAAATGATTACATAATGTTCATAACATGGTAATAAGTGATATAAAAGGAATAATGAACTTGAAAAATGTTCTTAATCAATTAGAAATTAACTCAAGTTTATTATTCATGAGATTAAAGAGCGATCGAGTCAAGTTGGACCCGAGGTAAGGGAATCTGTCTCAATCTCCTTTCATTGAGGCATATTTTATACACAACTTTCTTTTATACGGTGTATAAAAACCTTTGACTTCTACGTTTATCCAAAAGGAATCTTTTTTATACGAATCATTTTACTAAATGAAAAAAGGGAATGTTTTTGTCGTACGTATGCGGCGACAACGACTGCTCCGCCGCCGTGACCATTATTTGAGTTTTGGCTTCCTCTACAAGCCATAATATTTTTTTGAAAGAAAAATAAATACCATGTTTTACTTTTCTTTTATTTTGGTATTTAAAATGGTTTTAATAATGTTTTCTTATCAATGTGTTGTATTGATATCTTGTCATTTAAATGTGGAAATGTTATGTTTCCTTTATGCATGTATTATGTGGTGCGATTATGTTATGGTTCTTGGGCATTGTTATGAAGACGGGTGGTTCCGTGATAAACTAAGGGCGGGTGAGCCCGATATAGCTCTCCAATGCATTGGGTAACGCGAAGGGGTTAAATGTTGAGGTTTCTCTGAATATATTTAGGGAATATACTGTGATGGGTTTTCCAAACGTAACCAAGAGGGTTACTCCCTACGTAAGAATGTTATGAATGCCTCAAGTTACCTTTATGTCTTATGATTTCTATGATTTATTCATGATTTGATGAGGTATGTTAAAGTGCCTATGTTTTATGGGTAAAGTATGATTTCATTCTTATGTATATATGAACTCATGTTTCCTTTCCATATTTTTATAACCCTTACTGAGCTTTTTATGCTCATCCCAAGTTTTTGAAATGTCTTTCACAGGTCAAGAGAAAGGTACATGATAAGATGATAGTGTCAAGGAAGTGTCAAGAAGGAATCCATGTTTTATTTTCAATATGTTTCCATTGATGGGAAAAATGAATACTATCTTTTATTGTAACCACAATGTTTAAATGTGGGATGTAATGCATGTTTTATGATCTAATTCCCTAAAACTCTAAACCTGAAAAGATCCTCAATGTGTAATCTTGTAATAACTCAAGATTAAGTAATGTTTTAATGCTGGGGTTGTATAGTTGGTATCAGAGGTCGGTTTAGATAACTTTAGGAGTTATAATATTATTAATTGATTATCCAAAAATATTTTTTTTATGGTCAAATTGAAGTGATATAGCATTTGAAGATTACCATGTTGCTTCATCTAAGACATGTTTGTTCAGAATGGTTTTCTGTAGAGGAAATAGGGAAGCAGTGCTAGGAAGGCATAAAGAAGGAAATGACCTTCCAAATCAGCATCCTGAGATGGTCGGAATTGGAACTGAACAGTTTGTTGCAGTAATGGCAGAGTTGACTCAAGTGATAAATGGTGGTGGTATCCATGCATGAGATCATCCAGATCAACCGCAGAGGAACACGTCAGTGGTGGAACATTTCATGAGGAAACATCCCCCATCATTCAGAGGATCATCTGACCCTGTGCTGGCTGAAGCATGGATTAAAGCACTAGAGAAGATTTTTGATGTCATGGGGTGTTCAGACAATCAAAAGGTTAGTCTAGCTATTTACTGTTTGGAGGGTGAAGCAGTCCACTGCTGGTCGATGGTTAAAAATATCAGATACACTGATGAGATTGATGCTCTCGACTGGGATGAATTCAAAGGTATGTTTCTTGAGAAGTATTTTCCTAAGGCTATTCGACTTAGGATGGAAAAACAATTCTTGGAATTGAGGCAAGAGGAAGACTCGGTGGCTGCTTATAAAGAAAGGTTCACTCGATTGGCAAGGTATGCTCCAAATTTTATCTGAGACGTTGATAGTAAAATCAATCGTTTTTACTCAGGATTAAAGCCAAAATATCGAAGTTCATTAGCTTCTCATGAGTTCAAAAGTTATGAAAAGCTTGTTCGATGTGCTGAGAAGGTGGAAATGGAGTTTTCCGATGATCAAGTGTTCTATTACAACCATCAGAAGAAGAGACCGAGGTGGCAGGAGAAAGGAAAGAATTCTTCAAAAATTCTGATGGTAAGAAAACTAAGTTTCCAGTTTGTGATAAATGTGGTAAAAATCATGTTGGGGAATGTCTTTTGAATTCTGTAAAGTGCTACCAATGTGGTAAGATGGGACATAAGTCTCTTGATTGCACTGAAAAAGATCAGGGTAATGGTAAGACGAAATTTGATTTACAGTTAGTGAAATGTTTTAAGAGCAATGAGATGGGTCACTATGCAAATGAGTGTCCGAAAAAGAGCTTGAGTGATGGGAAGCAGTTAGACTACAAGCAGAAAGGGGTGGTGAAATCATTTTCAACTACATCAGCAGATGTCGGCCCATCAAACGAAGTTGTATCAGGTACTTTGTTTGTTTTTTCAGATTATGCTAGTGTGTTGTTTGATTCGGGGTCTACACATTATTTCATCTCTAAAAACGTTTATAGTAAAATGGGAATACCATCTCAAGAAATGACTCCAGAACTTGTGGTAAAAACACCTAGGGGAAATGTTGAGGAAAAAAGAATTTATAATAATCTTCCTATCCTTATCTGTGGAAAGAACCTACTTGCGAACCTTATTGTTTTACCTCTAGTAGAGTTTGATGTTATCCTGGGTATGGATTGGCTCTCTATTTACCATGCTAAGATTGACTGTAGAGATAAAGAAGTTTATTTTCAGAAAGACTTTCAGTTTGTGTACAAGAATGAACCCTTACTGTTGATAACATATCAAGAGGCCGAGAATCATGTAAAAAATGGAAATGAATGTTACCTTGCACATATTTTTGAAAACAAAGGAACTGTTCAGATTAATGATGTGCCAGTGGTAAATGAGTATCCTGATGTTTTTCCTGATGAGCTTCCTAGAATAATACTAGATCGGGAAGTTGAGTTTACTGTAGACTTAGTTCCTGATGCTAAGCCAATTTCAAAACCCCCTTATCGAATGGCTCAAATTGAACTTTTAGAGTTGAAGGAGCAATTGAAAGATTTATTAGAGAAAGGTTTCATTCGACCTAGCACATCACCATGGGGTGCTTCTGTTTTATTTGTTAAAAAGAAAGATGGTTCTATGAGACTTTGCATTGATTATAGAGCCTTGAATAAAATCACTATTAAGAACAAATATCCTTTGCCTCATATCGATGATTTGTTTGATCAGCTCTTGGGAGCTCATTATTTTTTCAAAGATTGACCTGAGATCGGGGTACCATCAGTTGAAGGTAAAGGAAGCAGATATTCTGAATACCACGTTTCGTACAAGATATGGCCATTATGAATTTGTAGTAATGATTTTTGGTCTAACCAATGCACCTGCTGTATTCATGGACTTAATGAATATAATTTTCCAAGATTTCTTGGATAAGTTTGTTGTGGTTTTCGTTGATGATATTTGGTGTTTTCTAAAAGTAAAGAGGATCATGAAAGACATTTAAGGGTTATTTTGAAAATCATAAAAGAAAATAAATTGTATGGGAAATTCAGCAAGTGTGAGTTTTGGTTGCAACAAATTTCTTTCCTTGGTCATGTTGTTTCTAAAGATGGGATAACTATTCATCTGAAAAAAACAAAGGTTGTTGAAGAATGGCCAAGACCCACAAATTTAACCGAGATTTTTAGTTTCCTTGGTTGGGCAGGCTATTACCAAAGGTTTGTTAGAAAATTTTCATGGTTATCTAGTCCAATGACGAAGCTAACTCGGAAGGGTGTTAAGTTTATATGGACAAATTAATGTGATGATTCTTTTTAGGAACTGAAAAGAAGATTGGTGAATGCTCTAGTTTTGGCACTACCTTCCAATAATGGTGAGTTTGTTATCTACAGTGATGCTTCATTGAAAGGACTTGGTTGTGTCCTAATACAAAATGATCAGGTCATTGCTTATGCTTCACGTCAGTTGAAAACTCATGAGGTAAATTACCCGACACATGATTTGGAATTAGCTGCTGTAGTTTTCACTTTAAAAATTTGGAGGCATAATTTTTATGGAGTAAAGTGTGAAATATATACTGATCACAAAATTTTAAAGTATATATTCACTCAGAAGGAATTGAACATGAGACAAAGAAGATGGCTAGAATTAATCAAGGATTATGATTGTCCAATTCATTACCATCCGGGAAAATCAAATAAAGTGGTTGATGCTTTGAGTCGAAAAAGTAATGCTTCATTAACAATGTTGTGTTTGGAACGTGATCCTTTGGTTAAGGATTTGATGAAATTTGGCATAAAATTTTTTAGTGCAGGATGTTCTTCTATTTTGTTTCAAGTATCAGTGAAATCTTCTCTATCAGACAGAATCAAGCAAGCACATAAGCAAGACAGTGAGTTGTAGAAAAAGGTAGAGTTGGTTTAGAAGGGTAAGTTTCCTGAATTCAACATTGATAATGATTTTTTTTTTGAGATTTGGGAAGAGATTGTGTGTGCCTTTTGACTCACAGTTGAAGAGAGAGTTGTTATGTGAAGCTCATAGTTCTCTGTTTTCAGTTCATCCAGGTAGTACTAAGATGTATAGAGATCTTCAGGAGTATTACTAGTGGGACGGAATGAAAAGGGATATTGCTGATTTTACAGTGAAGTTTTTGACTTGTCAACAGGTTAAAGTAGAGCGGCAGTTACCGAAAGGGATGCTTCATCCTTTACTAGTGCTAGAGTGGAAATGGGAAAATATATCCATGGACTTCATTGTGGTATTGCCGAAGACACCCCGAGGTAATAATGCAATATGGGTTACTGTTGATCGCTTGACTAAATCTTCTCATTTCCTTTCTATACGAGATATGTTTTCCCTAGATCAACTTTCCCATTTGTATCTTAAAGAGATAGTCAGGTTACATGGAGTTTACCTCTCCATTGTATCTGACCGTGATCCCAGGTTCACTTCTAACTTTTGGAAAGGCCTTCAGAAGTCGTTGGGTACTGAATTAAATTTTAGTACAACTTTTCATCCTCAATCATATGGGTAGTCAGAACGAACGATCCAGACTTTGGAGGATATGCTACGTGCTTGTTCGATGGATTATCAGTGAAGTTGGGACTGACATCTTTCTTTGGTTGAGTTTTCTTATAATAACAGTTTTCATTCCAGTATACAGATGGCTCTGTTTGAAGCATTATATGGGAAGTGGTGTCGAACTCCAGCTTTTTGGGATGAAGTGGGTGAATGAAAGTTGATGGGACCAGAATTGGTGAAAGAGTTGGCAGAAAAAGTTCAGTTGATACAGAAACACATTAGAACGGCTCAGAGTAGGCAGAAGAGTTATGCGGACAATAGGAGGAAGGATCTATCTTTCGAGGTAGGTGATCATGTTTTTCTCAAAGTCTCACCATGGAAAAGTGTGATGCGATTTGGTAAGAAAGGAAAGCTGATTCCAAGGTTCATTGGACCATATGAAATTCTGGAGAGAGTTGGATCAGTTGCTTACCGAGTGGCTTTACCTCCAAGTTTATCTCAGGTACACAATGTTTTTCATGTTTCAATGTTAAGGAAGTACATTCTAGATCCATATCATGTTTTGAGTCCAGAGGTAGTTCAGATGGAAGAGAACCTATCTTATGAGGAACAACCGGTCCAAATTCTTGACCATAGGGATCAATTGTTGCGGAATAAGGTGATTCACCAGGTAAAGGTTTTGTGTAAAAACCATATGGTTGAAGAGGCAACATGGGAATCTGAAAATGCTACGAGGGATAAATACCCCCCACTTATTCATTATGTAAATAAATTGCGGGGACGCAATTTTCTAAAGGGGGAAGGATGTAACATCCCATGTAATTAATGAATAATAGATATTTTTATCTATGTCTATTTTTTAATTAGATAGTGTTTTAGAGGCTTAAAATGAGAATAAATCCAATCTTAAGCATGGAATACACTAATATTTTTAAAAGATTGTTTTACTGCCTTTTGATGGAAAACCATTTTTAAATCAAACATTTGAAAATTTTATAAGCCCTATTTGTCAAAATAAACTTATTCTTTATGATTGGGACATTGAAATTTACTTTGGGTAAATTTATGGTATTTTTTCGATAATGTTCTGTTTTTTAATGAATAGTGAAAAATGTTGTATTTTAATTCAAAACCT
The DNA here is from genome assembly GCA_963277665.1 of Viscum album. Lineage (NCBI taxonomy): Eukaryota > Viridiplantae > Streptophyta > Magnoliopsida > Santalales > Viscaceae > Viscum > Viscum album. Next base: position 345,552,044 of record OY728134.1, on the reverse strand, counting down.
CTTTTTAATATAATTTATTTATATGATTAGTTTATCTTTTGAATTGGTTTTAAAGTTAAATTAGAATATATTTTTACCATTTAATCCAATTGTGGTCATTGGAATTAATTTCACGTTGAAATTGCACTTAAACTAGTGACAATCTTTTGATACTTATTATTTCATAAAAACATGTTATTTGCTCTGACAGTGGAAATTAATTATTAAATTAATTAATGCAACTTATATGTTTTGAATTTTGTAAAATATAAATCATTCTTGAATTCGGAATAACAAATATATCCTAGGGTGAAGTTTTGGTATTTTTCTGAAAAACATCAATTTTTGATGAATAGTGAAACCACTAAGTGGTACTTAAAAAACTGATTTTTCGTTTAAATGAAACTTTACCACTTTCGTGTTTTTAATTTAAAAAATCCAACATACATGGTTGTCATTAATAAGTAAAATTTGGTTCAATGGGATTAAAATAATTTTTTGGTGAATAGTAACTTTTACGTTTTTAATCACGATTAGAGGTAATTAGTGTAATTTAAGGTAAAAATAATGTTTTAATAATATGAAATGACCTAGAAACATTTCCTACCATTATTATATATGTCATGGCCGACCAAGACAATCCATGGGTCAACTTCGGGACTCCATGGAGCCACTTTGGTAGGAAACTGACATTAATATCTTTTTATTTAATGTTAAAATTAAAATGTCACAAACATGAGTTGTTTTACTAAAACAATTTTTACATGGGGTTATACAAGTCATATTTTTTACTATAAATAGTCATTGTAAATCTAAAAAGATTTCCTAAATCATAGTATTTTTTTATAATTTTTATACATTAAATAAATTAAATTATTTATGAAATCATGATGATTCATCGATTACCACATTATTTAACGATTTCAATAAAATGAAAAGATAATGTAAAATCTAAGAAATAAACTTGTCAAAAATCTATTTGATGGGTATATTTCAAACCCTTATCACCTTATCCTAGAATTATATTAATGTGAGAACTTTTAAATCCGAAACTCATTTTAAAATAATGTAACATTTCTTTACTTTCCAAGAGTGCCCCTCCTCTCCTCTTATAAAAGGCCCCCACCTCTACCTCCTTACCCACACTTCCAAAGCATTTGTCTCGGAAAACCCCTAATAATTTTGTCTCTCCAAATCCATCTCTAACTCTCAAAATCCTCACTTTGGGTAGAAGTCCTCCCAAGGAAGCCTTTGATCTCAAACCAAAGGGAGTTACCCGATTTTAATGTAATGTCTTCACTTGAGTCCTTTTGTTTTATTTTGCTTCTCCAACCCCCTAAACACTTTTCATTCATTTCTTTTGTAACAACTCCAGTATCTTAAATATACTAGGATGTTGTTATAAGAAGTATTCGATCAACACTTACACACACCTTCATATAATGGTTAAAGAACATACTATTTCTGTGGATGGCGAATTTCTGCCTCACGAAATGATGATTGTTGAACACTCATATAACACCTTCAAAGGTAGCCATTATGATGTCACTATATTTATATATGATATATAATATGTTTATGTTTTACTTAAGCTTCTTTATTTTTCATTTAAGTCATACCTTTATGGTTTCCATTATGGGTAAACGTGATATCTTCATTTTAGAAAGTGCGGACTACCGCCCCCTCAAAGTGATTTGATTCATTAATGCCATATGTGGGATGTATGAAGGATGGATTTAAAGTTATTATATATGATATTATAATGGAATTATAATATACCTCTATATAATTATTATTTTTTTACATTAATGTATGAGATAGAAATGAAATTAGCGTTCATGCATACGTACGGCTTACCGTCTCCATGAACGGTGCATTTCATTTCTTATCCCCAAATGTAATGTACTATTATAAGTACATATATATAATGTATATATATGATGTATGTTACATCTAAATGATTAATATAATTCTGGAATTAAAATATACATATCTCTCATTTGGTTTTAAATCCATTAGTATGGCATAGAAATGAAAGTAGCGTTCATGCGTACATACGGCTTACCGTCTCCATGAATTGTGCATTTCATTTCTTACCTCTAAATGATTATGTAATATTATAAATTCATGTATATACTGGATATATATGATATATATGGAATCTACACCATGAATATCATTCTTGTGATAATATATATTTGACTACGTGAACAAATTGTAAATATAAGAAGGTCACTTTTGACTCAAGTACCAAATATCGACAAAACAACCGTTATTAACTTAAATGATTACATAATGTTCATAACATGGTAATAAGTGCTATAAAAGGAATAATGAACTTGAAAAATGTTCTTAATCAAGTATAAATTAACTCAAGTTTATTATTCTTAAGATTAAAGAGCGATCGAGTCATGTCGGACCTGAGGTAAGGGAATATGTCTCAATATCCTTTCATTGAGGCATATTTTATACACAACTTTATTTTATATGGTGCATAAAACCCTTTGAATTATATGTTTATCCAAAAGTAATCTTTTTTATACTAATTATTTTACTAAAAGACAAAAGGGAATGTTTTTGTCATACGTATGCGGCGACAACGACTTCTCCTCCGCCGTGACCATTATTTGAGTTTCGGCTTCCTCTACAAGCCATACCATTTTTTTGAAAGAAAAATAAATACCATGTTTTACTTTTCTTTTATTTTGGTATTGAAAATGGTTTTCATAATGTTTTTTTATCAATGTGTTGTATTGATATCTTGTGTTTGAAATGTGGAAATGTTATGTTTCCTTTATGCATGTATTATGTGGTACGATTCTGTTATGGTTCTTGGCATTGTTATGAAGTCGAGTGGTTCCGTGATAAACTAAGGGCGGGTGAGCCCGATATAGCTCTCCAATGAATTGGGTAACGTGAAGGGGTTAAACGTTGAGGTTTCTCCGAAGATATTTAGGTAATATATTGTGATGGGTATTCCAAACGTAACCAAGAGGGTTACTCCCTACGTAAGAATGTTATGAATTCCTCAAGTTACCTTTATGTCTTATGATTTCTATGATTTATTCATGATTTGATGAGGTATGTTAAGGTGCCTATGTTTTATGGGTAAAGTATGATTTAATTCTTATGTATATATGAACTCATGTTTCCTTTCTATATTTTTATAACCCTTACTGAGCTTTTTATTCTCATCCCATGTTTTTGAAATGTTTTCCATAGGTCAAGGGAAAGGTACATGATAAGATGATAGTGTCAAGGAAGTGTCAAGAAAGAATCCATGTTTTATTTTCAATATGTTTCCGTTGATGGGAAAAATGAATACTATATTTTATTGTAACAACAAGGTTTAAATGTGGGATTTAATGCATGTTTTATGATCTAATTCCCTAAAACTCTAAACCTGAAAAGATCCTCAATGTGTAATCTTGTAATAACTCAAGATTAAGTAATGTTTAAGGCTGGGGCCTTATATAAATATGGTTTGATTTATATAAATAATGTTTATTTCATGATGGATTTTTTGTGGATACTTTCTCATGTTATGGATTGCTCATTTTTATATTCTCACATGTTAGATTGGCCATAGATATTAATTTACATGATTAACTAATGATGTATTTAAGAATTTTATTGGTAATTCTAGTATGATTATTCAATTTAACTTTTAATATTCTAGAAATCATGAATATCAAAGGTTGTTATAAATACCTAGTTATTTTATTCACAAAAGTGTTTTTATTTATTAAAATTATTTTAAAACTATTTTTTATCAATTAATGATGTATTCTTGTTATTAGATCTTGTAGGGACATTGTTGTGGTATCCTACTAAGCAATGTGATCACATACTACTTTCTCTTTTGGGAGGTTGTAAATATTGTATTAGAATTTCATGATAAAGGGAATGTAATCATGAACCATGGTTGATTCAATTATCATCATTTCATTTATAGTGGGATGGTTTAGAGGTGATCGTTTGTAACATGGAGACATCTTGGTCTTACCTTTTCATATATTATATTTCTGCTAGTTTGAATTGGATTTTATTGAATATTGTTGTTTCTTTTATTTTTCATGTATCTATGGTTGTATTTATTATTTTATTTTGTACAATATGTGATTTTTAAATCTTTTTTTAACTCACCGCCATGATAGACCAATTCGGGGGGATGATTATTTTGACTTCGGATGGTTGTTTGAATGGATGTTTTAGAACATTGATTACAGAAAAATAGGTTGATTCCTAGTATGTATTTTAATCCATTTTATCCTAATATGGTTAAATATCCTAAGAGGGGGTAAATAAAGGTATGATAGATTAATACAACTTCCCCTTTAGATTTGGTTTCATCACTAAACAAAACTATTTTCTCCCTATTTTCCATTGTAATATATGAATAGAAATGAGTTCATACATGAGACTGAAAAATTTTAATTGGTTCAACTACACTGGGCTACATCCAAGGAGAGTACAAAGTAAATTTACCTATAAACCAAATCCACTAATGTTCACTAATGTTACAATGTTCAGAGCAGACTCGTTGTCCTTCCTAGTTGAAAAACAATCATAATATAAAATCTCACTACTATCTCTCAACTGGTGTGTGGTCAAAACTTCATTCAAATAACATCATTTTATTACATGAATCAATATATTTTACATATAATTTATTTTATCATTATGTTCCACATTCATTAGAATAATGAATACCACTTTGTAAATGATTTACTTAGAAATATCTTTTAGTTTACCCCTTTTCGTTTATGAAATATTTGGATGTCTTCTGTGCAACTTCAACGCTTTGTGTGAAAAATTTAACTTTTTTCACTTTTGTCCAACATGCAAGAAACTTTTTGGATGTATGCACAAATCCCTTGGTCATGTGTATACACATTCATTTTTTAACGCAAAAAATATTTTATTACTTAGTTTGTGAATATTATCTTCGCATGAAACTTTTCATCCTTTCATGCAACTCTTATATAATCCAGAGCCTTTATTTTCCCTAAGGCACAAGTACCTAAAAAGAGGGGGGGAGGTAGATGAAAATTTATAGTCCTCCCTTAACTTATATGAAAAAACATTATGTGCCCTTCATTATGTATGAAACATTTACTCACGTGTGGAAGTTCATAATTGACATCACATTTGGCATTTAACTCTCTTTCACAATGATCACTTCATGTTTATTTTACTAGTTCATAAAATATGAGCTTTGTCACAGAAGGACATCTTTCATAAAAATTTAGATATCACGCGTGACTGTTTCCTTTTAAAAATAATGTTTCTGTGATATTTCATATTGACTTGTGTTAAAAATTTTGAATCATCATCACCCTTGTGCACAACATGTTACCTTTTATGTGAACATAAATCCCTTTCCAAATTAAGTTTTTTTCTATCTGCCAGATTTTCGGCCCAAGTAATTTGTAAAAACACTAGGAAACGACATGACCTTTAATATAAGTCCTTATGCCACCACCAGAGTAGTAAATCATTTATCTTGGTTATTTATCAGAATATCATGAATAAAATCCATCTATAACTCCACAATTTTTCTACGAAATCCTTATTTTTTCATCAAAAAACTATCAACCCAAAAACACATCAATGATACCTTAAGGTATTTTTTACCAACCATGTCCCCCAATGGGTTTTTTAACAAATCATTACATTTTTATACCCCATTAAATATTCTTCCATCTTCTAACAACTATCAATTCCTGAAATTCTGATAAGGATCCGGGATTTAGTTAACATATACCCTAATCCCACATGAGTAATGCTCTGCATGAGAAACAATACTAGTATTCAAATCATATAAATTAACACTTAATTCAAAATTCTAATAAACTACTTTTATCTCAAAATCCATATATCTTGATATATATACTTTCATTGATACCTTTAGTATCATCATATTCAAAAACTAACCCTAATTCCCTACATCATTTTCATTATTTTTAATGCTTAAGGATTTCCAAGCTAATCTCTAATAGACATGATCTATTTCCACAAAAAACATAACACTCATAGTGTCCCAGATTAATTTCGTGGTTTTTTTAAAATATAGAAGCTTTTACATGTTGAAACTCAACCTATATCAGTACACCCCATATAATATTCCCCCTTTTCCTTATTTTAGACATTTTCTCCAATTTAGTAGCCATAATTTTTCCCTCATTATCAATAAACCAAAATGTCATGTTTTTGTTGTCTACAATAGGGTGAAGAACATAGATTTGCACATTATGGAAAAACACACCATACCCCTGGGAGAGAGGGTCCCACATTCACACCTTTTCATCTATTGGGATTAGAATGAACTCCCAAAGATATTTAATGTCATTCAAATGATTTTTTGGGTAAGGCCTTCATCATAATGTCATCTACATGAAGTTCTATAGTATCATACTCCCACATCACAATCCCTTTCTCCTTATTTTCTTTAATAAAATGATATTTTATTTTGATTTGATTTGTACATGAGTGACAAAATAGATTTTATCTATGATTTATAGAAATTTAATTATCATAATGGATTATGATTGAATAATTCACTTAAACTACCAAATAACCACACTACTGCTTTATCCATAATAACTATGTGCAAGCTTGATTAGCTAAAATATATACATAATATTAGGATCTCAATTAAATGAAATATTATTTCTCACTTATCTATGAAATACAAAATAAATTATGATATAATGATCATGATAACTTTGATTTTCTATCATCAGCTGATCTAGCCTAATATACTTTTCTATAACTGAATAACCCCTATGGAGATTTTTCATTATACATAAAACTGAATTCCATGGTTCTATTGATATACATAAGTATTATTTTTAGTGAATGTTGTTTTATTCTCTAGAGATTTTTTTGATATAGTGTTTCTTGGAATGTGGAAAAAACAATATAATGTCTTGTAATTATCAAATACAATAGACTTATAATGATTTTTCTATATTATGTTATATTAACTACATTACCTGATCATCTCAAGAATTATACAATCAGGTAGCCCCCAGAGTCATAATTTCCCAGGAATTATCCAACAAAATTCTTCTCAAAAAATCTTTGGGATATATAAATTGAAAAATTAATGTGTTATTATTTCATTACATCACCTGTCAACCACGGAAAAAATTCATTTCACTGATGGTTTTCTTTTAAGACTCACATTTCAAGAGTTCTCCAAACTGTCTTCACTGAGATTTATCTAATCAACCACTTATTAATTTCATCTACATACACTAACCCCATCATCTATTGATTACTTCCATTATTGAAATAAATAGTGTAATCAACTCCAACTTAATGAAAACTGATCTTCAACATAAATTGATCAAGCCTTGAATAACATTCCCTTGGTAATTTGTTTTACTAGTAAGTGACTTTTTCATATGAAAACCCACATTCTCATATTAATTAATGAAAAAATATTTTTCTTATAAATATAAACGCATTCTTCAAGAACCCCATTATGATATACTAACATGACATTCCTCTTGAACAAATTGAATATTCATTTCATTGTTATGGCCAAGAATAATCTAATTATATCTATCCTTGAAATAGGTGAAAATGATACATCAGCATTGATATCCTCTATATAGGAGTACCCCTTACATACAAGTTAGGTTTTTTAATCACAAATCCTCCTTTAGTCATCTTATTGTGAAATAACCATTTATTCCTGATGTTGTTCTTCTCTGTTGGTCTCAAAATAATCTATTATCTTTGATTATTATCAATTTTTTCTAGCTCCATATATATATATATATATATATATATATATTTAACCTAATTTTTATCAGAATATTTTCCTCAAAACATTTAGGATCTAACTAAAATAATAATGAAGAATGTTTTAAATACATCATCTTATATGTTTGAACTTGTGATCTTTGATCACCAATGATAATGTTATAGTCAATTATAACTTGACTCTTTTGATTCTATATAGATATAGATTTGACTTCATCATATTCATCATCATTGTCTTATTATGAATCATCATTTCCTACTTCTTCTCCCCTTTGTTGCTTACCTCTTCATTGCTTTCATCAATTAACCGACCACTGTGTTGTTGATGATTCTATTCATTTTCCATTACAGTGACATCAATATATTGAACTACTTTTAAAAACCAAATTTTGAATTATTTATATTCTATTAATTTTTCATAATTATCCAAGTAATATCCCCTCATCTCCAAGTGACTCAAATTTCTTATGTTTATCTTTATTGAGAAAAGAACACATACTTCTAATGTTTCAAAATTATATCAAGGTTTTCCTCTTTCCATAACACAACACAAATATAGTTTGTTATTCTTTCATACAAAACTTATCCCTATTAGATATGTAGACCCATGCCAATAATACATCCTTCTATAATTTCTCTTATATGACCTTTTCAAAATTAAGTGATCTGGTTATGATTTTGATAATATGATTTCTCCTCTCAACCACACCATTATGTTGAGGAGTTCATACAACCAAAACAGAATTACATATCTGGTCATGCTTTTTGATAATCATATTTCATGGAATTAACCATTACCATATTGGTATTTTTTTGTAATTGTAAGCAACATGATACAAATAAACTCAAATGATACATTAAATTCAAATAATACAAAGAGATTCATGATATAACATATCAAAAGGGTAGTAAATGCACAAAACACAAAAAAGAAATATATAATAAATATAAAATTATTATAAATATCATCTAGAAACATAATCATAGATATCATACCATATATTATTTATTTGCAATGATTTATTAGTTTCTTTATAAAAAATTCTTCGTTGAAATACCACTTATAGCTAATAACTTCTTTGTTTTTCATTACATTTTTTCCATTGTAGTTTCTATAATTATACTATGATCATGGGTCCATAATCACCATAATTTTAATAATTATATAAATATCATATATATTCATTATATAATTATTAAAAAAAATGTCCATAAAATATAATTATTGAAAAATGTGTTACACTATTTATAGAGAAAGTATGTTGTGGATATGCTCAAATGTTGTTTATTTTTTTTTATAGATGAAATAAAATATAATTAAACAGTAATTTTACATTAAAGAATCATAATTATAACATATATATATCATATATATTAACAAAAGTTATCCTTATTATTATCCATGTCCATATAAAATTAAAAAATGTCACATATCAATGTTGAGGTAGTAATCCACACTTAAGCACGAGTGACATTATAATTTTCCATAAAATTAGAATATTAAAAAGATAGAATTATATTATAATTAGAAACTAATTTTATTTCTTAAATTTCATATATAAATAATAAAACCATCATTATATCCATCCATGAGATACAATGGTACAAAATTAATTACAGTAATTTTTAATATGATAGTCCATAGTATACATGATCAAGATTATTAGATGATATTTAAAGGATAAAGGTTATACCATTAACATAGTAACATCAAATAATAGTTAATATATTTTATTTATGATTTTATAATTTTTTTTAATATTATTATGGAGTAGAGTAATAAATAAAGTGATCATGCATGGTAGAGAACTATACCTCTTCATCAGACATCAACTTCAAGATTATATCTAAAGCCTTAAAAGAATGGTTTTATAATTAAAATAGGGACTTAGATCATGGGTATGGATGTATGTAACTTATTTGGGAATATCATGGATGAACCCCTTTGATATGGATGTGTGATGATGAGGGGACATGGGGTTCCCTTTTATATGTGAGTGAGAGAAAAAACATGGCATTTACGAAAATAATAATATTTATAAACATTATTCACATGTAAAAATAGTTTAAATCAGATCATTATTAAACACATAGATTATATAAAGGTTTAATATCTTTATTAAAAATTTAAAATAATTTATATAATTATAACCATTATATCTTTAGATCAACCCCCATTAAACAGGTTTTAAATGCTATCAAGACTTTAAATTTTTAATATTGTTATTATTAATTATGAAAAAAATAGATTAATAAAAATATAATTGAACGTAATTTTAATTTAAAAACAATCCTCAAAATTTTACTTGTAAACACGTTAAAAGAAATGGAAATTTTCCAAAATTTAAATCTATAATTTTTCACAATTAATCAACCAAATAATCATTATAAAAAATTATAAAATATTCATGATAATATATGTCTAACATTATGATTTACTAAATTATGTTCATTTATTAAGAAACATTTTACTGAAATGGTAAAATTAACTTTAACATATGTTTTCAAAATGCAGCATAACTATTTTTGTAAAATAAATCATTTTTTAGAATAAATTAGGATTCATTGTTTATGTCATGAAAAAAATTTGTTGAATGATAAAACATATGATTGAATATAAAAAATATATATTTCATAAAACTTATTCACTAATATTAAATAATTAAATTTATTTATATAGAATCACATTTTATGAATAATAACGAGTTTTAAGAAAAATCTATATTCACATTCTAACACATTTTATTTAAAAATAAATTAATAACCAATTAAAGTTTTTTTTGAATGTGAACACCATTTAAATTTCATACTTTACATAATCTAATTCCAACATACTAATTTAATATCTAGATAATAATGGACATATTTGAATAATATATTTCAATTTTCATTTATTCATGGTGTCCCATGTCGTATACAATATCTAATATGATGTCACTCATTTAAAATATGAGGGGGTTACAATATAAAATAATAGCTAGTGGGATATAAATAGGATTACTAACTTTTTTATTTGATAAAGGATACAGAACTAATAGATGGATAAAAACAAAAGGAATTTAATGTAGTGATAATTTTGGATTTGAATATAATGATCTAATGTACTATTGGGATGCACCATATAGAATTTTTAGTGGGTATGAATAATAATGAGGGATGAGAGGATGGATACATTCATCATACATGTTCATGGGTAGAATAGTATATGAAAAAATAATAGTCTTTATCAAGTGCTAAAAGAAAATGAAATGAAATCATCAATGTGTGATTCCCTAGTGACCAATCCATTAAAATAAGATGATGACTTATAAAAGTAATTGTACTTATTAGAAGAAAAAAAAATATTATGTGTTATCATATACCCTAGTGTAACCTCTACGTCCTTAAAAATGTCATTACATATCCTCAATAAAGTACCATAATATAATATTGAATAAAAAATAATTCTTTTAATTTTAGACTTCATGGAATAAAATATTATATACATACCTCTTCCTACTTATTCAAGTTTTCCTCTACTTAATCTTAGAGATGTTCATCAGAATTATCTGTATTTATCAATTTTTATATTAATTTCATTTTATTGTTTTCAACCAACTTCATTATATAAATACATGATACATAAAAACTCTATTCTATAATGCTAGAGACATTAAAATTTACATTAATAAATTATAATAATAATAAAGCAAAATAAAATAAATTTAAAAATAATTTAATAGAATTAAAAAGGAGAAAAATATAATTAGAATTTAATATTTCATTGTAAATGGGATTATATATATCAATATGCCATTTTATTTGAATATTTAATTCCTTTGGAATTAAAAAATTCAAATACACAAAAAATAATTAAATATATAACTTTTGAAAATTCTTCAAAGAAATATATATATACCATGTGTCAATCCAATAAAATAAATACTTCCAATTATTTTAACATTATGAATTTTCAATTAAAATATTTTTTCATATTTTTTTCTAAAAAAAATTAATCTTTGACGATGTCAAATTCAATTTTTTACTGAATATTGATGAGTTCATCGATAGTATAATAATCATCCATGACTTAACATGTAATATTTCTTAGAATAAAATCAATAATAATATGATTTTTTAAAATATTTATTTACTTATAACACATCCATCGATTGTAATTAATGAATATAAGGATCACTAGTTTGAAAATGATAATTTATATTAATCACCATAAATCAAAAACTATTTTAATTCAAATCATTTAATTCTATTTAATCAAACCACATGTATTTTATCAATATGATTCAAAAAATTATATAGTAATCCAATTTGGTTATTCTAATAGAGACCATATTATATAATACACATATATATATATATATTGTGTTCTCATGATAAAAGATCAATCATAACAATCGTTTGGATCATATAATATGAAATTACCATGTTAGGAATCTATGTAGATTCCCCAAAAGCTTATAATAAATATAATTTTGTTGTTGAAAAATTTGTTACTATCATGTTCCACATTTTTTGATAAAAAATAAAAATGTCATGATCCCAAGAAATACACAATCAATTGTTAAAATATAACCTAAAATATTTCAATATATAATGTTAAATAATTATTTATTATTCTATAAATTATAAAATTAAATATACAATAATTCATTTTAACTATGTAGATAAAATATTGTGTGAAATTTATATATCATAGTAAGAGGCAATTTACTATGGGTTATTTTTAAATGGTCAATATATTTGATAAAAATATAGAAATAATATAATTCAAGAAACTATATAAAATATATTAAAAAATATAAATATGTTATTTTTTATTGTCAAACATAGTGAAATAAACAAAAACAACAAATTTTACCAATATTATATGATGGGGAATTCCAAACTATTCCATACTAACAATACAAAATGAATATGATCTAGATTATCCCCCTATTTTGTTTAATTCTTTAAATATATGTTCAATAAGAATGTATTTCTAAAATTTTATCCCCATGGGTTTCATAATAATAATAAAAATATTCATTGAGAATATTTCCATGCACTCTACTTCAAAAAAACCACATCATAAAAAAACCTTGAATATTGATTAATATTAAACATAATTATTTTAAAATATACATCATTATTTCGATTGGATTCATCCATAATCATAAAATGGAACCACTAATGAGATTTATGTCATGAATAATATCATCATATTGATGGTTGTAAAGATATTTTTGTTTTAAAAAACATTTATTCACCTATGATAATATATTACATGATTAATAATCCCATTCCTCTAAACAATCTATTAAATGAATAAAAAATTTACCTTAATTTTTTAATTTAAAAAATAAATATCTACTTTTATCTAATTATAACCAATTAAATCAAAATAATTACATATGTTTTTACCCCAATCGAATAATTTAATCTTGAGATAATGTAGTATTCTGTTTTCTTATTTATATATAAAAGTGCTCCAACCAACATTTCAAAATGTTTTCTCGATATACATTACATTCAAGTACTGAAGCCAAAATTTCTTTAGAGAATATAGAAAAATAATAAATATAATATTATTATCAAATTATAATTTAATATTTATGGACATTTTATTAACATTATATAATTTAGTTAAACCCATTAATGAAAAATAAATAAAATCATCAATTTTATTATGGAAATCATCCCTGAACATATGTTGGGGTGAATCTTGTTTAACAAAATCATTAACATGGTTTCTCTAATTTTTCCAATATATATTATTCCATGGATGAAATAATTTATTTTCTATAAATATAACTTTTAATTGAGTATTTAATATAAATAAATATATACCTTTCAAATAAACTATGTTTGTTAATTTTAATTTAGAATCTAAATAAATATTATCGATAATATTAGAAATAATTTATCATTCATAAAAATTTCATGAGTATTTTAATATAATTCATTATATATATATCAAATACATACAAACTAAAATCCCATAGATCATTCAAATTATTTATTAATGATTTAAAGTATATATCAAAACCATTTCCAGGATTATTAGGACAAATTAAAAACATAATTATGATTGTGCATGGATTTTTCCTACACATCCTCTATTTAATTATATAAATATGAATGAAAAAAATTATTTACTATTTTAAGTATGAATATGGTTAAATATTTTGAATCCATCACATGACAAATCTAATATATCATTTAGCAAGACAATTATTTAATCATGATGCATAATTTCTAATTTCCTCCACGTTAATTCCTATGAAGGATGCAATAATTAATTATTAATAATACTTCTTTCATCTTGAATTAGTTATGAGTCAATTTCCTTTTTTTAGTATCAATCATTTTATATATATAAATCAAATTACAGATCCACATGAATTATTCATACATGTGGTATTTTTTCCATCTTTACTATTGTTTCATCTTTTATTTCAATTATACTTTCACCCTATCAACTCTTAATTTTCCTTCTAAATTAAATAGTTACTTTTATAGAATATATAGATCTTATTATATGAAAATAAAATTTTTCCAATCACATTTTAATCATTATAATTATATTCAAAAATAATAGAACTACTGTGAAGTAATTCATTCAAAAGAAATTATTATAATAAATTTGGGTTTGATTAATTCTATAAATAGTATTTTGAAGATATAAAAAAATTAAATACTCTTGTATTTAAATTTTTTCAACATTCAGGCTATATCGGCTTGATTATATCTTTTTTCCACAACACATAATAACTGACATCATATTTATAATCAATTTATAATAAAAAATATTTCATTTAGATTTCATCGAACATTTGTTTTAAAGGATTGAGGTGCAAAAGTCTCTATATTAAATGTAAAAAGAACATAAAAAATTTATAAATATATATTATTAAATTTAAAAATGACAGGAAATAAACCATAAATAAAATTCTATGTGCAATTCAATAAATTGATTCACATCATTCACCACCTGAATCTTTTCTCAATTATGATTGAAACATTATTGTAAGTTTGTAAAGAATTTTTAGTAATATTATTACCTATCCATTCATTAAGAATATCTTGTAAAAATGTCAAAACAACGGTATAAAATCATTCAACCATAAAATCCAATGTTAATGTAAAAAACAAAAAATAAAACATATTCTAAAAATCACAAGTGATCTAACCAATAGTAAAAATATTTCATTTATCCAATATAATATAATAAAAATATGTTATATTAAATTACATATAAAAGAGGAATAATATATGAAATTTGAAAACATGAATAAATTATATATTCCTAGTCATTTTTATTACTATATGAATCTCAATGTATACTAATTAATTGGTTAAGTAATTATTTAGTTTCGATTAATGAGTTTGTCAAAAAGTGAATGAAATTTAATTTTGAAATTTAATAAATTTTATTAAAAATTCAATATTATCTAACTCGTTTTTTGGGACATTAACATAATTTATGAATGAGATATTTATCTAATATGAAAAATAATAATAATTTCATTTAATTATTAAATATTTAAATAACTAATTTTTTTTATATTTTATGAATTTTGATGTACAAAAGGTATATGATATTTACACATATAATGTTCCATATTAATGTATGTATTAATATGAAGTATTGAATAAAAATATAAATTAAATGAAAAATTTATATTTATTTGAATATTATATATTTTAATTCTTTTAAATCACTTCATAAATATAAATTTTTTATAATTTTACTAATATTTTTATAAATTTATTTACATATATGATTTATTCCTTAGATGTGAAAAAATTTTCTATGATAGTCTAAAAAATCTCTAAATCAATGAACACATTTCATTTTAAACCAAATATACCATAAATTGTGGAATTATATTAATTTTAGAATATATCAAAGGTTATATAAAACCAATCATGAAACCAGTAAATAATATGTGAATCTATAATTAAAAAATTCAACCCACAAAAACACAATACCCCACCAAAAATATCATAAATACCATCTAAAATTATTATTATGAAAAAAATGTAGAGTATTCATTAATCGAGTATATTTTTTAATTTCAATATAAAATTATTTTCTAAAATCACATAGATACAAATTTTAGAGTATATATTTTAAAAATTGTATCTAATTACATTAAAATAAAAAATAGTTTCATGAATTATATCAATAATATATACTCCCCTTATTTTGAAAAATATAATTTACGTAATTGTGTTAAATGAAAAAAAAAATCTAAAATACTTATTTTGTCAAATCAAATGTATAAATTCATAACCTAACTATTATAATTAAAAGTTATTTCGACCAAACTCATTCTATTTATAAACATCGTACATGACAAAAAATTATTGGAAATATCACACAGACATATTCAATAAAAACTAATATGAGAAAACAGAACCAGAAACTATTACTATTTCTATAATTTACACAAGTTACCACTTTTTAAAACACATATTCATTTAAGGAAAAAAAATTAAAATTAAATATAAAAGTAATAAAATAAAAACATTTAAACTGCAAAACAAAAAAAATATTAATATTTCAACTTGTAATCACATTTAGAATAAATAGTTATTACATTAGATATAATATGGTATGGTATATAGATGACATATTGATTTAATGTATAGTATTTTTCATTTCTGGGTGTTGGAGTAATAGATTCTAGTGATTAATATGGGATTTTAAAGGATTATACAGATTTCATAAACATTTTTAGGGTGGATTTCCTAGTGATGATTTTTTAAAAATAATCAAAACTGGAACTAGGATTGGGAAAATCATTTAATAATGTTGATAATTTTGGTTATTGGTAAATAAGGTGAAGGCAGAATTAATTTTATAGATAAAATATGGGGTACCCTACTTCCATGATCCATTACAACCATGGTAATAGGAAACATATGGTCATGGGAAACAATGCCTACGTATACAAATATTATTATAATAAATATTATAATGTCCTTTAATAATAGTCTATCAATAAAAATAATTTATCTAAAGTCTAATACCAAACATAATTATTGAACACTCTATAGACATTTTCATTTAATCACATCGATATAGATAGAATTTTTATTATCTCTAAGTTAATATATTTTACCATAATTTGTATCTCTAAAACTATCAAATGAAAGTTAAACATTATGAAAACAATTTAGCCACCATCATTTTAGATAAAACCATTTCATAGAAATGATGATGTGTTTAAAATCCAACAAACCCCATTATGTAAATATAATACTAATTAATTATTATTAATGTAAAACAATAATGATAATGAGTATTTTTAATGATATTTATTAAATCAGATCATGAATATTTATTCACAGATCCATTACTAGTAATAAAATTT
Source organism: Viscum album (assembly GCA_963277665.1). Classification (NCBI taxonomy): domain Eukaryota; kingdom Viridiplantae; phylum Streptophyta; class Magnoliopsida; order Santalales; family Viscaceae; genus Viscum; species Viscum album. The sequence continues at coordinate 345,534,930 of OY728134.1, read as the reverse complement.
TTAGAAATTTAGTTATAATTTTGTTTTATGAATATTAAAATGAGTATAATGATTTAATATGGGGGTATTTTAATGTTAATATCATGTATTACATTTTCAGGTTATTATATTTAGGTATTCCTAAAATATTTTTTAAATGGTATTGCTAAAATATTAATACAATTAAATAATTTCTATATTCTTTGTTTTTTTTTCATAATGGGGTGTTTTAACTCAAGAATAAATAATATTTCATTCAATTGATAACATCTAATTGGTTTATGAAATCTTTAAGACAATTTCCAATTTATATAGGGAAAATACACATGGTCCCTAATCAAATTTTATTTAATTATTATATCCATTAATCTTCCATATCTTTATTCTATTTTAAAAATGATAAACACTGTATGATCTATAAAAATAGGGATTAATACAATCCACTTTGGAGATATATATATATATATTAGTGTGTGTGTGTGTGTGTTTTTGTCTGTGTTGTAATATAATATTATAATAAGTCTTTTAACTCTGTATATATCTTAACCATATAAAATCTATAATCCAATTCATTAGGTTCCTTTTAATTACAAATGAATATAAAAAATAATTGAATACAAATGGATTAATTTTATAAAATGCAATTTTTATGTGAAAAGAAAATTAATATTAATATGTTAAATTGATTTCTATTATTGTACGAAATTAGGAAAATTAATACGTTATTTAATCAAGAGAATATTTTTTATATTCATCCAACTGATTTTATAGTCATTAGATGATAATACAAAAAATAATCTATATAAACCCCATTATGATAAAAAATTCTGTTTTAACACCTTGTAATGTTTAACCTATTATAAGTATAAATATTTTAACATTGATAAATAATATATTTCAAAATAATCCCAATTTTTTGATGTGAGACAGTAAAATTTAGTTAGGATTGATTTTAGGTTTTTTATGTTTCATTTTGGAATAATATTTCAAAATACTGAATTATAATTCAAAACAATTAATTGATCTAATTTATTATATAGAAAATTTCTATCATAAATTTGTTTAATATTCCATAAGGTAAATGTTTTATTAATTAATAAAATCTGTTATAATAGAATAAATATCACGTTGAAATTGGATATAAAAGTTTAGCAAACTATTAGAGATTTTTACTTTAAAAACACACATTGTAATCACGTATTTGGGATAAATCCTAAATTATTTTCTACCACTAATGTGTTTTAGATTTCAAAAATTTATTCCATATTTTGAATCATAAAAATTTTTAATTTTTAGGAAGGTCAACATAGTTTTCTTCAAAAATTTGTATTTAGAGTAATTAACATTATTAACAACTATTAAGAGAAAAATTATCTTAACAAAGAACTATACCTTAAACCTACATCCTAAAATTATCTATAAATTTGTTAAAAAGCCATTGGATTGAATTATTTCGACCAAATCCACCCATTTCTCTAATTTCTACAATTATTTTATCCACTTTCAATGGGAAATCATGTGTGCAATTCCATTTACAAATATATAAAAGCGAACCACTCCCCTCCAATATAAAAATGAACTCAACCCTCCGACATTATTACACCCATGAATCCAAAAATATATTGAAAATTATCTTCCCAAATAGATCATCAACATTCCTACCCTTAGAATATATTCATATCCTTTTTAATAAATCCATCCACGTAATCCTTTGGTGAAAATCAAAAGGAGTTTCCCTTATAAGAGGAAACACTCTTCCTCAATCTCTTTATGATTTATCTGTCTATCCACCCCTTTTATTATTTTTATTCCATTATTATATGATAACACCATTAAAATCAATATATATTTGTGGTTTTATTATAATTTTTATAATTACACATAAACACACTTCTATTTAATGGGTAACGAACAAAACATTTTTGTGTACAGTGAACTACCACCTAACAAAATGATATCATTTTTTTCATTTACCGCATATCATGGTTGTGAATTTTGAATTAAATATTCTTCATATAAGATATATATGATATTTATAATATTTTTTTTCCTCCTGATTTTTTATACAACACTTAACCTTAATATTCCCTTTTTTGTAAATATAATATCATCAATTGTGGAAGTGTTGACTACAACCCCTTTAAAATGGTGTGATTCATTCACACTATACATGATAGGTATAAATTTTTGTTTTAATATAAATATGTTAAATAAATTTCAAATATGTTATAGTTATGAAAAAATTACATTTCCTAGAACATAATATATCATTTAATTTATTTCCCTTTTCACACACTAAAAAGTGATAATGACAATCGGGGATGTCTGGACTCCCACCTACTCGACACTATTTGATTCCTCTTAAATCAAAGGAATATATGTATTTATATATTATTAAGTGGTGTTTATGAATAATTATCATTATATAAATATATTATGTTGTATACTTTATTTGAATAATTATCACTGAAAAATGTGTACATTACTCTTTTGTATATACAACCTATTATTTCACAGACTGTAATATTGGTTCATTTATCATAACCAAATTTGATAATTATTTTTTTAATTATAATTGATGTATAAAACTGATAAATATTTCATGATTATTATACTATATATGTTTATATAATTAATCCTTTAATCAATGTTGGCCTATCAACTTCAATTTTTACACATAAACCAAATATTTTCAAAACACCCAAAGTAAAATTAATTCATTAAGTAATTGTTTACAACATTTAAATAAAAGAAAAAATATTATCAACGTTAAAAAAGTTCTAAATAATGTAAATAATTAGAATATGTATATTATTCAAGAATATTATGACAGACGGGGTAATTCTGACTCAATATAATAGATTTTATCTTAATTGACATTCCATTGAGATTTATTTATTATAATGAACCATTTCACTTTTATATGGTGTATACACTTCACATTGACATGTTATATCATGAAACTCATTTTTTCATAATATTGTTTGTTTCATTTCAGTCTTGGGGAATTGTTATTAAAATCATTGAAACTAGTATGGGACACATTAAAATGATAAAATATTATATTCTTAAATAATGATCTCAATGATTATCATTGAAATGTCAATTCATTTAATGATTCTTAACATTACCATGAAATAATTACATTATTTTAACTATTATTTTCATTAACCATTCTTGAATATCAATGTTATAATACATTTTATATTATTATTTCCTATAAAAATATCATTTTTATATATAATGTTCAGCTTGAAAATTATTTAATTAACTAGTTAATTATATATAAATCTATATTTCGTATTCAATAATAATTTCTGATAAAGAATATTATTTTTCTCAATTATTAAATCTGAGGAATTCTTTGTGTTTTCAATAATGGTTGGGGCTTGTATTTTATATCTTCTCTCTATGCATCAACAAATTCTCATGAGATGACAATGATAGACAAATAAAATAGTTTTTTACCTGTAGTTTTCAACTATCATGTGAATGGTATTTATGTTATATGTTTTCATGTGACATAGATGTGATGTCTAATAATTAATAATTTAACCCCTTTAGACTCAGTTATTATATATCGATGAGATTTATTTTATGACATATATATATATGGACATATTCTATTCTCAGTTTTTTGATTAAATGGAATGTGTTTTAGTTTCTTATCGTAACATGTTGTTTTTCCTAATATATTTTTTTTAACAAAATTGTGACATGAATTGGTCACCCAATTTATGCACCAAGGAATTTTATTAAAATCAAGAAGACAGATCAAAAACAAGGTGTAAATAATTTACACCAGCATGGATTAAAGGGGGATACAAAACTATAGTAAAAAATACCAGCATCTGAGGGTACAACAACCTCTATCAAGCATGTACATCACATGTACATCAAAACATCATCAATCCGCTTCGATGCGAAACCCAGAAAGGCCCTCAATGCTCACCATCAAGTAGAAACAGCATCTCCAACAACATGAAGCAAAGAGGAAAAAACATGACCAGGATGAAATCTTCGGATAAGGTTTCAATGATGTACTTTATTTCAATTTATTAATTTTCATGATTTATTTTATTTTCCAATTATATTATGGGAATAATATATTTAGTACATCTTTATAAAACTATTAAACTATTTGGTAATTTGGGGGTTATTACTTGTAATCATTCTAATGTAATAAAATAATTCACTTGCTCTATGCTTCTAGGATTATGGAGTTATTGAAGTTATCAATGAAGGTTTGGATGAAACCTTGGAAACATGGTTTTGAAAACATAGATGATTGAAAATATCCCTATGGGAAACATTGAGGATAAGTATAGAAGAACATCCTAGAATTTTGGTAAAGAATATATTATTTCTGTATTCCTATAATTACATATCTATTTGGAAACTACAAGTGCACATGGTTCTGGCATAACTGTACCTTGGGGTAGAAACATTGACTTGGATTGTCAATCATGACTTAGAATAACCTTGTAAATAACAAAAAGCCTTATAATGCACCCGTTTGACAATCCCAGAAGATATAGTATGTATAATTCTAATTTTCATTATAAAAGATTTTGAAGGATACGGACGTAATGATATCCCTAATGAAAACATTATTATTATTATGAGATTAGGTATGGAAATGATTTACAATTTATGATTAGTGTTTCATGAGTTTTGGGATTATACGTTATGTTACATAATTTTATGATCTAATATAGTATGTTTCATTGTTTAGAAATGGAACCTAGAAGGAAGTATGGTATTAGTACTCTTGGAAAATGTATAGATTCTCATATTGAGGAAAACAATAAAACTGGTATTAAAACTAAGAATGTTATGGAAATATTAGGGTTTCCAAATCAGGATCTGACATATTACATTTTTCGGATGAAGAATCTTTATACACAGATAGATTTAATTATTGTTTAATCAATTTATGTGATAGGGACACCCATCATATTGTGGGATGACTGACCCAATGGTAGCTGAAAAATGGATTAAGTCTTTGGGGAAGATATTCCTGACATTAGGATGTGGTGAATTGAAATGGTTACAGTTACATAATATTAAATGAATTATAATATAGATCAATTATATCCATTGATCTTGAAAACTAGGGATGAATAAGAAATATAACTCATGGAATATAATAACTTTTAAGGGGAAATTATTCAATAAATACACCCCACATGAGAAAGAATATAATATAACGAAATTGTTACTTGGTTTAATGTAAAAGGTGGAATAATGTTTTGGGGAGTATGAAGATAACTTTACAAGGTTATCAATTTATTCATGGTATTTTATATACATAACATATTTTAGGATTGATCAATTATATAATGGAAAAAATCCATGTCCATGAGGGGGACTGGTGTCTCCAAACATTTCAACAAATAATGAAATATTTTTATGTCAATTTAGTAAAAAGAATTTATTACCCATGACCTTTGGATTTAATGGAAAGAAATAGAAAAGGAATTATAAAATTAAATAAGGAAATAAGGTAAGGAATGATTTTCCTACATTTGATAAATGTGGAAAGTATCCCCTAGTAAATGTTTGAAATGATTTGGATTTTTTTAAGGGTGTAAAAATGAATCATTAAGAAAAATAATGCAAAGGGGAGAAGGGAAAATGTTATTTAGTGTTTAAATAAAAATTATATTGGTAACTACACAAAAGAATGACCCAATAATAAAGAGAATATATCTAAGAAATAGTTATGCGGTCAAAGTCAACCTTATATTATTAAAGCAACTGAAGTGAGATAATTAATGAACTTATATACTCAAATCAAATAAATATGTTGTAAAATTATTTTATTTATGATGTTATCAACATTTAATTTATTAAATATATCAATATTTTACTAAAATACATTTTTATTAAATATATATGATCATATGTCGAATGGTGCCAAGAAAAGTGATTTAGTTGAATGTAAAATGTTTTTGGAAAACTCATGGGTAATTGAATGATAACCTGTAAAAGTTTAATAATTTGGGACAATAATGTTTTGATTTAGAAATGAATTATTTTGATAAATTAAATTGGATATTTTCGACTACCTTGAATCTGATTAGTGGATTGTTGAAAAAGTTTTTTATGCCATCATTGATGGAGTTTTAATCATATTTGGAGTTCAGGAATATATCCAATAACATTTGTCTTACATAATGATAAGTAATAATTCCTGTTCACCACAATTTTTATGGTAATTCAATTTTTTACCATATTTCCAGAGAATAAATAGTGAATAGGTTCACATATCTAGTATTTGATGATTAAAGAAATACTTTATATTGATTAAATGTTATTGATAAGTCCATTTTGGATGTTCATTGAACTTATCTATAAACGTGTTGTATCATAATCATTTCATAAATTTGACTATTAATTAAATTGTATAATTTTATCTTTTAATTAAGTTTTCATTATTAATTTATTACCCCATTATATAATTCATGTATTGCTAAAAGAAGGACTATGAATAGTTCAAGGAAAAATCTATGAAATGGATTTTGTTTATATAATGTATTGTTTCTATATATTCATATAGTTTGAAAGAATTTATCAATAAAAAATGGTCTTGAAAAAAATGTTGTCCTTTTATCATCATATATGATGATACCAGTGACCTTTATTCATACCTCTAGTTTATGGATTAATGGACAATAACATTCTTCTGAACATGTTCTCTATCACTCTCCCTCATAACCAGATGGTTTGATTTATCTTCAATGTTCATGTTTTCAATAATGTTTTCTAATTTAAAATCATATTTTGGTTGTATCCTTCTCATTCCATTGTACCTTCTACTAATAATTTGTGTTGTTAAAAACAAATTAAAATGCTTGTTTTGAACAAAAAATATTATTATAAAATATCAATCTATTGATTACAATGACAATTTTTTAATTTTGATGACATAATTTATTTAATGTTTGGAGAATGTCATGACCCCCTCCATTTAATGTTGCCCCTCCTGAGCTGGAACTGAAGTAAGAGAGATAATGACCCCTGAGTCCCACCTCAAGTAGGCCTCGGGGGGAGGTTGAATATCACCATGGTTATATATATTATCATAATGATGGGATCTATTTTAATTTTTATTTTAAAACATGATCAGGATATAATATGGTCCATCCCAAAACAACTCCAAGACACACACACAGACACACACACAAATATATATATATATATATATAAGAAATCCATAATCCAACCCACATGCATGTTAAGATAAAAAGTATACAAACTAAAATTTCTCCAACATATGTACCAAAAGTAAAAGCTAAGCAGTGACACAACATTCCAATGTCTAAGATAGTATGGTTTAGCACAGTCTATATAGTCTTCTAAGAATCATGAAATCTTTTTTATATACGTAGAGTGATTATATAGTTATTATCAATAAGAAACCCAAAGTCTCTTTTTCATAAGTGATAGAAACATACCAATTCTCCCTTGAGAAAACCACAAAACCCACAACACCTAACATGTTATACTGAAAATCCCGACTGTACCATGGAACTAACACCAAGTGACGCCAGTCAAGAAAAGTAATATGGTATGGACATCAATGATAGTTTTCCCCGCACTACTTTCCCATAGATTATCTGCTCTCACACCCTAATGGAATATCTATTAATCATCCCACCTCTTATGAAAAATGTACTACATCACATCTGGCCCATACACTCATGGTTGTCACAACACATCCCACACGTACACACCTAATCCTCACATCACATTATACTCACACACACATTGGAATCACAGAAATTCTTTCATGCACACACCTTGGCCTCAAAACCACATCACATAATGCATGAACACACCTGGTCCAATAACCCCAACACATTCCTCCATGAAAACAACTTGGAAACAAACCACATCACATATCGTCTCGAAGACACCTGGAAAATAAAACTCTCTAGAAGACACCTCGGCCTCACCACCACAACCTGCCTGAAGAATCATGTCCTAAAACTAACTGTAAGATAGATCTTGGAAGAACAGGAGGACATCCATCCATCCTCCCACCATGATGTTTTGGAATGACACCCTTACCTATTAAAATGGGTGAGTTCAACACATTGTTCTCAACTAGGGTGGGATGAATATATAAAAATAACAGATAAATATAAGTTATATATATGATATCAAGTAATTTAGACCAACCTATATCATCTAAATCTGAAGATGACCTAAAACCAACAATGCTACCACTTGTAAAATTCATAACAACTCATAATCTGTTTCAGAAAGCGAAGTGCCTGATAAACTAATGTGGGTTTATTCTTATTCCACGTTTACATGCATTCATGTTGTCATATTTAAAAAATTAATTCTTTTATCCAAACCTTCCCAACAATTTCATATTATATTAAAAAATTAATTAATTCATCCCATTAAACCATAGAATTTAACATGAACACAACGCAACCGGCCACATAGAAAAAGTCCCTCATAGGAAGAAGAATAAAGGTATGTTGTCCCATATAACATTCCTCTCTATTTAACATACATTACATCTAATTAAATCATCATTATTCTATATTATTCTTACCAATCCATCCTCTCAACAGGTCAATCCCCTAACTCTTAACCTCACCAACCCTCGGGGCCTCTAGGCACCACAAAACATCATCCATTCTACAACCAATCAATCTCTAAACCTGAGATTCTATTACACCACCACACCAAATAAGGATAATCATATTATATTTTAACAAGGCTTTCCTAAATAAATTTCCTCTTGTTAATTATGGGGTTATCACAGAAAAAGATAACTCCTAGGGAATCCATTTATTTTCTGAGCATACATAATTATCAAATTTTATAACAAACATTCAACATGAAAAAAACAAAATTCATTCTAAAAAGTGGGAAATCAATGACCACCTACATCAATGATTTTTAGTATGCCTATAGCCCACACAATTCACGATATTAATCAAAATATCATTAAAACAATATGATCATAAAACACATTCTCCAAACCCTAGTTATTGATTTAAACTGATTCAATTATCTTTATTAAATTTGTATCCAACCATCATCATAGAGGATTCATCTGTATACCACTCATACATAATGCACAAATTATATATATGAAGGTAACCCAAAATTGAGAATCAGATGATCATCACCTCTTCCTTGCACCAACTAGGGTGCGGGCAAGAAGCACAAAAAAGACTCTAGGGAAATAAGATCTACAGTCCAAAACACAATGCATGATCTCTCTAGGAATAAACATTCTAGGTATTCTCAATAGCAATGGAAAATGGAAACATTCAAGGAAGAAAGATTTTCTATTTTAAAATGTCTGAATACTATATCAATGGAATAAATAGTTTAAAAATTCATTAAAGAAGATTCATGATCAAGAACATGTGTTTTGACTATATAAAATCCTCATGATCATTTGTAATTTTAGGATATATTTTATGTACTTTGAAATGGAATAAAAACTTATAGGAAATATCATCTTATTCTTACCATCCTTAGACCACCCATCTAGTGCATCACTATAGTCAAAATAATAATTCATCACCTCTTTCAATGAGTATCACCACTATGTGGCCTCCTCCTACTACACTAGAGAAGGTTGTATTGTCATATGATACAACCAACCTCTCTCACCATCCATTAGTGCATCTAACTGTAAGGCTGGTGGCATCCCCATCCCCTTCCATGCATCCCTATATTCCCAAACTATATCCTTCTATGTCTTATTTTCTCTAGTAATTATCCATGACATTCCCCTTTCTTGAGATGTAGGTGATATAAAAATCATTGTTCTGAAAAACTCTATCCACCTCAACTGTTGTAAGTTTAGATCTCACTAGGAAATGATATACCTCAAGATCGTACTATTTGTGAAGAAGACAGATTTTCCCCCCAATGAGTTAATGTAGACACATCTTCAGCGCAAACATGAATTTCTCCAGATCCAGATCATGGATGGTATAGTTACATTTGTTGGTTCGTAATTTCCTAGAACCATAACAGATCGTTCACCATTGATAAATTAGCACACATCACAAGCCAAGATGGGAAGCATCACAAAATCCATATAACATCACGCCTTCCTTTAGAAATAGGAGCACTATATCATTGACCAACATCTATTTATTACTTTTTAATGCTGTCAAATATTTCTCACTCCACACAAAATCAAGGTTGCTTCTTTTCAATGCTATCAACAGAGCTGAATCTCAAAAGAATTCGGGTACAAATATTTGGTAATAGAATTGTAGATCGAGAAGGATATAAACCTATAGAAAATTCACAGGTGCTTCCCAAGAGACAAATATCTTAACCTTCAATCAGTCCAATGCTTCACCCTACCGATACGACACATGTCCATGGAAGTGCACCTATTATGTCGAGAATATACTCCTAGATAGCTTTTTGTATAGCTGGTTGCATCAAAGAACCTCCAAGACAATCTCGAGATTCTCAATATCCTCCTTGTATTACATCGAGTAGATCAAGATTTCATCGATTTATATGATATTGAACCGGTCCAGGAACTCCTCAAATATAGTTTTCATATCCCCCAACAACACATATTGTGTGTTTGTAACACTGAAAAACATTACTATGATTTCAAAGATCCTATAGTTGTATCTGAATGTAGTATATCAGATATCATAATCCTTCTCCCTCAACTATAGATTTGCATATTGTATATCAATCATGGATAATAAAAATTCTCCTATGACATGGTCAAAATATCGTCTATCCTCATGAGGGGGTAAGGGTTCTTGGCAGTCAAATGGTTCATCCTCTAATAGTCATTTCACAACCTTATACCGACATCTTCTTTCTTCTCAAACAATATTGGAGCCCCTCACAGCTACACAGAGGGCCTAATAAATCCCTTCTTCATTACACCATCAATCTAAATCCTCAACCCCATCATCTCAAGTGCTGTTATTTGATAAGTATCCATCCAAATCGGATAAGCACTGGGCTATTAGCCTACCCCAAACTCAACATCACGTCAAGGGGGTAGATTGAAAACATTATTATTGAATAAATCCAAGAACTCTCCAATAACATTGGGAACCTCCACTCTCTAAGAATACACTAATTCCACTAACTATTAAACCAATAAGAAAAGAATATGCACGACATGCCGACTACCCATCTCATAAATCTTCTTGCCAACAAAATCCACACAATGTCTATTGATGTATGAAAACATGATTTTCCTCTTGATGAAGTCAACAATAGTATGATTATAGTACAACTACTTTATGTTAATGATTATATCATATGGAAATAATAGTATCATGAAAAATACCCACAAAACTAATGTGGTCCCATCATCAGTCAACATCCCTGGAACACATCATGTTGGCTAGTCAGACCTCCAACTGGTGTACTCATCACTAGTGGCATGAGAATAATCTATAAATCTACTCTAAGAGCATGGGAAAGACTTGGTGAAAAAAAGGATTGTGAAGATCTTAAATCAATCAAAGTTCATGCAAGAGTACCAAAAAATTAATCTTACCTAGAATGATCGCTATCCCTACTCGAACTAATACCCCTACAGCTAGTAATTGACCATGTCAATATCCTATAACCCTATGATGATAACTACCTCGTGGTCTATGCCCGGTATGATGTCCTTGAGTAACACCCTGATGTTATCCTCTACCTGCTATATCTCACCTCGGTTGACCATGAACCAATTTTCCCTACTATTGGATCTGCTCTGTTAGAAACTATTTCAAAGGATGATGCTAAACCAACCCTCCTCTACCATAATAATCTCGAATGACATATCGAAAATTACAATTCATATGGAAACTTTCTCTATTGAATAACCACATCGGCCTCAATCCTAAGGAAAAGGAATGTGGACCAATAGGTTGAAGCAGATACTGGTGAGGTCGACTACCAACCAGACGATTCCTTGATATCCGTAGTTCTTGAGATCTACTACTAGTATCCTTACCTTTCAAATAACCATAAAGGTTCTCTTCCCTTGGAATACCTACCCATAAGTGAATTTGTTCTATCGCTACCACCTTCTTCTAAAATTCTAAGTATGTTGGGAACATAACGGGTGTTACCATATACTATATAGAGGGACGAAGTGCATCCTCTATACATATCGAACGAGACTCCTCATATGGAAAGATATCTGTCTCAAATAAAAGGAGATCCTTGAACATTATCCCTCACTCTCACATCGTCATACTCTCCTACTGGAGGGATATTCGATCCAGCCTCTTCTCAGATTTCATGATGAATAAAAGTAATTCCACTTTTAAATCCATCTCGTAGTCATCATAGAGAATATAAACCTATTTCCTCTCTCCCAGGTATCGCATCCACCACTGACTCGTAGTTCCCCACATTTTTCTCACTTCCACAGGAAGCGAGTATTCCATTGGATAATGAATCAAACTAAATGAGATCTCAATCATCTCAATTTATCTTTATATATCCAAACTTGAGACACTTCCCCCATTCATTACCAAGGAATGTCCTTGGAAGTCACTTAATGTTCTCTACCACCGTTCATCCTCCTCTACTTGATCAACCCTCCATCAATCAATTGGATCATCATAATAGGTCAATACTTACTGAGCCGCAAGTGGACAAAGACCAGATTCTATAGCTAAATGGTAATCAAAGAATTACTATGACTGTGTAGTATGGAATTTTTTTTAAGACTCATTTTAACACATATTCTAGAAATTCTTTTCATCATTCCCATGACACCCATTTCAAATAAGAACAAAAATTATTATGATTCATGTACCATCCCTAGTGTCTGTACCTTGTGATTGGTGTAGCCTTGATTGGTTGTTCGGTATGATCAGAGTCCTTATATTGTATCATGGGGTACCTAAAAATGTGTGTCTTAGTTGGTCTTCCTAAGAATATTTTGTGAATCAATATCATCTGACAGTGTTTCCCTACAACCAAATGAAATCCTCATTGTGCCTAACTCCAAACTCTATCCAATCTCTCAACCTATCCTCTAATTCCGTTCTACAATGACCTCTTCACTTCATATAATCCACTCTTAATTTGGTAGTGATGGAGGAGAGATAATAACCCATTATTTCCACCTCTAGTAGGCTCTAGGGTGGAGACTATCACCAATGGTATGTATATTATAACAATGATGGTACGAATTTCCATTTTATGTGAATATAAGATCGGGAAAAAAGATGGACCATCTGAAAACAACCCCAGGAAATATATATATATATATATGAAAGAAAAAAAATCAATCCCACATTTGATTTTATATATAACTAATACAAACACAAAAATCTCTATGGTAGGTACCAAATGTAAAAGCTAAGAAGTGACACTATTTCTATCCAAAGTCTTAGCTAGTAAGGTCCAAAATGGTCCATATAGTCCTCCTAGAATCTTAAATGCATATTTTATATATGTATTGTGTGTATACAGGTATACACAATATGATAAACAATGTTTCATAGGCACAAGTGAGAGATGCATAACTATGATCCCATGAGAAAACAACAGAACCAGTAGCACCTAAAAAGTATACTAACCATCCAAACCATACCAAGGAATTATCACCATTTAATTCCTTTCATGTAATGTAATATTGTATGAAGAACACTGATATGGTACCCCACGCCACTTTCCCACTAATTATCCACTCTCACACCGTAATAACAAACTTCCTGGAGCTCCTAACTCTTTGTGAAAAATACAACATCACATCCTCCCTTCACAAACCCAGGCCTTGAAACACATCCTACCTATAAACAAGTGGGACTCCTAACACATCCCTCGCATTAATTCACGGGCCTCACAACAGATCCATCCCACACAAACCTGGTCCTCACAACCACATCACATTATGCCTACACACACTTGGGCCATTAACAACACAAAACTCCACCCTGAAAAAACATGGGAAAAAAGCACCTAACATCTCATCCTAAAGACACCAGGGGAACAAAACATGCTCGTACACAACTATTCCTCACAACCACAACCACTAAAAATAATATTAGGATAACACCTTTGGGAAGTGGGGGTAGGGATGATCGGGTGTCTATTCATCAATCCTCCCACTATGATTATTGGGAAATCCACACTCCCCCACAACATTGGGGGTGTATTGAAAATAGACTAATCTAGGGTAGGTTCATATAGAAATTAAAATAAAAAACACCACTTATATATATATATGATACCAAGAACTCTAGCAAAACTGATGGCTTCTAAATTGGATGACCAACACAAAATCATGTTTTCTACTCCCTCTAAAATGCACAACATCACACAATCTATTTCATAAGATTAAGATCTTGATAAATGAATGTGATTTCATGCTATTTCCATGTTTACATTGATTCTTGTTGTCATATTCACTACATTAATTCCATTATCCAAACCCTCCAAAAAAAATTAATATATTAAATATTTCATTTTTTCATCTCATTACCATCAAAGAAACTAACAGGCATACCACACAATAAGACACATACCAAAATCCACAAAAAGGAAAAAGAACCATGATAAGTTAACCAACATCAAATTCCACATCATTTTACACCCACACAAAACACTGCCACTATCATTTCTTAATGTCATTCAGACAAATCCATCATCCTAAAATAGAAAACCCCCAACTAACTACCACATCCACCATTAGGGACTCACTGCACCACAAAAGTTCATCGATTACCTAATCAATAAATCTCCCAACTAATTATTCTATTACCCCTCCCAAACCAACACACATCACACAACCTTGATCTCTAATACACTAAAACACAAGCCAAAACCACCCCACATCCATCACACAACCACACCATCCAAAGTGAATAATATTAAGTTTTAACAAAGAATTACACACTAATTTTATGCATATTAATTTAGGTGTTATCACATAAATAGTTTTCTCCTTGGGAATCTATTTATTAGCTGGGAATTCATGGTTAGAAGATTTCATAATACACTCTCAATAAAAAAAATATCATGAATATTATTTAGTTCTAAAACAATAAAATACAATATCCTGGATTTTTAGTAGGGTTATATCCCACACCATTCATGAAATTATTCAAAATATAAGAAAAATATATCAATCATAAAACTCTTTACTCATCCTCTATTTATTGATAAAAACCTATTGAATTGTACTTATTAAATTTTTATCCAACAATTTTCATAGAAGAGACATATTTAAACCCATATCACTTGATGCACAATTTATAATGACAAAGGAAACCCTATATCAGGAATCGATGATTAGTGCATCCTCCTTCTGCCAAATAGGGGGTGTTCAAGAAGTAAAAAAATCCTCAAGAGAAACGTGATCTGAAGGCCACAACACAACGCATGATATATCAGGGAAGAAAGGTTCTATAGTCTCTAAGTAGAAATGGTAATTACAAATGTTAAAGGAAGAAAGGTTCATGGATTTAAAAATGCTACCTCCTATATCAATGGAAGAAATGGTTTCAAAATCAATTAAAGGAGGATCCTAATCAAGACGAAACAGTTTGACTTTCTAAAAGCCTAAAAATCATTAAGAATTTAAATATATTTTTTATATACTTTGAAAAGTCTTAAAAATAAATTAAATATTCTTTTAAAATCAATTTAGATAATAAAAAATGATAAAGGTGTGAATCTGGAAAAACTCGGAAAAAATGGAATTTTGAAAAACTGTTAGAAATGAATCGCCAGTGTATGACCTATCATTGGAGGACTCACCATTAGGTGACATAACATTGGATGAATCACCATTAGATGAATCGCCATTGTAAGAGTCACCATTAGTCATCTCACTATTGAGTTATTCACCTTTCTGATTCACCATTAGATGAGTCACCATATGGAATCTAACCATTGGGTGAGTCACCGTCACATGTCACAATAGGAAAATTCACCACCGTGATTCACTAATAGCGACCAACCACCATCAACTCGCCATCACGAATCACTATTCTGAGCTACCTGGGGATGACTCACTATTGGGAGTCACCATCATGACTCCTTATCATGACTTACAATTTCCACCTATTTTTGTGAGTCACCATTGTGACTCAATGTTCCAACCCGCTATTAGATGAGCTACCATTGTAAAAATATGTTTTTTTGACAAACTCTTGAAATGAGTCACTGTGTCCTACATAACACCTCAAACACTATAGTTTCACAATGTAATAGACCAGAGAGGTCTGAGCCATTATATAGAATATAACACCTCATGAGTTTATAGTATTTTACCTTATATTGATTTTAGTTTTGTTCCTATATTATTTTATATGATACACCAAGTTATACTTTCGCAACACAATACATAAATTATAGATTTATAAACATGAACCAACAAGGTTAGCTTACATAACTTGCATGACTGACTTTCCTGGATGGAATGCATTAAACACAAGTCGTAGTATTACCAAAAAATAATACATTATTTAAAATGTCCTTATTTAATATTATAAGCTATAATCTAATGCCTTTGGAGGAAATCATTCCCTCTCCCAGAAAAAATTAATTGTTTAAGAAGTAAAGCCAACAAAATAGGAGAAACATGAGGGTTTATCAAAGATGCATGTACACATAACAATGCGCACCTACATCCACCAACCCCCAACAAATAGTAGGTGTCACAATGTACAGCATTAAACTATTCTCTTTAATAGTTATCTTGGAAAGAGAATCAACAACCTATTTTTACCCTCTATAAATATGCATAACAACAAAATAAATCATATCCACCAGCTTGAGATAGACATACAAAGATGATATAATCTACCATGTAAAATTTCTTGAATGATTTTTGAAGAATTTCAACCACCATAGTTGTGTCAGATTCCATCCACAAAACCATACAGCCATGATAAGCAACATACCATACTGCTTTAACCATTTCCCTATAACTCTACATCAATAGCAACCCCATTCCCAACTATGTGGTAGAAAAAACCTTTATAATTGAATTCATTAGTTATTGATTATTTTTAAATTCATGTAGAAACCAAATTAATATAAACTAAAGGATTTGATAAAATACAATTTTTTGGTGAGTGAAGATATTTATCATAAAAACATAAATTAATTACTATTAGTGAATGATATTAATTAAATTTATATCATATATATTCAATCAAATATTTTATTTATTTGTCCAATTTATTTAATAGGAATAATATGAGAACAGACACAACATTACACATAAAATCCCATGTTATTCTAAACTCATTTTTATAACCTGTTAATAAAAAAAATATTATATCGAAATTTTAAACAATTTATAAATTTTATGTGTCAAAAAAATTAGTTATGATATAGAAACATAATAATTATGTAGGATGGATTTTTTTACTTTTTGGTGATGTTTCATATTTTCATGAAAATTGAAAAATACTAAATTTTAATTCAAACCTACTTTTACTTATCATTTATTTTTATTGATAGATTTTATTTTAAATTTTTTAATGTTTAATAAGTAGAATAATTTATTAACTAATATTATTTATTCTATTTTAATCAATTTAACATTCATATTGGATAAAAAAATTAGCAATCTTCATAACGTTTTTACTTTAAAAATTTTATTGTCGTCTCGTCTGCTAGATTAATTTAATATTGAGTTCCACAAATTTAGTGATTGAAATTTCGAAAAATGAATTAAATATTTTGAATAATAGGAATATAAAATTTCTAATAATTTCAAAATAGTTTTATATAAAAATTATTCGTTAGAGTAATTAAAATTAATTACAATGATTATGAGGTAAATTAGATTAACAAATGACAAAACCATAGACATATGGCCCAAAATTACAAATTCACATGTCCAAAATCCATTTTATACCAAATTTAAACTATATCCTTGCATGGATTGACATTTTAACATTATTGGATAAAAATTAAATTGAAAAAACATGGGATAATTCCCTTTCCAAAAAATTACATGATTGCTACTCCCATCCACTATAGGAAAGCATTCACCCATCCCAATTCTGAACACCTCTCAAGCCATATTGGATTGACCATGATATACCCAAATTGATCCTAAAAATACATCCCAAAAACTTATAATCATATACCTGGGATTAAATACGTCCAAGGAAGCCCTTTGGTGCATGCCAAAAAGAGTTACCCAAATAAGATATTACATTACTTCTCAATATCCTAATGTTTTATTTATTTATATAACCATTAATTTCATTTTTTTAGGATTTATATAAATATTTATACTCAATTAACTGATATTTTGTTATTCTATCATTTTTACCAACAATTACACACAATTTCCTCGAATGGGTAACAAACTTGTAGTTTATGTGTATGATAAATTGTCAACTCACTAAATGGTTTCATTAATTTCTCCTTACCACATCTCATTTCTTAGAATTTTTATGGAAACTATATTTATATAAGATATATATTTTATTTAGAAGGTATTTATTCTTCTTAATTTCTTATATAAAATAAAAAAATTTCTTTCATATTATTTTAAATAAAATAACATAGTTTGTGGAAGTTGTACTACCACCCCCATCAATGTGATGGGATTCATTCACACAATATATAGAATGTATAACTAGTTGTTTTAATTAAAAATATATGACATTAGAGACATATATATTATTTAAATTAAATAATTAACATTCTGTAAATTTAATATATCATTTTCTTATTTAAGATTTTAACACACTAAAAAGTGATAACATCAGTTGTGGACATGTGGACTATCACCTCCTCAATCTGATATGATTTCTTTTATATCACAATAAAAAATATGTGTATATATTATTAAATTTAATTTATTATAGAATGATAAAAATGTAACAATATAGTGTTACTTACCATCATTCCATAATGATCACTGCAAAGCTGGAACATTACTCATGTGTACACACAGCTTACCATCTCCATGATTATAATGTTTGTTCATTTTTTATGAAACTGTTTTTTGATTGGTTTCAAAATAACAACTGATGTGTGATAGGATAATTATGAAATGATTAATATTATTTACATTTCAATATAATTAATCTTTTGACCACAGTTAATCAACCAATGTCAATTTTGAAACATAAATCTAATGTAGTAAAAAACATCAAATCTAAACATAATTATTTTAGTAGTTGTTTATAATAATGTAAAAAGTGAAATAAATAAATGATAATAATATAAAAGGGTCTTAAAAAATAAATAATTACCTTATGTTTATTATTTATGAATATAATTTCACCCATGTCATGTTCGACTCATGGTGTGATATTTTTTCCAAAAATTTATTACCTTGATAATTGATTATTATTATTCACCATTTCACTTTTATATGGTGTATATACTAACTTTTAACATATTTTATCATTAACATACTTATTCTCCAGATATTCTATGTTTCATTTAATTAATAGGGAATAATGATTCAAATGATTCATGGTGGTATGGGACAGATTGGAATGTTTAAATTTTATCTTCCCTGATAATGTTATCAATTATTATCATTGTAATATCATATTATTTTGTGATTGTTAACATTGTTGGGAAATAATCACTTTATTATAATAATTATTAATTTTATATTATGTTGAATATGAATATTATCATACATTGGATATTAGTATTTCCAAAACTGTATATCATTTTTACATATGAAATTCACTTTGACAAATAAGTAAATAATTGGGGAATTATTGATAAATCAATATTCCTTATTTAATATAAATATTTGATATAGAATATCATTTATCTAAATTATTTGATATGAGTAATGATTTTGAATAGAAATTAAGGGTAGGTAGAAGACTTTATATATCCAAAAATTGTATCTACAGGTTCTCATGAGATTAATAAGTTTTCCAAATTAAACAGTTTTCTAACCGTAATTTTAAATCATCTTACAAAAGTCCTTAATAGTATAGGTTTTCATGTGCATCAGACAAGAAGTATAGTAATTAATATTTTCCCCCATTTAATTTTTCTTATTATTTATCCCCTTCATTTATAATTTGAATTTTATATGGATTCATTCTATTATATATTTATTAATTAAATGGTATGTATTTCAGTTTCATACATCTGCATCTTCGTTTTTTCATAACTTGTTAATTGAATGGAATGTGTTATCATTTATTTACCTTTATATGTTTATTATTCTCTTAAATTTATTATTTTTTCCAATATTAATATCCTCAATGACCATCTTATCTCACCCTTATTATATGTCCTTCCCCCAAGTTATCAAGATGAAAACCTTGAATAATCTTTCAAGGATGCAATTTATTTCATTTTATTATATATCATGCTTTCTTTTTCTATTACCATATTATTATACGTATCATTTATGTAATATGGTTATCTAAAATATCTATTAATTTCAATTCATTGGTATTTGATTCACTTTAATCTTAGAAATGATAAAAAATAATCCACCAAATCTAAGCATTTGGAGTCAGGGTGTTATAGTAGAAAATATCTTCATGTATAAACTTAAAAAAACATATAATAAATACAAGTAATGTGAAAGTTTATGGTACATGTTTTTCTAAAATTTTCAACCCCTCACATGAAACTTACCCCTTCTTATTTGTGGCAAGGACATGTCATAAATCTTTTAATGATAATTTCAGACTCATCTATAATTTGTTTGGTTTGGAATCAATGAGAAACATGGCTCAACATAATAAAACAATTATGAGGAAACATAAGAAAAATAATATTAATAATATTACACATGTGACCTATAAATCATCTTTGATTATTTGTATACTCAAATTTCAACAATTAATATTTCTTTATATCAAACAATTTGAATTAGATCTCCATGCTATCCAAAATTGTCGCTATATCAAAAATGCATCTGCATCCTAATGGATACAGTGTCATTTAATACATTTTTAAAAATAAGAAAACATAATGAAACCTAGTATCTTTTAATCTTCCTATTTCACATGTTCATTTAAAATTGGAATAATTAAAAATAACAACTATTATTTCATGAAAACATACATATATAAAAACTATCTATAGAATCATTGTAAAATATAAGCAATAATTAATTTGTTATATATTTCTCATAGTATGTCAAACCATATAGGTATGTTTCTTATTTTTCTTCTATAAAACAAAAATTTTGTTCTTAATTAGTAAAATAATATCTTGTTATTAAATATATTGTTTTCTTTATCTTCATTGTTTCTTTGAGATCACCCTTCCTCCTCTTCCTCTTTCTTTGAGAGTGTAGGTTCTCTTGGTCAACTAATACGAGCAAACCATTTCAAATGTTATATTATACCTATTTTTTAGATTATATTATTGTATAGGTATATAATTGACTATTGTCCTCCTTGTGGTATTTTATAAAATTTCAATAAAATTAAATATCTTTAGTGGTGTATGTGAAAATAAGAATTATTTTACTCTACTCACAACACATTTATTTCACTCTCAAGATATATCATATATTTAGTTTTCATCTCAAAGAGTATAAATAGTTTAACCATTTATATTTCCCTATTTTTATCTATGATGAATACATGTTCTATTGAAAATATAGTTGGATGAACACATTTTTCATCTAAAAATAATTTTTAGTAGCATATTAGAAAAATTTATAGGTTTACAAAATATACAAAAAATGCATATAGTATTTTCTTTTCCTTTCATGGAATGATAAATTCCATGAAAAAATTTACAAATCTCAAGATTGAGTTAATATACAATAGCTAGTTTCTTACTCAAATAATCTTCCACTTTCTCAGAATAAATTATAAAAATGTGTTTGTTATTTAATTCCACTTAATCATAATACACATATATACTTATTTGATTTAATTAATTATTAATCATTATATTTAATTTTCTTAGTATATTAAATTACCATATTTTTTATCAACCTTTATCTTTCTTTCTAAAATAGAATTATATTATCCCACAAATTAGTTATTATGTGAGTAAATTTATTGATTTTTTTAAACACTAATAGAAAAATTAATGTGTCATATGATTTAGATCACCTTATAATCAGCAACATTTAAATTAATATATATAAAATTTTAATTCATGAAATAAATAATTTTTACCTCAGAATATTAATTATAATTTTATCTTCATCACATATTTCATGTATCATGTATTAAGAATCATTAATGATGTTTCTAACATGATTTAATTAATTTTTCATCAATCCAATTTAATTTCCATATCAGTATAAAATTATAGAAATATAATTTTTAGTTTGAAGTGTCTTATAATTTTCATATGGTTGTAATGAATAATAATAAAATTAAATTAATTGTAAATACTATCATGTGAATCACAAATAGAAGTATTTGATTTATATATTACTTTATATTACTCATATTCTTTTCATAATGACTTTTACGCTGATTCAGATGAATCATATAATAATTGGAATGACTCTTATAAAGATGATATTAATTAGGGATGACCAATACAAAGATCCAATAAGGACTCATATACCTCACTAGATGAGTCATACACAGATCTCCATAATTCACCATTTTACCAATCTTTTTGAAGGATTTCTTTCGTCTAATATATTTTTAACCATTAAAAACTATCTCATTCCTATTTATTTAATTCATATCCCCATTGAATAACATGAAATAAAATATGGGGACTATCATAATAATAATAACTACTATTTCTTGATTCCTTGAAACATTTAGGTATTGATATACTAATTTTAATGTATTAAAATTAACCTTCTACATATCAAATTCATCCTTCATGCTATCCAATTAAAAACATCTTATATGAGTTTTTTAATTACTTATTCTACTAACTGATAATCCTAGTAACACTTTTATTAATTCTTAAATACATTATTTTTCTCACATTCAACCATTAACTTATTTAACACTTGTTAAATACCCCTTTATAAATCACTCTATAAAAAATTTAACAACCAAAACTATATTATATTTTCAATACCAATGTAATATGTTATATAATGTTTTTCTCCTAATATCATAACATGTCTAGATTAAAAAATTTCAAAATAAAAAATTATTATATTTAATGGACTTTAATTTGAATAAAATTTACATAATATTCAACAGTTGAAAATTCAATATCATTCACTGTATCTATAGCACCATTATCATCTCTTAGTGGGACACCAATTAAATCACCCAATTATTTATTTTTTCTTAACATCATTGATAATATAATTGACATTAATTCAAATTGAGAATAGTTAGAAAAATCAACTATGGTAATATTAATAACCCCCATTATAATTGAGTTAAATTTAAAATTTACTCTAAAATTCAATGTAATCATTCTCACCCTAAATTACAATAAAAATTAAGGAATTTATTTTTTCCACTTATTGACACCATTTGAATAGGTGGATGTTTTTATATACCCATCTATCACTTTTAATTTAATAAAAGGTATGTACTCACCATTTTTCATGTTCATTATCATAGAAAAATGCATTCCATGAGAGATGTGTGATATCACATGTTATGTAGAAATATTCTAACAATCAAAACACTCTATGTCTACATGGGATAACCCAACCTTGATAATGTGGATGGAAAATTTAGATAAAAAAACAATTTATAAAATACTCAAAATGTGCTACCATTTGATATATTCACTCCTTGTTGTTGATCATGCATATTTTCATGAAACTGTTCAATTTAAAATCACATGAAAATATTCATAAAAACATCCCATGTGAATGGTATTACACCCCATTAAGATACCCAACCACCTAATTAAATATATTTAAAACCAAAATAGGGATGATAAAGTCAAAATCTAACAACATCCATTACATAGTAAAGGGGTTGACTAGAATTGTTGTTTTAATATTAAAAAAACTGAAAACGTCAACTGAATTAGTATCCCCCCTAAATGGATTACCTCTATATATATCCATTATTTTTTAAAAATATGTAAAATATCAGTTTATTCTTAATATCATTCTAGATTAAAAATTATCTAGCTTGTATAAACATATTATTGATTCACCAAAAATTACATATAAAATTTTATATAATAGTAAAAATTTGAAAATAAGGTGGATTTCAATTGTTATTTATGTTATATAGTAAGTGTTGATTTTTTCCATGACTATAAAAAAATTATTTATAGTTTCAGATCATCAATAACTCTTCATGTAAAAATTAATTTTTATTTTTTAGATCATTCTACATTTGGGATACATCAATTTATCTAACTTATTATCATTATATATTTTTGGAATATTATTCAATACCTTTTTAATCAGTAAAATTTAATTATTTTGATCCTCCACTATTTTCAATAAAATTTATAATTGGGATGGACATATTTTCAAGCACTTTTTGGAATGTGGTAAACCTTATATGAGTTCTTAAAATATTTTATTTAATCGTTCACTATACATGGAGTTGTGGGTTATTTTAATTTTTCATTCTTATGAATAATAAAGAAAAATTAAATATTTAAATCAAATTTTCCTTCCATCTTATACCTCCAACATAGACATGCATTCTCGTTTAATTTTCCCTTCTTCGGAATCATCTAAAAATATTTATATGTAATTTTAACATATATTCCAATTATATTATATAATATATGGAATGAATGTCATATTGTTAATTAAATATTTATAATTTTAACTATTTTATTTTTATCCAAGTATAAATCATATATAATTTGGCCTCTCCTACCATATTATAATCTTCTTCACTTTTCATGTGTGACATTAATTTTATCATTCTGTATTATTAAATTATTGGGACCTCTGGTTTCTTCTTATTTTGATTCTATCTCATGAATGAATTGTCTATATTTAATTCATTATTAACATGTTTCAGTGCCTATATTTTATAAACAATTAATAACATTTTTTTGGTGGGTACAAACAAAAATTCTTCATAATGATGTACATATAATTTTAAAAAATTACAAAAGTATTTTAAATAATAAATTATGATATTTATGGATTGATTTCCATATTTAATTAATGTTTTTTTTTTGTATAATGTTTATTACCAAAATATCATTAAAACACTCCAAATTTTCATTCCTTATCTGAACTCTATTTATTATCATAGTGTAATATCAATCAATAAATGTGTGACCAAACCTCTAGTGACAAAAAAATATTCTTCCAAAATTTATATTTTCAGAGAAGTAGTCCCCTCTCCAGAAATAAAAAATTATTCTTTTGGTTGTATCATCTTTATTTGCTACTCCAATTGTGGATTTAATATTTTTAGATGAGTTTATATTCCCAATATATTATTTTTTGAATTTATTAATATTTTATTCTTATAATTTTGTATGGGTTTTAACCAAACATATTTTCTTTCAATTCAAATTAACTTAAGGATTTTATCATATATTATTTTAGTATAGATTATTCCACAAGAATGAGGTGGATACTTATACAATAAATATACATAACTCTTTATCACACACATGATTCTATTTATAGGGAAAATTAATATCAAAAAACATGACTATAAAAACTTTTTATCTTAGTATATAAGGAAAAACTTGATTATTTAACTTCATGTTATTTTAATTTTACATCTATATTAATGTAGTTTATATTGATAATTTACTTCTCATCATCAGCTAAAAAATATCCTTCATTCAATTTTATTTTCATCGTTAAAATTTAATTGTCATACAAATTATATATTTTATGTAATGAACTATCAATATCATTCACCATGTTTTCATTTATATCTAATTTTTCATATTTGGATTTAATGAAAACATGTTGTAACTTATCCATTGAATGGTTAAATTCTAATAAAACATTATTAAACAATTCTTTAAAAAATTACATTGAAGTTTTAAAAAAATAAACAAACAAGGTCATTGAAATGGTTAGTGCTTTATTCATTGTCTTCAGCATCATTTTTCTGTATTATGGAATTACATTCCCTTCAATCTGTTTATTCAACCCTAGAATCAATATATCTTTCTAGATATGGATTTACATCATTAATCCCCTTTATATAAATAAATATATGTTATAAAACATCAAAGGAAAATTTATTCATGTAATAATTAAATTTAATTTTTTTATTTTTTTATTCAAAAAACTCATATTACACAAAATTTATTATTATTTCACTGTGGAAATAATAATAAATTTTTCTAGTTGATAAAACTTTAACATTATGACTACCATCAGTTAATGGTTTATCGAAATTTACTTTTAATGTTATGAAATACATTCTCTCCACTTATTATTCCAATTTAGTATATTATATCTAGATTCTTTTAAATCAATTTTATTTGGGGTAGAACCAGTTTTCTCCATCATAGGATATACAATTTTTAAAATATGTTCGATGTATTTAGGGAAAAACACATATTTAATTAAATTTTAAAATGTTTAATTATATTACTATAAAAATAGAGATCTTTTCATGCATATACTAGTATTTGATACCAATTATTATTTCTATAGTATCTATACAGACACACCTGAGAGAGGAAATGAATCATCCACAGTCAACTATTTTATTATATCCACAATATATATTTTTATCTTAATTTTTTTGAACCTATGATTCTTGTAAAAAAGAATAAATATTTTATTATTTATACTATAATAAACCTATATAAAATCCATGTAAATTTCTAAAGTTAGGCATAGGAGTTTTTACATGGTCAATACCCTCACAAGAAACTTACTTATTATTGTTCATCGGAATCCAATGTAACATATTCTCTAATAGAAATTTTAATATAAAGTATAAATGGGTTTTCCAAATATCACCCAGAAATATTTTACACCATATTATATTATTGATTCCATCATATTTTTATGGTCAAAATTCACAATATTACACAATTAAACTACACTACATCTCATAATAACATTTTACTAAAATACCACCAGTTCTTTTTCTTCCTTCCCCATATTTTAAGTAGAAAGATAGTGTAACCTGGTATGTCACTACATATATAACTGATCTTCATTCTCACTCATAGAAAAAAAATTGACTACATTCTTTTTTTCAAGATCACTATAAAAATCATTGCCACTACGTCTCTAACTATATTCATATTTAATTCAAAATACATTATTTGAAATGTTATACTCTTTCTAAAAATAAAAATATAAAGAAAAATATTCTAGATGAATCAAATTTCAGGATAATCACTATGGTATTAGGATTTCACATACTCATATCATGGAAAACATTATTTGAATCTCGGATAGTCCTCTTTATTATTGAAGAATAGTATTATACTCCACCTTCTTCTTCAATAGATCAACATAATTTAGCTCATCTTCACATTTCTCTTCATCTTATTTATGTGACATTATATGTTATATTAGAACAAAAAAACATCTTAACAATTTTATCATTGTCATATTATATTTTTTTTCTATTATTCCTTCACATCTGTATAGGTAGGTTACATTATTTTTTATGTCTTCTAAAATATTCACAAATTGAGATATCACAGATAATCCCTTAAAAAAATTGCACAAAAAGTCCAAACCCCATTTTATTCTCTTCCTTCACCTATAATATATTTCCTTCTCAACTAAACGAGTACTATAAAAATAATAATATGAATTTATCTATTTCCATTTTCTCTAGAAAAATCAATTAATCAGTCAAAACTCTTGAAGGATCGACACTTTTTCATCATAAAATGATTCTTTGTAGAATATTAAATGTATAAAAGTCATAAAAATTCTATATTATCCTATTTTATATATGGGCTCATTCTCTTTAGATAATGATATTTTCCTTGTAAAATTTTACATAAATTAGGTTTTCGTCTTTAAAAAATATCTAGTAGCTCGATATAAGGAACCATATTATAAAATTAATTAATTTTTTTTATTATGTCAATAAATAATTTTTGTACATTTGATTACCATTAGAGCTCATATATTAGATAATTATTACATCAATAATACATATAAAAATTTTAAAATGTAAATTTGATGCATCTACTTAATTTCAATTTTTACTCAAAATAAAACATTTATTATATATCATGTATTATTTTCATGAAAAATATTCACAATTTACATATTTTCCTCATGTATATTCCTACTAATATTTAAAACCCAATGAATAACATTATAAAATGTTTGATGAGAAAAAAATCTCATAAGGTTAATAATCACAATAAAGAAGAATAATATGGGATTCATTGTTATGATGTGATATCATTGATGATATGGCTCATGAGTAAACATATATTATCATAAAATAAAGACAATGGTATCAAAATAACATTAAAATATTAAATGGGGAACCATAAAATTACATGACATAAGAATTACTTGGGGAAGACTTCTATGAAAACATAACATGATGTGTAGAGTCATGTCAAAGATTTAGTTCACACCCCAATCTCATATATAATGTCTCATTAGACAATATAATTTCCCAATGCATTAGAGAATTACCTAGGAAAACACATCATAACATGTTTGTTGGTCGGAGTAGAGTACTCCATAGGGGAGGGGTGAATTTTGTATCTTTAAAATGTTCTGTTTAAAAAGTATTCTTAAAGTGGTTCCCTAATAAATTTAAATACATCCCTATCAATGAAGGTTATACGGTTATGAAAGTTTAAATATTTAAATATCTTCTTAAGATATTGATTAATTATTAGTAATCTTAATATCAATTATTAATATTACTTTTGAAGCTATTCTAATAAGGAAAAACAATTTTACCTTATTTCCAAGATTTAATATCAAAGTAAATTTAGTGTTTTTTAAATTAAACAGTAAAACAGAGATAGCTAAAATTAAATAGCAGATAAGATATAAAACAAGTGGTTTAGTCTCATGTCGAGACCTAATCCACTCCACTTGGTGATCACCTTCCCCAAAGAAATTTATATAAATAATATTGATCCACACCTTTGATCGGGGTTAAGAATTGTATACAAGACTTTCCAGGTCTCATGACCTCTTCCACATTTCACTGTGGGTATAAACCAATAGCTCACACAGGTACCTCTTCCCCACATATCTGTGGGAATAAACAAGTGTAAAATTATTTAAGAGAAAGGATATCTTGTATCCTTCAGTTTGATGCAGGAGACAGTGCGTGTTTTAATAAATACACACACACTACTCTAAAAATAAAAATAAAAAAAAACATAGAATAAATGATTATATAGGTTAACAAGTTCTATGAGTGTTAATCTATGCAACTCTGGACTACTGGAATAAAGTAAATGAGGAAATCGAGTCCTCCCGTGGAAAATAGAGTATCGTATGCCAGCTAGATCTGGATCGTGTTTTTCCTGGAGTTAATAATGTATAAATGTTTTCTAATCTAGGATTAGAGTATGATTCGTGTTTTCTTTAGTGGAATTGTGTTTCAAGTATGCTTGTGCTTCATCTTTATCATGCACACACTTTTTTTCAGTTGTCACTATTGTCACTACAGTCACCATGATAGTTTCTTTTTCTTCTAGCCACATTTTTCTTTTTTATTCTTGGAATGAATGTGTTGGAGATGAAATGATGCATTTATTCTTCAACTCGTACCTAGTACTGTAAGGTGATATGTCTACAATGTAACATTAATTATGTTAGTTAATTTAAAATCATAAAAAATGATCGTTAGATGTTAAATTTCCAAACAAAAAATAAGATTAAAAAGGGTGTCACATTTTGTCTGTAAATGGTGTCTCCATGAAACGATGTCTCCATACTTGGATTTGAGTGGTGAGATAGCTATGAAGACATTATTTTTTAGTGATCAGGAACAGATAGCACAGATGTGGTGTTAGGATCACAGTGTCTGGATGGTCACGGTGTCTGGATGGTCACAGTGTCTGAATGATCACAGTGTCCGGATAGTCACGGTGTTTAGATGGTCATGGTGTCTAGATGGTCATGGTGACTGGATGGTTACAGTGTCTATATGGTTATGGTGTCTGGATGGTTATAGTGTCAGGATGTTTTTCCAGAAAAACAAAAACGGTGGAAGAATCAGACTTAGTCAAATATTTGTATACCAACTTAAATAGTGTTATTCATAGAACGAATTAAACAAATTAATTCCTAATAGAATTTTATTATAAAAAATTGTTCAAAATAATTATTTATCACATAAAGAATATAATCATCTGAACACATGATTCTATGGAGATTAAACAGGATTAATAAGCTTTATAGAATGTATATGATTTGTGATAATTAAAAAATTATTAATACACGAGGAGTCCAACAATCTACCCCTTTTTGATGATCAAAAATTATGTGTGAGAGAGAATTATTATTAGGTAATGTTTCTCTTATTTAATGCACATTTAGGGTATATAGAATACAAATTTATCCCCCTTTTGGTATTATCAATATGTGTAAATAATAATTAGACAATAAAATACACAATGCATTAGATGGAGAAAGGGTGTTATTACAAATATTAAGGAACAATAGTACATGAATCATTCTTATCAAAAGATAGTCATCATTGTTCTTCAGAACTGGCATGTCTTTCCTTTTCCTTTGGTAGTATCATCAGAAAAAGAATCCATAGGAGAATAGTTTGAAGAAGAAGAAGGGAGTGAACTAGTGGAAAGAGAATGTAAAGGGAGTTCTTCAAAAGTAGAAGGGTCCATGGTAGGTGTAATAGAAGTCTGAGGAAACTATTTATCATGGATTATAGGTATGATCCAACTCAGATCCTAAGAGTCAAATATAGATGTGAAGGCTAGGGCATAGGATGAAAAGGTATGAAAACTCAATCTTATGGGTGCAGCAGCAGGAGCGAAAATGGACGTACTATGAATATAAAGATAAGGAAACAAAAATTTGATGAATTCATCAATGATCTCACCACCATACTTCATATCTTTCTCAAATTCATCATTTTTCTCCATAAACATATCCAACAAAGGAGTGAAATCTTTGAGCATTTTTACTTGAGTTTTGAAAGCTTAAGTTACAGGAGGAATCCTCAAATTCTCTATGAGGTACTTGAAGTAGTTAGTCATATCATGCTTAGAGAATACTATATTGAAGGAGAAGTCCAATTTTTTAGAAATTTCTTGCTAAGCATTATTGGAATTCTTGGAATGAATTCTCACCAAATAAAGATCTTTTTCACTGTTTTTGATAACAACAGATAGAGATTCCATTGAAAAGGCACTCCGCACATATTGAAGTTCTTCTTTGACTACTTTTATGAGCAGATCACTTTCTAAAGGAGGATGAGATGATTGTCTAGATGTATGAGAAGAAGTGACATAAAAGGAAAGGGATTTCAATTGATATAGAAATTTTTACAGAAAACCATTATACTCATCAGTTAACTTGTTAAGACCAAAACAAGCTCACACATCTATTGGACAATATGCTTGTTTATTTCACCTCCCACTAAGATAAGGATGTTAGATGAGGTTGAATCATTGATGCTACTTCCTGTAGGGTCTGACTAATATTATCCTTAGAAGGATAAGAAACAAGTTATTGTCTTGAGGTTATCAATCTCTTCATCTCTTCAACCATACCTCTTAGCATTTTTACATCATCACTGGGAAGTTTATTCCCAAATATGACTTCATGAATATCATGAAGCATATTGGGTTTAATATGCCACATAACTTTTTCCAATAATACGGAAGCATATATTTCACTCAGTATTGTTATAGGAGCAGGTTGGGTATTCATGGTTTTCTCAACTCAAGTCAATAGGGTAGCCCCAAATGCTTTCAGATAATCCTTATTCACCGTGTTTTGAGATTCTTGGTAGGGTTCAAGGATAGAATCTAAGACAGGATCAGGTTTTTTGGTAGATATTTCTTTAGGTGTAGATGCTAGTTTCAAATGAAACATAGTATAATGATCAATTGATTTAACTAAGACTTCTTGGGAATCTGTCACATCATAATAACTGGGGAATGTAGACCATGTATCCACTGAGCTTGGATCAATCAGTTTAGGTATTTCAACAGATTCCAGATTTGGAGGCTGCTCCCCCTCAATTTGTGCATCTTTCTTAGGATTGAGATTTTTAGATCATTAATCTATTTCCACAAATTCATCCCTTATTTTCTCACCCAATTAATTTCTAGCCAACTAAAAGTCTTTCTCCATTCTCTCGTCATTAGAAGGAATAATTTGAAGAACAACTTGTTCCTCTGGGAGTTCATCTAGAGAAGCTTCTTGTAGAATAGAAATATCTTCTTCTATATACTCTTCTACAACATTCATTCCCCATACCATAGAAACATATTGTTATTTTGAAGTATGTTTTTCATCCAGAGCAATAACTTTTTCAGGAACATGCTCTTTCTTTTCAAATAAGACTTGAGGAGAAGATTCATTATCTTCCTCAACCATAATAGTTTCACTCAATGCTACAACAACCTATTCCTCTTATTCTTCATCAGAATATACAACAAGTTCATCAAGCTCCAAACCAGGATCAAAATTATCCTTAGGTATTAAAGGGTGTTATACTGGATTTAACCTTTCATAAATTCTGTCATTATCTTCCTCATAATCATTCACCCATAGATTCCAATTGATTTTAGTTATCTTTATTGTATCCTTCAAAATAAAGAACTCATAATCCTTAAGGGATTATTCATCTGGCCCAACCAGTCCCTTTGCATGTTCATAGCTAAGGTATGCCTTGAATAAAACCAGGATGTTTATTTGTAGGATTTTTTGAACAACTCACACATATGGTGAATTATATACTTTAAAAGGTTAATCATATTTCCATTTTTTATGATATGTATCAAAATACATCTTGATACATGAGTACAGAAAAATCACCTTTTCTGGGGATAAAAAAATTCTGAAAAAACATAAAAAGTAGTCTAGATTCACCATCTAGCTCGATAGCTATGGATCTCCTCTTGTTTTCATTGCCAATTAAACTTTTCCATGCTTCTTCAAAAAAAACCCACTCAGAGGTGGAGGATATCTCTGTAATTTCTCACAAATACCTTCATGAGGTATCCTAAAGAATGTCGCCCATAACCTGGATGAAAAGGTACAAATATGAACATTGTACCATCATTTCATAACATAACTATCTTCTGAATCAAACAATAATTGATCATACTGGTAAAACTGGGCAACTTGCTTTGGATAAATAGGAATATCCTCCTTTTTAATCAAATCTATGCAGCCTTGCTCTATTATCACTTTCAACACCAAAGACATACTTGATAGAATACATTTAGGGCATATCTACTTTTCATGTACTACTTTCTATTCACTAGGTTCGAATTCTAAGGGCCTTCAGGTGCTTATTTCAGGGTGACTTTTTCATAGAACTGCACTTATTATGAGTTGTCTATGAAGGGAAATTCATCTTAGTAATTCACCAATGGTTCGAAAGAGATAATGGTTTAATGATGGGTTATGGTTTGAGAGAAGAGAAGAGAGATCGAGTGAAGAACGAGTGAAACTTCTTTTATTGTTTTATTCTGGGATATCAAGCATCGCAGGATAAAATGTGTGGGAAAGTAAAATGAATAAAACAATGAATTACCATGATATAGGTTAGAATTTATAAATAGAACAATAAATCATATTTAGGGTGAGACCATAACAATCATTCATCGTGATACAGAAACAAGCGTTCAGGGTGAGACCATAACAGTGTGATTTCTAAAATGTGTGACCATATTTTTTGAGACAATATATTCCAAATAGTAACAAAGAAATAGTAATTGTGAGACCTTAAACATGAAACAACAAGACGTGATATATAAAATTGTAGAACAGTTAGAGTTAAACAGTAACCTCAAGACAGTGACTTGTGAAACAGTAAACTGTGAAATAGTAATCGTACTAATTATAATTTATCATTCCTAATTCATGTATGATGTAATCAATTCATTTATAATTTATTGATTTAGTGAATATATTAACAAGCTGATATTCATTTCCAATGACTTCCAAAGTTATGTCACCTTTTTGATAATGATCTCTCAAAAAGTGATGTCTTACATCAATATGTTTTTTCGTGGAGTATCAAATAGGATTTGTTGAGATGTTAATAGCACTTGTATTGTCACAATTTATTGGCACATACCTGAATTGATATCCATAATCTATTAATGTGTGTTTCATCCACAAAATTTGGGCACAACAACTACCAGAATCTATATATTTATATATTGCAATAGATAATGCAACTGTGTTTTGTTTCTTATTACACAATGATACTAGTGGCTTTCCTAAAAATTGAAATGTTCCAGAGGTTCTTTTTATATCTAACAAACAACCACCTCTGTCAGCATCATAATAAATCACTAATAGAAATGATTTTCCTCTAGGATAGAAAAATGCTATATTGGGTGTATGATTGCGCTGTTTGAAAATTCACTTAACATCATATAAATGAGATTATTAGTATTTTCTTGAAACTGGGAATAGATACACACACTAAACATAATGTCTGGTCTGCTAGCAGTTTAGTAGAGTAAGAATCCAGTCATTCCTCTTTATGTGGTTTGATCAATATATTTTCCATCTTCATCAAGATCCAACGTACAAGTAGTACCTATTGGACTCTTAATACTGTTAGTGTTATCCAATCCAAAGTGTTTTAGAAGATCTCTATTATATATAATTTTATTTATAATAATACCATCATTATTTTCAAATATTTGAAATCCAAGAAAGAATTTGAGTTCACCCATTAAACTCATTTCAAATTTTTTTTTCATCATTTTAGAAAATTCAATACATAAAGAGTTTTTTGAAGATCCAATGATAATGTCATATACATAAATTTGTAATACTAAAACATCATTGGAAATTCATTTTATAAAAATTTTTAGATCAGATATTTCTTTTGTAAAACCTTTTAAAATATGAAAAGTACTTAATATATAATACCATGCTATTTGAACTTGTTTTAAACCATATAATTATTTTGATAATATAAAAAGATGGTTTGGAAAATGAGGTTTTATAAAACCAGGGGTTTCTAAACAATGACATCCTCAACTATATACCAATTTAGGAATGCACTTTTGACATTAATTTGATATTGTTTAAAGTTCAGATGTGTAGCATAAGAAAGCATAATTCTAATTGCTGCAAGTATAGCTACTAGTGAGAAGGTCTATTTAGATTCAATTCCTTATTCTTGACTATAGCATTATTCAACCAATC
Source organism: Viscum album (assembly GCA_963277665.1). Taxonomy (NCBI): domain Eukaryota; kingdom Viridiplantae; phylum Streptophyta; class Magnoliopsida; order Santalales; family Viscaceae; genus Viscum; species Viscum album. The sequence goes on along the minus strand of OY728134.1, from coordinate 345,499,832 downwards.
TATCCATGTTTCTAACTATATTACCATATTCATCAACCTTATATCTAAACACCCATTTAGTGCCTATGGTGAATGCATCTTTGGGTCATTCAAAAAGTTTCCAAACTTTGTTCCTTTCAAACTGATTATGTTCTTCTTGCATATCCATCACAAAAATTCCATCATTGATAGAATCATTAATTTTTTTAGGTTTAATTTGTGACAAGAATACTTGATGTTAAACTTTATTTCTAGTTGAAGCTCTAGTTTGAGTTCCATTGTCTATTTCTATTACTACACTATCAAAAGGATGGTTCTTAAGAGTTATAACAGGTTTAAAAAAAGAAAGATCGGTAATTTCAGGTTCTTCAACAGGATATCCTTCATTGTGACTAGAATCTAAATAATTTATAAAATTGGATGTTTTCGCATATTCCTTTACATTATGGTTATGGGATTTTGAATTAATGTCTAGACTTGATACATTATCTTATAGATTCTCTACAGTGGTCTTAGGCTCATGAGGATCTGTTTCATCTAATTTGACATGGACAGATTCTTCCACACATTTAGTTATTTTATTAAACACTCTATAGGCATTACCAAAAATTGAATATCCTAAGAAGATTCCTTCATCACTCAGGGATAAAAATTTGACAAGATTTTCCTTATTATTAAGGAAATAGACTTTACAACCAAATACATTGAAGTAGATAAATTTGGGTTTTATATTGTTCCACAAATCCTATGGAGTTTTTTATGGATAGGTTGAATCAATACACTATTGATTATGTAGCATGTTGTATTTTTAGCTTCATCCCAAAAGTAAATAGGTAATTCTTGTTCACTAATCATTTTTCTAGCAATCTCTTACAGGGTTCTATTTTATATTTCTATAACTCCATTCTATTGAGGTGTTCTAGGGGTAGAGAAATTATGACTATACCCATTTTGGGAGACGAAGGATTAAATAACTTGATTTTTAAAGTCATGACCATGATCACTTCTTTAGGATTTTAATTTATGTCCACCATGATTTTCAATAGTTTTGGAATATTTGGTCAAATGAGGGCATGATCCAATTTTGTGAACCAAAAAGAAAGTCCAGATATATCTAAAAAAATCATCTACAAGAACATACACATAGTGAGTCCCATTTAAACAAGAAACTCGAGATGGTCCAAACAAATCCATGTAAACCAATTCAAGTGGTTGTGAAGTTGACACATATTTCTTTGGTTTGAAGGAAATTAAGAGTTTCTTTCCTTTTTTACAAGGAATATACACTTTATCATTTGGAAACACAGGTTTGGGTCGGTCATTTACTAAGCTTTTTCTAATTAACTTTATAATGGAGTGAGTGTTACAGTGTCATAGTCTTCTATGCCACATTCATGACTCTTTTTGAAACACACATAAACATGAAGCTTTTTGAGAAGCTAAACAATGCATGTTAACAGAATATACATTTTCATTTATTAAAGTAGAAAAACTAATTCATTAATAGAATTAAAAATATTTTAAGCATCATTTTCAAATTTGAAATGAAATCCATCATCACATAATTTTGAAATACTAAGAAAATTATATTTCAATCCATCAATAAAAAGTACTTTGGAAATCAATACTGATTTAGAGTTACCAATTGGGCCAAGGAAAATAATCATTCATTTGGTATTGTCACCGAAGGTGACATGTCCTCCAACAATTTTTATTAAATTATTGAATAATTAATAGTATCATGTCATGTGTCTTGAACACCCACTATCCAAGTACCATAAACATTTACAAGAAAATTTTAAGCAACTTTTGTACAAAATAGTCAAATAAAAATAGATTTTTGTACCAACACTTATTTGGGTCTAGTAATATTATTTATAAGTGCTTTAGGAACCCTTATTTGCCTCATAGGTTTCCTAAAACAATTATGTAAAGTATTTTAAAATAAACTCTATTTGGTCCAAAAAAATATTGAAACAGTATAGAGTGATTCATAACTCGAACTAGATAATTTTTTTCCTGAACTGGGAATAAATATGTATGTCCTAGATTTAGAAACAAAATTAGTTCTTCCAAAATTTCATTTACCAGGTTGATATCCAATTCCAGTAGTATATTTCAGAGAAATCTATTTACCTAGCATTTTTACCAAGGTATCCTTACCCATAGTAAACCTTTCAAGATCATTTTATAATTTCTCATTAGATAGTTTTAGTTTATTATTCTCTATGAGTAATTGATCATTTTTCTCCCTTTCTATTGTGAGTTCAGCTTTAATAGTTGAGGAAATAGAATCTTGTTTCATTAAAGACATGTATTTATCTTTTATTTCATTGCATGTATCTTTACAAATATTATAATATCCAAACATTTCTTTGTTGGAAATATTTTTAGAGTCACTCTTATCTCAAGAATAATATGAATTTTTTAATGAAAATTCCATTGTTACCTCTGATGTTTTTTTTCATAAAACACATATTGGCTTTGTTAGTATGTTCATCATGTGAAGAGTTTGAGACACTTGAACAGTCCTTAGAAGCACTCCATGTGATTTCATTTCCTTTTTTTACTTTCTATCATTGTACTCGTATTTCTTTTTTTACTTGAGCTTGAGATAGTCAACCTCGATATGTCCCTTTCCCTTACATTCATAGTAGACAATCTCATCAGACTTATCACTTATTTCCCAATAATTCATCCAACTTCAATTTTGATCATATCTTCCCTTGAAGTCATCCTTTCTGAAAAAGTTGTTATTCTTGTAAAATCTCATAAACCTTCTGCCTAATTGAGATATATCCTCATCATTGTTAGGTGATGATTTCTCACTATAGAAATTTTCTACAAAAACTTCTAATTTTTCTTTTTAATTGTGTTTATATGTGGTGGTCTTGAATGCAAAAAAATTCTTTTCGGTTCATCCTTACCTTCCATGTTGACTTTATGATCCCCTTCATACATCATCAGTTTTCCAATGAGTTCTTTTGCAGGTTACTTGTGGATGTGGCAAGACTCTCCAATAGAGACGTAGGTTCCTCTTCATCTATCAGGTAGACATATGAGAATACTCTTGATATTTTCTTTGATAGCTAAATCTCTTCTAAGGGAAATCATCTTGTTTACAATTTCATTGAACCTGAGATACATGTCAAAAATAGGCTCATCGGGATTCATTTTAAAGATATCATATTTAATAGTATAATTATTAGGTATTATTTCTTTCACACTAGAAGTTACTTCATGTGTAACTGACAATGTATCCCAAATTTCAGGGGCATTATTACATGTAGAGATTCTATTAAATTCTTTATCTCCTAAGGAGAATTATGAAGCATTCATAGCTTCACAATTGTTATTATAGGCAGTTTTGGTAGGTTCATCCCATGTGATTCTATCAGTAGTATAAATCTTATATTAAACTAGAATTGAAGACCAGATTTATAATCTCATACTTTCTAAATGTATTTTTCTTTTAGTTTTCTATTGAGCACAATTGGTTCCATTAAAGAATGGTGGTATGTTTTCTGTAGCACCTCCCAATATATTATCCATAATATTGAAATACCGTAAAAGTGAAATAAATATATAATTAACATAAATTTATAGATCTTTATTGTACAACTACAATAACAGTTGAATAGGGTCAAAAAAAAGAGTCTTAATAGACAATATTTGATACCAAATTTTGGTCAAGTAGAGTACTCAAGAGGGGGGGTGAATTGAGTATCTACAAAAATATATATTTAAAAAGTATTATTAAAAGGGTTCCCCAATAAATTTAAATACTACCTAGTCAATCAAGGTTATATAGTTATGAAATTTTGACTATTTAAATAACTTCTTACAAGAATTATTAATTCTCAGATATCGTAATATCAGTTATCAATATTAATTTTAAAACTATTGTAATTAGAAAATACATTTATAACTTGATTCTATGATTAATTATAAACATAAATTTAGTGATTTATGAATTAAATAGTAAAACAGAGACAACTAAAATTAAACAGCACAACGGATATAAAACAAGTGGTTCAGTCTCACGGTGGGACATAATCCACTCCACTTGGTTATCACCTTCCACCAATATGTTTATATAAATTCACATGAATCACACCCTTGATTTGTGTTAATAACTGTACACAAGATTGTACATGTCTCGAAAATTCTTCCATAGTTCTTTGTGGGTATGATCTAATAGGTCACAAAAGGACCACATAAACACTTATATGTGGGAATACACATGTGCAAAAATATGTAAGAGGAATGATATCATGTATCCTTGAGTTTGATGTAGGAGATAGTGCATGTTTTTATTAAGACACAAACACTGCTCAAAAGATAAAAATAATACACAATAGAGAAGAAATGATGAGATAGGGTTAGAAGTTCCTTGAGTGTTAATGTATGAAACTCTTGACTTATGGGATGAAGAAGATGTAGAAATCGAGTCCTCTTGTGGAAAACAGAGTATCGTAAGCCAGCTAGATCTAGCTCATGTTCTTTATGGAGTTGATATTGAAGAAATGTTCTCAACTCTAGGATAATGTTATCCTTTGTGTGTTCTTCAGTCATGCCAAGTTGTCCGTATGCTCGTGCTTCTTCGTTATCGTGCACACACCTGATTTTCTGTTCACAATGTTGTCGCTACACTCACTACGATCACTTATTTTTCATTTGGCCACATTGTTATTTTTTATTCTTGTAATTCATATGTTGGACCCGTTAGGATGCATGTATTATAAACCCCATACCACATACTATCAGGTGATATTTCAACAAAAAAAATTAATTATGTTAGTGTATTTAATAGCTTGAAATATGACCATTATAAATTAATTTGATAAAAGTCCATGAAGATTAAGAAATTATGTCACAGTTGGTATATAAACGGTGTCTCAATAAAATGAATTCTTCTTGAAATGGTGTCTCATTATTTATCGTTGAGTGGTGAGACATCTATGATGGCATAGTTTTATAGAGATCAGGAACTGATAGCATATATGTGGTGTTGGGATCACAGTGTCTGGTCATGGTGTCTGGATGGTCATGGTGTATGGATGGTCATGATGTTGGTATGGTCACGGTGCCTGGATGGTCACATTTTCTAGATGTCCACAGTTTTTGGATGGTCATGGTGTATGCATGGTCACAAGGTCATGATTGTTACAGTGTCTGGATGGTCATGATGTCTGGATGATTATGGTGTCTAGATGTTTTTTCAGAAAAACACAACCAGTGGGAGGCACACGGTTTCTCAGACTCAGTCAAAAATTAGTATGGAGACTTAAAAGGCGATATTCATAGAATAAATCAAACTTATTCATTCATAATATAATTTCATTATTAACAAAAATGGTTTAAAATAATTATTTAAGCCAAAAAGAAACTAGTCATTTGAACCCATGATTCTAGGTAGATTAAACATGATTAACAGGATTTACAGAATGTATATGATTTATGATCATTAAAACATGATTAATACTTTTGGAGTCTAATAATGTTCATGATTATCTATTCCAAAAAATTAAATCAATCAAAATTAATAACCATAATAATTTTTCATGGAAGGAGATGGATTTCATAATCATTACTCATACCATAAAGAAAATGGAAATTTCCAAAATATAATAAAGAGAGTAGAGAATTACAAATTACTAATGATACAATCTGATTATATAATGATATGTTTTGAAATAAGGTGTTAATATGGGAATAAAAACCATTAATTGGTGTTATATAATTTGATTATGTAATATAAAAGGTCCCCTTAATTGTGTTTGATTTTGACGAAGGATTTTGAGAACTAAAATTATTAATGAATTATCCCATCAAAGGAAATGAGAGTTTTTATTTTTATTAAACAAGGATTATTATAAATTAATAAAAATAGAAAACCATGTTTGTGGGGTTTTTTAATTTCATTGATGTTATATACATTTAAATATATCATTCATTTTTGTTTTTTTAAAGGTTGGGGACAAAGCCTCATTTATCACTAAAGGAAATCAATGACCTCATTTAACTATGCAGAGGGAGACCCATTACAAAGCCCATTCTTTTTTGTAATTTATGTTGAAAGCTAAAATGTTCCATATAAAATATGTAGACAGATTTTTTTAAAAAAATATTGATGGAGAGATATAAATTTCACTTTATAAATCTTTAATAACCATATAAATTAACCTATAAAATTATTTTTATTAATATGTTCATGGAATAGATATATTTAGAAAACTAATATATAAATTATTAAGAATGATGTTTTTAATATGAAGTGACCCTTGTGTTAAAATTTCAATATATTACCCTTTAAAAAAATTGTAAATAAATTAAAATATCGTTAAAATTTTCCAATATTTTTAATTGAAACATAAATAGTATGTTTATTAATTTTTTTAAAATTATAGACATTGATTAAAAAAATATTTATTGAAAATGAACTATGTTATCATCACGGAGATGGTAAGAAGACTACAGGCAAATGAGATAATTATTTCATCATCCCAAAAATAAATTAAATTTAAAAAATCAATTTTATATATAAATTATAATTTTAATATTAATAATGAATGATGGTTAAAAAAATGAACTGTGTTAAAATCATCTATTGGATACATCGTATGTACGCATGAGTATCGTTTCCATTTATAAGTGGTCATGAAATAATGAAGATAATAATTATATTATCTTTAAAAAATGATAATTATATCAAAAATATAATATTATTTCATTTAAAAAATTATATACCTTCCTTGTGAATTAGGGGTTAAAAACAAATCACATTTCTTTGTGGATGTGGTATTCCACATGTATCCTGGATTTCTATAATGATTTTTCAATGAAATGACTAGTAGGAAAATATGTGATATATTAAATATAAAAAAGTGAATTTTTTCTTTTATATGATATTTTTACATTAAATCCATCATTACAGATCACCCTAAGAAAATTTTATGGAAAAAAATTTTAGTTAGTGAGGTTTTAGTCATCTATACAAAAGAACTATGGTTTGGTTTCTCATTTTATTAATTTTGAGATGGGTATATGTTTTTAAATTTATATAATAATATCTTAGTATATGGGAAAATTTTATATTATAATTCATCATGGTAAAATAAGATTTATAGTGGGTATAAGAAGATATATAACTAAAACAAATGGTTTAAAATTAGACAACTTATTTTGACAATCTTCTTTTATTTACAACATAATCCATATATGGTTTCAATTTATCCTAAAATACCTATTTAAATAATGGTAGGGATTCAAGGAATTTATTTTATCTTTTGTTGGATGAATAAAAAGGATTCTTATTTGTGGTGAAATAAGGAAGGGAGATTGGGAAGGGGAAATTTTTGAATATCATGATGTATTCAATAAATATAAATTATTTCTCATGAAAAAAATTCTTCAAAATTATAAATATATAATTTATGATTTTGAAACGGTCAAAATCCTCACAAAAAATTAAATTTGGACATGTTTGGAATATTTTTTCACTTGTTTCATTTTTTGACCCCTCTTAATATTTCTAATAATATAGAGATAAAAAAGTTCATTATTCATAATGGGAAATGATATTTTCTTTTAAAAACAAATTAGCGTATAAAATTTTTATTGTTGATATTTTAAACAATATCCCAATTTATTTTCCATGTATATTATTTTTAGTAATTTTAATTCATTTATTTGGTTATTATTTATTATAAATTATCAATCATTCCAATTTTTCACCTATGATTTTTATTAGACTCAAATAAAAATATGATAGAAAATTAATTTTAATGTTATCCTTAAAACATAACTAAAATGTAAAATCAATCATTGAAATTATTATAAAAACAAAAAATCATTCAAAATATATCGATTTTATTATTTTAATAATAATTTATTTTATTTATCTATTAATTTAATAAACCACGTTTAAGGGTTACATAAGAATTTAAGGTGATTATTTTGTTACTAATAATAACAAATCAATTACCAATATAAAAATAATTAATATCTAAAATGTAATTTAAATATAATCATATCTCCTTGTTTTTTCCCATATCAAAAATGTATAAATAATAAATCCAAGAGAAATAATTTTTTTTCTCTTGTTTACATAAAATAATATAAGGGTAAAAATCATAGAAATACAGAATTTATATTCTATATTTTATAAATGTTTATGCATATGAATGAAAAAAAACTCATGAAATATGATATAGGAAATTTTTAGGGTAATATTATAGACTATATCATATTTTTTTTGTCTTTAATTGCCTGATTTAAGATTATATTGTTGATAATTATTGAAAATTGTTACCATTCATAACGACAAAAATTGGGCTGTTTTACCAAAGTCGGAACTAAAAATAAATAATATTATATCCACTTTTTAATATTTAATTTAAAAAAATTTAATAAATTACAAAACAAATAATACAAATAACAATGAAAAACAAGTTTACCTGAAATTCAATTTTTAATAATAAGAATATTTTTATTCTATATTCTTTTATAAATTTTATTATAATGTCTTTAATTAGATCATTTTTAATTGAAATGAAATAATTTTTAAAAAAATCTAGATTTGAATTTTACAATATAAATACTTTAAAATAACATAAAACTTCCAATTAAAATCAATATGAATTTACTATTCATTGAAATATCATATATTTTTGAAATATTTAAAATTATCTTTGGGTGATAATTTTGATTAAACTATTTCAAAAATAATTGACATTTAATAAAAAATCCCACAAATTTTAAATCAATATTTATAATATTTTTAAAAAACCCATTTTTTTTAAAAAAATGTTTTTAGGACTAAAATAACTTTTCAATAAATTGAAGTATAATAAAATTAGTTTATTAGAACATTTAAATTAATAAAAATATATATATTAAAATTTGTGTAAACCTGTTTATACAAACTAACTCAATGTCTAGATTATAGTTGCCACATTAAAATAAGAATATTTTTATCAAATATCAAAATATGATTAATGGTTATTGTTGCCTATTAAAAAATATATCGAGCCTAAAATTATTATTTAATGTAATATAATGATACATTATTCTCACAATTAATAATTTTTCCCATCATAATTTTAACTCAGACTCGAAAATCAAGGGTTTGCAATTTCAAAATACCATGGTTGAAATCCCATATCCTAAAAATTGTTAATAATACATATTATTTATTATAGGGAAAGTGAAATACAAATGTAATCATGAATAACACATAATATGGTTTCCATATAGGTGTACATTAGTTTGAGTTTAAAATATTAACTTGAAAGAAAAAGATAAATTTCTAATAGTGATTATGAAGGACAACGAACATGGATCATAATACATTAAAATACCCTAATACATTTAAAAAACTGATAACCATAAAAAATTGTGTGAAAAAATCATTTATTCATAATAATTAAAGGTAATTAGTTAAAATTGATTCTTCATTATGCTATTCAATTAGTTTAGATATTCCTTTTATATTCTATAATTTGAATATAACTAAATATAATTACATGACATGTAGAGTTTCAAAACTTAATTAATTTCCACTATAATATTTTTTTTCTCTAAATGATGAGTATTAAAGATGAAGTTTTCTTATTCAACATGATCCAAAATCAACAACATAACCTACAAAATGAAATAAAATTATTCCCCATCTCTAAAAATATTAACCAAAACTGCATTTTTTGAAAAAATAATATAATATAACTCATATATTCATCTTCATGTGATGTAATATTACGTATAACTCCAAAATATCAAAAATTATAACACTGTTTTTTCATTTATCATTTCATAAAAAACACTAAATAAAAAATAAAAAAAATTGAAATCAACTTTAGATAAATATTTTATCCTTAAATATTTCCTCATAGATTTCAGCATACTTTTTCATGAATTTAATTTCATTCTTCCAAAATAATTATTCGCATCAAATCACATATAAATTTGAATATTAAATTTATCTTGAATCAAATAATAATATATCAAAATTTCCATATTTATAATGATAAATCACTATATTATCATATTATGTAGTGAATGTCAAAAAAATATCATGGATAAAATTTTGAAACTATCTTGAATAGTAATCCATAGCTTGACCATATATATAACCTGGAATATAACATTTCCATTGGATCACATTCATCCATCAACATAACATATACCTCTCTATCAAATTCACAAATCATAAAATCACATACTATCCTAAATTGTTAGTTAATCCCAAAGAGAGTATTCTCTATTAAACCCATTGAAAGATTCATATCACCTCAAAATGGTATGAATAAAAACATCAAAATGGTCATATATATATTTATTAAAATATGATCAACAATAAAAATATAAATACATAATTATATATGTGACCCGAATCATATCCTCATAGAAATATATATATTCTTACAAAAAATTTACATGATTCTTATTGATCACATTCTTTTGAATATAATTCATAAATTCAAAAATCACTAAACATCATCAAATATGACCTAAATCACATGGAATTAAATAACTAACAAATTTCATGGTTACCAATACTATCTCATCTAATTAATCTATGTAAATAATCTCATTATAGTAATTATACAATATCTACACAATAGTCGTCATATATTACTGTCTATGTCTCCCTTATTTATTAGATTTTCAAAAATTCCACCTTAATAGTAAACAACATATCTTTTTTATTAGTGAAAATCATCATATGTTTTTCAAAAACATAAATAAAACTATTATTGAAATATATATATATATATATATTTCATGACACTTCTAAAAAAAATTACATTTTTAAAAATGTTATATGTGTGATCCCTCATCGAGAAAAGATAGAAATTATATAAGAATTTAAAAGTTTGGTTTTATCAATTATTCATGTTCTAAATCAAGACCTAATATAATATATTCAGTGTTGGAATTCAATAAGATGATGTTTTTATGTTAGAAAAGTGTTCAAGATGTGTTTTCTCTATTCTGATAAAATTTGAATGGTTCTAGTTTTGATTCAGATGATTGGGGGTTGTCTACAAAGATATTATGGTTTGGTGTGAACAAATAATGAGGAACTATGTGACACCTTCATGCAAAGTAAATTATTATTTCATTTTTACATATCAACATTTGAGTTATACATTTTGAGCATGATAGGGGATAAGCATTATGAGGTCAAAGGAGAAACCATGCAATGTTGGGAAGGGTCAGAGTTATGGTGCATGGGCTATTCCTGGTTTCATAAAAATCATATACCCTGATGTATAGTAGAAGAATTTATTATAAAAATTTATGATAATGGTCTTTCTTACTTGGTGGCCTAACCATTGGTGGAATGGTTTTATTGAAAGTATGGGGTGTAGGGTTTGACTAAAAATAGAACCAAAATATAATTCAACCAAATACATCTTTAAAATAATAATTATATCAGTATTCTCTATTAGGAATTTATGAAACTCCAATGACTTCTTATACCTTTTAGTGTACACATACCAGGTGGCTCCCAAAACCATTCATTCTCCCCTAACCCCTCAATTTGAGGTGACTTCATTATTCTTATAGAATATACCAGTTCTTTTTTCTTATTATGTTATATCATTTCCTTTTCTATTTATCTATAATTTTAGAGTTATTTGTTTTATGTTTTTTGTTGATTCCACTTGTTTGTGGAATATTAATCTGTTTCTCATGGGTTTTTTGATCATTTTTTAATAAGGCAGATACTGAGATTTATTGGAAAAATAATTTAATGGATTTTCAATGGGTTATGTAAACATGGATAATTTTCTGTTGTTTTACATTATATTGGTTTCTTATTATCATTTGAATTAGTATCAACTCAAAGAAATTTGGTTGAATATGTGATTGGAGCCTTTTTATGGGTATTTGGATAGCATTTGGATTTCATTTTTGTGTTTCCTGGAATTCTTGTGAGTTTTAAAGTATTAATCGATGTTGGTTTATGTTTAATTAATTAATAAAAACTATTTTAAATAATTAATCGTAGTTTACTCACATGAGGTGTGATCATGGGTGTTTGAGACCAGGTATTTTGAATACTGAAGAGTATATACGAGGCTTGGATCATCGTTTTATAGGATTCTATTCTTTCAAAATGTTACAAAAATATACATTGAATTTGTTAGTGGTCTAAGAGTTTTACCTATATTCTTGATATTCATTTTGAACATGTATGTTATTTTTATATTATAGCCCATGGATGCTATATTTTTTCACTGGTTTAAATAACTGGTTTTATTCCTTAAATTAATACCTTGGATCTTCCATGGATCCCTTTGATGGGTTTATGATTATATGATTGATCATACAGTCTCCCACAGAGAGCGTTTTTTTTCTTTACAATAGTAAATGGGTTGTTTTATGCATTACACTTTTCTAAAATAGTTATAGTTCAATAAAATTGGTTTTAACAATGTTCAATGTTGTTTGGACCAATTTATGGTGTCAAAGTTTTAAAGCTATATTTTGATTTTTTTTCCCATGTTTAAAATAAGGTTATGGACTTTAAGTTCTTTAAATAAATGGATTATAAACTGATTTTATAAGTTTATTAGGAATTTATGTGTGGATTGTATTTTTGGAAATTAAATGATTTATATTTTAATTAATTTTATGGAATTAAATTCCATCACATAACTTTATTATTAAATATTCATACGTACATTTGTAAAAAGAAATAAGAAAACAGGTTTTTGTATTTTCATATTTTTGGAAAGTTTATGATGTTAAACCTTGATGTCTTGAGAAATAATGAATGATTTAGGTGTCGAACTAATGCTCTAGGGACCATGTATTATATGGTTTTGGCAATGATATAATGTTGCTTTACATCAATGTTTTATGTTTCATATAGAGGCACTTGGCACACTAGATTATTTCGTGGGTAAGATAACAGATTTTTTCTATGCATTTGTGGTGGGGTTTTGGTCTGCTTCTCCATGCCCTATAGTAGATGTTGAATTAATACTCTACACATTTGTATTGGTGTTAGTCTAAAAATCTAGGAAGAACCAATTTTTTTCTAAATATATACTCTAAGGATTCTATATGGACCACAAATATAATTTAGGATTATAATGTTTTCCATGACACCCTATGTTAGTATAAAACATTTGAATAGGGATTTGGTGTTGTATTGAGGTTCCATTCATATTTATTATTGCTTTATATATATGGATAAGGTTATAGAATGATTCAGTGGTGACTAATATCATTTTTAATAGAGATATGTTCCTTGGAATAATGTTTTGTGATGTCCTAATATAGATGATGTAATTTCCCACTATATTTTTTTACCTATCTCAATGCATATCTTCAAGAACTATTATACTGACTAGTATTTTATTAAGACTCCATCGGTGGTTCCCTATTTAGTTACACTCAAAAAATAATTATTCAATGATATAATATGGTTAGAAATGTAGCTATTATATGTGTATTCCATTAAAATGTTTTGGTTGAGGATTATGTTGGGATTTTCATGATCGACCGAGATATCTTTGATGGTATTAGAAAACTGGGTGAGGATTAACTTAAAGATGAATTAAATCCCTTTTTCATAATTTTTATTTTATTCTATAATATTATTTAACCATATTAATGAGTTCATAGTTTTATACATTGTTGTATTTTGAATAGTTCGTTTAATTATAGGGAACACTATTTTACATTATTATTCATTATATATACTCTAACTTTTATTATGTTTAGTAATTGAATTATAGATATGTACAATAACATAGGGTAATAGACATCTTATATTTCTAGAGTATACCCTACCTTCTTATCAGAATTCCATGGAATATGAGGAGGCACTCTTGATGGCATGTGGCAAACTAACATAGGGAATTGGATTACTATTATATTAGCCAATAAATTATATATTTTCATAATAGAATTAACATTATTTTTTATTTTAATATTTTCAATTTTTAATAGTATATATAAAATGATTTTATAGATATGGTGACTGATATTGGGTGGGTGCATTGTCAACACATGTTTTGGGAGGATCTCTAGGTTACCAGGGGATGGGATTGTAATTCTTATTTCTTTATGAGTTTTTTATTAGATATTTACATCCCGCAACCAATAATTAGTTTTTTTATTATAATTTATGAGTAATTATGATGATTATATAGTGGAAAGAGGCCAATTATCCTATTTGGACTCATAACCTATATATTAAATAGGTTTCACATGCATCATGTTGGGAATATAGGATCCACATGATATTGGCCTTTTATTGTTTCATTTTGTTAATTTCCTTCTAATGGTAATTCCTTTGGATATATGGTGAGAATACAAATGTATAGGATGTTCATTAAGTCCATATGAATAGTTTGTGTAGTTACCCTATTGGGTATCATTATATATATGTGGATACATTTTGAAATCTTGTGGGTTGTTTTTTAGTTAGGACTGCTTGTATGTCTTATACATCTGGAGAGTGGTCTGATGTGCCGATTCTTGGATATGAAAAGTTCCCATGTAGTAATAACTTGGTTCTTTATTTGTATGTTCTTCATTGTGATCCCCTTTAGTTATGTATCTTGACATGTGGATGTTATTTAAAATTGGTATGGAATCTTTTTGGACACACCATGAGTTGTGTTCTTACTGGAGATTGTATTAATCTTAATGGTTTGACCTAGTAACTTAATTTAAGGCCATAATGGTGGGTCTAAGGGGGAGAGTCTTTTGTCCATCATTTATGTGGATCTAGTTTAGATTTTTGATGTTGTTTTCATTTCTAGTGAGACTTGTAGAAGGTGTTGTATTTGTTATGTGTTCCTTTGGGTGAGTTATTCATGGGTAAATTATTTCATTCCATTAATATATTAGTGTCAATTATTGAATATTTTGGTGACCATGATTTGGTTGTGTCATACTTCGGTATTATTTAGGGAGTTTCATATAAGTTAGAGAGACCGTAAGGCTTTCCAAGGATAGAAAATCATTAAAGAAAGCTATTTTCTTTCACCAAGGAAATTGTGAAACCTTGAAAGGTCAACTAGATGGTGGAACATTATTTAACCCAACAATGTGGCTACCCAATCAAACCACAAACACCTAATCATATGTTTTTTGTGTGGTTGGTGTAAGGATAATGTAATAGTGAATCTGAAAAATTCACCCCTAACATGATCTTTTTATAGAGCAGATCAGTTCATGTAACTATGTCGCATCCCCCAAAAATTGTGCACACATATATTTCATGCCCTAATTTTTTTAATAAAAATACTCAAGAAAACATTTTAACCCATAATGTCCTCCAAATCTAATATTTACTTAAGACAACCCATATTTAATGGTCTAGAGTCTTCACTTATGTGATTCCTAGATAATTTCATTTTTTCTTTAAAAATCTACTCAATGTATAATATTTATTCATTTATGAATTTTCTAATTATTTCCTCATTAGATCTCTTATCTTCTTATCATTTTGAACCTAAAGGTGTTCTATATTACAAATCATTGGGGTTTTACAGAGTATTTATGTGATTCTTATTGATCTGGGATAATGAGAATCCTATCTAGTCTTCTCCATTATCTTTTTTATGGGGGACTAGTTTTACATCTTCTTTTGATGTTGGTGTTTTTATACAATGGGAATATTCTATTAATTTTATAAAAATCTTGTAAAATTACTTTCAATTTTTCATTGTATTAATGTTATTTATGGTTTCATTTGATTTTGGGGAAAGTTACATGTTTATATTGGGGTTTTATTTAAAATTACACTTTTCACACAAAGTGTTCAATAAAATACTTGAATTGTTGTTTTTGTTTTGGAATAGTTTCTTAAAAATTGAAGAGGATAGGCTTGTATTTATGTTTATTTGTAATTTTTAGGTTTTTTTTTTAATTTGTATTTCAAATATTTCCATATTAGGGACCTAATGTTCCCCAATAAAAGATATTTCACTAATATTTTGTGTAATTCCAATAATGTTTTTGTGATATCGAAAGACTATGGAAGGAATTTGTAACACCCCGAGATTTTATAAGATATATTATTTTTAATTTCTTTGATGTCTTCTATTATACACTAAACCAAGATTGTCTTGTACTATACGCATCACCGTATTAGCTTGCAGTATACGCAACACTATTCTTGGCTCATGTTACACACAAATTCAAGTTTGTTTTGTGGAAATTATTCTATGCAACAATATGTATAGATTTTTTTTAATGTATAAAAGAATTAAGTTTTGATTATGTTATACGCAACACCAAACGGATCTTTCACAACACACAGACCTGACTTGGCTTTCATTACACGCAATCATGACCTTCCACGATAGTAGGTGTTGTACGCAATACCGAGTTTCGCTAAACAACAATATGTTATATAAACTAGCCGTTATGAATAGTAATACCCACTTTTTGAAATTTTATAAATTTTATCTTTCGAAATGGACTTCATTTTTGGATTTGGAATATCGAAATTAGCCTGGGGTGAAATTTTGGTATTTTTCTGAAAACATTCAATTTTTGATGAATAGTGAAAACACTCGATTACTATTTAAAAACCAACTTTTTATTTAAATAAGTATTTATTTTATTTAAATTTATTTTAGGTCAAAATAGATAAATAATACCTATATAATATCAATTTAATTCATTGGAATAATTTTATAATAATTTTATATATATATAAATTTTATTGAACTTTTCACCGTTTTTTACCCACCTCCTAGGAGAATTTGAATATTTACATAAAACTTAATTTTACTGCTTCTGTGAGTGGAATTTCAAAAATCCAAGTGTCACAGTTAATATCAAGGAGTAAAATATGGTTCAATTAGATAAAAAAAATTGGTGAATAGTAACTTTTTACTTTTTTTTACCACGGTTAAAAGTAAATAAGGTTATTAAGGGTAAAAATGATATTATTATTACCCTAACAGATGTCCTAATTCTATTGGATAAGCTTAATTCGACCAAAAACAACCATAGAAATAAAATATGACCATTTAGGTTCACATGGATTAGATTAGGAAATTTATTATAATTTTATTTAAAGAAGGGTTAAAATAGTTAAAATCAAAGTTTAATAACTAAAACATTTTTAATATAGGGTTATACAAAAGATAAATTTGACTATAAATATTATTTAGAAATATAAACATATTTCCTACATAATTTTATTTTATTTATAATTTTTAGACATTAAATAATTTCATTTATTAATGACACAATGATGATGTAGTAATTACCTTATTAATTAAATATTAACATAATTGATGTTATAAATACCGAAATAAATTTAATTTTAGACTTTTTATGAATTACACTAATTTTATAGGTTAATATGACATGTTTTAATGATTCAATTAACTTGTTTCGAAATAATCAGGTTGTTATGATTTTTAGAAAAATCAAGTACCAAATAGTGTCAAAATGGACATAAAATAGTTTTTAAAACAAATATTATATTATTAATTGTTATTTTATTCCTAAAAATATAAGGCTCGACCAAATGACTTAGATAAGGATATATATATTAATAATGAACCACTAGGTGTTAGTTTGGCTTGTTATAGTAAGTTTATTAACCATATAGTGTAAGAAAACAAAAAGACACGATCAAAGTTAAATTATTTAACTTAGAGTTAAATCTAAATTATAAGGATAAAATAGTAAACTGAACTTGTCTAAAACCTATTGGTTAAGATTATTTCGACCCATACTCATCTTATCTTCGAAATAAATCAATTTTGATCTATTAAAAACCGAATATGACATTATTATAAAATAATATTTTAAGTTTTTCCTAAAGTGCCCCTCTCCTCCCTTATAAAAAGGGCACCCCTTCCCTCTTGTCTTCACACCCTTTTGAGCCTTGAAGCTCGACAAAACCCTGACCATTTTCCTTATAATATTCCCTAGAAATATTATAGAGGTTCTGGTCTCCTCAAAAGACCACCCCTAGTGCCTTAAGAGGAGGTTAAGAAGAGGCGCATCAAAGAAGAGGTAATATCCTTTAGCGATTCTTTCCAATTTATTTCTTCTTCTACTTCTTATTCTTTATTTTTTTCATCATAAATTAATAACATCAGTATCACTCATATACTAATATGTTATTATAAATGTGAAACAATCCAATTTCATCTTATATCCATCCTACGGAAATGAAATCACCGCGCGTGCGTATGTATGGAATACCGTCTCCACGTCGTGGTGTAATCTGTTTTCCACCACCACCTTACATGGATGGGTATAATGGTGTAAATAAATAACTATATATGATTTTTTTAAAGTTATATTTATTCTGAAATATTATACATACATGTCAATACAATTCCATGATCATGGGAATGATATCATCGCTCGTGCGTACGTACGGACTATCATCTCCACGAACGCGATGAGATTCATTTTCCATGAATAACCATTCAAGTATGATTATAAACTATATATAATAAATAATAATGAAAGATATTACATAATAATGATACTGGATTTATGTATATATATATTTATGTCATCTACTTAATTCCATTCATGTCAATAATGAAAGGAAAACAACGTCCATGCATACGTACGGCCTATCGTCTCCATGAACGGTGTATTTCATTTCATTTATCTATCTATTATATATATATATACTGAATATATATGATATATAAATCATGATTTACATTCTGTAAGTAATTAAATCATGATTTAAATAATAATAATATCAAGAACAACAAGTCCAAACACGTATGATAAATAAAACGATTTTACCCAAAACGCATCTTTAACATGGAATTTACAAAAGAAAGGGTAATATAAAGTCATAAGTGAACCATATATGATATCATAAGAATTAATATGATTCTTTAATAAGTCAATGAAATTATTTAAATCATTATATTGGAGGTTTGTAAATGTACAAAGCATATCGGACCTAAGGTAAGGGATAATTATTCCAATCTCGTTCTTATCCGAGATTGTTTATTTATAAGTATTTATTGGGGTTTTATTTTTCATCCTTGTCCATAAAATTTTTTTTAATAAAGTGTTTAATATTATTCCATGTATTTTTAAATTCATGTTTACCCCCTCTTTGACTTTTTATTTGTGTTATAGAAGGAATCTTTCTTTTGTTTACCATATGTGGTACGTTTTGACTTTTTCGTTAAAAGTACGAGGAGAATATTTTTTTTAACTTATACGGCATGAATGGATTTTTATGGTTTCATAACACCTTTTCTTCATGAAGCATATTCTACAATATTTCATGATTATTTTCAATAAAATCTTTTTCTTTTAAAATTGTGTGGCATTTTGTGAAAAGAAAATTATTTTGAAGAAGAAAGGATATTTTCCTCAAGAATTCATCTCAAGTGTTTTATCAAAACTATTTTCCATCTAAGATGACATTATTTAGCATGTTTATGTTTCAATTATAATGACTATATTATTTACATGGTTTTCTTTTTATTATGATGAAATGATATCCATTTTTTTATATGGATTATGTCAAGATGGGATGATGTTTATGAAACCCATTTTATTCTTTGGGTTATGATGAATGATTTATGATTGTTTTGTGACACAAGTAAGAATGATTTCAATATGAGATGGGTGGGACCTATATCTCCCTCCAATGAATTGGTTAAAGATTAATATATCATGAGATAGACATGGATAGAACAGTAAGTTAATCTGGTTCAGTGATACAGGACTGGAACGAGGAGTGAACTCGATTCAGAAAGGGACTTTGTCCACTAAGATGGTCTTGGAAGAAATGTCTTGGCTACTATGGAAATGATAACATGTGCTTAATGGTTTTCCACAAATACATGTTTTATTCCCATGCTATTCCTTTATGATATATGCCTTACATACTTCCAAGATTTATGTCTTTGCTCAGGATTTTGATGTTTAGATTTTATGTTCATGTTTTTGCATTCAAATGTTTATAGATTGTTTTATGTTCTTTATGTTTACCCTTAATGAGCATTTGAGCTCACCCTTTATATGTTTTCTTTTCCCCAGGATATCAAGAAAAGTTTTAGGTAAGAAAATCAAGGGGAAGATTTTTGTGGGAGGTGTTGAAGATCTTTCACAACGATTAGAAGATTTTGTTCCGAGTTTCCAAAGACACTAAACTATTATGATCCTTGAGTGTTGGTTTTTGTTATGTATTAATTATTCTGTAAAAGTAATGTAATGTCCATGTACGTCAGGTTTGGGGTCTCTACAGTTGGTATTAGAGGAAAGTTTTAGTTAACCTTTGGAAACTAGGATGCAAAAACTTTAGTGAGATCCCTAGAGATATTTCTAAGGTATGTCTAGGGATGTCTCTAAGGTTAAGTATAATTATAAGTTATAGTCCTAGAATTATGGTAACAATATTAAAATTAACCCTAAGATGTTATATATTGAAGTTACTCCCCCTTTATTTTTTTTGTTTTCTCTAGCCTGATTTTTTCCTCTCACGGTATTCTTTTTGGGTTTTAGACAATGGCTAGAACCCGAAGGAACCATGTTGATCAATTTAATGGATGGTGTAATGATTTTCCTCATGAAAAAACAAATGTTATGGGATATGGAGTGAAAAATATTATTGATATACTTACACAAGATGTGAATCATTCTGGACTTCCACATGAACAGAGAAGGGAACAATATTCTATTGAGTCCTTCATTAGGAAAAGTCCACCATCTTTCAGTGGGTCTTCTGATCCACTTGTTACTGAAAAATGGATCAGTACCATTGAAAAGATATTTTCCATACTTCACTGTTCGGAATATGAAAAAGTCATTCTGGCTATTTACCATTTAGAAGGTGAAGCAGATCAATGGTGGACTCTAATTAAGAATATGAGGCCCCGAGATGAAATTGAATCCATGGAATGGGATGAGTTCAAGAACTTATTTTTCAATAAGTACTTCCCTCATATTCCTCGAACAAAGATGGAAAAGTATTTCCTTGAGCTTAAGAAAAAGGATGATGAATTTTTTGGTATATACGAAGCAAATTTTACAAGGCTTTCAAGGTATGCATCTGGATTTATCATCCAACCTGAAAGTAAAGTTGATCGATTCTTCAGTGGCTTAAAACCAAGTCTTCTAAGGGCATTAGCTATAAGAGACTTCAGTAGATATGAAGAAATTGTGTGTTGTGCTATCATGGTTGAAATAGAAGTTGGTGTTACATATCCATCTCATGGTTTTGACAAGAAACTAAATATGGATTTCAAGGAGAAATCTCATAATAATGGTGAAAAGAAGATGATTGTTTCTTTATGCTCAAAGTGTGGAAATAAGTATGGTGGAGATTGTCATAAAGGGACTAGAAAATGTTTTAAGTGTGGAAAATAAGGTTATTGAGCAAATAAGTTTCTAAGTAATGGAAAAAGGGTTTCTACTAATTTGAATAAAGAAAAGACTACAGAGAATGAACCACCAACACTTCAGTGCTTCAAGTGCAATGAAATGGGGCATTATGCTAATCAATGCCCTAATCCAAGGGTTAATGATGATCAACGTGAGTAACCACTTAAGGAAATGGATAAAGGGAAGTCGCATGCGATCACTATTTGTGATGTTGAGTATGACAATGATGTTTTGTAATGATTAAGTGTTTATGCATTGGGATCCCAAAATAGTATCATGGAATCTCATTTATGGTATCGTGGAATTTTGGAATATCTATGTATTGGTTTTCAATAATTATATGGTACCGGTAACCATGAAAAATGATTCAAATATTTTGGAAAGTAGATGATATGCGCATAATGAAGGGATAAGTATAAAAGAAATTGTTTTATAGTATTCATGAGCTCATGACATATATAAGGACTAAGTCATATTATGGTTTGAGTATATAGAATTTTTGGGATTTTGGTATGTAGAAAGAGTTAAATTTTGACAACATTCATGTTTTCACTAAGGTTCAATAGGTATTCGTTTTTTAAAATAATACATGATTAAGGTATTCGAATGTTTGGAATATGACCAACAAGATATATCTTATGATATATGGGAGATAAATTATGGTATTCACATGCTTGGTATATAACCTCTCTAGTAATCATTTTCATTATACTATGAGATTGGACAGAAGTATTTTAGATAAGCCTAAAGATTGGAATGAATTATGTTGGACATAATTTAGTATTATTTAAGGATATAACTTTTTTTGATATTATTGATGGTATGTTATAATAATGTAGTTTTAGAAAAAGGACAACATGCAGGACGGGCGACAACACGTCACTTCGGACAAGGCTGTGGGAATCAAACCCACAACCGAAGTGTGACAGGCCTTTATTGCCTACCTCTGGCCTACAGGAAGTCCCTGGTTAGTAGAAACTAGTTTTATTAAGTGGTATTATAGATGAAGTATAATTCCACTTTTGGAATCATATATGATTAATCTCACCATAGATGGACTTATGTATATTTAATAACTTATGCTAACCTTTTTGTGAAAGAAACAGATGGGATGACTTATCATTCTATCACATGAACTGCTAACACTTCATGAATGAAAAGTTTAGATTCATTTCTTTAAATAGAGATGAAGTGTAAATTCTTCATGGAATGACCAACGATGATATTACACTAAAATCAAGTAAGTATTTCTCCTTATGTAAAAGTTCATCCATGTTAGGGAAATGATCTTGGAAACCAAAAATGTTGTCTTAGAGCCCTTATATCTGATGAATTAGATGGTACCTTAGATCATCACAAATTAATGGCTTTGTGATTGTTGGCTTTTTCATATCCATGTTCTCTACCACTCTCCATCAGAACATGACGGTTAGATTTCTCTTCCATATCCATATTTTCATCTATGTTCTCTTATGTGGAAACCTAGTGATTAGTTAATTTGGGTAACCGTTACGTTTCATACCTTAGTTTTTAAAGTTATTTTTTGGTATTCCTTTTTACGAAGTGGGTTTCTATGAAAGAAACTTTCAAGTAGTAAACCATTTATAACCCCGATGAATTTCGAGGGCGAAATTCATTTTAAGGGGGGTAGAATGTAACACCCTGATATTTTATGAGATATATTATTTTTAATTTATTTGATTTCTTCTATTATACACTACACCAAGATTGTCTTGTACAATACGTAACACTGTATTAGCTTGCAGTATATGCCACACTATTCTTGGCTCGTGTTACACACAAATTCATGTTTGTTTGGTGGAAATTATTATATGCAACATTAAGTATAGATTTTGTTTAATGTATAAATGAAATAAGTTTTGATTATGTTATACGCAACACCAAACGGTGGTTTCACTACACACAGTTCTGACTTGGCTTGAATTACATGCAATCGCGACCTTCTACGATAGCGTGTGTTGTACACAATACCGAGTTTCGCTAAACAACAATATGTTATATAAACTAGCTGTTATGAATAGTAATACCCACTTTTTTAAATTTTATAAATTTTATCTTTCTAAATGGACTTCATTTTTGGATTCGGAATATCAAAATTTTCCTGGTGTGAAATTTTGGTATTTTTCTGAAAACTTTCAATTTTTAATGAATAATGAAAACACTCGGTTACTATTTAAAAACCGACTTTTTATTTAAATAATTATTTATTTTATTTAAATTTATTTTAGGTCAAAATAGATACATAATACCTATATAAGTTCAATGTAATTCATTATAATAATTCTATAATAATTTTAGATATATAAAAATTTTATTGAACTTTTCACCGTCTTTTAGCCACCTCCTAGGAGAATTTGAAAATTTACATTAAACTTAATTTGTCTGCTTAGGTGAGTGGAATTTCAAAAACCCAAGAGACACGATTAATATCAAGGAGTAAAATGTGGTTAAATAAGATAAAAAAATTGGTGAATATTAACTTTTTACTTTTTTTACCATGGTTAAAAGTAAATAGGGTAATTATGGGTAAAAATGATTTTATTATTACCCTAACACGTGTCCTAATTCTATTGGATAAGTTTAATTCTACCAAAAACGACCTTAGGAATAAAATATGACCATTTAGGTCCACTTGGATTAGATTAGGACATTTATTATAATTTTATTTAAAGAAGGGTTAAAATAGTTAAAATCAAATTTTAATAACTAAAACATTTATAATATAGAGTTATACATAAGATAAATTCGACTATGAATATTAATTAGAAAGATAAAAATATTTCCTACATAATGGTATTTTATTTATAATTTTTAGACATTAAATAATTTAATTTATTTATAACACAATGATGATGCAGTAATTACCTTATTAATGAAATATTAACATAATTGATGATATAAATATCGAAATAAATGTAATGTTAGACTATTTATGAATTAAAATAATTTTCTAGGTTAATATGAAATTTTATTATTGATTAAATAAACTTTATTTGAACTAATCATGCTCTTATGATTTTCAGAAAAATCATGTGCCAAATAGTGTCAGAATTGACATAAAATAGTTTTTGAAACAAATATTATATTATTAATTGCTATTTTATTCTTAAAAACCTAAGGTTCGGCCAAATGACTTATATAAGAATATATATATTAATAATGAACCTCTTGGGGTTTTTTTGGTTGTTATAGTCATTTTATTAACCATATAGTATAAGAAAACAAAAAGACATGGTAAAAGTTAAATTATTTAACATAGAGTTAAATCTAAATTATAAGGATAAAATAGTAACCTAAACTTCTCTAAAATCTATTGGATGAGAGTATTTCGACCCATACCCACCTTATCTTCAAAATAAATCAATTTTTAGCCATTAAAAACCGAATATGACTTTATTATAAAATAATATTTTATGTTTTCCCTAAAATGCCCCTCTCCTTTCTTATAAAAAGGGCACCCATTCCCTCTTATATTCACACACTTTTGAGCCTTTAATCTTGTCCAACCCCTGACCATTTCCCTTATCATCTTACCTCGAAACATTATATAAGTTTTTGTCTCCTCAAAAGACCAACCCTAGTGCCTTAAGAGGAGGTTAAGAAGAGGCGCGTCAAAGAAGTTGTAATATCCTTTACCGATTCTTTCCAATTTATTTCTTCTTCTACTTCTTCTTCTTTATTTGTTTCATCATAAATTAATAACATCAGTATCACTAATATACTGATATTTTATTATAAATATGAAAAAATCAAATTTCATCTTCTATCCATCCTACGGAAATGAAATCACCGTGTGTGCGTACGTACGGAATACCATCTCCACGCCGTGGTGTAATCTTTTTTCCACCACCACCTTACTTGGATGGGTATAATGGTGTAAATAAATAACTATTTATGATTATTGTAAATTTATATTGATTTTGAAATATTATACATACACTTAAATACAATTTCACGATCATGGGAATGATATCATCGCTCGTGCGTACGTACGGACTACCGTCTCCACGAACGCGATGAGATTCATTTTCCATGACTAACCATTCAAGTATGATTATAAAGTATATATAATAAATAATCCTGATAGATATTAAATAATAATGATAATGGATTTATATATATATATATATTTCATCTACTTAATTCCATTCAAGTCAATAAGGAAAGGAAAACAACGTCCATGCGTACGTACGGCCTACCGTCTCCATGAACGGTGTATTTCATTTCATTTATCTATCTATTATATATATATACTGAATATATAAGATATATAAATCATGATTTAAATTATTTAAGTAATTAAATCATGATATAAGTAATTATAATATCAAGAAAAACACGTCCAAACACGTACAATAAATAAAACGATTTTACCCAAAATGTTGCTTCAACATGGAATTTACAAAAGAACGGGTAATATAAATTCATAAGTGAACCATATATGATATCATAAAAATGAATATGATTCTTTAATAAGTCAGTGACATTATTTAACTCATTATACAGGAGTTTCGGATACATACGAAGCATATCGGACCTAAGGTAAGGGATAATTATTCCAATCTCGTTCTTATCCGAGATTTTTTATTCGTAAGTTTTTATTGGGGTTTTATTTTTCATCTTTGTCCATAAAAATGTTTTTAATAAAGTGTTTAATATTCTTCCATGTATGTTTAAATTCATGTTTTCCCCTCTTTGACCTTTTCTTTGTGTTATGGAAGGAATCATTTTTTTGTTTACCATACGTGGTACATTTTGACTTTTCCGTTAAAAGTACGAGGATAATGTTTTTCTAACGTATACAGCTTGAACGGATTTTTATGGTTTAATAACACCTTTTATTTATGAATAATAATATACAATATTTAATGATTAATTTTAATAAAATCATTTTCTTTTAAAATTGTGTGGCATTTTGTGAAAAGAAAATGATTTTGAAGAAGAAAGGATATTTTCCTCAGGAATTCATCTCAAGTGTTTTAAAAAAACTATTTTCCATATAAAATGACATTATTTAGCATGTTTATGTTTCATTTATAATGTCTCTATTATTTACATGGTTTTCTTTTTATTATGATGAAATGATATCCATTTGTTTTGTATGGATTATGTCACGATGGGATGATGTTTATGAAACCCATTTTATTCTTTCGGTTATGATGAATGATTTATGATTGTTTTGTGGAACATGTAAGAATGATTTCAACATGAGATGGGTGGGACATATATCTCCCTCCAATGCATTGGGGAAATATTAATATCTCATGAGATAGACATGGCTAGAATGGTAAGTTAATCCGGTTCAGTGATACAGGACTGGAACGAGGAGTGAACTCGATTCAGAAAGGGACTTTGTCCACTAAGATGGTCTTGGAAGAAATTCCTTGGCTACTATGGAAATCATATCATGTGCTTAATGGTTTTCCACAAATACATGTTTTATTCCCATACTATTCCTTTATGATATATTCCTTACGTACTTCAAATATTTATGTCTTTGGTTAGGATTTTTATGTTTAGATTTTATGTTCAAGTTTTTGCATTCAAATGTTTAGGGATTGTTTTATATTCTCTATGTTTACCCTTAATGATCATTTGAGATCACCCTTTTTATGTTTTCTTTTCCCCAGGATATAAAGAAACGTTTTAGGTAATAAAACCAAAGGGGAAGATTTGTATGGGAGATGTTGAAGATCTTTCACAACGATTAGAATATTTTGTTCCGAGTTTCCAAAGACACTAAACTATTACGATCCTTGAGTGTTGGTTTTTGTTACGTATTAATTATTCCGTAAAAGTAATGTAATGTCCATGTACATCAGGTTTGGGGTCTCTACAGAATTGATATATGTTTGTCCATAATATAACTATTTTAGGAATATATTATGCCTGGTATGAGTTCATAAATATTTTTGAAAAATATGGTGTTATTTTCTCATTGATGGGTGTTTTATAAGATGAATAATTTTTTTCTGGATAGTTTCTCACTTGATTTCAAATGATGGATTGGTAGTGGTTATTTTCTCCCATTATTTCGCATGTTAGATTGGTTTAAGGGATTCTTTTACATTATAACTTATTCTGTATTCATGGATTGTATCTTTATTCTCTAATTCTTAATGACTTGTACATTTCATATTTCTTTTCTTATATATATGAATTTCTACGATTAAAACTGAATGAATTGATGTAAAAATGGGTTTGGATTTATGTAAATACTTTGTAAATATATTTTTGTTTTAAATTATAGAAATATAAAATAATTATTGTTATACCTTTTATTGAATATATGGTGGTATGCTACTCAGATTTTTCTTACAACCTACTATGTAATTTTGGTGGTTGTAGACTGTGTATTGTAGGATCCATGTAATGATAAAGGAATCTTGTATTATTTTTTCTTATCTTTTCATTTTAACCATCTTAGTGAGATAATTTTCAAGTGATAGTTGGTCACATGGTTACTTGTTGGTCTAGTCCTTCCATAATTAACTGTTTTTAATGTTTTTATTGGTTATTGTGGACTATGTTTCTATATATATAATCTTATTTTCTCTGGATGTATATCATGTTTTGATCTGTAAAATAGATGTTTTTTATCATTGTTATACCTCACCAACCTGATGGACCAGTTCATGTGGATTTTCTAGATGAGTGAGTTTGGTTGGAATAATTTTGTATTATAGGGGATGATCATCCAAATGTGGGTTATTAAATACGATATATGGATCTCTGTCTTAGGTAGATATGAGTTAGGACCCTTGGGATTCTGATAGAATGCCTGGTAGAGTTTTTTTCCTACTCACTACAATGTCTGAACACGAGTAAACATGCATGTAATGAATGTTTTTATTAGGTTTGGGACTTGGTATTTGAGTTCATTTGATTAAAATGATTAGGATGATTTTTTAATTGAAAATTTTCCATTATAAAGAATCTTATTTTGTTTTTATTATTCATGATTTCATTAAATATTATATGTTTTATTTCATTGAAATGAATTCTTGAAATTAGTAATAAGATATTAAAATAATCGCTAATAATGATTTCAAATTCTCATGTTTATACTAGATAACTCATCTAAGAAGAGATATTCCATGTATTAGAGATAAACTACAAGATATGATCTATCAACGAATCCTCCAGTGGACCCTTCATTGGTTGAAGATGTAATCTATGTGATTCAGACTCAATTTCAAGATATTGTTAGGAATAGAGGATGTGGGGTGGATCATGGATAAAAATTCACTAAGAAGCATCCATCAGTCCACATTGTACACAATGTACCCTATGAATTTGAGGAGTTTCTTCAATGGATGGTGGGGATGTTAACCTTTTTTATGAATATTTGGGACTATAATCTTTTATTCTACATGTTTTTTCTATAAGTATTAAGGTTTATATTGTGGGACTCTATTTTTATTGATAAATTTCATGAAGATTCAACCCCGATATATTTTACTCAAATATTACATCGTTATTTGTACCATAAGATGTAATACTTGAAAATGACTTGGTAGTTTTTTACCATAGAGAATGGGGATGGTACAATTCTCCATTATTCCATGAATATTTCTTAGCCCAACCATTTTGTACATGAACATGTCACTAATGAGTACCTAATAGATCAATGGATTGGGTTTAGATTATGTATTAATATTTATTGAATGTCGATTATCATGTGTCTTCCAACCATTGTAGAGGTAGCCAATAGTCTATTATTGTATGTTGAATTCATATCCATAAAGAAAGGTTTAGGTGGATATTTTTCCAGTGATATTGGTAGCTACAGTGCATTTTATTTCTATAAAAGAAAATAAAAGAATGGTTAGTTTCACTCCAGAGAAAATTCATGGGATTCATTATGGAAATAGTAATTCATCTTCTACCTGTCCAATGGTATGGTCATACTATGCATAACTTTTTGCGGGTTACTAACAATAGTAAATGTTGTGGACAACCTGATAAACTAAATCATTTCTCTAAAATGATATCCTAGGGCTGTAAGGTATGATCCACTCTCACCATGGGGTATGATGGACTTTTTGGATTCTTCCTCTGGTGGTGGGTCTAAGCCACATGCCTTGGGGTATGTAATTGTGGCTATTATTAGATAATTATATATGATAAAGTATATAGTGGGTGAATATAAATCATGCCAGGATACTTTTAATAGTGTGGTGTTTATTTCGACTTCTATGGTGTTTTCCTCATTTGATATATGTGTTAATCACACTTTTGTTCCGTAAATTTTAGTTGATATTTTTGGATTGTGTTAGAAATATATTCTATTCTTGTTGGATCATTTTTATCCTCCAGTAAATAGATCTAAACTATGTATTATGTGTACCATGATTCTTGTGATGATCAAAGACTATGTAGTGATATGGGACATTTTAGTTCTTGATATTGGCATATATTACCTCGAAATTGGTATGGATTTGATGATTGTCCTTATGGAATAGATATACTATTATCATAATTGGAATAATTGTGTATTATCATATGGGTTCGGTTGTGTTTTCTAGTTTTAGTGGGACCCTAAATCAGGAATGGTGGGGAATGTTTTTCATATACCTCAGTAATTCTATTCCAAATATCAAATACGTTTTTCATTTCTATTGACCATTTTTTAGGTATTATACCTCCCTCTATTGTCATTGCATACCCCATTTCCTTTCTAGATAAATTTTATGTATTACCTCTAGAGAAGTAGGTCTATTTTATTTTTGAACTCCTCCCAAGTATTATTCCCATTTCAAGGACATATTGTTGAATGGAACATTCTATATTTTGGAAAATAATATATATCTTGAGAAAGTATAGGCTATTTGACTTATTTGTCCTAAAAATACATAATGGGCTTCACCTGTTCTCATTTATAAGAAAAAAGAAATATGTCTTAGACACTTAATTGATTATCAAATGATGAATCAGGTGGTCGTTAAGAACAAATATACTTTATAGAATATTGATGATCTACTTATCTAGCTTAGAGGGGAACATTGTTTTTCAAATATTGACTTTTAATTAGGGTACTATTACATGTGATTCTAAAAAGAGGATTTACTTAAAAAACTTTTACAATCCAATATGTGAATTTTTAGTTTTTTTAGTCCATTCATCCTCAATAAAACACTTATGGCATATATGTATATAATTAATAAAATACTTCATTGATATTTGAAATATTTAATTGTTATGTTTTTTTGATTATATTTTACTCTACTCCATATCCATGAAGATTAGAAGGACCATTTGTATATCATTATTGAAACCACAATGTGACTTCTTCTCTTTGGTAAACATTCGTAATATATATTCATGATCAAGAAATTGAAATTTCTGGGGAATGTCAAATATTAGAGGGGAGTCTTGGTGGATCCTGATATGATATAGGTACTTATGTCCATGGGGTATCCCAAAAATTGTTTTTGAGGACCATAGATTTTTAGGATTGGAATGTTACTATATATGGTTTCTCTTAATTGGTCAATGATTTCATCATCAATGAAATATTTTACCCGTAATTATGTGAAGTTTAAATGGAATGAAAGTTTCATATTTCCTTTCTAGATCTAAATTTGATATTGATAGTAGAACCCATTTTTATTCTTCTACAGTTGTGTTCACATTATGATGTATTCTTCTATGTTTCTCTTATGGTTTTGGGATGTGTATTGATGCATGGGAAATGGGTGGCGTCCTATAGATCTATCTAATTAATTCCTCTTCTGAAGAACTAACATACCCATGATCTTCAGTTCCTTGTAATTATTCATGAACTCATAATATTATGTCACTATCACTGTGGGGAGCAACGTTCCTGTTATTTTGAACATTGGAGGATGAAATATGTCATTACTCATAGGGATATTAACATGTGATAGAGACGCTGAGTGGATTAAATTATGATTATAATATTTTATAAAACCAATTGAAAAGGATTGTGGTTGTTGATAAATTAATAATAATCTTACAAAAATAATCCATTAAATAATCAATTGACAAGCGGTATCTGATTAGATTTTTCTTTGAGATGTGATTGGGAGTGGAAGTGGTTTGAGGAAAAGTTTAAATGATATCAATTAAATATGATGTGTATTATGATGAGAATCTATGGCTATATAAAGAGATAGAAATTGAGTTCCAATTCATAGGTAAATGTTTTTATGATGGGGGCATTGGGTGAGTGGTCTTGGTCTACTAGTAGAGATTTGTACTTATGTATGAGGTTTTTTGTTTAATTTATCTGAGGTAAGAATTGATTTATAGTGTAAACAACTCATGTTGGTCCATACCCCATTAAAATTCCATGATTTATCATGACATGAGATGTCAATATTAGGGTCCATGGATTAGGTGGTAGATTACATATTTTTTATCATGGTGTCTTGTTTGTCTAATAACTAAGACATGCTTGTTGGATAAAACTGTAACCCATTATATAATTAATGTGGGATAGTATTTCATTAACTTTTTCATTGTTCATACACAAAATCCTAGTTTGAAGATTAAATTTTTATGATCATTTACCAACATATAAAATGAACACATTTATTACCAAATCAGGGAGACTAAAAAAGGTACATAACTTCTAGATATCTGCTTTTGAGAGAATTTGATATGTCATGGGTTTTACTCATTAATAATTTTATGATCGGGAAATGAGGTTAACCTCCTTGTTCCAGAATGTTCTGTCAAAGGTGAAGGGATCCAAATTTAAATATATCATAGTATAACATCTAAATAATAATGGACAGATCGAGAGAGCTATCCATGTTCTGAAGGATATGTTTTGGGATTATGTTAATGATCTTGTTGGATCTAGGGGAAATATTTATTATCTCTTAAAATTTACCATTGAAAATAATATTTATGATTCAAAAAATATAAATCCCTATATATCATTGTATGGGTTTCTATATAGATTTACCTTGTGTTGGGATGATTTTGGAGAGTTTTCCATTTTCAGTAGAGTATTATTCCATAGCTGATGGAAAATGTGCAATTTATCTGGAAGAGGTTAGTCATAGGGAAAAACCATCATAAATCTTTTTTTCACTGTCATTATGGAACACTAGTTTTTGAGGTTTACGATTAGTTGTTTCTTAGATTTTAACCTCACATAGAATATCAGTAGATGGTTATGAAGGGTGAGATGACATTGAGGTTTTCTTCCTACATTGAGAGTGTGGGGATACATAAAAATGTGGATTTTTAGTTGTAATTACCATCATGTTTGAACTCAATATATGATGTGTTTCATTTTTCCCAAATGAGGAGTCATGAACTGAATCCTTCCAATGTTATTGAATGGTATATTTTATTGTTGTGCCCCATACAAAACATATTGAAAACCTAGTTTGGATTATGGATTTCTATAACAAGGTATTTCATCATAAAATTATTCCCTTGGATCAAGTACTGTGGGAGTGCAGATGGGATAGGAATTTGTTTTGGGAGTGGGAATAATTTATAAGGTAGAAATTTCCTTCACTTTTTAAAAGTAAATATTCATCATCACATTAAAGTGATAGAAATCCTTTTCCAAGGGGATATTATAATATTATATTACACTATTACATGTACTTTATTACGATTTTTTGATAGTTATTTGGTTTCTTCTTTAATTATTGTCATTTAAAGAGTGTTTGAAAATTTTTAGGAGACCCTGTTGTGGTTCACGGTTGGATTATAGATAGAGAAAACCAAGAGTCTTGGCCTATCAAACTGTGAAGTCCTACATGATCTACTAGAATGGGGTGAAACATTGGACCACACCATATGGAGAACCCTCCAAACTATAAAACCCAAGTAAAAGGAGAAATTTAGATTGGGAATGTAATAAAAAAAATTATGTGACTAAAATGTGAACCCTAAACGGGTTCTCTATTTTGGTTGTGCGTTTATGGTGCACATTTACTCCCAATCATGCGTCCTCTCGAGAAAAACATGTATATAGATATTTAATGCTCTGATTTTTTTAATTAAAAATAAATAGAACCCTATTATAGCATAAAATGACACCCTAATTTCATATTTTATCAACCTAATCCTTTCATGTTGATCTAGGGCCATCAATCCTGGTATTCTATATATATATTCTTAATTCATGATGGATCAACTAAATTTATGATATTTTAGCTTTTTATTTTCTTTTTTTATCATAGATTCTCCTTGGATATCACATTTTCTCATCTTCTGGGACTTGAGGGGGAGTGTGGTCGAGATTATAGTGGTTTCATAGTGGAATTATCTTTTTCTTATGGATTTATGATTGTTATTACCTGATTTACACTTCCTCAATCTCCTTTTTCAAGGGATATTTGTTCTACCAACATTCTTGAGATAGGATTTTCAATATTATTGGTCGATTCTATGAACGTTTTATCATTAATTTAAAAATACATTAATTTATTGATTTATTTTAATGGTTTATTGGTTTCAATGGATTTATTATAAATATTTCTGGCTATAATGGGGATTTTCTTTTACAGTGGGTTTCTACAAAACCATGTTTTTAATTAATTGATTAAATTTTGTTTTTGGTTTAGAAATGGGATTAAAAAAGCCAAAGTGAATTTGACTGGATTTGAGTATATTTTATAAATAATGAGAATCTTTTAGGAATTTTTTTTGAAAATATTTTAAAATTGGGAATCTTGGGTGTATCGGGAACACACATGTCACTCAAAGTGTGCATAATTACAATAGTTTTATTATGATATCGATACATTATAGTAGGAATCAATATTATTTAGGGCCAAAATATTCAAGATTTAATCATTTATTATATCTAGTATGTATTCCTAAAGGATAGTGACAAATGGGGTCTGATTTTCTAGTCATGTTATTTTTATTTCATTATGGATTTTTTCATGGATACATTCTCATGTGATGGATTGGTCATGTCTATTAATTTACATGTTTATCTTATAGTGTATTTGTGTATTTTATTAGAAATACCTTTATGATTATTCACTTACACTATTCATATTCCAAGAATTGTGAATATCAAAGGCTTTTATATAGACCAAGGTAATTGATTTTAAAAAGTGTTTTTTTAATAAAATGATTTGTAATACTATTTTTATCAATAAATGATGCATTCTTGTCATTATATCTTATAGTGAATTTTTTTTGGTATCCTACTAAGTTATGTGATCACATCATACTTTCTCTTTTTGGAGGTGGTAAACCATGGTATTAGATGATTGTGAAAATGGTAATGTCAACATGTAGCACAGTAGATTCACTTATCATCAATTCATTTGGAGAGTGATGGTTTGAAGGTGATGGTTGGTCACATAGATTCATTTTTGTTAAACCTTTTCATATATTCTATTTAAACTAGTTTGACTTGCATTTTATAGACCATGGTTGTTTCTTTTCATCCACTTGTTACTATGGTTTTATTTATTATTTCATTTTGTACAAGACGTGATTATCAATATTTTTTTTAAACTCACCACCTTGATAGACCAATTTAGGGGTGGTTATTTTGACTTGGGTTGGTTATTTTAATGGATGCTTTTGATCATTGATAATAGCATAAAAAGGTGAAACCTAGTGTGGATTTTAATCCTTTTAGCCTAATAAGATCAAATATCTTGAGGTGAAGTAAATCAATATATGATAGATTAAAAGAAATTCCCCATCAGATCTGGTTTCATCATTAAACAAAACAATTTTCTCTCTCTTTCCAATTGTAATATATGAAGTGAGAGGAATTCATACACAATACATAATATTTTTAATTTGTTCAGTTACACTGGGATACATCCAAGGAGAATACAAAGGTAATGTTCCTATGATCCAAATCCACTAATGTGAAATAATGTTACAATGTTTCGAGTAGACTTATTATCCCTCCTAGTTGACAACCAATCATATTTTAAAATCTCACTACTAGCTCTAAATTTATGTGTGATCACTACTTCATTAAACAATAATCCATTTATTACATAAATCAATATATTTTACACATCATTTCTTTTATAATTAAGTTCAAAATTCATCTGAATGACGAATACCACATTACAAATGATTTACTAGGAAATCCCTTTTATTTCACACATTTTTTTATAAGCTTATTTGATGTATTTTGTGCAACTTATACACTTTTAGTGAAACATTTAACTTTTTTCGCTGAACTCCAACACGCGTGAATCTTTCTTGACATATGCACAACTTCCATGGTCATGCATACACATGTTCATTTTTTCACTCAACAATTATTTCATTACATAAATTGTGAAAATTCTATTTGCATGAAACTTTTCATCCTTGTGTGCAACTCGTATGTTATCCAGAGCCTTTATTATCCCCATGGTATGTGTAGAAAAAACCAGGGGGGATTTCATTTTATAGGCCTGGTTGACCTTATGTGAAAAATACTTACATTCCCTTATTTATGCATGAAGCATTTACTCTCATGTGGAAGTGAAAAATTGACATCACATTTGGAATGTAACTCACTTTAATACTAATCACTTCATTTTTTTCACTAGTGCACAAAACACAGCCTTTGACCCAAAAAAAATTTAAAAACACTTTGAAATGAAACCCTCTTTAATATGTGTCCTTATGCCACAACCAGAGTAGTCATTCATTTATCTTGGTTATTTATCAGAATAAATTGTAAATAATCTCTCTAAAACTACACAATTTACTATATAATCCTTCATTTTCAACAAAAACAATCAACCCAAAAAAATATCAATGATACCTTAAGGTATTTTTTACCAACAATGTCCTCCAATGGGTCTGTTAACAAATCAATGCATTTTTATACCACATTAAATATTATTCCTTCTTCTAAAAACTATCAATTCTTTCAATTCAGATAATGTTATATGGTTTAATCAACCCATAACCTAATCCCACCTAAGATATGCTTGACATGATAAAAAATATGAGCATTAAAAGTACATCAATGAAACACTTCATTCCTAAAACCAATAAAATACTTTTATCTCAAACTCATTCTGTCGTGATATATATCCTTTCACTGATCATCTTTAGAATCATGAGATTCAAAACTTTCCCTTAATTCCCTTCATCATTTCTCGTGATTTTTAATGCCTAAATATTCCCAAGAAATTCTCTAATAACCATGAACTATTTCCACAAAAAACCTAACTCTCATAGTGTCCTAGAATAATTGCATGGTTTTAAAAAAATATTATAGCATTAAAATGTTGAAACCCAACCTATATTAGTACTCCCCATGTAATCTTCTCCCATTGTCTTGTTTTAAGAATTTTATCCCCTTTAATAGCCATAATTTCCCCCTCCTTATCAATTCACCCAAAGGTCATCTCATTGTTGTCTGTAACATGGTAAAGAACATAGATCTGCAGATTATGGAAAAACACACAATAACCCAGGGAGAGGGGGTCCCACATTCACACTTTTTCATATGTGGGGAGTAGACAAAACACTCAGAGAATGTTTACATCATTCAAATTATTATTGGGTAATTAATTCATCATAATGTCTTCTCCTTGAAGATCTATAGTAACAAACACCCACGTCACAATCCCTTTTCACCTTATTCTCCATGATAAAATCATATTTTATTTTAATGGGATTCTTCCCCAAGTATTCATATTTTCTAAACATGTATGTACATAGTTGAACTCAGAAAAACCAATGAAATAAATGAATGAGTTAGTTTATTATCCCAATGTATATTGAGGAGTGTTTTGAATTTAATTTTTTTAGACCACATTTAAAATAATTTATGAAATTATTTCATGGATTATGAATAGTATGAGGTGTATCAAGGGGGTATGGTAATAGAAAAAATTATAAAAAGGACCACACTATAAATTTTTCATGGTTGGCCCATACAAATAGTAAGTCTGCGTCTTGACCGTGAGGTTTCATTAGGGGATGAGTAAAGTTTAAAGAACTATATGGGTATCCATGTAGACCATGTGGATCGATCCTTTCATGGAAAGTG
Organism: Viscum album; assembly: GCA_963277665.1. NCBI lineage: Eukaryota > Viridiplantae > Streptophyta > Magnoliopsida > Santalales > Viscaceae > Viscum > Viscum album. The sequence goes on along the minus strand of OY728134.1, from coordinate 345,462,493 downwards.
GGAAGATAATGGTTTTGTTATGGTATCTCAACACATGATGGTGTAAAGGACATACCATTTAAATCTTTATTAGGGATGACACACTATTGGCACTCGGTTTGGAAAACCATTCAACATAACCACATGCCTCATTAAATATTTGAATTTTTCAAGCTATTTCTCTTTGGAATTAATTTTTCTCACCATATTTGTAGCACATTTACTCCTCTAGAAGGTTGGGGTGTGAACCAGGATCTCTTCCCTACCCAATAGATGATTATCCCTCCTTTCAAAGGCGTTTGGATTGTTGTTTATTGTGATTTAATGATTTTTGTATGTCTCTAATGTTGTTTCTTCCTATTTTATAAAAGAGTATTTCTATGTTTATTCAACTTTTTCTAATGAATAATAACCATATTTAGAGGGTTTTCTTCACCATGGTGATTGAGGTCATATTATTTTATATTAAGGGACCTATTTGGACGAGTGGTTGTCAACAATGATTAGGCGAGTGTTCTTTGATATATTTACCATATTTTTTATGTTAATATTATTTAAATGGTTATAAAGATGTGATTTCTTGATTTGTTTAGGCCTTGGACTGTGAAAGGTAATTTTGGGAAATAAAGTGATGTGGGTGACCCCTCATGAACCACGTAGGGTATGTTGATGATTTGATACTTGACCTATGGTTTCCATCAGTTATGCCAATCTCAAGAAAGAGGTGTAGTGAAACTATAAATTTCTTGGTTTGTGAATTTATGTGAGTGATTAGGATATAATTGTCATTTAGATTCCTATTGTGGTTAATTTTATACATTTTATAATATCAGTATAAGTGGTTAAGACATATTATGGGTGAATTTATTCTTTTATATGATAATATTATCTGAAACACATTTTGGGGATTTTGAAATGGATTAAATTATGTTCTTTTTATACTGATCCAACTGTGGATCCCAATGAGTAAAATAAATGTTATTCTATAAATAGTTATTTTTAAATGGTTTTTATACCTCTTGGGGATTCATAATTGGGTCTTTAATGGGATAAAAATATTGATTTTAAAAATTTGTAGTCCCTTTATTGGGTAACAATCTAGATAAATATCATTTAATGGTTTTTATTTGCAAATTTAGGCATATTCCGAGTTTTGTTTTTCAAAAGGTAAAGCCTGAGTTTTAAAAAGAGTGGATTATGAATTTCTAACAAGGTTGTCTAGTTGTATTACCTTATATCATATTAATGGGAACTAATTTTATTTTAATCATGGTTGAATTTGATAGTCCCTTGAAACCATTTTAAATAATGAAATAGAGGTTTTATGAGATTAAACATGGTGTTACATGGTTTTAAATATTTTCATGTCATAATAAAGCACATTAAATTACATATAAAAGTGATTTTGTAATTTTATGATATCAAGGGAAATAATAAATGGAAAATGGCGCATATTTATAATATTAAAATTTGTAAAGAATTATTAATTTTGGAGTCAAATATATAATTATTTAAATTCGTTATATCTGTTTTAGGAAATGGGGATTAATAAGATTCATCATGAGAATGAATTAATATTGGAATGCATATACCCTTGATGAAAATTTCAGTTATGTTGGAACTTATGATTGTGAGTTGATGAAATGGATAATGATGAGGGACATGATGTCTCTCACCTTGGGAAAGGGTATTGGAAATTCCACTCCTTTCCATTGATATAAGATATATATTCATGATTCTAAGTACCCCTAACATGATGTGATGGACATGATTCCACTTATTATGACTATAGTGCTAACATTAAAATCTTGGACACTAATAATTGGTGACATGATGCTCGTTATTTAGTTAAAGGGTTCCATCTTGGTGATTTTATCACTAAAATAATTTTATATGGTATTGGAAATTCAATCAATTCTATTTGGAAACATCATTGAAATGATTAGAAAATTACATTCTTATGTAAAATTTATAACCCCAATGATTTTTCATTCGGACTTTTAGTATGGATGAAGTAGACCTGTTCGGTGGAATGATACGATGGTACCCAAGAATCCAGATAGATAATTGTTCAACATTTTATTTTTGAACATGATTCTTATATTTCCTTTTTTATATATTCCTTTATAATCCTACATACACTATTGTTTAGACAGTTTAAGGATGTAGACACCATTGTGGGTGCCCTCCTGAGTTGAATCACACCCTACTTAGATCGCTATCACACATTGGTTCCCGAGAGTATGTTACTTGTCTTTATGTGTAGAACACGATAGAGACATAGTTCATGATTTATATTTGAACTAATGGGATATAGTATGGGATTTTTCAATTGTGTCAGAGCTCAAGACCTTATTTAGGATTTTTTCTCAACTTCGGTATTTCAGGATTGTTTTGTTTGACTACCTGACATATATTGCATGCATCTCATTGCAATATTAAATTCCATTTGGGATCTATTTTTCCTTTTCGGTGTGTTATTAAATTTATCATTGATTTTTTTTAGATGTACTTATATTATTTTCTATATTTTTTCTTTGATAAGTGGGTAATGCCTCCCCAATTTACCTCTATAAACTGATGTAGCTGGTTTTAGGCACTAGCATATGGGGAGGCGCGTGAGAGTTCATTTGATGAACCAGTTTTGGGAACTGTAATAATGGTTTCTAGGAAATGATATGACATATTTTTATTAAATATTATATCTTTTTTTCTTACTATTATTAAATCCCATATAAGATATTAGAATTTGTTAGATCTTAGTAATGAGGACATGCATGGGTTTCCATAGCCGCGTGCACAAAAAAGAATCCATGTTTTTAGGTGGAAGAAAATTAAATCTCATACTTTCTTATTTTATAATTGATTGTTATTTCAACAAATTAGTGAACTTGGACGTTATGTTACTATTTTTGAGGATTTATCATTTGTCTTAGAATAGTACTAGGAATTGTGTTCATGTATCATGCTAGGAACATATGATTGATTGGTCATTTGTATTCTTCCTATGATGGATAGTTTTCTATGATTAATTATACTAGTACTGTATTATAATATTATGATATATGACTATTATTATTTCATATACACCCATGGTTATAAAATAATTACTAGGGGTTATTTCTAAATTTTTTACAACACTTGTATAGTTTATATACATGTGTATAGTGTAAATAAGATTTAACCACTAATCAAGTGAATTTCAGTTAATGGTAATGTATAAATTTCCTATAGGGTTATAGTTCACATTAAATAAGGTTTTTGTAAGTAAATTATATGGTGACTTCATATTATCAGTTATATAATAATTTTTTTTTAATATGGTGGAAGAACTATAATCATGAAATTGAAAAAATGTTTGGAATATAAAATTGTTGGAAAATGAAATTATTGGATAAGAGAATCCATATATTTTAAAATGTTAAATTATAACTAATGGTAAATGATAAATGATGAAAATTTTATGAACATTGAAAATTTTTTTGCTTTATATTATATTCCTCTCCTCTGTATGGGTGGTTTGGGCTCTAAGAGTAACATATTTTTAAAACCCTTGGTTATGGGTGGTGAGGCCTTTATGATCTAGTATGTGGTTAATATCAACATGTTTAAAATTTTTCATTACATTAGTATGTGATCCTAAGGTGGGGTGGTGCCACCCGATGTTGTTTATGTGGTGAACATAGTGAGTTTAGATATAAAAATGTGTGTGATGGACCCTAAAAATGTGTGTATGTGTTTTTTCATTAAAAGAGGTAGTGTTTCTATGAGTGTGGTCCCTATAGTATGTTATAGGTTTTGGTGTACATGGATCGATGTGTTATGGTATAGGGGGATGAATATCACCCATGATCATTGACTTGTATAGGTTTCAATATGTATGGATTATTCTGAGAGACCTAGAAACATTTCTTGATGTCACTCTAGTTAAAGTTGTATGTATCGTTCATCTTCGATGGTAACCTATGATAGGGGTCTAATGTGTTTTGAGATACATTAGGTATGAATGAAATTGGTGTTTTTTTATGGATTTTGATAGTGGGAGATGAATTGCAATTCTTAGTATGGGGTCTTGCTGAAGGGTTCTTGGTTAGAGATCCATTGGGTTTGGAAATTATACTAGGGATTTGGATATGAGTTGGTGGATTTTGGTAATCGGGGGTAACTGTGAATGGGATAGCATATTTTTTCATGTGATTTTGAATGTGAACCATATGATGATGATTTGGAGATGGAATAAAGTCAAAGTAGGTGAAACTGGGTTTCGGTAGAATTCATAAATATTACTTAGTTACTTTTATAAGAGATATAACTTTGAGTGCTTATGTTTATGTAATTATGTCCTATTAGGAAGGGAACAATTATTTGGATTTATGGCGTTGTTTTATTGATTTTTTATGTTGTGGGAATTGATGATAGCATTGTGTGGATGATAAATAAGTTGATAGGGAATGGATATCCACTTATTATAGGGGAGTTCTAGTCGATGGGATGGATGATCATGTGGTTTGACCTGACGTGTAAGAAAGGTTGGATTTATTGAATGAAATTTCAAGGATTACACAAAAACTATGAGGTTTTTACTTCATGAGTGGATCATTGTATGAATAGAGTAAGAGATTGTGTTTTTTAAAATGTTAAATATTATAGGAATGTGTGGAAGTAACATGATCTAGTTCAGGGTACATGAATATATAGCTTCAGAGTAAGTGAATTTCATATTTTGGAGAAATCAATGTGATGCACACCAACTCTGTATAACACTATTTTATTTTGGAATGGTATATTATATCAGTATTATTACAAATAATAATCTTTGGGGTTGAGATGGCTAAAATCAAACAAATGGGTGGGGGTAGTTCCATAGTATAAATTAATTGGAAGTTACTTGGTAGTGATATGTGAGGTGGTATAGTGTTTTGGTTGTCGAGTTACCCATGAATCATTGTGGATAGTGTTTGATGAGACACTAGTGGGTAGTGAGGCACATGACCATTAAATAAATTTTCTTATTCCTTCTATTTAGGTTTGGAATCAATGATGGATGATTTTATGGTAGTATTAATTTTTAATATCTAAATCTACACCCAATTTATATACAACCATCCTAACCTCATGACATAACAATAACAAAAAATTAGAGGAATTCCTTAATTCCATTATATCTAAATTATTTAGTGTTCTATGGGGAGGTGATGCTAATGGATATGTATAAATGATGTCATATCATGGGACATGTATTGTTGGCTGTTATTGAGTGGAGTTCTTATGGTTAACCATATGTTTCTGAATTCTATGGGTATCATTCTCTATAGCTAAGAACAGATCACTATTTACATTTTTCTTTATTACATAGGTTGTAGTGATATATACATATCCATTTTTACTTGTTGTAGTGATTAGAATATCTTCCATGGTATTTGGGGTTTCCAAAGTGAGATAGTAAAAATGAAACTCGTGTGGTGGGGAGTGATGTGTCGGTCATGTGAATAATACCCTCATACTAAAAAGGGGGTCATTTTTTTAGGTAACAGCATGAGTCCTAGAGGAACTAATCTGGTTTGTGTGAAAAATTATTCATGGAATTCCATTTTTCATCTAATTTTTTCGTTGATCAATCCAAATATATTTTGTATAATTTTTGTACATCTAGGAGTAATGGGATATGGTTGTGTTTTATGTTTTATGTTGGTGTGTTTGAATAGAAAAATTGTTTTGGAGATATGGTGGTTTTGAGTGTGTAATCTTACTGGGAGCCTAGTAATAACTCCATTGGGTGTTTTTGGGTTTTTATGGAATGCCTCTAAGCTTGAAACATTCATGATCAGGTAATGGTAGAAATGTGATTAATGTGGGATATAAATATCTTCCCGATGACGTGATGAGGGGTAGTATGACATATGATATTTTATGGAATGTTCATTTTATGTTTTCACAACATCATATGTCCATTATCATAGAGATATAAGGTGAACATCGAGAAATGATATCAATATTTATTGGAAATCCATATTATCTTTAGTTCATGAATGAATGTCTATTTTCCCAGCTTATTATTTTGGTATTGAGGATGGTAACCGTTGTTTTGATTATTTGAATTATAATGGGAAATGTGTTGGGGTAAATGGGGTTTAATGTTGAGTGTACCAATGGAGTGTGTGTTTTAGTGATTATTGGTATTTCATATTAGTGGAGGTTCTATGAAACAAATGTTGGTGGTGGTAAGATAAAACATATGTTGTGGATAACCACAGATCAAGCAGGTTATTAATTTATGAGATAATAAATTATTTGGTAGGATGGGATCGGGTAAGAACATTCTCAGTGTTTTAGTTTTTTAAATGAGAATTGGATAATGTTTTCACCGGTTGAGTTCCTTGAGTTAAATGGTGTTCCATGGTTTTTCTTTGGGTGATTGGAATGGATTGATTTCATTGGAAAATAAGATGGTGAATAATATAAGATGGATGATAAAGATGGATGACCTCTGAGGCATCTCAAGAATGAGAAGTTTTATGTTGAGGAGTTTGTAAGATCTCAATGTCTGATGAGATGCATTTTGATTTTAATATTTTTGGTTGTTCCAATTTTAAAATGTCTAACAAAATGAATTTAGTGAGTGCGAGATGTCTCACGGGTTTCTATGGGGTTTGGGATTATGAAAAATGTGATGAATTTCCACATTGTTCATGGTTCATAGTTGGGTTGTGGTATGTAGTAAATGTGTAACAAGAACATGTAGCTCGATGAGGAGTAGACAATAATTTACAAAACCATGTGGGCTGGTTAAAGATAATATGTTAATTCAGCACCCCTATGGTAGTGGGGATCTCATGGATACTGTATGGTTTTTCAAATAATGTTGGTAGCCAGGGAATGCTGTTGAACTCTAGACTCAGGAGGTCGAATGGTTGGATCCAAATATGGATAACTATGAGGACTAAGTGTGTTCCACCTTTAAAGAGGAAATATGACTATTTCCCTCTTGATATTAATTATTTCTTCCTCAATTTTTCACCCATTTCCTTTTCACATAGCTGGGTGGGTGAAATATGAGTTCGTCTACTCTCTATAAATGATTATCCCTCAATTATATAGTGCTTGGAGTGCCTTTTAGTGAAAATAAATGCTATAATACGATATTTAACTTTGTTTATTTATATTTATTATAAGAGGATTTAATTTTTTATTTCTCTCCTTCTAATGAATATAATACATATATCCAGGGATATAATCACTTTTGTGATTGAGGTTATTTTAGTTAGAATCAAGGGTCGGTTTTGAAGAGTGGTCATCTATAAGCAAGAGGTGGGTGGTTTACAATATTTTCCTATATTCTTGATGTTATTCATTTTTATGTGGTTCTGAAACTAAATTTACATTATTCATTTTTATTCCTTGGTCTATGAAAAGTAATATTCTTCATTAATGTGATGTTTTGGGACATTCAGAAACCCTCTCGAGTCCACTGATGATTGGAGATTATACATAAGGTTACCATGGCATATTCTAATCCCATAAAAGTAGTTTAGTGAAATTCTGAATTTTGATATAGATTATTTAGGAGAGTGAATGGATTTTAATTGAAATTTGTTGTGTTATAATGGTTAATTGGAAAATATCATATAATCTAGGGATAAATACTAAATATATATTTATTTCATGAACTGAAATGGTTTAAGTGCTATTATTTTTTGAAATGTATGGGAGGATTTTTTAACTGTGTTAAATGGGGTTTTTTTATTGATTAAATTTTGGTTTTAATTATAGGAAAACAATTTTACATATTGGTTGATTTCATTGAAAATATTTGTTGTCCTCCAGGTGGATTTTATTGGTTTTTAATTGGGTTTAAAATGTAGATTTGAAATAAATGGGTGGTTATTACTTTTGATCAATATTCCATAATGGCTCTTTTATTTTGAATTTTTTTGAAATAATTTCATATAAATTTTTTTTTTAAAATGGAATTTCCATGTTTTAGGAAGTGTTGCATCAAAATATTTAACAATGGTACTCTTTTTAGTACATTATGACTTGTGGAAGGGCTTAAATTTTAATTTTTTCATTGTTGGTTACAAATGTCCTCTAAAAGCTCGGTAAATGATGAGATCTGGGGTTTTATGATTAATCTTATAATATCATGGTTTGAAATGAGTTCCTATCATAAGGGAACTTTTTACTACACTTGGAAAAGTGAATGTGTGACGGTATAATTGTAATAGAAATAAGAAATGAAAAAATTTGTCTTTTTGATTTAATAAATAGTTATAATGAATGATTTACTATTATGTTTGATAAATATTTGTTTAAATGGGTTAGGTCTATATATTTTTTTAGGGGTTGAGTATGTTATTAAAAGGGAATAAAGGAAAACTGGAATAGAAACACTAGTGATCAAAAGGTCTAGTATGTTGGAACATGGGAAATCTGAATCTATGAAATGGTTATAAATGAGGGGCCTGATCTCTCTCCCCCAGTTGTAAGGTTATTGGTCATTCTTCTCCTAATTCATGTTATTTGATACCCAGATATGGAACTTTGCATCTATGAAATGATGTGATGGATATGACACTCATTATAATGAATTGGATGCTAGCATGATGATCCAAGAACAAATAACAATTAATATGAAGCATATTATGTATGAAAAGGGTGATTGAAATGAAATCATGGGACTAAAATAAATTGATATAGTGTTAGTAAATGATTCAATAAATTTTGGAAAAAGATTTTAATGATTATAAGATTTACTTCTTATTTAAAATTTCTAACCCCAATAATTTTTTATTCGTACTTTTATCATGGATAAAGTAGTATTGGTTAGTTAAATGATATGATGGAACCATAGATTCTAAGTTTCTAATAAATAAATTGTTACTATGGAGAATGATTATTTTATTTTTTTTATTTTTTCCTTTATTTTCATTCATACACTATTTTTTAGAATGGTAACTTCTTCAGACAGCATAGGTGTTTTCCAAATGAGTTATAATAACATCATACTCAGTTCTATATGATAGTTGGGTACCCAAGGAAGTGTTACTTTTTTATGTATAGGTTCAGGACATGGATTGGGATCATTATATTGTTCATGAAGATGTGATGGTGCATTGTATGTTCTAATCGAGATACTGATTTGTTCATTGTTTATAGATTTTTTTCGTATTTGTGTATTTTTTTTGTATGACTGCATGACATATATTATATACATCTCATGATTATATAATTCTTCACTTCTATTATGGTTTAAATTTTTTCATGTTATTCTATTTACCATTTATAATTGTATTTATACCTGTTAAAATTGTTTTTGTGGTGTTTTTAACCATAGTTATTATTCATATTGAAAAAAAATGAGAGTGGTCGATTTATCAATTTTAGACATCCTAAATTCAAATATGAAATATATTTTTCATTTCTAAATTTACTATGTTGGTGAAATTAATTTTAAAATAAAAAAAAAATTATTGAAAAACATTTTTCAAGAAAATGGCTTATAAAATATGTTTTCTTACCAAATTCTAGGATAATTTTTTTTTGAAATATTATTATTGGACTATGTTTATGGAAAATGAAATAATAAAATTTTAAAACTAATAAAAAATATAATATAACAATGAAAATAATTAAAAATATAAAATTTTCAATAAAAAACAATATTATTCACTGTTCATTGAGAAATTAAATGTTTAGGTAATATCTGAAAATTTCACCAAAATATAATTATATATACTGATGTAAAAATGATATTTTTGGAGAAAAATTTATAAAATATCACCAAAATAATTTTAATATTTTCCATTACAGAAAAAACCATATGTCAATAAAATGTATTAATAATGAATAAAATTCCTAACTAAAAATTGAGTGATTACTTAAAATAAAACCTTTATTTATTTTATATTTATTAGGGAATATAATATATATAAATATATATATCATAATTTGGTTAATCCTATATAAAACCTCAAATTTATTATCTTTTTTATAATAGTCAACATTATGAAATATTATTTTTGATATTATATCCCAATTCTCTTAAATTCGGGTTATGTTTGTTAAAAAAGGCATTAATCATAGTATTAATATGATAACTCGGGGTCTTCAACTACGCCCGCTCATATTCCCTTTTCTCATATTCAGTCACAATTTTGTTATATTTTATTTCACCAAAGGTTAGAACACGCATCGAGTGATTTGATTTCTAGTTTTATGAAATCAAGGAATTCCCCTATTTATAAGAACATTAAATACCAATATTTACTTCAAATAATTAATATTCCATATCATATTTAATGTCATATTATCACTTAAATAGGAAATAATATAAAAAATGTTATATAATAAACATCGATATAAGACTATTTCTAGATTTTAATTATAATATAAAATCTGATCACTAACATAGAATTTTAAATATCATCCTTTAGTGTTCAATATATAAATAATTATAACCTCATTATATTTCCTCACATTAATTCATTATAAAATCATTAATGTATCTTTTTTTAAAAAACATGATGTTAGTAACATGAATGAATGGATTAGGCTTCCTCCCATTTGAAAAATCAGAATCCATGTTCATAGAAATGGATAAATTCTACCCAAATAGATATTACATATGTATATATATTTATTTAGATGACTCATATGGAGGTCCAAATGAATCATATGAAAAATAGGATTACTCGTATGCATATTTAAATAGCACTTATGCAGATGACATTTCATAAAGATGACTCACACATAGAGTAAAGAATGACTCATGCGTAAAACCTTATGACTTATACCATGATATCTACACTTAGATAATTTTATTGTTAAAAAATAAGATATAAAATTTTCAAATATTATTTTTTAAATAATTTTAAGAGAAATAGTATGTCATCTAATTTAATTCCAATCAAAATATAATAGCTTCGAGTAATATATGGGGATTAATAGAATAATCTCAAATCCTCAAGAATGATGTTACGGTTCTTTGTAAAATCTATGTACTTATGCAATTGTATTTAAATAATCATAGTACCTAAAAAAAATTTGTTCCACTTTATCCATCAAAAAACATCACTCAATAGTTTTTTCGTCATTTAATTTAGTAGCAACAATGCTTAGTTAAACTATGATGGATTCTATGAAAAAAATTCAAGATCTCTTTACACTGTAATTTTATTTTACACTAAAAATCTATATAATTTTAAGAATATATAGAAAAATTTAGTATTTAGATCATTCATATATTTTTACATCCATTGTGACATTTTTTAGACAAAGCATCTCCCATCATTGGAACGTGTCTTGATTCCATCAGGACTGTCTCAATAATAATTAAATTTAAGGGGCTACAACGTGAATATGTCCTACTAGATATTCCAAAAAAAAAGTGACTTCTTTACCCATAAATGTATGGGTAGAAACACTACCTCCATTTTTATGGATACTCATCCCATCACCCAAAACTTTTTCATAGAATAATTACATTAATACTACCCTTATCAAAAAATCTAATTGAAAAAAAATTAATTTGCATCCGAAGAAACATCATATATACAATACATAAATACTAAATCATGTCTACACTTTATTTTAAAATAATTTTTATAGTTTAATAAAATAAATAATCTAGGAAAATTATAAAATTTATAACTATATTTAAAAAAATCAAATACGTTTGATTTGTTGATTAGATTTTCCATAAATCCTCTTTAACTGACCAATAAAAACATTCCTCCCAAGGTGTCCATGTGATGTATAAAACATGAAAAATACATAATGGAAGGATTAGTGATACATCCATGTTTTAATAGGAATATTATTTCCATGAAAATAATATATAATACATTTTTTTGTAAAATTTAAAGAATAAATAAATTGAGTACACCACTCAATAATTTATGAACTAGTTAATTTTATAACATAAAATTTCAAAAATATGAAAACATTATTACAGGTTTTCAATAAATGTACAACATGATAAAATAGAAAATAAAATTATTAATATTTGGTAATCATATGTGAAATTATCTCCACTAAAAGACAGAATTGAATAAAACACAATCAAATATAATCAAAACATCTTTGATAATAATAGATTTTCGCATAAAAAATTAAATAATCTCTATTGAGAATTTAGTAAAAGTATAATGAATGAAATAAGTAGTATATATTGTACTTTTATGTTATATATATACACTATAAATGTTTTACACAATCAACTTTATATAAAATAAATAGAATAATAAATTATTTATTATAATCATCACCTAAACATTGAAATAAATATATTTCCATTAGAGGAACTGAAAGAGTGGGTAAACAATTAATTATTTTCCAGAATAGAATAAGAAAATATAAGTATAAAACCATAATAAAATAATTACTCAATCCATGGAAATTAATGTATTAATGGGTATATGTTTTAATAAAATAATTAAAAAATGTTTTATTATATTATTATTAATATTTAAAAATAGTTAATTATTAATTATTTTTTAAAAAAATATTTTTTATTTTCATAAAAAGATATTATATTTGGAATCGTTGCTTTGAAATTAGGTAAGTTTTAATTATAGATAATTTTATTAATTATTTAAATGTGCATGTGAATAGTGAAATATGATATTTTTTATTATGATGTAAATTAAACTTTACATACATAATAGATAATGTAAGAAGTAATTTTTTGGATTAAAATTCATAAAATATAGTAAAAAGTAAATATAATCAAAACTATTCATATACTATTTAAAAAATAATTATTTACTGAATATTTTATTCAAAAAAACCTATCCCCTTCACCAAGATATAGAACTCTCATTAACTAGTTTCCCCTCACTACTAAATGATATTAATTTTCTAAATCATATAATAATTATCTCCCAAAACCATTCTAAGAAAATTATGGAATATCATTTCTAACTAAAGGACCATCCATTAAATCCTTATAGTGTATTTAAAAGGATGATTCACAAAGGGAAAGTAATAATGTCACAATCATACCCATTCCATTTCATCCTTATCATACATCATTTAATAATATCTTATATTTATAATATCACTCAAAATTATAATTTCAAATAAATATAAATATGATAACCAATAGTTTACATCTTTTATTGTTTTAAAATATTTTTCAAAATCAATTTACACACTATGGTTTATTCATTCAAACTTCATGAACAATTAATGAATTATAATCACTATTCAAAAATAGTTTAAAATTTTTAATTAATGTATAATCCTGTTCTTATTAAAAATTTTGAATTTTTTTAACATTTTACGATGGTGATATATAATGATACTAGTAGTTTTAAAAAAATATTTATATTTATATATATATCATCAAATGTATCATTAAAGATGAAAAATATATGATTTGTAACAATTTTAAGGAATACGTAGGACTATTTAAATGATATAAGGGTAAAATTACATTTTCATTGAAAAAAAGTTTCCCAATTATATTTAATTATTGATTTATGTCATATGGGATGGAAGATGGTAGTATTTTACTACCCCATTGTGAATAAAAATGATTGAATATGTTATTTTAAAACAAACAACATCAATATGATGCATATCGTTGTTGAGGATTCATTTTTACATTCATGTCCTTAAGTTGAATTCTTAGATTTAATTGTCATAAATTTAATGTTATATCCATATAATAAATATCTTGGGAATTTTTTGTCCCAATATATGGTGATTTTGAACTATCTCATAGTAACTAAATGATAATTATTATTATATTAATTAATCTATAATTAATTTAATAATCATTAACATTCATTTTCATATGATGAAACTGATATGAGGGGTATTTATGTATCCATTGAAATAAGTGTATGATATATTTACTAATTTTTTATAACACATGAGTATATTCATGATTATTTGGGGGGAATTCACAATGGATCTATAAAAGGTAGAAATTACCATTTAATTGATAGGTATATTCATGGTGCTTTTCTAATTAACTGGATAAAACTTCTAATAATGCTACAAATTTCATTATTATTCAATATTTTCATAATTATTTGCATCTATTCTATGGTGAGAAAATAAATACCACCATTACATTTGATTAATCAGTATCCCATGTGTGCCTTTAAAGGTGTAACAAAAAAAAAATTCTACTACTATGATCTTAATCATGTAATGATGGAGAATGATGTAGTGATATATCTAGTGTAAGGAATTTTTATGATAGATAAAATAGTATTTACCCATGGTTTCATTTATCTAGAATGTATATCATGGATTGGGATTCTTAATATTTTTCTATTGTGTCTAAAATGTTAAGTTAGATTCCATTGAAACCAATACTTGGTATCAAATCCTTACCATATATTTAGATTTGTAAAACAATTATGTGAAATGAAATTTTTTATTTAATATAGAATATCATAATACCAACATTAAAATACTGTTTTTTTCTACAATGTTATGCCAAGATTAAGATATGGGAAAATTATAAGTGGTGACTCGATAAGAAACTCACATTTTTTCATCACATTATAACACCCTAGAATAGTGTATCCCATGATAGTCATAGTGTCGCATTTAAAAATACCTTTTTTCACCTATCAGATATCTTTCTTTATGTGAAAATATATAATTTTCAATTATTTTTTATGATTGAATTAATATTTTTAAAATATGACTAATTATGATAAAATGTATTATGCATTGAAGCCCCTTAACTGTCTAATGTGACTTATGATATCTCTTTAAATACCATTGATTAGAAAAATAATAATTCTATACAAAACAATCCATAAGAATTATATAATCATAAGTTTTATTCAATAAATTATATTTTTTCACATTAACTATATTTTTAATTTTTTAGTTTTATAGAATTAGTCCATAACTCATATATAACAAAACCATAATTTAAAAAATGGAAACATTAGATTAGTATTAATTTTTCACATAATATAAATCTTTTAAAATAAATAATGTTCTGTTATATGAATGATCATCATGAATCTAATATTAACTCCTTCCATTCCATGACCCATCCATAAATACCATGAAAAAAATCATAAAAATGGGATGAGAAAAAAAATATTAGTAAAGGATACAAAATGAACGAGAACCATTAGTCTCGTGAAAATGTAGAAACCCAAAAAAAATTATCATTATGTTACAATTTTCATCCCTAATCAATAGTAAATAGTTTTATTTTAATATACACTCATTTCATATCATTTTTTTAATCACAAGATTGCCATAAAACCCATAGAAATCACATAATGACTTATTAGGACAACATTTTTATTTTCATTCTTTTTAATTGAATTAGAAAGGAGTAAATTTCCATAAAATCACTCTTAAAAATTAAATAAACATATGATCAACTTCCATTCCCAATGCATTGTATGTCTATCTTGTAATCAGAAATCATTAGTTTATCACGGAAGTACACATCATTTGAACATCCCAGAGCCAACTATGATTAGTTTCTAATGTAACCACCCATCAAATGTCCAATTACATTTATATAACCATAACACATAATATAATGAAATTTTGAACATTTAATTCATAATTAATTATATTGAATCAATAGAAACCATTTCATGTTATTCAAATAATCAATATATTTTCAAATCCCATTTAAGTAACAAAATACCCAAAATGGAAAAAGGGGTTTATTTTTGTTTTATAATCATGAAGGATTATAAAGGAAGACAAATACCCAAATAGACAAAAAAAATCTTTTATATTCCTTTATATCCTTATAAATAAATTTCTAAACTATTATCAAGAGCAATAATATGGAGGAATATATTTCCAAATAAAACACTTAATACCTAATAAAATATTTTTAAATAAAAGGTTCCATACCAATTTGAAATATTTTAACAATAATCAACATAAAGGAATAAAATTAATCAAAACATTAAATATTATGAGAATAAATAAATTCATGATATTATATTTAAGTGGTTTCTATATACACATTATAAACTAAGTTATGTGTATGATATCATTATATGTCTCTAATATAGAATATTGTGAAAAATTTCGTTGAATTGTGTCTGAATTGTCACGTATGAATTTATCTTTAAGAATAATAAATTTATCTCAACTATTTAATTTTGTTGAAAAATATTAAAATTTTATCATTACTTTCATTTCAAATATTATAATTTTTTATTATTCTACTTAAATAGTTAATATTTCATTGTTTGTTTTAACTGTATTCGCATTATATGTAAAAAATGAATTTTTTAGGTAGAATAAGGTAAAAGATGTTATTATTATAAAATATATACTATAATAATCATTACATATTGATAATATTTATACATAAATTATAATTTTAAATCCCATCATGAATTATTGACATTAAAAATTAACTGTTACTATCATGGAGTCAGTAAGTCATATATACGCATGAGTAACGTAACTATTTTTCAATAATCATTAATTAAAAAAGGTATGAAAATTTTAACTTCTTATTAATTTAATTAAATAATATATAACCCATTATTTAATAATATTTAATTATATATTTAATTATTTTGATGTAATAGTAATCACATACCTTTGAGGAGGTGGTAGTATGCACATTGATGTACAACAATATTATTTTTCTGTATGCTAAATGGTAATAATTAAAATGATAAATTAATGTTTCCAAAAAGGATATTATATAATTAATATCATATATATTTAATTAATATCAATTATTTTTATTAATCCCATACTTGATAAATTTTTTGTATTGTGTAAACATATCACATATCATTGAGGAGGTCGTAGTCCACACAACTACAAAGAATGTTATTGTAATCCCAAAAAATGGAAAGCACAAAGCTATGTGTTATATTACAATTTATGAAGTATAATGACATCAAAAAATATATATATCATATAAAAATAATATTTTCATCCTAATTCCCACCCATGATAGTTGGTAATGGAAATACCGAATGCCATTGTGTCGTGTGGCGGTAGTCTGTTGTACACATGAATGATGAGTTTGTTACCCACTAGTTTGAAGTTTGTGTTGGTTTAGGAAGAACCATTAATATTTAAACAGCATAGTATATTTAATATAATTATTTCATTACATAATAATTTTATAAATAGAAATTAAGGTATTGGATAAGTAAACCAAATGATAGCTATCATTGATTAATATTATGCCTTTTATGTTACTTTTCTTGGTTTGCACCAATGGAATTCTTTGGTTGGACTAATTCCCAAAGTGACCATTCTAGGAATTGTTCAAATATGTTGGAATATTATTTTGGATGGTATTTTGGTGATCTAAATAGATTGAGAGGTGTCAATAAGTAGGGAGGGTGACTACATTTTTTAAGTGGAGGGGTGTGCCATTCATGTAAATATAACAAGGTAAACACTATTGGTAGGTCTCCCATAAATAATATGCCTACAATAATGATAAAAATTCTACCCAATAAGATTTATGGTATAATTATGAACAAAAAATGTTTTCTTTATATTTTTATAGGTCATATTTACATCTAATATTAATTTTTAATTACAATGTAAACATATTTTGTACCTAAATCACAATAATTTAACTTAATTTCTTTTACCATTATTTTTGGTTGAAAGGTAATTTGAACATAATAGACATTATAAATTATGAAAATTTAAAATATTGATTCCATGTTCAAAATTTAAAAATAGATATGTGGAATAAATTAATTTAAAATTATTCCCAAATATGGGACGAAACAATGTGTTTTTAATGTAAAAATGTTCATACGTTTAGAATGTTTTTGAATCATATTTCAGAGGGACATTAATTTAAATTACCTAAATTGGATTAATTGGTGTATAATTTACCTAAATAAACGTTAAAAACTAAATAAACCTTTAGTTTTACACATAAAAAAAATTGATAAAACTGTAGTGTTTAATTAAAATTAAAATCTTTTCATTATTCATAAAAAATGAGCCTTCTCTAAAAAATTCCAAACAAATAACCTAAGGTAGATTTCATATTTATCTTTCAAAAAAGATGTTTATTTTTTCAAATAAAATTATAAAAGTTAAATAATTTATATTTAAAACATATCTTGCTTTAAAAAGTGGGAAAATGATCATATTTAATAGTAATATAAACAATATAATATTGTACATTATAACATTGTTTTTTGGGAAATACATGATTTTTTAAAAATATTCATGTTTCTTGTAATATATTACATTAAAAATAATATTCTTTTTATTAAAAACTACTAAATAATTCCCAAATATTAATAAATAGAAAAACAATATTCTCTCATTACCTGGGATGTTACATCCTTCCATACTTTTTGAAATCGCATCCTCAAAATTTTATTCACCAATTAAATAAGTGGGGATATTTTCCAACATAGAGTATTCAGGTTCCAATTTCTCTTTTTCATCCCATTGGATCATCCCTAAAACATTAACCAATTGAATCAAATTATGTTACAATACTTACCCTCTATGGTTATGAACCTAAACTAGATGTTCATAATAATAAATATTTTTTTCCACCTGAACAATTTCATGTATCAAAACATTAGAGGGCTATAATATAATCTTCCTTAACATTGAAACATGTAATAAATAGTGGATATTGGATAAACAAAAATAGAAATCTAATCAATTGGTAACTGATAAAAAATTCTCTTTCATTTCATATCATTCAATGAACCTGCTATATATCATCACCTTCACACAAAAACAAATCACAATTTTCCATAAAAAAAATTTTAAAAAGGCATTATCACATACATTGAAAGAATAATAATTCCTTCTATTATCCACTTATCATTTTTCATGCTTATAGATGTCCTCATGTGTCTCTGAATAACATAAAAATTCTCTATTATTTCATATACCAACATCAGCCCATAAAATTTCATTATTCCTATCAAAGTATAGTATCATCATAATTTATCCTTAATTCCATGAATTTTTTTTATTCATAGTTGAAGTTACTTAGGAAAATATTTCTCAACGAAAATATCCTTGAATGTTTCTCTTTCTATAGAAAAAATATAATCTTATTTTCTAGGGTTTTTTATCGAAGAACATCATTGATCACCTTCAACTTTAAAATGATAAACAGAAATGGTAAAA
Source organism: Viscum album (assembly GCA_963277665.1). Taxonomy (NCBI): domain Eukaryota; kingdom Viridiplantae; phylum Streptophyta; class Magnoliopsida; order Santalales; family Viscaceae; genus Viscum; species Viscum album. Next base: position 345,443,413 of record OY728134.1, on the reverse strand, counting down.
TTTTGAGGTTTTGAACATCGCATGACTTAAAAAAACATAATGTAAAACCACGTTGACTTTTTTCACATCACATAAACTCATAGATCCGTGAATGTTTCCATTTATTTGGAAATAAGATAGTATATTTTCCACAAAATTGATTCATACTTCAGCTAAAATCAGGTCAGATAACACCATGATTGGTACGGGATGTTTCCAAAAAAAATTATTAGAAAAAATCATGTCACATAATTATTTATCAGCTCCTTATCCAGCATGGATAAAACCACCATTTATCAATTGAGTAAACTGATTCATTACAACGAAAGATTATTTCTTCTAGTTCCAACCATCATGAGATGATAATTTGGAATGATATCATCCTCATGGTTCCTTCAAACTATAACTTCCATGTTTTCTCTATGTAAAAAAATTATGAACATAAATATTTTAGATAAATAAACCTGGTAATATTAAAATGAAATAACATTTTATTTTATGATAAGGTTAAAAATCATTAATGTTAAAGTTATTTATATTACCATAACCTCTAAAGTTATCTAGAATGTACACTAATAAAAAATATATGGACCTGCCCATTAAAATTAAATAATATTTTGTTTTAATCAATAAATTACATTTTTTCACATTGAGGATCTATTCATGTTTGTAGTTCTATATAATTAAGTCATAACTCATACATTACAAAAACATAATGTATGAATTGGACATTTCTCCATAGAATATTATTTTCCAAAAACATTATTCATTTAAAATAAATAATGATATCTCTTATGAAAACACATCATGAATTTCAACATGAAACCTTCCATTCCCTTAACCATCCTTAAATATAATACAAAAAAAATGAAAATATGGGATAGGAGAAAATTATCACAAAAGGATACACAAATAAGTAAAATCATTATTCCTATGAAAAAATAAAAACCCATGAAAATTTTACGATAATGTAATAATATTCACCATTAAGAAGTAGTAAATAATTTAAATTTAAAATAATTTCATTTCTTACCCTTTTTATTCACAATATTACCGTAAAACATACATTGAGCACATTAAGGTATCTTGGGACATCACTATACTTCACTATTATAAATATAATAATCAATATGTTTACTTCCTTTATTAACACTATTACAAATAGAATAACCTTATGGTAGAATTTTATACTAATGTAATTGGCTTTCAATCAGGGACCCACCCATCATTTTCTTATCTTTGAACCACCAACCATTGACTTATCTCAGAACCACCCATCATTGGTTTATCACGTAACCACCCATAAAATGTACATGTACCATTATATAATCATAAAACATTTAATAATTTATTTTTAAACATGGAATGTATTATATGTAATTTAAATTAACTATAAAACATTTTAAGTTATTTAAATAGTCGAGCTGTTCTCAAAACCCAGTTTCAAAAATAAATGCCCAAAAAAGGAAAAGAGGGGTTTCTTTTAATTTTAAAAACAAAAATTCTTGTAAATGATTAAAAATACCATAATTGAATAAAATTTTATTTAAAATCCTTTTATATACATATAAGTATATAGGTAAAATAATATCATTAATATTGATATCCTAGAAATGATATTGAAATTATACCCTTAAAACATTAAAAAAATCAAAGTGTCCCATAACAATTTGAAATATATTAATCAAAATATCCATAAAGGAATAAAAACTAACAAAAAATTAAATTATATAAGAATAAATAAATTCATGATATGATATATCAATGGGTCTATGTAAAAGTTGGTGGCTATATAGCATCAAGATATGCCTTAATGAAAAGAGATTATGATGATGTCCCTTACCACGACTCTAACTTGTCACGTCTAAAATTATCTTGTTGAATAAAAAAATATGATAATTATTTGTATTATTAACAATGTTATTTAATTTTATAATTAATTTAATTTTACTCATTACAATTGTTTTACAATTAAACAAATAGTTATGTTTACATCGTGTGTTTTTTCCATATTCAGTTTATATGTCAAAAAAGTCTTTTGTAGGTTGATAATGGTAAAAGGGTTCATTATGGAAAAAAAATTAAGAATAGTAATCATGAAATAATTATTGAATTTATACATAAATAACAAATTTAAATCCAATCATCAACTATGGTTTTGAAAAATGAACCAACATTACAATTATGGGGATGGTAGGTCATTCATACGCATAAGTAGCATTCCCATTATTTAACAGTCGTTATGGAAATAATGTAAGTAAAATTTATATTTCCATAATTATAATTATATAAAAACAAAAAAAATATTTAATCATATATATTTCGATATATATTTCTTTCAATGTAAAAGGAATCACATTACTTTGAGGAGGCGTCAGTCTACTCATCCACGAATAATGTTATCACCTTTTCCATGTGTGAAAATGTAAGAGATAAAATGATATATTATATTTATAGAAATGTAATTATATATTTAATATTATATATATTTAATTTATATAATATATTTTTATTTGAAAAATACTTAATACACACCATGTAATGTGTGATCGTATCACATTGCTTTGAGAAGGATGTATTCCACACGTCCACAAATGATGTTATCATATTCCACACGTCCACAAATGATGTGATCATATCACATCGCTTTGTTGAACTCTTGCAGAGAAATTGGGACCACGGGTTGTCCATTAAGGACCCCCGGAACCTTTGGGGAGATGGAAATGCAAGGAAAGAACGATTGATCCTCAGATGAAGGTAAAGATATGGAAAACCTACCTCTATCCTGAGACCCCTGCTAAGAAGTACCGTAAAGACAATACACCTCCCCCAGTGGAGGAGGGGTCTCCGCAGCCATCATTGACGCTAGGGTTTCATCGAGGAAGCACGGAGGAGAGGCTGCCGTGCGATCATAATTTCCAAAAAAATCATATATTCTTATTATTTATAAATTTATTGATGTTATTTTGGAATATATTCTTATACTTAAACCAATTACTATGTTGAGATATCAACTGGAATTATTCTCAGGGCCAAACCAATTTAATATAATCCATATACAATATACAATATTGAGTTGTGTGAATTGAAAAGAAACTCCAAGAAACCCTTGAAAAGGGATTCATTCACCCATGTGTGTCCCCTTGGGGTACAACTGTTATATTTTGAAAAAGAAATATGGATCAATGATATTCTACATTGATTATCATGAGCTAAACTAGATCACAATTAAGAACAAGAATCAGTATCCCCATATTTTAGCCTTGTTGGATCAACTGCATGGAGCTCAATACTTTTCCAAGGTTGATCTTTATGTGGATATCATCAATTGAGGTCAAGAAGGATGATATATCCAATAAGGTAATCCATATAAATTATGGACACTATGAATTTATAGTGATTATTTTCGGTCTTACTAATTTAGTTTTTATATTCATGGGTTTAATGAATAATGTCTTTAGAGATTAATATGATCACATTATGGTAGTATTTATAGAAAATATTATTACCTATTAAAAGAGAATGAAAGAGAATGGATACCACATTATAATGGTATAAATGACCATAAATATAAATCTTATGTAAAATTAAAAAATATAAATTTTCGTAGAAAACAATTTATTTTTTCAGTCACATAATCTCAACATAAGGAATATATCTAAATTCATAATGGAAAGAGGGTAATGAATGGTGGCCTAAACCAAAAATGATAACTAAGCTACATAGTTTTCTTAGAATAACATTATATTACAATTTTTTCGGATAATTTTTCATGAATATATAATCCTATGACCTAGTTAACTTGTAAGGGAGCCGAGTTTCCTCAGATAGTAGAATGTGAGGGACATTTAAAGGAATTTAAGAGAATTTCATTTTGTTCTGCAGTGATTACATTACCCTATTGTAGAAGAGTATTTTTAATCTATATTTATGGATCAAAAAGGGGATTTGAATGCTTTTATATAAAAAATATCTTATTTATTTCTTATGCCATATAAAAATTGATAATTAGTGAGAAACATTACCGAACTCTTGAATTGGAGTTCTCTAAGGTAATATTTTTCAAAAATATATGGATGAATTATCTATACAGAGAAAATTGTGAGATATATAACGATAATAAAATTTTAAATTATATATTCACATAGAAGGATTTTAATATGTGTCATAAAATATTATTATAGTTGATTAAGGATTATGAATGAAAATTACATTAAAACACTAGGAAATAGGAAAAGGTGGTCGATGCATTGAGTCAAAATGGGAATTCTACCTTTTCTATAAATAGGATTACAAAATATTTAATATTTATATATTTTCAAAGGAATGAAATAGAATTTATAATGAATGGGGAAAATATTATCTTTTTTAATTGAATGTTCAACCATCTATCCTTGTAAATCATAAAGAGGTGCAAAATTAAGATCTAGAGCTTCAAAAGATAGTATGAAATGTTCTAGAGTATAACCTTGTTCATGATATAATGATTTGTTTCAAGAACCATGTATGAATTCCTTCCATATTAGACATAAATAAGGAGTTTCTAGAAGAAGATTATGGTTATTCATTATATATTTTTACTAAAAGTAGAATTGTGTATATACATTTGGATGAACACTTCTTATGGAATGGCTTGAAGAAGGATATCATAGATTTTACTATCTCATTGCTTAGTATGCCAACATGTTAATGATGAAATGAAAAGTATAATGGGATTTTTCATCTATTACCTATACCATAATTTAAATGTGAAAACAGCACTATAGAGTTGTAGGACTCCCCAAAACCTGTAGAAGACACAATTCTTTAGGGGTTGTATTAAATCAAAATACTAAGTTAACACAATTTATCATTGTTATATAAGGATTCTATCTAGATCATATTTCTATAATTTACATTAAGTATTTGGTATGGTTTCATGGAGTATGCCATTCAATTGTATTTGATTGGGATATAAGGTTCTACTTAATGTTCTTGCATGGTATTCAATAATATCTTGATATAGAATTGAGTATCATCACTATGTATCATCATCAAATGGATGGTCATTCTAAAATAAAAATTCAACCCCAATAGGATATTTCAAGATCTTTTTATTTGTATCTCAATGGTGTTTGGGATCAAAATCATCCTCTACTTGAATTTTCATTCAATAATCAATTTCATAAATGTATTCATATGGCTTCTAATAGATCCCTCAATATAAATAAATTTAAATCTCCAATATAAAAGTTTGATGTTGGGGAAATAACTATATTGGTACCTAAGACTAATGAATAAATGATAGAGAAGGTAAAATACATTTAGTAGAATATATTGGAATCTCAAATTTGGTAGAAACATTTTTCAAATAATCATCAAAGTGATCTTGAATTTAATGTGGGTGATAATTTATTTCTAAAAATTTCTCTATGGGGGAAGGTAATGATATTTAAGAAGAAATGGTATCTTTTTACTATGTGTAATGGTCCCCTTCAAATTATTGATTATATCGAGATAGTAACCTAACACATAGATATTTTATTGCTCTATCAAGTCCATAATGTGTTCCATGTATCACTCTTGAGTATGTATATAATAAACCATAAACATTTACTAAACTCATAGGTTATACCACTTGAGAAGGATCATTCTTATGAGAAAACAAAAATTATGGTTTTGGATCATATTGTGAATGATCAATGAAATAATACCACCCACTTGGTCGTTTTTTTAGATAAATAACTGGGATGGGGAATCTAAGTGAATAATGATATTATAAGGGGGCTGATGTATCATTATTTATTTGTATTGTAGTGATGAATTTTGATGGTGTAATATTTTTATGGGGGGTAGAATGAATCACTCAAGTCTTTTATAAACATTTTTTAAATAAACATAATTTATTTTATATATTATTTTTCATTACATACCATTATAATCATTCACTACCTAAAACACGTTCATACATTGCATTACACATGACCCATATTTTTAACCAAAAAATTATATATTACAAATATTGTTATTTAAATATGACCATTATAACATAGAAATTAATCATTTTAATATAAATAGTGATAAATTATTTTTAAATATTATTTTTAATGGGTTTATATAATGAAAACACATTTCTAATAAAATACATAATTTTTCACAATGTCTTTATACATTTTGACACTTCCATTTTCTTAAAAATTGTTATAATGAATTTTTGTGATAATTAATAAAATTAATTTTAGAAAAATTTATAAAAATTAAAATGATAAAATAAACATGCGTATTATATTAAAATCATTCAAAATTATATTTCAGTGATTTTTTCAGATTTTTCAAAAATGTATCATTTTTTATGAACAATGAAAAATACCAAATTTTAATTGAAAACATCCATTTTGTTTAATATATTTATAATTTTTAATTATATTTTATAATGTTTTTAAATTAAAATTATTTCACCAATACATCAATTAATTCAACATATAAATTTAAAATCATTTTAAGATTTAAATTGGATAGGAATGCATTGAAAATTTTCTGTTATTTTCAGTAAAAACCCCTCTTTCCCAACATGTTTGTAGGAATGATATTAAATTAACAAAATGAAATTTTGTGAATTTAATTTGAAAATATGGATTTAATAATTTTAAGAAACATAATTTATAATTTATAATATTTCTACCTTAATTTTTGACCAAAATGAATAATGAATGAACTAAAAATTAGTTACCATTCTTAAGATAACAATTGGTTTATTGGGTCTTAAAAAATGAAAAATTGAAAATTAACTTATCTTGTTTTATAAAAAATGTTATTTTTTAATATTTAGACCATAAAATATCTACATTCAATATTTGGATCATTTTGGACCATTTTTTCCAATGAAAAATGTGGTTGTAATTTTCCCTTTCAATAATTTACAAGTTTAAAATCCACCTTACTTATAAGATGCCACCTCTCCTCCCATATCAATAAAAAAATAAATCTTATTTAGTTCATAAAATACCAACCCAAATCACCTCTCAATTTCCAAAACCTCATCCTAGAATCCATAATTTCATCATATATACATACTAATAAGGATTTTAGTCAAATTTTATAGATGATACCTGAAGAAGAGGTAGTGTAAATCAGAAAACACTTTTTTTATTTCTTACATAACCCCATTTAATTATTATTATATCATAATTATATAATAAAAATTGAATATTCATATAATGATGTGTTTTTATTATACGTATGTGGCCTTCATTCATCACCACTTCTATCAAATTGGTTACAAAATCATTGTTCGTGTGTATGGAATACTACTATCTCACAAACCAATTATCTCATTTTTATGTTACCACCTCTCATGGATAGTCATAATAATATTTATATTGTCTACATATAATTTCTATTATATTTATGACATGTTTATAATTCTTAGTTCCTAATATCACATATAACATTATTCTTTAAATTTTGTTAGGATACAACAACATTGTTCATGTATTTAGAAGACTGATGTCTTACAAAGTGATATGATTTGTTCACGAATTACATGGAATATATTAAGGTTTGATTTAAGTTGCATATGTTATGTATATTACATAAATAAATTTATGTAATGGTAATATAATAGACAAAATCGTTTCATTCAATCCAACTAGAAAATTGAAAAATTATTAATGCGTACGTACGGCTTACCATCTCCACGAACGGTGTTATTCATTTCCAATTTATATATTCTATATATTATTATAAATTGATATATAAAGAATAAATATGATATTTATGTTATTTTAATCACACAGTATATGATTAAATAATTTTTAATTTAAGGTAATAAAAAATATAACAAATAAAATCATTTAGAAAAGACAAGGTTGTTATTACCCAAACAAAAAAATACATTGAATCATTAATAAATAAGTAGTTTAAAAGGAATAAAAAAATAATATATATTATGATATATATATATATATATATATTTGAATATAATTAATAAATATAATTATAGGAAATAAATATTTATAATACATGAGTTTGTAAAAAGAAAAATAGAATTCAAGACAAAAGGTATGTGAATTTTAGTATGACATTTAATTTCTATGAGACACATGCCATGTTCACAAATGATTAATTTATGTAGTGTGTACAATACCCAAAAATGAATTTTATTATTATTATACTATGATTTATTTGGACTTATATATCAACTTTAATAAGTATTTTTCGTGGGGTTTACGGTTACTAAATCGGTAATGGGTTTTTGTCTCAACTTTACATTGTAGAGACATACATTGTATTATTTGCCTATATTCTTTAAGAAGGTGTATATACAGAAATTTTTATAATAAATATTTATGAATTTATTAATCCTTGTAATATTTTATGTTTCACTTTATATTATTAAATCATGGGGATTATGAATCAATATTACCAAATTGGTAAAGATTTTATGTTATAATCTCAACATTTAACTGGATTATTTATGATTAAGTATCCACTATTGATATATAATGATATACCTCTCACGAATTCTCATGAATTCTATCCTAATATTATTATTCATAATATCTTCATGTCATGGTCCAATATTTATATCATTGGTACATAATGTAGTTATGAAAATGTTTTCAAGGAAAGCTATCTTTTTTCCATGACTCGAGATTCTAATCTTTGATATGCAGTGTACAGTTTTCAAATATTATACTCATTTACTCTTACCATTATTCTCATATTAATAATACATTCACCATTTTTACCCCATACTAAGCATTTTATCTCACTCTATCTTGTGATTCAATTCCCGACATTAATATGATATGTATTATGTATGATATGCCTAAGAAGGGTGATTTGTTATGGAGATCTTGTTGGTAGAGGACATAGCTCACTTAAGGACCCCACTTTATGTTTCCAAGATTATAAAGGCACAAAACAATTATTTTTTTCAGAAATGATATAGTTTAATGTACCAAATACATTGAAAAAAATATATAATGTCTATGTATAAAAATCCTTGGTTATTATTATAATGAACCATTAAAAATGAGTGATCCATATATATCTTATATAAAGTGTAATCCCCATTATATCTATCAAATGAATTGGTTTGGATTAATATTTTGAAGTTGATAATAAAGTTTATTCTATGTATAACCGAAATGGTTACCTCATGTATAATTATGATGGATAATAAAATAATAACCATGATTTGAATTACATGTGTAATAGTTAGGAATTTGAGATATAAAAGAGTTTCATTAAAATTATTCAACAATTTTACTACACGTATTGTCAATACATTCTATACGTACTAAATATAATCTTGTAGGAAAACATGTATATGATTTTCAAGTGAAAACTATTTCTTAACTTTTCTCGTTGAATACTCATATAAAGGTAAATTTATCTTGGTTTTTCATGTTTTTCTATAAAATAATGGATTTCTTTATTTTTATTTTTTTTTATTGCTTATATGCTCATCGTATAGTCTATAATATTTTTCATCGGGATTATAATAGGATAAGTAAAATGAATAAGTCAAATAGAAATTTTTGAAATATTTTCATCACTAGAGGACATTTTATATTTTAAATCTTTTCTTTTTTGGGAAAATGGACACAGAGATGAAGTGTACACCTTGTAATATATGGTTTTCTTTATTATGAGTTATTACCTAATTCTAAAAAAATATAAATCTATAAATATTCTCAATTTTAGGTTAATTAATTATATATATAAATATAAAAATCATTTAATTTTAATGGATGTTTCATTATAGTATGTATCATAGGAAAATATTAAATTTCATTAGGAGTTAGGATAATGTCAATAGAACTACATTAAATTATTTTAAATTATGGTTATCTTGAAATGATATGGAATTTTAAGATTACCATATTATGTCATCTAAATTATGTGTGATTAGAATGTATTTTCTACAATGGGAAGAGGTAATTTATAGCAGGAAGGATCCATTTTTAAAATATCAATTAAATCAATATCTCAAAATGGTAGTAATTAGAATTGAGATGATTTTCTCTATGTTGTATTCTTTGATAAAATCTAAAATTTGAAGGGGTATCGATTACAAAGAGAATTAAAATCTACCAAAAATGAAAATTTTGATAGTGGAAAATTTTATGATGCAAAAAACTCCTACATTTAGTAAAATTTAATACCTTATAGAGAATATTCAGGGATTAAATCCCTATAAATGAAATATGATTCTATAGATTATTCAGATAAAAAATGTAACTCTTTTTATTTATAATTTTAAAATTATATTTGATCGATTGTGGTCATTAGGTAATATTAAAAAAGATATATATGAAATTATTTCAATGGGTTGGGTAATAATTTAGAATTTTTTTTCTTGATAAATGTTTCCCTATTATATTATACCTCATCATGGATAAAGATTTTTTTTAATTGAGTAAAAAATTTAATTGTTTTGGGGCTATGTATGATGAAAAAATAATAAGATTTTCCAAGTGAGTTTTTGATTTTATTAGTTATGTTAATAATAATATTAATATATTTTACTAAATATTAAAACCAATATTATGATGATCTTTGAACACATAATAATTTAAATAAAATTAAATTTTTTTCGTTTTTTGAGAATGTAGAGACAGAGTATTCTGACAATTATGTACCTCATGGTTACGAGATTATAAAATGTTCATGGTGTAAATAAATGAAGAAACTATCTATGAAGCCTAGAGGTAAAACAAAAAAAATTAATTATGCTTAATGATATTTCATGTAATATTTCATGGGTTCTTGAAATATATATCGATATTGTAAGCTTGGGTACATGGCTCACGAATGCAATAAAAATGGTATTATTTATGGTAAAGATAGTTTCAATAAGAAATTATTAATGTGTTTTAAATGTAGTTATATAAGTAATGATTCTTATGAGAGTCTTGGAAAAAACACAAATGGTATGAAATAAAAAGACTCCAAGAAGAAGGCTGTGGTGAAATACTTTGTAACTACATTAGAAAATGTTTTTCCTTTAATCAATGTGGTAAAAGATAAATAATTTATTTATTATAATTCTCTTATTATATTTTTTAATATAGGTTCTACAAATTCATTAATGTTAGATAATTTTCCTATTAAATTAGATAATTCACTATAATAAATGGTGTGAGAACATATGGTAAAACAATTGGGGTAATTATTATGCATAAAAGTAATTATAAATATATTCCTCCTTTGGTATATGGAAATACTTCACCAAACACACTATTTTCATTCTAGTTGTAATGTTTGATTTTATTTTATTTTTATGTATTGTATTTATATTTTCCATTCTAAGATAAATTATACAACTAAATATTATTGTTTTTATAAATAGTTTAAGTTTGTAGTTAGGAATGTATATATACCTATGATAAAACATAAAGAAGTTGATAAACAATTAATTGAATAATATGAAACATATCATGAACATATTGTTGAATATAATGTATCTATATAAATTAATGATGTACTGGTAGTAAATATTACCCTTAATTTCATCATAATGAGCTTCCTAGTGTTATATGGTATTGAGAAGTTTTTATTTACCATTGACATTGTTCTTTTTTATAATACAATTTCAATAACCCCTTTTTTGAATAAATCTATTAGAAGTTTTATAATTGATAAATTAGTTATAATAGTTACTGATAATGTTTTAATTTATCCTAAAAATTCACCATGGGGTGGTCTAATTTTATTGTAAAAAATAATAATTGTAAAATAAGACATTATATTGAAAATAAAGCCTTGAATAACATCATTGTTAAGATAATGTTTATTTTTTCTCAAATCAATGAATCTTTTTATCAACTCTCGAGAGCATAATATTTTTCGAAGTTTGACCTAAGGTCTAGGTACCATCATATGAAGGTGAAGGAGGATGTAATTCCAACAAATGTGTTCTAAACTAGATATTATAATTATATGTTTTTGGTAATGACCATAGAGTATGGAAATTTCCCATTTATTAGAATGGATCCTATGAATACATTTTCCATGAAATTTTAAGATAATCATGTGATGAAAATTTTGATGATATATTGATTTATTATACTATTTATTAGGTCTATAAAAACAAATAAGTGGTTTTTATTAAAACCTAAATAAAAATAACATTTATGGAAAATTTTGAAAATGAATTATGTGTTTATATAATATTTCTTAACTGGGAAACATTGAAAATAAAGGGGGGGTTAATTGTTGATCTTACTAAAATAAAACTGGTTGAATAATGTTTAAGGTAGAAAAATTTTAATTATGTTCATTGTTTTCTTATATTAGTTTGATATTATTAGTGTTTTTTTAAATACACTTCACTAGTAACTATATTGCTGAATAATTTAACATGAAAAGGGGTTAAATTAATCTAGAAAAAACAATGAAATCAGTGTATTTATGAACTTAATTTATGATTGATGAATATTAGTTTTGGTTATACCCTCTTGGTATGATATAGTTTCTATATACATTAACTCTTTTTTATGGTAATTGGTTTCATCATGATGAAAAATGATAAGGTGATTTCTTGTTATTCAAGTTAACAAAAACCTCATGGGTTAAATTATCATACACATGATATAGAATTATTTGTTGTAGTTTTTACATTAAAAATTTTGGGGCATCATTTATTTTGATACAACAATGAAATATATAATGATCATAAATTTTTTTAATATATAATCAATTATAATGAGTCGAACATTATATAGAGTATTGGTATGAAATTGATAAATTATTTTAGAATCAGGATTCATTATGATCCAACAAAACAAAAATAATTTTCTGAAGCATTGGATTAAAAAAATAATGCTACATTAACCATGTATCATTTGTAACATGGCCCTTTTGACAATGAGTTGATGAATTTTGGCCAAGATTTTATAGGGGAAATAACTATGTTAGATAGATATTATTCAAATAGATATTTTATTGTTTAAATTTTGATTTCAATCCCTTTTAATTAATTAATAGAATTATTCCCATTATAGTGTAAGGTCTCAGAGGTATCTCGGGGGAGGGGTATAGGATCGAAATGGGGTGAATAGGTCATGCATTTTATTGTAAATGGTTTGCTCATATTTAATAGTAACATTGCACTATAGACTATGGTACAATGCATAATATCCCCTTGGATAGAGGTAGATGAAAAAAATCCTGGTTTTTCTGAAATTATGGGTGGCCTAAAAAACCACAGTGCCTTGAACATAGGTAAATGCATAGCCTCCACACAGTTTGTCAAATCGTGAAGCCTATCTAGAAAATTCATAGATTAGTTCCTGTATATTTAAATATGTGGATATATTGTTACTGCATAATTTGGTAAAATGTGTGTCAAAACCATGAAACTCATTAAAAGTGGGTAGTGTCCAATCTTTCCTCCCTTGGAATTTAAAGTTTCTTAACTAGTTTTCCTTCCATTTACACCACCACTAGTATGTTTTATGAAAATTGTTCTTCCACCCACTTCAAGGGTGACTCTACAATAATCATTGGTCATATTAAACAGCATTGGTTGTGAATTGAAACTCTAGACGAGTCTACAACTCAAATTTATTCTATAATCAATAATATGCATAGTTGAAATTTTTACCTTCTTCGAAATCTCTAAATAGGTTTTCCATCAGATACTTTTTTGTGAATTTTTTGTTTTTTCAAATTCAATCAGGTGTTTTGTTTAATAATTTTGATGCCAAAAAACATACGGTAGGTGGTCTATAAGTGATTCGAATATACATCATGTTTATTTCTTGTCTATGTGGTTTTAATTATGTGTCCTTATGCAGTTCATTTTATTCCATGATATGAAATGTTAAATTAGGTGTCTAAATGGTGTTTTGAACCATTCATGGACCCTGTTGGATCTTTTGATGATGAGGGTACCAGGCTTAACTCCACCCATGGGTTGTGCCAATCCCTTGAATGTAGAAATTGAGTTGTTAAATAATGAATTGTATTGTTATTAGACTAAACCGATTTTAGTTCAATTTAGAATGTTAACAAGACATATGGGGGTGTTTAGATTAAGTAATAATTTTAAATGGGTTAAGAGATAGTTAAGTGGAAAATTGATAATTGGATAAAGGTGGAATAACCATGTTATTATGTTGTTTTACTATATTTTTAATGGTTATGGGGATGAATAAAGGGTTAAATGGGATAGTAATGGAATTGAGGTGGTAGTGTTGAAGTGACAGACCATGAGAATGTTGTTGTATGAAAAGGAGCACCTTCTTTTTAAAAAAACACAGATGATGTACCTTGGGAATAATGATTTATTGTATTGTTGGGATTCTGTAATGAGGCTCCTTATCATCAGATTAGACATGGTAGATTCTCTATGCCCCACTAATAAATGATGTGGTAGTGATATCAGATAGATTCTCAATGCTTCCCTAGTATGGATATGATGTGCATACGTGGATTGAGGGTTTATGGTACATTGACTTTTATTGAATTGATTAATGATGCCCATGTGATTTAATGAGTAAAACAACTTATATTTTTTGGTTCATAATTCCTTCATAAGTTTTCATGCCTTGACTGTAGTTTAATATTATTTTATTTATTTTTATATATATCTTAGTTTTGGATATTTTTGGTTTAGGTTCAGGTTGGTATCTCTATGAGAATTTTTGAGTTTTCGAGGTTTTTGTTTGTTTTTTTACTTTCCCATGGTAATTTTACAGGGGTTCAAGAGTAACCATGCTACTTTGGAGGTAGGGGTAATTTTTTGTTCATTTTTCTAATTCATGGTTTTTCTTATATGTTGTGATCATGGTTTTTCTTTAATGGAATAAATGTAAATATGTGGCATGTCATTGTTGTTTGGGACAAGGAAAATTTCTTGGGAATAGTTAGTAGTCTTGTGTGGAAATCGTCTGACCATATCTTTCATTTTGATAGAATGTATTTTCATAGTGGGAACTTAATATCCAAAACCTTACATATATCCCAATCAAGTGCCCCTTACCTTAGGTATAGTGGCCCCAGTTGGCACCCAATTTGGAAAACAGTGTTCCCAAACCCTGATACATACCTAGATTCATGAAAACATGAATTTATAAGTTTACCCCACTTATGTTTTATCCCAAATTCAAGATTATCCTCTACCACATGATCTAGTTTTACCATGGTGGTCCCAAAGCACTCTTCCATTGGATCCCGATGAATTTTCAACACTCCTCATTCAAATATGAGTATGTTTCCCTTGAATTTTAGTCAATTTCTCCTCCTATTCACTCTAAATATTGTTCCTATTGTAATTATTTACATAGTTACATATTCTCTGAACACTAGGGTTAGGTTGGTATTATGTGTGGTGATTACTTTTATGATCATGTGTGTGTTCTATTCTAGTTCTACGCTCATCCTTCTTTTGGAGATTCATCACATTCAAATGCCATTGAGGTAGCTGTTTCCATCCATTTCCTTTTAGAAACATTCTATTGGATTCCTGAAGTTTCATAACTACTTTTCAAATGGTGTTTTCATTTTTTTAATATTCCATCATGGTTTCTTATTTAGTGTATAGGTTGAAAATTTTATGAAAATGTGTTTCCATGATATTTCTATAATTATGTTTATTTTTAAAAGCATACAATGTGTACAAGAAAATTCAAATTGGCCTTACAGAATTATATAATGTAATTTGGGATTATGATATTACTTATTTGGTCTTTGACAATTTGATTAATATGTGAAATTGTACTTTGGGATTTATTTCGGTGTTCAGTTTATCTTAGTGCTTGTGTGTGAACTTGTGATCCTTATTATGACATTCCTTATGACTCCCTGATTGATTATTCGGAATATTTTTTGTTATTTATACATATTCTAGTAGATATGGTCATATTAATATGTTCATCTGGTGGACATATGGAAAGGCTCATTAATATAAATGGGAATACCATAAAAAATTTTGCCTCAAAAAACCCATTTTTCAAAACAACCACCTACATTTTTCATTCTCTCTTCCACCGAACCATAAATATTTTCATTTCTAAAAACACCCAATATATTTCCCATAATTCATGGATCCCCAATTTGATTAATATTATGTTTCCATATATTTTTTCCAAAACATCTCCTATTTGGAACATTGATTATTATTTTGTAACCAAATGACTTAAAAATGCACTTTATTGCATTTTCCATGATTATATAATTCTTTCAACATGGATTTTGGAAATGGTTTGGGAAAAAATTGTTTTTCTGAATGTGGATATGGTTTTGTAAATATAATGACTTCTTTGGTTATTTTATATTTTTTAGAAATAGTTCTTAATCCCACATGACATTTTGGTCGGTTAGGAACTTTGAATTGTTCAATGTATTATGGGAAAACCTATGTTCATCCTTCTCATGAGAGTACTAAAGTGTAATATATATTGGAGATAATAAGTGGCATGCATGGTGTAATGATTTAAGTAGGTATAATGTTAATCATGTGATTACATCATCATTAACCTTCATACTTTTTTCATGGTATTCGTGGATTTTATGTATAGGGTCGAGTAAAAATTTATTTATATTTCTCATCTGAATTTTTAAGGCCACCTTATATAGGATAAGTTGGGAGGTATTTTCCACTCGTAATGCACATTTAGAGTTTTTGGTATTATACTTGTCTTTGGAGGTGCACCATATTCCATTGGGTGGTTCAGAACTGATTTCACTTAAGGATTTATTCAATGGATATTTTGGAAACAAAAAATAATACATTTCCATGTGTAATTGTTTTATTTTTTTGATCTTTCAAAACATATTGATTTGTTTTAACGTTCTTTAACTTGTAATTTTTTCTTTTATTTCTAACTTCATTACATATATGGTGATGTTGGTTCTTAACTCATCATTTATTGTTCCTTTAAGAATTACCTGGGTTAAGTTACCAAAATGGTTTTTGGTTTTGAAATTGAGAATTTAAAAAAGGAAAGACATGTTTTTCTATTTAAAATATTGAAACACAACTTTTCGTAAATATCTTTCAATCTAATATATATGGATGGTTTTCATCAAGGACATGTATGGGTTATGGGGTGATTATCTACTAATATTATTTATAATCACACCATACATGTGCCACTCATCATTAATTAACATGTGTTGTTTTGATGGTTTATTTGTTCCTTTAGATATAGTTGTTCATAAAGTTGATTGTGACCAAGAGGTCACAAGAAGAAAATTTTTCCTATTTTGGTTAAGTTTTTGTTATTTGTTTATTTTTTTCTACTGTAGTTGTATCATGAATTATATTTTTTATCTATTTTTTAGTAGTTGATGTATTTCCATTTTTATTCTCCATATTATTTTTTTATCTGTTTTTCTACTATTTTATGTGTTAAATAGGTCAAATTTTTTATTATCTTTGATTCATGGCATTGGTTTTTATTCCAAATGGATCATGAATGCCACTCGGGCCTTATCGTGGGCCATCTTGGGTGACTAGTTTGGGGCCAACCAAAGTCATTTCGTGATAATGTGGTATTAGATTGTACCTTGAAATTTGAGGTGTCACGTAGACTAGATATAGGACTGTTGAAACATGGGAGGTAAGGGTATGATGTGTGTTTTGAACTCTTACTTTTTTTGTTATATTTTTTTTCAAGGATTTTTAGTATGAGCATGAAATTTTGATTTTAGGTATATGATGTTTATGTCTTACATCCATTGTTGGTATTGTGGTTTGGGGAATGATAATGGAAGTCAAAAGGTGTTATATGATGACATTTCAAGGATTAGTGACCCATGTGAAACATGTGTCCATATTTCATGATACTTTCAGTTGTTAGTTCATTTTCGGGGAATTATCTAATAAACTATGGTTTTCAGATGTCCAAGGAAACTAGTTCCCTATTTCTAAAGTTTCAGTGTTAGTTATGGATTTGATTTATTTTGGTCATGATGAATGTACCTTGAATAGAAAATAGTTTTTCAAGAAAGGGTCTTCAAAAAAAATATTATAGGACATTATATTTTTCATAATGTGGGTTGAATATTTGGAAAAGTTACAATAAAATAAAAAGAAATACAATTTTGAGTGGAAGTTATAATTTTTTAAAGTTATTTTTTGTTTTTGTTTTTTATTAATTGGTTTCTAAGTTGATATTATTATTTATAATGTCCCATTTTAGTTTAACATTGATTTTATGTAGATATTGTATTTTTTTTATTATGTTATTAGATTATTTCACCTAGAAATGCCATTATGTTTTTTAGTGAGCCTCATCTAGTATATTTACCTAATAAAAATATTATTGGTTTGGTAGGTTTGATTAATTCTCAATTTATTCTGGTCTTCCATTGGGATAAAGGATAGTTAGAGGATTCGAAATGGATAGTGAAATTCTAAGGTGTTTTCTAGTCTTTATAAACTCAAAATGTTATGAGGTTGTGAGCTATTGTGTGTTTTATAGGGGTCTATGTTTGTATCAGTGGATGATTATATTTCTATACAAATTTAACATTGGTATATATTGTAAAATAATTATACCACTTTTATCCAATGATTCACACCTAATGTGGTGAAGATTATGAAATTTTTAGAGCTATTTGGTGTATAAAAAGGATATCTTATGGTTAAGGATTGTTGGCCACTTCAAATAGTTGGTTTATTTTTAGAAAAATATATAATCAAAATATATGATGAAAGATTCTATCATTGACTTGGGTTTTCAATAACAGATTAAGAATGATTTTCCTTGTTGGGGGATATTTTTTTAGGAAGCTATTGGATGAGATGTTTTCAACAGCGTTATTTACCATAGCATAGTCTATAGAAATTTTTAGTACATTTTCACTTGTATCCTCTTATGGTACCTAATCTAATGTAATGTATATACCATTATAACACATTATTTATAAGGCTCCCTTTTCAGTTTCATCTCATCCATTATCAAATGATTTTTTATTGTATTTTAGTTCTATTGGTTTTTGAAATTGATTTCATCATGTCCTAATTCCTTAACATTTTATCAATTATGTGGTTTTTTGGGTCATTTGAAGTAGTTTTAAAGTAGTGTTTCTATAAATGGAAGTCTTAGTTTGGAGGTAGACCACACATGCCAATGTGGAAGCAGATGCATCAAGGCACTAGAGCTCTAGCCATAATCCGAGAAGTGATGCTCTAAACCCAACCAAAAAATTCATGGGGTGGTGAGGTTTTTCAGACATTATTTTTTCGTTCATTTTATAGTTGTGATGATTTAAATTATCATGGTTTTTATTTTATTTTCAATTTTTTAAACCTGTTTCTATGTGATTTAGTAGCTTTTGTTTCATAAATTTTTAATTTTTCCTCTTTATGGATGTGAATAATTGAGTAATTATCCTTTTCTTGGAATGGTTTTGGTTTTTAGTTTTCTATTCTTGGAGGTTCTTGTATCATTATAATGTCAAAAATATTAGTTGGTTTAATTTTTAGTTTATGTTTAATTTATTGGGTTTCTCCTCATGTTGGGAGTTCTGGTGTTGGCCCAAGATAGAAGAATATTAAATTGTAGACATAGCCACCATTTATCTATTTTTAGTTTTCTCTAATATTGATCAGGTGTAATTTTTTTGGTTGAAAGGTCACATCAGGTATCATTGTTTCATTTGGAATCATTTAACTTCGAGTTTGATTTTTCTCCTTATATGTATAGTTGACTTTCTGTTGGAATAAATATTTTTTTGGAGAGAATTCCCACAACCCACCCCTTTTTTATTTTATTTGTTTATTTTTATTTAGTTTTTTCATTATATTTTTTTGGTGGTGTTTTGAGTTGATTTCCTTTAATAATATTTTACTTTTAGAGCTCTCATGTTTTTTCCTATACATGGTTAGTGTACATAGTTTGAAGAGTAAATATATAGATGGTATAGGAAAATAAAATTTACATTTCATTTTATTTATGCACTGATTTTCATTCATGTTATAATCATGTTTTCTACCGAACTATGTGTGGAAAGGTAGTACCTATGAGGATTGTCGATGGTGTATGGGACAAGGTGCATGACATGTGCACGGTTAGAAATAATTGAACTATATGTTTTTTATAGTCTCTTTTGTTTTTGACAGAACTAATTTTCATAGTTTAGGAATGGTTTACCAAATAGTGTGACCTACCCAAGGGGGTTTCCCTTCCATATAGTAGGTTTCACATGGTTGGCACACCATTTGTAAAATCATGCATGAAAACCGTGTAATATATCTAGATTGATGAAAAAATGAAAATAAATGTTTTCCCCAATTATGTTTTAACCCCAATTTAGGTTTCTCATCTCTCATTCTACTGTGGAATAGAATGGGGATCTAAACTCCTCCTTCCTTATCTCCCTATTGATCCTTGGTTCTCCTACTTTAAATATTTTTTATTTTTTCATGATTTTTCATATGTTTTTCCCACCTCTACACTCCATATATTATTATGATTCTCACAATTTCTTTAGTCCTTCTTCAATGATCCCTAGCGTAAAGGTATGTATTATGTGGGTGATTTTATTTTATGTTATGGTGTGTTGTTTTCTTCTTCTTCATTTTTCTCCCTTCTATCATAATTTCATAAAAGTTACTCACTGTTTAGGTAGGTGCTTTCATCGATTAATATTCTAGATGATGACATTTAATGCTTGATCACTATTAAATAATTTTAAAATTTTTTGATAAATATTTTGTTGTACTAGTTTGGTTAATTATGGTGCTTTTATATCATAAATTTTATGGAAATGGGTTTTAAATAAATATCTAAATCTTTACCTATATGTATGCATATAAAAGGTGTTTGATAAAATTCCAATGACCCTTTTAAATTTAAATTGAGTAATTTGGGATTGTGATTTTCCATAAATTTGTATTGTTAATTTGGTTTACATTTGAACTTGATCATTGTGTGTGATTTTTGTGTTTCATTGTAGTTTAGTTTTTTTTTCAAAACTCATGTTCCTTGACATTTCATTTCATAGTATTTCCAGATTGATTCTTTTGACTTTTTATGGTTTCACATATATATTACATTGTATGTGGCAACACCCATATGTCAATCATGTGCACATATGGACGGGAACATGCACAAAAATGGTATTTTTAAAAAATTGTATATAACAAGACATCGGTTTTCAAACACCATCCCACTTTATTATTCCCTCTTCCACTATAACTTCTTAATTTTTTTGTAAAAATACCCAATATATATAAAATGAATCTTGGTTTCCAAAATGGATTCAAATCAAGTATTTAATGTTTTTTTTCAAAACCCATACCCAGTTTTAACTTTGAATTTGTTTTGGTAACCACAATTCTTAAATTTTTCGTTTAGAATCTTCCATGTTTTAATAATGTTCTCACATTGGACATGGAATTTCTTAAGAATTAAATGTATTTTCATTGGATCAGGTTTATATTCTGTAATGTTTAAGGCCTTGATGGTAATTTATTATGGCTTTAGAAATTGGTTTTAAATTCACATGTTGTGTTGGACCAGTTTTCACGTTTTATATGTTCTATGTATGATGATAACACCTTTGGTCATCCTTATGATGAGATGAACTTTTCATATATTCTTTCAAGGATATTGAAGGTATTCACAGTGGTAAATGTGATTTTGTTTTAATTTTATGAATGTGATGACCTCCTCGTTCAACTTTATACAAAGATAATTGGGTTTTTAAACATCATCTAGAAGGGAAAGTGAATATTTATTTCTTTTCCTAATTATATGGATTAGAACCCCATGGATAGAATATATTACAAGTTTAATTTTCCACTGGTGGGGCTAGTTAATACTATCTACGAATACTATTTACTGTGGAAGTGCACCATGTGTTTGTAGGTGGGTCCAAACTAAGTGTGTTTATGGATTTCATATGGGGATGTTTATTAAACTACTATAATTACATATTTTTATGTTCATTTTTTATTTTATAGCTCATTAATTACTATTTTTGGAGTAATTTATTTTATTTTTTTAATACTATTTACTTTTATTTGATCCTTCATTTGATATACCAATCTATTTTTTATTACCCCATCACTTCATGTTACTTTAGTCTTAAAATGGGATGAGTTTCATAATGGGTATTTGTTTTTCAAATTGGGTTTATAATTAATTAATGGGGTTTTTGGATCATTATAAGATAAAAATATTTTTCACTAAATGTACTTCAAACAGGATTATATGGATTATTTCGGGAAAGGATATTTATGAATTATGTGGTTATTTCCAAATATGTTTTTTATGCTCACACACTTCTTGTTCCACACTATATCGGTTGACTGGAGCTATTTTACATATTCATACATTCTTTAGGTTTTTCTATTGAACATGATGGTCATATAGATTTTGGTGGCCAAGATATCACTTTGCGATGGTTTCAATTTTGTAGTTGGTTTAGTTATACATCTAATTTAGTTTTCTATTTTGTTCCACTACAATTTTATCTGGAATTAACTTTGTGTATCTATTATGATATATGGTTTATGGATTCATTTTTTTATTTTGTGTGTAATATTTTTTTTAAATACTATTCTATGGACTAAATCATTCTAGTTTTTATTATCATTGATTCTTAGCAATACTTTCCATCCTAGGAGTACCGAGAACCCAACTCAGGCCTTATCATGGGCTAGATCAGGTGACTGATTCAATGTCAAACCCAGTTGGTTCATAGCATAGGATGAAGCATGTTTTATTTATTTATTTCACATCTGAATATAAGATCCTATGGGGATAATTGATAATATATTAATTAAAAATATTATTACTTTCACTATCATTTTTACTTCTTATAATCAATTATGTATACCCTATTATTTTATTTGATATTATTATAGACATTATAGGTTGTGGACTACTAATTTATACACACACCCTTCTTGATGAGAAATTCAATCTCATTTATAACTCTTGGTTTTATGTTAAAATTATAGCAATGTTCATATGTTAGATGGTTTACTTTGGATGGTGAAAATATGAGGGAGCTATAAATATTTTATAATCAATTTTGGGATATTTCCATTAATATTTTTTTTCTTCTTGTAAAAGTATAATATCATGTTGGGGAATTTTTATTGTATTAATTAGTTGGTATTACACCAGTATTGGAATGTGGTATGAGATGTATTGGATATTGGTCAATTTATCAAATCATGTTTATTTTATTTTTAATGTTATTTTACTGTAGTAAAATTTTGTTGTCTCTCCACATGAAATATTAGACCCTCACTTATATTTGGTAGTCTTTTATGTATAGTTCGTCACACCTAATGTCATGAGGTATACGGAATTAGGGAACTGGTATTAGTGGCACCAAGGTTAAGATATTACATAGTAGTATGAGAGCATTTTCCTTTATGTTGTTTTACTATTTTGGAAAGGTAGACATGATACTGGGATTTTTTGTGCCTAGGTAATGAGCACATTTCTGATAGTAGAAAACCCGTGTTCTTGGGAATCCCTAATTTCCTTAGGGGGTATTTTTTCTTGATTTTTGTATTTATATTTTGATTTCATTTCACCTTGTGTGATACCCATGTTCTGTGATGTTTTTGTTTTTAGAACTTTTAGTCATGTTCCATTAAGACGGGGTGTTTTTTAATTCATGACTCCTTTTAGACACTTAGAATTCATTTTCCATGAATCATATTTTACACTCATCAAAATTTAGGTTATTTTTGTGTTGTGGGAAATAAAAATGCTTCTATATTTTTATTATAATTTTATGAAATAGTTTCAAAAATTATTTTTTATATGGTTTTACTATCAGGTCATAAATTGAAATCACTAAAATGGTGTCTAAAAATGAATCGTATGATATAGGTTTTCTTTACCTAGTGTTTTCCATGACCCAGGAAAGGTATAAAGAATGTAGTGATATATATACGATTATACATGATACGATGTTGTATGTAGAGTGGGTTTTTTATGGATAATAGTGATTCAATATTTTTTATATTGTGTAAATAGTATTCTATGTGTTTTGAGATGTGAATTTGAAATAGAATAAAGGTGACACCATAATGACATTTATCAGTATGGTGATAGGAGGACCTCTTCAAGAATTATCCTCCCATAGTGGGACGAGGAACCAAATTCATCCACAGTGACAAGTGGAGTGATTTCCGTTGAGTTATTTTATTATTCTATGATGTTAATGGAGAGGGAACTAGGGATGATAGTTCCAAGTATGTGTGACTTGAATAGAATGTTCTAGCTGGTAGATCCTTCAATGTTTTTTGGGGAGGGTGGACCTAAGGAAATAGAGTTCTACATAAAGTATATCAAATTGATTATGGACCACATAGAGATTCATCCAGAGTAAAGGGTCTAGCATGTATTATATATATTATGAGAAATAATGAAGCAAAATTGGGATATCAGTGTTTAGAGTGAGTAGGAATATGGTATTTTTTGGAAATATTTCCATGATAATTTCATGGGAAATACTGATCTACAAACTCTGAGATAAAATAGTTTTGTGTAATATATGATGTTTACTTAGTAGACTATGTCCTCAATGAATTATGTTGTATGATTCACTAATATACAATGTGTTTTACAATAATTATAGTGGATGAAGAACCAACACAGAGATGTTTTATTTATGATCTTATATGTGATATAAAGGCACATGTGAATATATTATATTTAAATTTGTTTAATGTCGTTGTGTGTAAAGATTTAATTTATGATGGTAACTTCAAAATTGATTCTAGTGGTAGACATGTGGTATTAGGTGGGTGTTCTAGTGGTTCAACTTCTTATAACATGAATTATTTTTTGAGATCTCTCATTTGGGTGGTGGAGGATAAAGTTTCAATAAAAGAGGGTTAACCTATTAGGGTAGTGATCTAGAGTAGTGATATGTGTGAAATAGTTGTGGATACATGTTCAATCATGGTCCCCTACCACTTGTCAAGTTTCAATCATGTAGAAGGATATGGAATGTACTAAGATTCTGAGCGTACATTATATGGGTGGGTGGTGACAAAGGAGGTTGACCGATTCATATAAATGTAAGGGGTATGTAACCACATACTAGACTAGAACATAGTGTTCATAAATCTATATTATTTGGGTGGTGTAAATTGTATACCAATTTAAAAGATTATATTTTATTATTTTAGTGAAGTACATGACGCATAAAAATGAGATTATGGAAATAGTGAAGGTTTGATACATGTAGTTCAGCCTACACTAAGTGGTGGATGGATGGAACATAAATTATTTAAGATATGATTCTTATAGCTTAAAATCATTCTAGTGAATTATTTGATATATTACCCTCACAATCATTTATATATTCATGGTTTGTAAGTGGTTCTGGTCTAGTAGGGTAACATATATTTGGGTTATTTCAATCTACATATTTTTCGGTGTGTGATGATAGGGTATTAATCAATGAAACTTGTCTATACTCAAGTTTTGTGGGTAGTGACTCCTTTGGGACTTGTACATCCATAAGATGATAGGTTCTGACATGATATTGAGGATGTAATGGTTGGTTACATACCATACATACATTGATTGTTACCATAAGAGGGTGAGTATCATGCATCTTAAAGGGGACACTTGTATCCCTCACATGGAGTGAGATATCTAGGAAGTCTTGGAAGGTACAGTTCTTACAAATTAGGGTGATATCGCATCCTAGGTTGTGATTAATTTACATTCTGAAAAAGGATTGAATAATGAAATCTTCCCAATAGTACTAGATCAGATCCAAGATGTGTTTTCCATGGGAATATAAGGGATACCGCCAGAGATAGATGTAGATTCCATCACTAAATTGATTACCAATGTTGAGCTATTTTCTATGCTACCTTATAAAATGGACCTAGTTATACATCAAGAGAATAACACTCAGTTAGAAGATTTAGAGGATAATGGGTTTATATATCTGAGAATGTCACCATAGGGTAACCCAGTTTTATATTCTAGGAAGACTAACAGAACATTTAGTTAATTCTCAATGACTGGAAGATAAATTAGATATTTTTAAAGAACTAATACCATTATCCAAGGACTGATTATCTATTTTTCACCTGATGGGTTCCTACATTTTATCCAAGAAAAATTTGCGATCTGTGTGTCATCAGTTGAGTGTGAGAAACTTTGATGTACCATGGATGGATTTTAGGGTCATTTGTAGTTTTCATGATTTTTTTGTAATATGGATTTTTATTTAAAATGATCCTACTATGATTATAAATTTTCTAAACTAAATCCTTCACCTATCCCTATATATGTTTGTAGTTATTTTGTGGATGAAATATCAGTGTACTCCCAAAAACACAATGATCATGGCCAATATCATTACACAGTTTTGAGTACAGTATAATAGATTCCAATTTAATACAAGAAATCAAAGTGAAACTTCTTGATCTACAATATACATTTCATGGGTCACATCATCTTATAGTAAGGCATATTAGTATACCCTGAGAAGTTCATGTAAGTGGTTTCATTAGAGAATCAATAGATGTTATTTATATGTGAAGCCTTCTATGTTTTGTAGGTTTTAATCATAGGTTCATAAATAAATTTTCATTATTGGATTCACTACATTATGTATTGACATATATGTGTATAAAGTTAGAGATTTATGATGCTTGTGACAATGTTCTCTAGGAACTGAATAATCATTTTACCAAATTTCCAATTCTGATCATACCTGATCTGGGTAAGAAGTATAAACTATCATTTGATGCATCTAGGTTCAAACATGTGGCAGTGTTGATGTATGAAGATTGATTTTTCATGTAAATATCATGGAAATTGTTCCCATATAAGTATAACTCTCCTATGCATGATATTGAGTTATCCACAGTGGTATATTCCTTGAAATGTTTTTGGGATAATCGCTTTGAGGTGAGGTTTTTTCCTATACCTATCAACTTAACCAAATTTATATATTATTCCATCGTTATAAAAATCAATAAAAAAATTGATGGGTTGATTATATGATATTTTCTAGCTTCAAGTTGTGTTATTAATTGGGAAAGGGATCCATTTCTATGGATGCATTGAGTTGGAAGATGTAAAATCTAGAAGTTCAAGAGTCATGTACCGATAATAAGATTATTTCATTGTTTATGTCCGTGAATATAGAAATTTATTAGAATCATAAAGTGATTATACTCATGTTCTTTTTAGTCAATCCATTTATTTTGAACCATGATAAGAGGAGGCAGTATGTGGATTTAGAATGTCAATATTGGAGGCATTGTTTTGAAACTGGGGTCCCACCTTCTAATTGGAATACTGATTAGATAAGATTATTCACATTTTTGTCATTTTTTTCGTGCCTAATTGTATATAGAAATATATTATGTTTTAGTTTCATGCCTATAAGTGGACAATGACCCTTATTTTGAATAAATAATATTGTGATTATCATAAATAGTGTTGGTTTTCATAAATTAAAATTAAGATTATAGTTTTCATTACATGATTCTATATCTGTATAATGGTGAACCTAGAGTATCAATGAATTACTATAATTTTACATCCATTTCCCATTCTGATATAGATGTGGGACAAAGTTACCATAAAATTTTTAGGTATATTAAGGATGACTAACAAGAATGATGTGATTTGGGATATTGTAGATCAGTTTAAAAGGATGAACATTGCATGATGATTAAGGAATCATTTTCCATCAACAATTGGAGTGACATTATTGTTCAACTGATTTCATTTTTATATAGGATTCCATAGACTACATTTTTGGATTGATAACTGTGTTTTACATTGTATTTCATGAAATGGTATCAAATGTTGTTGGGTAATCTTTTGTGGGATGCCTCGACCCCAACTACCCAGAGTCGGTGCATTATTACATAGCATTGACATGATTACAAGGAATCAAGTCCCGAAAGACCGATCAGTTTAGTATTCATGGAAAGTAGTTAAATACATGAGCTCAACATTAAAACTTGACAATAAATACAACATTAATTTATTCCATTTGTAACATCCAAGCCTCCTAGATATGTTTGCATGTCACTTATAACTAATTTCTTCATATCCTAGGAAAATGAAACATAAGAAATGGGTGAGATAAAATGATCAGTAAGAGTAAGTAATATCATAGAAGATAATATAAACATTAGGTATGGTGAATAAATGAAAATGAATTCCTTTATAAATAATAAACATGGATAATTTATGGTAGAAATATGAGTTGATTAAATAATGTCATAATAAAACATAGTCATGGGTATTCTACTAGTAAAATAACCACATGAACCATCAATAATATTTTAATAATGAGGGAATTTAAATTGTTGTACATTCTAAAACATCATGTACATGCCTCAGCCAAGATGTCTAAAAATGATTTAGGCCTCAGCCAAAACCATATATCATATTGGGAAAGGCCTTGGCCAATTCCAGGTCTAATTGTCTCATTAGACCTATCGATGCATTGAGGAGCTATAGTGTGCTCTATCTGTCATGTACTAAGTCTAATGTATTCCTCATATGAAAAGTTTTAAACATAATATTAACATTCGTATTAAAACTATCATATTAAATGTCAATACTTTATTAATAAACCATGAATGGCATAAAAATAACACATCCATAGTCAAATATATCACAAAACCTTCAATATAGAATGGAATATTTGTATCATAATAAATCAACCTCGATCAAGAATAATATCATGTAAAGTATTTTGACATGGTTGAAAATG
Organism: Viscum album; assembly: GCA_963277665.1. NCBI lineage: Eukaryota > Viridiplantae > Streptophyta > Magnoliopsida > Santalales > Viscaceae > Viscum > Viscum album. The sequence goes on along the minus strand of OY728134.1, from coordinate 345,414,757 downwards.
ATTAGTAAAAATCATTGATAGAAATATACATTTTTTATGAAATCATTTAAAAGTATCATTATTTATTAAGAAGCTATTCAAAATAGATTTTGAATCAATGTGTCCTATACCAATTTGAAATTTTTAAAAGGAATTTAAATTTTAAAACATTAATTTTCATATAAATAAAACCTTAAAATAATTTTTAAATCATGGACATTAATGGGTAAGATTTAGAAGAATAAATTTTTAAAACATTTAAAATGATATTTTAATTAGAGTTCCTAAGAAAATGAGAGACGATTGAATATAAATAATTTAGGTAATAAAAACTTTATAATATCATGTGAATAAAGGGATTCATGATATACTATGTTAAAGTACATTATATACACCAAATAAAAGTGAATCGGTGGATAACAACAATGAATTCTTAATGGAATGTAAGTTGAGATGAATTCTTTTATAAAGGCAATATCCTTAGGTTAAGGGAAAATGACATAATTATGTGTGAAAAATATAACTAAACTCAATATGATTGGATATTTAGTGTAAATCAATCATATTAAATTCACACATATTCGTGTAAAAACAACACTAATGACTTGGATGTTTAACTCAATGAATAGAAATTGAGTTAAAATTACTCTTATCAAGTTTATATCGATGATATGAGAATTTTGCAATAGAGTGATTATGTGTATAAAAAGTATATCCACACAAACGGTAGTGGAAATTACTACATAATTAAATAAATAGTTATTTCACACATATTCTTGGAGTAATGTAATCAATGAAGTTTGCGTAAGCTGAATGAGTGGAAATTGAAATTTGAAATTCCCTTACTGATTTGGTAACTTACACAACATGCACCCCATGAATGAAGGATGATCCAATAATGATTTAAATACTGATAAATTAAATTATATTATGAAAACAGTACAATAATGGGATGTACATACACCACACAAATGTTAATAGTGTCAAATATAGTATGAATCTCACGGGAATAAAATTGAGGTGAAAACCCATTACCTGGCAATTTCCTTCAGCTGAGGGTACGTTTAAACTCTTGAATAATGACCATAGTATGTTATAAAATTATAAAAGAATCATATTAAAATACATTCTATCATAAATAACTCAATTATGACTTTAGACCACCTATTTAATAATTATTATTATGTTAAATTAACATTTCGGATAGTAACAACTTTCTTTATCGTAAGTGTTTTAAATTATTATTCTTGATCATATCATTTAGATCATGATTTAAATACTTCCAAAATATAAAACATGATATATATATCATATATGTTTATAATATAAATTTTTATAATAGATAGAAATATGAAATGGAAGGCACTGTTTATGGAGACGGTATCTCGTACGTACGCATAAACGCTTTTCTCTTTTTCATATCGTATTGAACGGAAGTAAGTGAATAAGATATATGTAAGTAAATTAATCCATACATACATACATACATACATACATATATGTATGTTATAATTATTATTTCATATATTATATACTTATTAATAATATATTTTTATAATCAACATTAAATGGTGAACGTGGAAATGAATGTCATCGCGTCGTGGAGATAATAATCTGTACATACGCACGAGCAACAATATCATTATATTGATCATGAAATAGTATGTAATTGGATGTTATATCATATATAAAAAATAATTAACATGTTATATTTATTATTTACACCATTTATACTCATTATTATACCCATCTAAATAGTGAAGTGTTTGAATAACAAATTACACCACGACGTGGAGACAGTAAGACGTACATACGCAAGTATGGTGACTTTGACATTTATAGGATGGATAGAATAACTAATATTGTTGTAACATGTTTATAATAACATCAAATTATGTATAAGTTACTGTATTTATTATTTTGGTATGGATACAAAAAAAGAAAGAGGAATTGGAAGAAGAAACGAACTTGAAATAGGGTGGTGAAATTATTACCTCTTTTTCAGGTGTTTCCTTTTGAGTTGATCAAAAGTGATTCTTAATTTGGATTTATGATCAATGTATGGACTTTAGGTTGAATTGAGGAGGTTTAAAAGATATTTTTGTAGGGTTTTTCCATGCCAAATGGCTTTTGAGGTGTGATTTTGAGAGAAGGGGAAGTACCCTTTTATAAGAGGGGTGAGGGTCACTTTAGGAAAAGTTTGAAATATTATTTTATAATAAAATAATTTTAGGTTTATAATAGATCCAAAATGATTTATTTAGAGAATAATTTGGGTATTAGTAGAAAAACACTCAACCAATAGGTTTTATACAGGTTTAGGTCATCATGTTAACTATATCTTTTAAATTTAACTCTAAGTTAAAATTTTATCTTTTATAATGTCTTCTTATATTATTATAATAAATGGTTAATAATATTAAAATAAAATTACAATAGAACCTAAAGTGGTTAATAAATGACATATTAATCATTATAAAAGTTTTTTGGCCTAATCTTATATTTTTAGAAATAGTACATCATTTAATAATATAATATTTTCTTTAAAAATTAATTTATCTCAATTTTGACAAAATATAGTATTTGGTTTTTGTAAAAGTCATCCCAACTTGATTACTTCTAACAAGATAAATTTAATAAATCCAAAAACTTCATATTAACCTATAAAATTATTGTATGTCATAAAAACTTGGAAATTATATTTATTTTAATATTTATAAAACAATTTATTTGATTCTTTCATTACTAAGATAATTATTGCATCATCCTTGTGTCATAAATAAATTTAATTATATAATGTATTAAAATTATAAAAAAATACCATTATGTTAGAAATAGTTTTATCTTCCTAATGAATATTCATAGTCAAAATGAAAACTTATATAACACCTTGTAAAAATTGTTTTACTAAAAGATATATGTTTATGTTATTTTTGTATTTACTTTAAATTAATTAATATAATGTGTCATTATCACTATCAAGTAGCTCCAAGTGGTCCTAAAATCGACCCAATGGTTCCCATGGTCGTACATGTGTTAACCTATTGGAATACGACACATGTTAGGGAGATTAAATATTATTATAATAATATTTTTTCCCTTTATTTACCAGATTTTTCGTTTAACCATGGTAAGTAAAATATATACTGAAATAAATATTCATAATGTATAAAAATAAAATTTACCTATTTACACAATTTGGGCCTCATTATTAGAAATATGGAATCTATTTTTCCAAATTCAAAACACATAAGTGGCAGAAATTAATTTAAAATTAATTCCAGTTGTCAAAACAAAAAGTGTGTATTTAAAAAATAATAAATATCAAAAGATTAACACTTGTTTATGTCTAGTTTAAATGTGGAATTACATAAAATGACATAAATATTATTAAATTATAAAATTATAATATAATTATACTTTGAAACCACTCATATGTATAATTTAACACTATAAATTATTTTGATTAATAAAGTTGTTTTTAATTAAAATTTAGTATTTTTTATTATTCATCAAAACATGAAAGTTATCTGAAAAACCCCAAAATTTTATCAAACATAAATTTTTTATGTCTTGATTCTAAATTATATCTTTATTTAGTCAAATTGAATATAAAAAAGAGTCAAATATTTTATTTAAAAATGGTTTTCCATTAAAAGGATGTAAAATTACATTTTTTGAAAAATACTTCTTTTTTATGAAAAATTGAATTTATTCTTATATTACATCTAAAAAAATAATATGGATGTTAAAATAATATGGAGTATATAAAATGAAAAATTTATTTGATAATATTTATAACCCCTTTTTAAACGACTAGTTTGGTAATTAGTGGTGCGTTTGAACTCGGTGTTGTGTGTAGCGCAAGTTATTGAATTTAATTGAAGAAATAATGTACTATGAAATCTTGGGGTGTTAAATTCTCTCATCCTTAAATAAATTTTGTCCTCACAATTTAAAATTTTTCTTCAAAAATAAAAGGTTAAAAATAGAAAAATACCTTTGTGGAAAACCCACATCAGAAATTGGGTTAATAAAATTTAGTCTTAATAAGAGGGAAAGGGAAATGAAAAAGTCACCAACAAATTATAATCTTTATTAGGAGAACTGTAACATACCTAGTAAGTAATGAATAATATATATTCTTATCTATGTCTATTCATGAATTATATAGTGTTTTAGAGGCTTAAAATGAGAATAAATCAAATCTTAAGCATGGATAACACTAATATTTTTAAAAGATTGTTTTACTGCCTTTTGATGGAAACCATTTTTAAATCAAAATTTTGACAATTTTATAAGATATATTTTTCAAAATAAACTTATTCTTTATGATTGGGTCATTTAAATTTACATTGTATAATTTTTTGGTAATTTTCTAACAATGTTCATTTTTTAATAAATAGTGAAAAATACTGCATTTTACATCAAAACTGAATTTTCATCTAATTTAATTATATGGTTAGCTTATCTTTTTAATTGGTTTTAAAGTTTAAATAGAATATATGTTTACAATGTAATCTAATGGTGGTTTTGGGGATTAATTTAACATTGGAATTGGGCATAAACAAGTGCCAAACTTTTCATTGATATTATTTCTAAAAAACCTGCTATTTGTTTTAACAAAGGGAATTATTTTTAAATTAATTATTTCAATTTCTGTGTTTGTAATTTGGTAAAATGGATTACATATTTGGAATCATAAGGAACAAATTATTTAATCAATACTCTTTTTTTGGACATTATGAATAGTAACGACGGTAATTATCTTTAATTATCTTGATTAATTAGTAATCGGGTAGTTAAGGATAATAAAATAATATCATAATAATAACAAATGACCACAACATGTGTCATAATGCTACTAGTTGTGTCATGGAAGACCATGGTATTCCTTTTTCCAAACTTGGGGACCCCATCGAATCACATTTGTGTGATAATGACTTTTTATCTTTTTATTTTTAAAGAAAGTTAAGTATAACAAAGAATGTATCACCTGAGTAAAACATTTTTAATTTTTTCTAAATAAATGATATATTGGACTATAAATACTAATTTTAAATATAAAAATATTTCCTACATCTTAGTATTTTTTTATAATTTTTAGACATTAAATAAATTAAATTATTTATGACATCATGATGATGCAGCGATTACCTCATTAATGAACGATTTAAATAAAATGAAAAGATAATGTAAAATATAAGACTTACACTTGTCAAAGACATATTGGATGAGTATATTTAGAACCCTTATCACCTTATCCTAGAAACACATCAATGTGGGACCATTAAGATCTGAAACTCATTTGAAAATAAAGTAACATTTTATACCTTTCCAAGAGTGCCCCTCTTCTCCTCTTATAAAAGGCCCCCACCTCTACCTCTTTACCCAAACCTCTCAATCCTTTGGCTCAAACAATCTCTACTCATTTTGTCTCTCCACATCCCTATACTCATCCTAGAATCCTTACCTTAGGCAGGAAGCTCTTTAATAAATCCTTTTGGTTCAAACCAAAGGGAGTTACCTGATTCAAAGGTAAAGTCTTCTCTAATGCTCTTTTGTTTTATTTTTCTTCTCCAACCCCCTAAACTCTTTTTATTAATTTCTTTTGTAAAAACACCAGTATCTTCCATATACAAGGATGTTCTTATAATAATTATTCGAGCTACACTTACACACACCTACATCTAATGGTTAATGAGCATATTGTTTCCGTGGATGGCGAATTTATGCCTCACGAAACGATGATTGTTCAATATTCTTCTAACACCTTAAAAGGTGTCCATTAAGATGTCACTATATTTATATATGATATATAATATGTTTATGTTTTCCTTAAGATTCTGTATTTTTCATTTATGTCATACCTTTATGGTTTCCATTATGGGTAAACGCGATATGTTCATTTTAGGACGTGCGGACTACCGCCCCCTCAAAGTGATTTGATTCGTTAATGCCATATATGGGATGTATAAAGGATAGAGTTAATGATATTATATATGATATTATACTGGAATTATAATATATCTTTATTTAATTATGATTTCATTCCATTAAATATGAAATAGAAATGAAAGTAGCGTTCATGCGTACGTACGGCTTACCGTCTCCATGAACGGTGCATTTCATTTCTTACCTCTAAATGTTATGTAATATTATAAATTCAGGAATATACTGGATATATATGATATATATGATATCTAAATCATGAATATAATTCTGGATATAATGGATATTTTACTACATGAACAACTTGTAATTATAAAGAGTTTATTTTTGACTCAAGTACCAATGATCAACAAAATGACCATTATTAACTTAAATAATTACATAGTGTTCATGACATGGTAATAAGTGATATAAAAGGAATAATGAACTTGAAAAAGGTTATCAAGAAAGTATAAATTAACTCAATTTTATTATTCAGGAGGTTAAATAGTGATCGAGTCAAGTCGGACCCGAGGTAAGGGACTTCGTCTCAATCTCCTTTCATTGAGGCACATTTTGTTTTATACAAAACTTTCTTTTATACTGTGTATAGACCCCTTTGACTTTTATGTTTATTCAAAATGAATCTTTTTATATGAAGCGTTTACTAAACACAAAATGGAATATATTTTTTGTCGTACGTATGCGGCGATAATGACTTATCTGCCACCGTGACCATTATTTGAGTTTCGGCTTCCTCTACAAGCCATAACTTTTTTTTAAAATGAAAAATAAATACCATGTTTTACTTTTCTTTTATTTTGGTATTGAAAATGGTTTTCATAATGTTTTTATATCAATGTGTTGTATTGATATCTTGTGATTGAAAAGTGGAAATGTTATGTTTCCTTTATACATGTTTTATGTGATACGATTATGTTATGGTTCTTGGGAATTGTTATAAAGACAGGTGGCTCTATGATAAACTAAGGGCAGGTGAGCCCAATATAGCTCTCAAATGCATTGGGTAACATGAAGGAGTTAAACGTTAAGGTTTATCTGAATAGATTTAGGGAATATACGGTGATGGGTATTCCAAACGTAACCGTGAGGGTTACTCCCTACGTAAGAATGTTATGAATGCCTCAAGTTACCTTTATGTATTATGATTTCTATGATTTATTAATGATTTGATGAGGTATGTTAAAGTGATTATATGTTTTATGAGTAAAGTATGATTTCACACATGGACTAATGTTTTGATTTCGTACTTTTATATCCCTTACTGAGTTTTTTATGCTCATCCCATGTTTTTAAAATGTTTTTCACAGGTCAATGGAAAGGTACATGATGTGATGATAGTGTCAAGGAAGTATCAAGAAAGAATCCATGTTTTATTTTAAATAAGTTTCCGTTGATGGGAAAAATTAGTACTATCTTTTATGTAACCACTTTGTTTAAATTTGGAATGTAATGCATGTTTTATGATCTAATTCTCTAAAACTCTAAACCTAAAAAGATCCTCAATGTGTATTCTTGAAGTAACTCAAGATTAAGTAATGTTTAAGGCTGGGGCCTTATAGTTGGTATCAGAGGTCATTTTAGATAACTTTAGGAGTTATAATTCTATTAAATGATTATCCAAAAATATTTTTTTTATAGTCAAATTTAAATGATATATCATTTGAAGATTACCATGTTGCTTCATCTAAGACATGTTTGTTCAGAATGGTTTTTCATATAGGAAATAGGGAAGCTGTTCTATGAAGGCATATAGAAGGAAATGACCTTTCGAATCAGCATCCTGAGATGGTCGGAATTGGAACTGAACAATTTGTTTCAGTAATGGAACAGTTGACTCAAGAGATAAATAGTGGTGGTATCAATGCATGAGATCAGCCAGATCAACTACAAAGGTACATGTTAGTGGTGGAACATTTCATGAGTCAACATCCCCCATCATTCAGAGGATCATCTGACCCCGTGCTAGCTGAAGGGTGGATTAAAACACTGGATAATATTTTCGATGTCATGGGGTGTTCAGACAATCAAAAGGTTAGTCTTTCTATTTACCATTTGGAGGGTGAAGCAGATCAGTGGTGGTCGATGGTTAAAAATATCAAAGACGCTGATGAGATTGATTCTCTCGACTAGAATGAATTCAAAGGTATGTTTCTTGAGAAGTATTTTCCTAAGTCTATTCAACTTAGGATGGAAAAACAATTCCTGGAATTGAGGTAAAAGGAAGACTCAGTGGCTGCCTATGAAGAAAGGTTCACTCGATTGGTAAGGTATGCTCCAAATTTTATCCGAGACCTTGATAGTAAAATCAATCATTTTTACTCAGGATTAAAGCCAAAATATCAAAGGGATTTAGCTTCTCGTGAGTTCAAGAGTTATGAAAAGATTGTTCGATGTGCTGATAAGGTGGAAATGGAGTTTTCTTATGATCAAGTGTTCTATAACAACCAGCATAAGAAGAGACCAAGGTGGCAGGATAAAGGAAACGATTCTTCAAAAAGGTCTGATGGTAAGAAAACTAAGTTTCCAGTTTGTGATAAATGTGGTAAAAGGCATGCTGGGGAATGTCTTTTGAATTCTGGAAAGTGTTATCGATGCGGTAAGATGGGACATAAGGCTCGTGATTGCACCGAAAAATATCAGGGTGATGGTAAGACCAAATTTGATTTACAGTTAGTGAAATATTTTAAGTGCAATGAGATGGTTCACTATGAAAATGAGTGTATGACAAAGAGCTAGAGTGATGGGAAGCAGTTAAACTACAAGCAGAAAGGGGTGGTCAAATCCTTTACAACTAGTTCAGAAGATTTCAGGCCATCAAAAGAAGTTGTATCAGGTACTTTGTTTTTTTTCAGATTATGTCAGTGTGTTGTTTGATTCGGGGTCTACACATTCTTTCATCTCTGAAAAAATTTCTAGTAAAATGGGAATACCATCTCAAGAAATGACTCCTTAACTTGTGGTAAAAATACCTGGGGGAAATGTTGAGTCAAAAAGAATTTATAAAAATCTTCCTATCCTTATCCGTGGAAAGAAACTACTTGAAAACCTTATTGTTTTACCTCTAGTAGAGTTTGATGTTATCCTGGGTATGGATTGGCTCTCTATTTACCATGCTAAGATTGACTGTAGAGATAAATAAGTTTCTTTTCAGAAAGACTTTAAGTTTGTGTACAAGAATGAACCCTTACTATTGATAACATATCAAGAGGCCGAGAAACTTGTAAAAGATGGAAATGAATGTTACCTTGCACATATCATTGAAAACAAGGGAACTGTTCAGATTAATGATGTGCCAGTGGTAAATGAATATCCTGATGTTTTTCCTGATGAGTTTCCTAGAATAATACCAGATCAGGAAGTTGAGTTTACTGTTGACTTAGTTCCTGATGCTAATTCAATTTCAAAACCCCCTTATCGAATGGATCAAACTGAACTTTTAGAGTTGAAGGAGCAATTGCAAGATTTATTAGAGAAAGGTTTCATTCGACCTAGCACATCACCATGGGGTGCTTCTATTTTATTTGTTAAAAATAAATATGGTTCAATGAGACTTTTCATTGATTATAGAGCCTTGAATAACATCACTGTTAAGAACAAATATCCTTTGCCTCATATCGATGATTTGTTTGATCAGCTCCAGGGAGCTCAGTTTTTTTCAAAGATTGACATGAGATCGGGGTACCATCAGTTGAAGGTAAAGGAAGCAGATATTCCAAAGACCATATTTCAAACAATATATGGCCATTATGAATTTGTATTAATGCCTTTTGGGCTAACCAATGCACCTGCTGTATTCATGGACCTTATGAATAGAATTTTCCATGAGTTCTTGGATAAGTTTGTGGTTGTTTTCATTGATGATATTTTGGTGTTTTCTAAAATTAAAGAGGAGCATAAAAGTCATTTAAGGGTTATTTTGAAAACCTTAAAAGTAAAGAAATTGTATGGGAAATTCAGCAAGTGTGAGTTTTGGTTGCAACAAATTTCTTTCCTTGGTCACATTGTTTCTAAAGATGGGATAACAGTTGATCCTGCAAAAACAAAGGTTGTTGAAGAATGGACAAGACCCACAAATGTAACTGATGTTATTAATATTTTCATGACTTATTATATTCCCCCTTTACTGATTTTATATTAAATGTGCATAATTTGTGTGAAATATTAATGTTTTAATATTAAGTATAATTTTTGAGCATTTTTAGAAGTAGTCCAATTGAGTCAGTTTAATATTTTAATAATAACTGTCACTATACTATTCCAAATTTTGTGCTTCTTGTTTTTTAGGATTCTCTTTTCAATATACAACATTTCATTAGAAGGTACCATGAGCCAATTCTGCCATTTGAAGGGTCATATGGTCCTCACAAACAAGACCAAAGAATCTGTGAACAAACTGGACCAGCCTTGAAGATTGATTTATTGGGCTCATTACAGAAGTCCAAAAACATTAACTCTCCACCATAATTCGGGGGATCCTATATTTCATCCTGGATAAAAATTTCAAGGCCCAAATTCAAGTACAAGGGACCCAAATAAAGCTTTGAAGTCCAGCCCACCATTCTGGCCGAGAATTAAAATCAGTATAGTATGCATGACTTATCTCATGCTGCAAGCATCAAATCGAGCTGAGATTTTTCATTGTGAAAGAGGAGATATAGTAGGCCCACTTTGTTGTAGAAACCATTCGGATTTGAAGGGATATTCATATTCAAAAACCCTTTCACATTATGGACTTCAAAAAGATTGGATTGAAATGGATAGTTTAACTTTGTTTAATCAACCGGCCATAACTTTTGATCCTTAAGTCCAAATGACTCCAAATGTTGAGAGTAGTCGGCCAACATTATTGTATACAACTTTTAAGAAGGATATATTTGAAGATTCGGCTGTCTGAATAGCCAAATTGGCGATGCAAGTGGAGGGACAGATTGGGAATGCAAACAGTTCACTCCTTGGGCTATAAATACTCTCCCCTTCTCTCCTTGAGAGGGGTTGGCATTTCATAAGAGAGTAGATCATATTGGCACGACCAAAGATTTTCCAAAGGCTTGGGAGGACCTTCCATACTCAAGTTTTCACTTGAGATACCTTTCCTCCTCTCTTTGTTTTCACTTACTTTTCTGTTCTTCATTTTTGTAATTTTGTAAGTCCTTTCTTTTGTAATTCTGTTTTAATGAAAGTTTATTCTTTAATATCTCTTATTCTACTCCACCTTCTGTATTTTAATATTAATGTTCTTAAAATAGTTTAAATTCAGTTAAATCTCCTTCCCTTATTTTGCTTCCACATTCAATCAAAAATCTGTTTTTAATTATCATCATCGTTCGTGTGTGTGTGTCGACGTACCACTCTTTTCTAATCCCTTTCTTTTTCTCCTATTCTTAATTTATCATAATAATTATTATAACCAGAATATTAAACACCCAAATGGCTGAGTAAATATCTCATTGGGGTGAGTTATAATTTAGGGATGTTAAGTGATTGAGAGTATTTTCTCGATGAGTATTCGTTAATTTAACATTGTGTATGTTGGACTTAATTTGTCATTGATTAATGACATATTTTGTTTAGCATGCGGTTTTCATGGATTATTGGAACTAAAAATACACCAACATAAACATTTACTGATTGAGATTAAAATCCTAATTAAGTTAAGGCTTGGATTAAAGCTTTAACACTTATTAATTCTAATCGATGTCAACTTGTGAAGTGGGTGTTAATTTAAATGCAATATAAAGCAAAGCTTAAGGATATCACAAGCTTAACTCCCTAATAATGAACTCACCCCAATATTTATCAATTTTTTTAATCAAACATCATCCATAAATTATTTCATAAGCTCTGAAAACAAACCCCCCAATCAGAATACAATTAACTAAAAACAAACGACTATTTCAAAGTATCATCATTGAGGATTCGACCCGAGTGCTGCTATAGACATTAGCAGAGCACCGGAACTTTGACCAGTCGATAGGCGACAATTGTCTGCACGTTTAAAATGGCGCCGTTTCTGGGGATGGTGCTTTAAGTATTCATTAGTTTCTGGTTATTGTCAAAAAAAACCAAAAAAAATAAAATTTTTGAAAAAATTGAAAAAAAAAACACAAAGAAAAACCCGTCTTCCTCTTAAAAATCATAAACTGAAAAAATAAAAAGGAAAACCCTTCTTCATCATCCTTTCTAAATCTCTCTGAATTCCTCGTAGCCTCCCAAACAATCCCTCAGATTTTTTTGACCCTGAAATTGATAGAACTCTTCATCGACTTAGGAGGACCATTAGGGATAACCAAATCACCCAAGAACCAATCATTGCCCTACCAATTGAATTCGATATGGCCAATCCTAGGGAAAAAACATTGAAAGAACTTGTTTCCCATGATATGAATTACCAACCCCTTGGTATTCAATATCCAAACATAGAGGTTGACTTCGAACTCAAATCGGGTTTGATTCATCTTCTACCTCATTTCGATGGGCTAGCTGGTGAGGATCCACATCTACATCTCAAAGAGTTCCAGGTGGTGTGCTCTACCATGAAGCCTCAAGGGGTTTCTGAAGAACAAATCAAACTTTGAGCATTCCCTTTCTCCCTAGATGACTCTTCCAAGTCATGGCTCTACTACCTCCCTCCTGGTTCCATAACTACATGGAATGACATGAAGCGTCTCTTTCTAGAAAAATTCTTTCCTGCTTCTCGTACCGCTTCCATCCGAAAGGAAATAAGTGGTATTCGTCAATTCCCAAATGAATCACTCCATGAGTACTGGGAGAGGTTCAAAAAGTTTGTGGCAACCTGCCCACACCACCAAATCCCTGACCAAATCTTGATCTAATACTTTTATGAGGGGTTATTGGCTATGGAGAGAACTCTCATTGATACCGCAAGTGGCGGTGCTCTGGTTGATAAAACTCCCACAGCTGCAAGAGATCTCATAAGTAACATGGTTGTAAACACACAACAATTCCATACTTGAGCACATGCTCAAGTCAAACAAGCCCAAGATAATCAATCAATTGAGCCAAACAAAATGACCGAGTGGATGAGTGAACTTACAGGTCTTGTGCGACAACTAGCTGTGGCTACCAAATCCCCAACCTCGTCTTCTCCACAATCAATGTTTCCTGGACCTGTCAAAAACTATGGAATCTGCAACTCTCCATCTCATCCAACTGACACATGTCCACAACTTCAGGAGGATCAACCCGATTCATCTGGACCAATGGAGCTCAATGCAGCATATGCTCAGCGGAAAACCAATCCTCAACTATCAGGTCAGTTTGTTAGAAACTTTAACCAACCTCACTCTGAGCCCTTCTCTTCTTCCTATAACCAAGGCCTTAGGTATGGTAATCCCATATTTCACCCCCCTCAATTCCCTCCTCAAAACCCAAACCAATTCCAATATGGTCAAGGTGGTGGTAACTTCCATCAACCTTATCCTTTTGTTACTCAACCTCAAAGTAACAATCCTCCTCCTAGATTCCATTATCCTAGTGAGCCTTCCCAATTCCAAAACCAATACAATCAATTTCCCAAGAACCAAAATCAAGGAAATCCCAACCAGGGACAAGACTCTTATTCCAAGCAACCATGGAAAAGTGCAGTGGAAGATCTTGCCTCCTTCACCCGTTCTAGCCTTAAAAACATTGAAACTCAAATAGGTCAACTTGCATCCCACCTGAGCCAGCAACAACAATCAAATTCTTCCCAACTCCCAGCTCAATCATTACCCAACCCCAAGGGTAATATAAGTGCAATTGCACTTAGATCAGGAAAGCAACTTGATATGCCTCAAGATAAATCCTCAAACCCTCCTTTAAATGTTGACCTAGAAAATGAAAAGAAAAAGAAAATTGAAAAGGAATCTGAATCCATTCCATCACCTCCTTCCATTCCACTTAGGAACCCAATTCATTTTCCTCAAGCTGTCTCTAAACCAAGGAAGTCCTTTGAACCTGATCCTGAAATGCTCGACATGTTTAGACGTGTTGAAGTCAACATTCCCCTCTTAGATGCCATAAAAGCAATTCCTAAGTATGCCAAGTTTCTCAAGGAGTTGTGTACCCACAAGAGGTAACTTAGGAACTTTAAAAATGTTTCCACCCAGCAATCTATTCCCATAAAGTGCAAAGATCCAGGGACCTTTACAGTCCCATGCCAAATTGGAAGTTCCAACTTTGATGATGCACTCATAGACCTAGGAGCCTCAATTAATGTCATGCCCAAATCCATATTCTCCAACCTTGGTATAGGTCCCTTGCACCCAACGGGTGTTGTCATTCAGTTAGCCAATCGAAGCATAACCAGTCCTGATGGAATAATTGAGGATGTCCTTGTCCGAGTCAATGATCTTATCTTCCCTGCTGATTTCTATGTCCTTGACATGGAAGGTGAGACGAACACTTCTCGATCTCCCCTAATTCTAGGAAGACCATTCCTCATGACTGCGAGAACCAAGATTGATGTCCATTCAGGCATCTTATCCATGGAATTCGGTGACCAACTGGTCAAGTTCAACATTTTCCAATCCATGCGATACCCATCTGAGGATCACTCTGCATTCTCAATCCATGCTTCTGAGGACACTTCTAAGAGTCAATCGAACCCCAATCCACCATGTTCTTAATGTTCTAATGATAGAGTATCTTGTGAAATCTACACCATGATTAACAAAGTCATAAATGGTGAAGTTGATGTGGACTTCTCATTCATAGACTCCATCAATCTAGAGGAACTTGAAAACTCTCTTGAATCCCACATCAACTCTGATCTCTACTGCTCCACCTTGGACAGCATTGAGAAAAATGAATCTGAAGAAACTGAAGTCCCATCCTCCATTTCTGAGTTGTCTAGCCCAAAAGTGAAAGATGAGATTGATCTGAAACCTCTTCCTGCACACCTGAAATATGCATTCCTCTTCCATGATCACTCATGTCCTGTCATTATCTCTGCCACACTTATTGAAACAGAGGAGTCAAAACTTGTTCAAGTGTTATAGGAAAACAAAAAGTCCTTAGGTTAGACCCTAGATGACATACCAGGAATCAACCGTGCCCTTTGCATACATCACATCCATCTTGAGGAATCATCCAAACCAATTAGACAACCACAAAGAAGACTCAATCCACTCATCCTTGAGGTAGTTAGGGAAGAGATCACCAAGCTTCTTCAAGCTGGTATTATCTACCCAATTTCTGATAGTGAATGGGTTAGTCCAATTCAAGTTGTACCTAAGAAGGGTGGGATAACTGTTGTCACAAATGAACATGGAGAGGTAGTCACAACTCGAGTGAAGAACAAATGGAATGTGTTCATCGAATATAGGAAATTGAATGTTGAAACCCAAAAAGATCACTACCCTCTTCCATTCCTTGGTCAAATGCTAGAAAGATTGGACGGAAAGTCACACTATTGCTTTCTTGATGGATACACCGGCTACTTCCAAATCCCAATCGCACCTCAGGACCAAGAAAAGACTACTTTCACATGCCCCTTTGGAACATATGCATATAGAAGAATGCCTTTTGGCCTTTTTAATGCTCCTGCAACATTCCAGAGGTGTATGATGAGTATCTTTTCAGAATTCATAGAACACTGCATGGAAGTCTTAATGGATGACTTTACCATTTATGGCGAGTCATTTGAGTCATGCTTGCATTCACTCTCTCTAGTCATTCAAAAGTGTGTCAAGTGTAACCTTGTGTTAAATTTTGAAAAATGTCACTTCATGGTTGCTAATGGGATTGTTCTAGGGCACATAGTTTCAAAAGATGGTATTGAAGTTGATCCTGCCAAAATTGAAGTGATCCAATCACTTCCTCAACCCACTTCTGTTCGAGAAATCCGATCATTCCTCGGTCATGCTGGTTTCTATCGGCAATTCATCCATAACTTAAGTAAAATTTCCCTCCCACTCACTCGTTTGCTCCAAAATGATGTCACTTTACATTTTGATGAGGTTTGAAAGAGAGCCTTCATTGAACTCAAAACTTCTCTCACATCTGCCCCGATAATCTAACCCCCAGATTGGTCATTACCCTTTGAATTGATGTGTGATGCTTCTAATAGAGCTGTTGGGGCTGTTCTTGGTCAAAGAAGAGAAAAAATTATTCATGTCATATATTATGCCTCAAAAACATTGGATGAAACTCAATCTCACTACACTGTGACTGAAAAGGAACTTTTAGCTATGGTTTATGCCTTAGATAAATTTAGGCCCTATCTCTTAGGTGCTAAAATCATCATCTTCACAGACCATTCTACTATTAAGTTCTAACTCAAGAAAAGTGATTCCAAACCAAGGCTAATAATATGGATTCTAATGATCCAAGAGTTTGACCTTGAAATCAAAGATAGACCTGGGAAAGAAAACTCTGTGGCTGATCACTTGAGTATAATTCCTAATTCTCCTCATTCTGAAATCATTGATCTTGAATTTCCAATTGAGCACCTTTCATCTCTCACTCCAAAACTACCATGGTATGCCCCAATTGTAAATTACTTGGTTTCTGGTGTTTTTCCTGAAAATTTTTCAAAAGAACAAAAAATGAAGTTGAAAAGTGATTCAAAATACGATTTTTGGGAAGAAAATAAACTTTGGAAAACTGGGGCAGACATGGTAATTAGGAGATGTGTTGATGAATATGAATATTCTTCCATATTAGAATTCTGTCACTCAATGCCTGGTGGTGGCCACTTTGGACCACAAAGGACCTCCCGAAAGGTCCTAGACTCTGGATTCTTCTGGACTTCCCTCTTCAAGGACTCACATGAGTTCTGTCAATCATGTCCCACATGCCAAAAGTTTGGCATAATCTCCAAAAGAAATTAAATGCCCCAAAAGCCCTTAATCATTTGTGAAATCTGCGATGTTTGGGGTATTGATTTCATGGGACCATTTCCCCCTTCTAATGGATTCTCATACATTCTTCTTATAGTCGATTATGTTTCAAGGTGGGTTGAGGCCAAACCCACTAGGAAGGATGATGCTCATACTGTTAGTGATTTCCTAAAGACCCACTTCTTCCAAAGATTTGGCACACCACGTTCCTTGATCAGTGACATAGGAACCCATTTTTGTAATAGAACCATGGAATCTCTTCTGAAAAATAATGGGGTTGTACATAAAACTTCAACTACATATCACCCCCAAACAAATGGAATGGCTGAACTTTCTAATAGAGAAGTGAAAAGAGTGCTTGAGAGAATTGTAAAACCCACTAGAAAAGACTGGCCTGAAAGACTTGGTGAAGCACTTTGGGCTTATCGAACTGCCTATAAAACACCCATTGGGATGTCTCCTTTTCGGCTTGTTTTTAGTAAAGCTTGTCACTTACCAGTTGAAATACAACATAAGTCATTTTGGGCAGTGAAAACATGTAATTTTGATCTTGAAAAATCTGGTGAAGAAAGATTGTTGCAATTGGATGAACTGGAGGAGCTTCGACTTGAATCCTATGAGAATTCCAATATGTACAAAGAGAAGTCTAAGGTACTCCATGACAAACACATCCTGAGAAAGGTATTTCATAAAGGTGAAAAGGTAATTATTTTCAATTCTCGATTTCGACTTCACCCAGGTAAGCTTAATTCTCGTTGGGAAGGTCCTTTTGTTATTACTAACGTTTACCCATTTGGTGCAGTGCAAGTCCAAGACCCCTCCTCCAAAAGGAAATTTACAGTAAATGGACATCGGTTGAAGCATCACTATGAGAGGACACACAATACTGGATCATCATCTACTTCCATTGGATCCACAGTAGACCCACCACTTGATGGAGATGGAAACCCACAAAATCCAAACCAGGGGCACCTCTTTCCCTTTAACTCTCTCTATCTCTTCCTCTCTCTACCTCTTTCTTCTTCTTCCTCTCTCTTTCATTTTTTTTACCACTTTATTCATCAAACCCTTTCTTTTTCTCTTTCTTGTGTGGGTGTGTAATTTAAAAAAACCAAAAAACACAATTACTTAAAAAAAATTCAAAAAAAGAGTCATGCTTACTCACCATCGAGTTTTGAAATTTTGTCCAACCATTTTGGGGAGTTAACATACATGTTTTCATCTCAATAATTTTGTATTTTCATCATGACTTTGGATAAAGAATTTTGTGTCAAAATTAACAAATTTTTAATGCTCAATTTTTGATTTGGAAAATTCTTTTCCCAAACCGTGAGAACAAACAATTGCTTTCATGCCAAGGCCACCTATGGCCATCTTTTCAAAATGTGTGTTTTCACACCCATTTGTGAGTCTTGAGTTTGTGGACCTTCGAGCTGAATTTCTTACCTTATTGTGTATTAATATGATGGAGGCATTTTCTGAACCACATGAGAATAACAATAGCCAAATAGCCTCTCATTACCCTTACATTAATCCTCCTTTTGAAAGCCCCTTCAAGCCTATGAAAACCTTTTCTTTGATAGCCACATTACAAGCCCAATACCTTATCCCACCTAATATCAACATGGATTTTCATTGCATAAGTTTTTGAAATTTAAGTGTGGGGGGGAATGGATTTCATTTTTGGGTATCATTTCCTTACTTTCTGGTGTATTATCATATGCTTGAGGGCAAGCATCCATTTTAGTGTGGGGGGAGGTTTTCATTCAGTGAATTTATTGTACAAATGATATTGAAAAGTGTTACAAAAAAAATTCAAAAAATATCAAAATAAAAAAAAATCAAAATAAAATGAAACAAATGGGTTGTGTCTTGGGTAGGTCAAAAATCACTCTTCTTAAACCTTTGATCTTGTTATAACTATTACAATTAGTGTCATGAGTAGATCAAACATGGGTTGGGATATGAGTGTGAGATCTGTCTCAAGGTCAACTTTCTAAAAAACAAAGAAAAAAAAAGGAAAAAAAATAACACTTGCATTATATTCTTATATCATTGGGAGAAGTTTGGTGGTTTGTAAATATTTCATCTTCTCATACCCTTCATATTTTCTTCCTCTATTTTGTCTTTCTTCACACAATCATTTCCTTGTAAATATGTGTTTTCATTTCCTTCCATGTTTTATTTCAAAAAAATGTGTATTGTTTTTCTATGTTGGTATTTTAACCCTCCTATTCTCTCTCTTGGACATTATATTCCTACCATCCCATAGCCACAGAAAAACACCATTAAAAAGACCTCTTGATTCTTGTTCACTTTGTATAGGTATTGTAAGCTGAGAGATATTTTCAAACTCTAATATTTTCACTTTTGGTTGGTGAAAGAGTGAACCTCCACAAATAAATTTTATCATCTTGAGAGGTATGAGTTTTGAGTGTCCATATTCTCCATTTATAAATTTGAGCATGGAAAAATGAATTAGTTTTGGAACATTGTTTCTATAACAACTTGTGGTGGATTTCAAAATGGATGAGTTAAATAGTCTAAACCTCCCCGGATTGGAGAAAACAAAATTTTAATATTTGTTGGTGAGTGAAAATGATTTTGTCATGTTTTTATATTTGTTGCACATGAGGACATGCACAAAGATAGGTGTGGGGGAGTTGATGTTATTAATATTTTCATGACTTATTATATTCCCCCTTTACTGATTTTTTATGAAATGTGCATAATTTGTGTGAAATATTAATGTTTTAATATTAAGTATAATTTTTGAGCATTTTTAGAAGTAGTCCAATTGAGTCAGTTTAATGTTTTAATAATAACTGTCACTATACTATTCCAAATTTTGTGATTCTTGTTTTTTAGGATTCTCCTTTAAATATACAACATTTCATTAGAAGGTACCATGATCCAATTCTACCATTTGAAGGGTTATGTGGTCCTCACAAACAAGACCAAAGAATTTGTGAACAAACTGGACCAGCCTTGAAGATTGATTTACTGGGCTCAATACAGAATTACAAAAACATTAACTCTCCACCATAATTATGGGGACACAACATGTCATCTTGGATAAAAATTTCAAGGCCCAAATAAAAGTACAAGGGGCCCAAATAAAGCTTTTAAGTCCAACCCACCATTCTGGCCGAGTATTAAAATCAGTATAGTATGCATGACATATATCATGATGTAAGCATCAAATCGAGCTGAGATTTTTCGGTGTGAAATAGGAGATATAGGAGGCAGACTTTGTTGAAGAAACCATTCGGATTTGAAGGCATATTCATATTCAAAAACCCTTTCACATTATGGACTTCAAAAAGTCTGTATTGAAATGGACAGTTTAACTTTGTTTAATCAACTGGCCATAACTTTTGATCCTTAAATCCAAATGACTTTAAATGTTGAGAGTAGTCGTAAAACATTATTGTATACAACTTTTAAGAAGGAGATATTTGAATATTCGGCTGTCTGAATAGCCAAATTGGAAATGCAAGTGGAGGGACAGATTGGGAATGCAAACAGTCCACTCCTTGGGCTATAAATACTCTCCCCTTCTCTCCTTGAGAGGGGTTGTCATTTCAGAAGAGAGGAGATCATATTGGCACGACCAAAGCTTTGAAAAATTCTTGGGAGGACCTTCCATACTCAAGTTTTCACTTGAGAGACCTTTCCTCCTCTCTTTGTTTTCACTTACTTTTGTGTTTTTCATTTTTGTAATTTTGTAAGTCCTTTCTTTTGTAATTCTGTTTTAATGCAAGTTTCTTCTTCAATATCTCTTATTCTCCTCCACCTTCTGTATTTTAATATTAATTTTCTTAAAATAGTTTAAATTTAGTTAAATCTCCTTCCCTTATTTTGCTTCCACATTCAATCAAAAATATGTTTTTAATTATCATCATCGTTCGTGTGTGTGTGTCGACGTACCACTCTTTTCTAATCCCTTTCTTTTTCTCCTATTCTTAATTTATCATCATAATTATTATAAACAGAATATTAAACACCCAAATGGATGAGTAAATATCTCATTGGGGTGAGTTATAATTTAGGTATGTTAAGTGATTGAGAGTATTTTCTCGATGAGTATTCATTAATTTAACATTGTGTATGTTGGACTTAATTTGTCATGAATTAATGACATATTTTGTTTAGCATGTGGTTTTCATGGATTATTGGAACTAAAAATACACTACCATAAACATGTACTGATTGAGATTAAAATCCTAATTATGTTAAGGCTTGGATTAAATCTTTAACACTTAGGAATTCTAATCGATGTCAACTTGTGAATTGGGTGTTAATTTAAATACAATATAAAGCAAAGCTTAAGGATATCACAAGCTTAACTCCCTAATAATGAATTCACCCCAATATTTATCAATTTTTTGAATCAATCATCATCCATAAATTATTTCATAAGCTCTGCAAACAAACCCCCCAATCAGAATACAATTAACTAAAAACAAACGACTATTTCAAAGTATCATTGCCGAGGATTCGACCCGAGTGCTGCTATAGACATTAGCAGAGCACCGGAACTTTGACCGGTCGATAGGCGACAATCGGCTGCGCGTTTCAGTAACTAAGATTAGTAGCTTCCTTGGTTTGGCAGGATATTACTGAAGGTTTGTTAGAAATTATTCACGGTTATCTAGTCCAATGACTAAGCTAACTCGGAATGGTGTTAAGTTTATCTAGACAAAAGAATGTGATGATTGTTTTCAGGAACTGAAAAGAAGATTGGTGAATGCTCTGGTTTTGGCACTACCTTCCAGGAATAGTGAGCTTGTTATCTACAGTGATGATTCATTGAAAGGACTTGGTTGTGTCCTAATGCAGAATGATCAGGTAATTGCTTATTCTTCACGACAGTTGAAAACTCATGAGGTAAATTACCCTACACGTGATTTGGAATTAGTTGCGGTTGTTTTTGCTTTAAAAATTTGGAGGCATCATGTGTATGGAGTAAATTGTGAAATATATACCGATCACAAAATTTTAAAGTATATATTCACTCAGAAAGAATTGAACATGAGATAGAGGAGATGGATAGAATTAATCAAGGATTATGATTGTAAAATTCATTACCATCTGGGAAAAGCAAATAAAGTGGCTAATTCTTTGAGTCGAAAAAGTAATGCTTCATTAACAATGTTGTGTTTGGAACGTGATCTTTTGGTTAAGGATTTGATGAAATTTGGAATAGAAGTTGTTGGTGCAGGATTTCCTTCTGTTTTGTTTCAGTTATCAGTGAAATCTTCTCTATCAGACAGAATTAATCGAGCACAGAAGCAAGATAGTGAGTTGCAGAAAAAGGTAGAGCTGGTTCAGAATGGTAAGTTGCCTGAATTCAACATTGATAATGATTGTGTTTTGAGATCTGGGAATAGATTGTGTGTGCCTTGTGATTCATAGTTGAAGAGAGAGTTGTTATGTGAAGCTCATAGTTCTCCGTTTTCAGTTCATCCTGGAAGTACTGAGATGTATAGAGATCTTCGGTAGTATTACTAGTGGGACGGAATGAAAAGGGATATTGCTGATTTTACTGTGAAGTGTTTGACTTGTCAATAGGTAAAAGCAGAGCGGCAATTACCAAAAGGGATGCTTCAGCCTTTACCAGTACCAGAGTGTAAATGGGAGAATATATCCATGTACTTCATTGGGGGATTGCCGAAGACACCTCAAGGTAATAATGAAATCTGGTTAATTGTTGATCGCTTGACTAAATATGCTCATTTCCTTGCTATATGAGATACTTTTTCCCTAGATAAACTTTCCTGTTTGTATCTTAAAGAGATAGTCAGGTTACATGGATTTTCTCTCTCCATTGTATCTGATCGTGATCCCAGGTTTACTTCTAACTTTTTGGAAAGGCATTCAGAAGTCGTTGGGTACTGAATTAAATTTTAGTACAGCTTTTCATCCTCAATCAGATGAGCAGTCAGAACAAACAATTCAGACTTTGGAGGATATGTTACATGCTTGTTCGATGGATTATCAGGGAAGTTGGGACCAACATCTTTCTTTGGTTGAGTTTTCTTATAATAATAGTTTTCATTCCAGTATACAGATGGAACCATTTGAGGCATTATATGGGAAGCGGTGTCTAACTCTAGCTTTCTGGGATGAAGTGGGTTAAAGGAAGTTAATGGGACTGGAATTGGTAGAAGATTTGGCAGAAAAAGTTCAGCTGATATAGAAACACATGAGAACAGCTCATAGCAGGCAGAAGAGTTATGTGGACAACAGGAGGAAGTATCTCTCTTTTGAGGTAGGTGATCATGTTTTTCTCAAAGCTTCACCATGGAAAAGTGTGATGTGATTTGGTAAGAAAGGAAAGTTGAGTCCAAGGTTCATTAGACCATATGAAATTCTGGAGAGAGTTGGATCAGTTGCATACTGAGTGGCTTTACCTCCGAGTTTATCTCAGGTACACAATGTTTTTCATGTTTCAATGTTAAGGAAGTACATGCCAGATCCATCTCATGTTTTGAGTCTAGAGGTAGTTCAGCTGGAAGAGAATCTATCTTATGAGGAACAACCAGTCCATATTCTTGACAACAGGGAGCAAGTGTTGCAGAATAAGGTGATTCATCAAGTAAAGGTTTTGTGGAAAAACCACATGAGTGAAGAGGCAACATGGGAATCTGAAAATGCATTGAGGGAAAAATACCCCCACTTATTCGATAAGTAAATAAATTGCAGGGATGCAATTTTCTAAAGGGGGGAAGGATGTAACATCCCAAGTAAGTAATGAATAATATATATTCTTATCTATGTCTATTCATGAATTATATAGTGTTTTAGAGGCTTAAAATGAGAATAAATCCAATCTTAAGCATGGAATACACTAATATTTTTAAAATATTGTTTTACTACCTTTTGATGGAAAACCATTTTTAAATCAAACTTTTTACAATTTTATAAGCTCTATTTGTCAAAATAAACTTATTTTTTATGATTGGGACATTGAAATTTACATTGTATAATTTTTTGGTAATTTTCTGACAATGTTCTTTTTTTAATGAATAGTGAAAAATACTGCATTTTACATCAAAACTGCATTTTCATCTAATTTAATTATATGGTTAGATTATATTTTTAATTGGTTTTAAAGTTTAAATAGAAAATATTTTTACCATGTAATAAAATGGTGGTCATTGGGATTAATTTCACTTTGGAATTGGGCATAAACAAGTGTCAAACTTTTCATTGATATTATTTCTAAAAAACCTGCTTTTTTTTACAACGGGAATTATTTTTAAATTAATTATTGCAATTTTTGTATTTTGAATTTTGTAAAATGGATTAAATATTTTTAATCAGAAGGTCCAAATTATGTAATCAAGACTCTTTTGTTTTTTGGACATTATGAATAGTAACGACGATAATTATCTTTAATTATCTTGATTAATTAGTAATCGGGTAGTTAAGGATAAAAAAGAAAATCATAATAATAACAAATGACCAAAAACTATGTCCTAATGATACTGGTTGTGTCATGGTCTACCATGGTATGCCTTGTTCCAAACTTGGGGACCCCATGGAATCACATTTGTGTGATAATGACTTTTTATCTTTTTATTTTTCAAGAAAGTTAAATATAACAAATAATGTATCACCTGAGTAAAACATTTTTAATTTTGTCTACATAAATTATCTATTGGAATATAAATATTAATTGGAAATATAAAAATATTTCCTACATCATAGTATTTTTTTATAGTTTTTAGACATTAAATCAATTAAATTATTTATGACATCATGATGATGTTGCGATTACCTCATTAATGAACGATTTAAATAAAATGAAAAGATATTGTAAAATATAAGACTTACACTTGTAAAAGACCTATTGGATGAGTATATTTAGAACCCTTATCACCTTATCCTCGAAACACATCAATGTGGGACCATTAAAATCTGAAACTCATTTGAAAATAAAGTAACATTTTATACCTTTCCAAGAGTGCCCCTCCTCTCTTCTTATAAAAGGCCCTCACCTCTACCTCCTTACCCACACCTCTAAAGCCTTTGGCTCAGCCAATATCTACTCATTTTGTCTCTCCAAATCCCTCTCCTCATCCTAGAATCCTTACCTTAGGCAGTAAGCTCTTCAAGAAACCCTTTTGGTTCAAACCAAAGGGAGTTACCCGATTCAAAGGTAAAGTCTTCTCTAATGCTCTTTTGTTTTATTTTGCTTCTCCAACCCCCTAAACTTTTTTTATTCATTTATTTTGTAACAACACCAGTATATTCCATATACTAGGATTTTTTTTATAATAATTATTCTAGCTACACTTACACACACCTACATCTAATGGTTAATGAGCATACTGTTTCAGTGGATGGCAAATTTCTGCCTCACGAAACGATGATTGTTCAATATTCTTCTAACACCTTCAAAGGTGGACATTAAGATGTCACTATATTTATATATGATATATAATATTTTTATGTTTTCCTTAATCTTATGTATTTTTCATTTATTTCATACCTTTATGGTTTCCATTATGGTTAAACGCGATATCTTCATTTTAGGAAGTGCGGACAACCGCCCCCTCAAAGTGATTTGATTCGTTAATGCCATATGTGGGACATATAAATGATAGAGTTAATGATATTATATATGATATTATACTGGAATTATAATATATCTTTATGTCATTATGATTTCATTCCATTAAATACTAAATAGAAATGAAAGTAGCATTCATGCGTACGTACGGTTTACCGTCTCCATGAACGGTGCATTTCATTTATTACCTCTAAATGTTATGTAATATTATAAATGAATGAATATACTGGATATATATGATATATATGATATCTACATCATGAATATAATTCTATATATAATGTATATTTTACCACATGAACAACTTGTAATTATAAAGAGTTTATTTTTGACTCAAATACCAATGATCAACAAAACGACCATTATTAACTTAAATAATTACATAGTGTTCATGACATGGTAATAAGTGATATAAAAGGAATAATGAACTTGAAAAAGGTTCTCAATCAAGTAGAAATTAACTCAAGTTTATTATTCAGGAGGTTAAAGAATGATCGAGTCAAGTCGGACCTGAGGTAAGGGACTTCGTCTCAATCTCCTTTCATTGAGGCACATTTTGTTTTATACACAAATTTCTTTTATACTGTGTATAAACCCCTTTGACTTTTACATTTATTCAAAAGGAATATTTTTATACGAAGAGTTTACTAAATGACAAAATTGAATGTTTTTTTTTCATACGTATGCGGCGACAACGACTTCTCCGCCGCTGTGACAATTATTTGAGTTTTGGCTTCCTCTACAGGCCATAACTTTTTTTAAAATGAAAAATAAATACCATGTTTTACTTTTATTTTATTTTTGTATTGAAAATGGTTTTCATAATTTTTTTATATCAATGTGTTGTATTGATATCTTTTGATTTAAAAGTGGAAATGTTATGTTTCCTTTATGCATGTTTTATGTGATACGATTATGTTATGGTTCTTGGGCATTGTTATGAAGACTGGTGGTTCTATGATAAACTAAGGGCGGATGAGCCCAATATAGCTCTCCAATGCATTGGGTAATGCGAAGGAGTTAAACATTAAGGTTTCTCCGAAGAGATTTAGGGAATATACTGTGATGGGTATTACAAACGTAACCATGAGGGTTACTCCCTATGTAAGAATGTTATGAATGCCTCAAGTTACCTTTATGTCTTATGATTTCTATGATTTATTCATGATTTGATGAGGTATGTCAAAGTGATTATGTTTTATGAGTAAATTATGATTTCATACATGGACTAATGTTTTCATTTCGTACTTTTATATCCCTTACTGAGCTTTTTGTGCTCATCCCAAGTTTTTGAAATGATTTTCACAGGTCAAGGGAAAGGTACATGATGTGATGATAGTGTCAAGGAAGTGTCAAGAAAGAATCCATGTTTTATTTTAAATATGTTTCCATTGATGGTAAAAATGAGTACTATCTTTTATGTAACCACTTTGTTTAAATGTGGAATGTAATGCATGTTTTATGATCTAATTATCTAAAACTCTAAACCTGAAAAGATCCTCAACGTGTATTCTTGAAGTAACTCAATATTAAGTAATGTTTAAGGTTGGGGCCTTATAAGAACAATGGTGGAAATTATAGATACATAATTATATGAAAAATGTAAACATTTATAAGGAGTTATTGAGGTCATCAATCACAAACAAGTGTAATATTGAGGGCCTCAAATCCAACAATCTTAGATGATGTAAAATATCATCAGTTCAACAAAACATTTGGTATTAAGATAACAGATTTTTTGTTTTTAGATCCCTTCTATAAAGTTTAAGAATTAATTTATTCATATAATAAGAGAATATATATATATATATGTACATGAAAAGTAGAGTCTCATCCTTCAACTAATTCATACCAAAAACTCTTCATTCACTCTAAAAGATAATGAAATTCAAAAATATTCTATTTATCCTAATCGTATAGGGTTCCAAAAATAATGAATTTATAATTCATTTGTCCAAAAATTAAAAAAAATACTTAATAAAAACCAGGATATCATGTATTCTATTGGTAGTTGATCCACCCTTGTCACCCTTCGGTTGTTGGTTCAAGTCTCAAGGCCTTGTCAGACACAACAGGTTATCGCCCAACCTCTAGGTCATCCTTTTTATAACAATCCAATAATAATCTTAATAAATTATTAAACATTAATAATAGTTTCCATGTCAAACTTAATATTTTATTAAACTTTAGACGTATCCAAAATACTTCTTTCCAAACTAACAGTTCAAAATTTATAAGGTTAACAAAATGAAGATATCTTTTTCCACGTAATAACATATGAATACATTCATCATGTATTCTTTTAAAACATGAAAACACCCTGAATTGCCATAAAACCTTATTTATTACATTCATGCTCCCTTATTCCTTATAGAATACTAGATATATTCTTTATATCCAAAAAATATGAATATTACAACAATGATAAAATAAACAAACCATTAATCAGTTCCAAGGTAGTCAAGAATATCCAATATAATTTATCCAAATCAACGATATTTTATTCCAAAATCACTACCTCAGTATCAGGAAAATATTATGGTTTACCTTTCCTTCAACCAGGTATTTTCAAAAAAATATCACCTAAAACTGTGTCACGTTACTTGGTACCATACAATCTCAAATATTCAATGAAATAGTATTGTAGTAAAATCCTTATTTATTTCCATAATTCATATAACCAATACATCATTGATACCACACTCAAATAAAATAATTCATTAATAAAAACATAATAACACTAGTCATTCCTCTTCATATTTGGTAGTATCATAACTTGATAATTATCCAATAGAGTCATTTGGGGAATACTCTAATGATTTAGACATTGATTTGCGTAGTGTCCCAACTCCTTGAAGATGAAGAATTTTTTATTGGATAACTTTTTCTTACCCTTTCAATCACGTACTTTGTGTCCTTATCCTCCACACTTATAAAAAACTCATATTCCCTTCATGAATTTACCAGTGTGATTCTTTCCATAGTTATCACATATGGGAAAACCTTCTTTACCCACTTCCTTTTATCCGTCTTTTTCTCTACCATCATTTTCTTCTCATTCTTCCCTTCAAATCCACAGGACAAAAAGAATTATTTACTTATATTATTAACACAATATAATATTTCTTCATATGATGAGAATACATGGGAGACTAATTGATTTTTAAATGTTGTATTAATTCAATAAAAGATATGATCCTTCTTAATCTTTTGATCTTGTGTATTGCTGGAATTCCCATTCCTTCCTCTAGGAGCCATTTCTAAACAATGTCATACACTAGGTTAGTTTATAAATCACAATGCATAATTCCAAACATGTAAAATACCAAATGTAAATTGAAATTATTATGCATATAATATATAATCATAAAATTATTTTCTGGAGGAAGTATTTACTCCTAAATCCTTCATAATGTATTGTAAAGAAAATGTAAATTATCCTAAGCATATGCTCCAGGGGTGTCATAACCAAGAGTGCAGCAAGGCCTTTTGTCATGTACCAGGATAACCCGAGTCATTCTGGAAACTCCTTGTCAGAGTTTTCACTCTTAGGTACATCTGTGCTAGAGCCACCTCTACCTGCTCATATCTAGAAAGGGTTGTATTGCTTGGAAAATTCTCAAAATCCCTACATTGCCAAAATTATAAGAAGTTATTCTATACTAATCCTCAAAGTATATCTTAGGGTAATGTTCTCTAATCATAAATTATCTAAATCTTGTTTCCAAGGTTTTTACTAAACTTCCTCTGATTCCAACTGTAACGCCCCAACCCTGGTTACCTAGAGTCGGTACATTATTGCATAGAATTGGAATGATTACAAGGAATCATGTACCAAATGACAGATCAGTTTAGTGTTATTGGAAACAAGATACATACTTGAGTTCAAAATTACAACTTGAAAAGAAATACAACACTAATTTATTCCATTAGAAACATCCAAGCCTCCTATATATGCTTACAAGTCACTCA
The DNA here is from genome assembly GCA_963277665.1 of Viscum album. NCBI lineage: Eukaryota > Viridiplantae > Streptophyta > Magnoliopsida > Santalales > Viscaceae > Viscum > Viscum album. The sequence goes on along the minus strand of OY728134.1, from coordinate 345,385,429 downwards.
TAACTAACTTCTTCATATACTGGGAAAATGAATCATAAAAAATTGGTAAGCTCAAATACCCAATAAGAGTAAGAAATATATTGGAATATAAAATAAACATTAGGCATGGTGAATAATTTAAAACATGTGCCTTTATAAATAATAAACATGAATAGTTTATGTTAGAAATATGAGCTGAGTAAAAAATTTCATAATAAAACATAGTCATGGGTATTCAACTAGTCGAATAAGCACATGAAATATCAATATTATTTTCATAATGAGGGAATTTATAATGCCAGAAATTTTGAAACATCTTTTCAAGGCCTTGGCCAAGATGTTTAAAAATTATTTAGGCCTCTGCCAAAACCGTATATCAAATTCGAAAAAGCCTTGGCCAATTCCACATGTAATTATCTCATGAGACCTACAGATGCTTCGAGGAGCTATAGTGGGCTCCAACACTCACTTACTAAGTCCAATTAATTCCACATATGAAAAGGTTTAAACATAACATAAACATTCGTATTAAGACTAGCATAGGAAATTTAAATACTTTATCTATAAAACATGAATGGTATAAAAATAACACAACCATAGTCTAAAAAATTACAAAACCTTCAATACAGTATAGAATATTTGTAACTAAATAAATCTACCTTAATCTAGAATAATATCCCGTAATGTATGTTTTCATAGTTGAAAATGATCAGTAAAAATCTTTGAGAGAAATATCCCTTTGTTATGAAAACATTTAAAAGTCTCACTGTTTATCAAGAAGCGGTTTAAAATTGATTTTTGAATCAAAGCTTCCCATGCGACTTTGAATATTTTAAAAGGAATTTAAATTTTAAAACATTAATTTATATATAAATAAAATCTTAAAAGCATTCTTAAAACATTGAAATTAATGAGAGTGATTTAGAATAATAGATTTTTAAAACATTTAAAATGATATTTTAGTTAGAGTTCCTAACCAAATGAGAGACACCTAAATATAAATAATTGAGTTAATAAAATAATTATAATATCATGAGAATAAAAGGAATTAATGATTTATTATGTCAAAGTATAGTATATACACCACATAAAAGTTAATTGATGCATAACAGCAAAGAAGTATTAATGGAATGTATGTGGAGATGAATTACATTATAAAGATAGTATCCTTAGTTTAAAGATAAATGACATAATTATGTGTGAAAAATATAAATACACTCAATATTATTGGATATTCAGTGTAAATCAATCAGGGGAAATTCACATATATTCTCGTAAAAACAACACCAATGACTTGTTTGTTTAACTCAGTGAATAGAAATTGAGTTAAAATTACTCTTATCAAGTTTATATCGATGACTTGAGAATTTATCAATTGAGTTATTTTGTGAATCAAAAGTATATCCACAAAAATGGGAGTTTAAATTACTATATGGGAAAATAAATAGTGATTTCACACATAATCATGGAGTAATGTAATCAATGAAGTTTGCGTAAAACCAAATGAGTGGAAATTGAAATTTGAAATTCCCTTACTGAATTGGTAACTTACGAAACATACACCTAATGAAAGAAGGATCATACAATGATGATGTAAATACCCATAAATTAAATTATATTATTCAAACAATATGATCATTGGAAGTACATACACCACATAAAAGGTAATAGTGGAAATATACATGAATCTTACGTGAATACAAGTGAGATGAAAACCCTTACCTTGCACCTTCCTTTGGTCGAGGGTACATTTAACCTCTTATATAATTACTATAGTATGTTATTAAATTATAAAAGAACCATAATAATATTTATTATATCATACATGATTTATTTATGACATTATAGTACCCATTTAATAATGATTTCCATGTTAAATTAACATTTTTGGTTATTATCACTTTCTTTATCGTATGTGTTTTAACTTGTTATTCTTGACCGTATCATTTAAATCATGATTTAAATACATCTAGAATATGAACCATAATTTATATATCATAAATATATATAGAATATATATATTTCTAATAGATAGGTATATGGAATGAAATCCACCATTTATGGAGAAGGTTGGTCGTACGTACGCATAAATGCTATTTCTGTTTTCATATCGTATTGAACATAAGTAAGTGAATGTTATATATGTAAGTACATTAATAAATACATAAAAACATATACATACATATAAATATATATATATATCCAGTAACATTATTATGTCATATTTTACATACTTATTAATAATATATTTTTATAATCATCGTTGAATGGTGAACGTGGAAATGAATCTCATCATGTCGTGGAGACAGTAATCCGTACGTACGCCCGAGCGATAATATCATTATATTGATAGTGAAAATGTATGTAATTTGATGGTATATCATATATAAAAAATAATTAATATTTTATATTTATTATTTACATCAATTATACTCATTATTATAACCGTCCAAATAGTGAAGTGTTTGAATAAAAAATAACACCATGACGTGGAGACGGTAAGTCGTACATACGCACGTATGGTGACATTTTCATTTATAAGATGGATAGAATAATGAATATGGTTGTACCATATTTATAATTACATCAGAGTATTTTGAATAAACTTGATCTTTTATTTTGGTATAGAAACAAAAAAAAGATAATGGTAGAGGAAGAAGAAAAGAACTAGAAAGAGGGTGGTGAAATTATTACATCTTATTTATGTGTTTCCTTTGGAGTTGATCAAAAGGGATCCTTATTTTAGATTTCTGATCAATGTAAATCCTCTAAGATGAATTTAGGGAAGTTAAAAAGTTATTTTGGTAGGGTTTGGCCGAGACAAATGGTTTTTGATGTGTGATTTTGAGAGAAGGGGTAGTGCCCTTTTATAAGAGAGGAGATGGTCACTTTAGGAAATGCTTGAAAATTATTTTATAATAGAATCTTTTTTGGTTTCTAATGGCACAAAAATGATTTATTTAAATTATAACATGGGTATAGGTCAAAAACCTCTCAACAATTGGGTTTTTTATAGGTTTTGTTCACCCTATTAACTTTATCTTTTATATTTAACTCTTTGTTAAAAGGTTTAACTTTTACATTGTCCTCTTGTATTTTTATAATAAATGGTTAATAAACATACTATAAGATTCCAAGAGAACCCAAAGTGGTTCATTAAGTAAATATTAATCATTATATAAGTCTTTTGGCTAAACCTTATATTTTTAGGAATATTATATCATTTAATAATATAATATTTGTTTTAAAAACAAATTTATGTCAATTTCTAATCTATTTAGTATTTGGTTTTTGTGAAAGTCATCATAACTTTATTACTTTGAACAAGATACATTGAATATATCCCAACATGCCCTATTCACCTAAAAAATTCTTGGATGTCAAAAAAACACTGAAATTATATTTATTTTAATATTTATAATACCATTTATTTTATTCTTTCATTAATAAGGTAATTACTACATCATCATTGTGTCATAAATAAATTTAATTATTTAATTTCAAAAAATTATAAATAAAATACCATTATGTCGTAAATAGTTTTAGATTTATAATGAATATTTATAGTCGAAATGATAACTTATATAACACCTTGTAAAATATATTTTACTAAAAGGTATATGTTTATGTTATTTTTGTTGTTTACTGTAAATTAATTAATATAAAGTGTCATTATCACTCTCATGTGGCTCCCACTGGTCCAAAATCGACCCAAGGATTCCCATGGTCGGACATGTATCAACCAATAGAAATAGAAAACATGATAGAATAAATTTATATTATTATAATAATATTTTTTTACCCTTATTTTCCAGATTTACCCTTTAACCATGGAAAACAAAATATTTACTGAAATAAATATTCATAATGTTTAAAAATAAAAGGTACATATTTACACAATTTGAAACTTATGATTACAAATATGGAATCCATTTTACCAAATTTAAATCATATAAGTGGAAGAAATTAATTTAAAATTAATTCATATTGTCAAAAAAAAGCGTGTTTTTAATAAATAATAACTATCAAAAGATAAACAGTTGTTTTTTTCTAGTTTAAATGTAAAATTACAACCAATGACCTAAATTATATTAAATGATAAAAATATAATTTAATGATACTTTAAAACCACTAAAATGTATAATTTACCACTATAAATTATTTCGATTAACACAGTTGTTTTTAATTAAAATTTAGTATTTTTCACTATTCATCGAATTATAAAAGTTATCAGAAAAACACAAAAATATTATCCAAACGAAATTAGTATGTCCAAATTCTAATGATGAATTTTATTTTGTCATATTTAATATAAAAAAAGTTTCAAATATTGTATTTAAACAGGGTTCTCCATTAAAAGGTGGTAAAATTACAATTTTTGAAAAATAATTCTTTTATATGAAAAATTGAATTTGTTCTTATATTATGTGTAAAAAACATATTATGGATGTTAAAATTTTATAGAGTATATAAAATTTAAAATTATGTTAACACTATTCTTAACCAATTTTTGAACGATTATTTTGGTAAGTCGTGGTGCGCTCAAACTCGGTGTTGCATGTAGTGCAAGTTATTGAATTTCATTGGAAAGATAACGTACTATGAAATCTTTGGTGGTACATTCTGTCTCTTAGTACACCCATACACCTAATTATGGATTGGAAATAGAAATATACTATGTGTTCTAGTGTACCTAATGATGGAATGTATCCTAAATTTGGGTATGGTATGAGAGATTCACTTTTCACTCATTTATTCTTCTTGTATGAATGGTTATTTTGTGACTATTCAGATGGAACTACATAAAGAAATATATAGTAGTCCATATAGATCATGTTAATGTTGATGAAAATAAGTGAATAAATATTATATGGATCATGTGTAATGAAAGAGAAATCAAATCATTTTTAGTATATTTGGAATCACATGGTTATAGCCTAGACTATACATAATTCATAGGAAAATTGATGTTGTCATCCTCTTGGGTTTAGACTGTTTGATTATGTGACTAATTTAGTGTCTTGAAACATGGGTCAGTATTAGTTTTGTAAGATAAAAAAATTTGAATCTAGGTATATGGATCCATTTTAGATTGTTTAAATGATTAGACCAACTGCATACTTGTTGGATCTTCTATAGCAGTACTATGCATGATGATTTCAGGTCTCACTGGTTCAACCATATCACCCTGACCGATATCATGTGATTGATGCTGATGATGTTGATCATGAAGAAAAGTTTAACATTGATTATTCTCTATATTTTGTTATGAATCATAGTGATATGACTCTTCTAGGTTTGAATTTGAGTATGGTGAGAGTATTATGGACGCATGGTTGAGTTCAAGAGCATGCATGAGAGAGAGATATTCAGATATGTGGGCACATGGCCTGATCATTTTATTATAAAGTCTTAGTGATTCTTTGTAATATATATAAAGGAAGAGTTTTAATAATTCAGGGAGTTTCTATGAACCTAATCTGTAACAACCTACTATTTTATGTAAAAAAATTCAAATAAGTTTAATTCCTTCGATAGAATTCACTACACACAAACACCGAGTTTTAACGAACTAGGATATAGTATAAATATTATTATTTAAACATAACTAAGATAACATACCCATTAAACATTTTAGTATGAATATTAATAAGAATATTTTTATAATTACGTATAAATATTTTAGATAAATAAAATATTTTTGTATGTAATTTCTTAATTCTCAATAAATGGTTTTTCTCATTTTTAAATACATTTTTCTAAAAAACATTTTTTATAGTTTTTTATGATCAAGTAAAAAAAAGTAAATTTTTAAAAATTTCAATAACTTATTTGCAAAATAGGACATAATTTTTTGGAATAAACATGTAAACATTATATTAATGTCAATTTTAGAGATTTATTTCTGAATATATTATTTTTTGGCTGAATATTGAAGAATACTAATTTTTATTAAAAAAAATATGTATCATTCAATAAAATTATGTGAAAAATATTATTAATATATTCTTAAAAGTAAAATTAATTCAATTATATGATAAATAATAATATATAGTTCATTTAATTATCATTTTTAATTTTTATATAAAAACTCTATAAACATTCGAAATAGATTTCTTTGAAAACTCTATTTTGTTTACATCTCCTAGTTTTTTAAATTTAAATTTTCCCATTTTGTGAATAAATTTTTTTTAAATGGATTAAATAATGGGAATAATCATTAATAATATAATATAATAAGTTCAAATGAATTTTTTGTCATAATGAATAGTAATAATTCTAATAGTTAATTATCGTGGTTAATGTTAAATTTTATTTACTGTGTCATAAACTAAAATTATAAGTACAAGATTTCAATCCAAAAATTTATAAATAATATTTGATGGTAATTTCTCAATATTATCCTTTATTTGATATATTATATGATCATTTGGATTTATTTTTCTTGTAAATGAATTCACCACTTTGGATTATTTTTGGGAAATTTCTAACTTATTTCCATGTAGGATCCTTTCCCAAATTAAAAAAGGACATCTCCTTTTCTCTACACAAAATAATATCATTTTAGTTCAGAAATTACCCTAAAAACACATCCATAAATCCCTCTCAACATCATTTATAAATTTATTTTATTAGGGAACCCTCCTATAAAGGCATTATGTATAAACCTATAGAAGCTCTCCGAAGAAGAGGTATTTCTCTTAACCATGCGTTATCATTTTTTTATTCTTCATAATCAAAAAAATATTATAAAACTACAATGATATAATAAAACCAATATCATTCATGTAATGAGGATTTATTATTTCAATTGAATAACCTATATTCATATCCTCTTCGTTCAATTGACAAGTGAAACTGTCAATCGTGTGTATGGAAAACTACCACCTTAGGAAATGATGTAATTCATTTTCCATCACAAATTCCCATGGATTGTTGTAATTATTGATTAAATGTATATATATGATATTTTGAACATTATTATTTATCTTTAATCCATTTATCACATCACCATTTATTCTTTTAATTTTTTTTGGATATGATAATGTCACTCTTGTGTAAGAGGGACTACCACCTCATGAGGCTATATGATACGCTTTTCAGGTACAATTTATATGGAAGGAAATAAGGATAATTTTAATGAATATATTTCATATATAATAAATAAAAATATTATTTGTAATATATAAATCACATTTATTTCATTTCATCATTATTGAATGTGGAAACTGTGTTCATGCATATGTATGGCATACTATCAATATGAACAGTGTAATCGATTCTCAATCACAAACATTAATGGATTAATATAAATATATATATAATTATTATATTGGAAATTTATATCACGGTTAACATACATTACATGATGGGACCACTATTAATGTGCAATGATTTCACATTCCAACTCAAAACATACATGAAAAACAAACGAGTTATTTCCGAAAACCAGATTTTTATAAGGAATTGATAATAAAAAATAAATAATGGGTCATATTTAAATCATTTATGGTATCATATATATAAGTAGGGTAATATAATAAATTTTAAATAAAGTTACATTTATTATAAATGAGGTTTAAATATGTATGAAATAATTTGATTCTTAAGGTATGTTAATTTACAAAAAAATATTTTAGGACATATGTTATGTTAGACACCTATATTATTTTATGTGGTTTACATATAGACCCTATAAAATTTCATATCACTATGTAATTTATAAATATTATATTTAAATTTAAATTTTATGTTATTAATTCATGGGTATTGTGATTCGAATGTTACAAATGGGATTAGGGATTTTTTATTTCATTTTAATTTATAGTAGAAATATAAAATATTCACCACTGATTTCTTTGGTGTGTTGAATATAATACCCATTAATATATATTTTTATTTTTATCCTGAAAATTAATGTGATATAAATATATATATGCCTCCCACATTCCTGGGTATTTTCATTCAATGGTTATCAATGTATTAAGGGTTTGATGTTATAATCTCATTATTTATCTGGAGTATATATAGTTTTGATTTTGATGAGGAAATACTAAGAAATATTTCTCAATAAAATCATTAATTTCTTACTCCAGTAGTAATTTATTTACAATACAGGTTTTGTAACACCCCAGGATTTCAGAGTGTGTTATTTCTTAAAAATAATTCAATAACTTGCACTACACGCAACACCGAGTTCAATCACACCATTAAAAGAGGTCATGAATAGTATTAACTAAATTTTGAACTTTATACAATCCTTATAATTTTAGAATCCCTATTATGAGTTTCTTAGTCATAATGCAAGAACAAATTCATTTTCAGTATTTCACTTTTATCAACTTCTAATAGTGAAACATTTTTAAATACAATATTTTAAACTTTTTGACTAAATGGAGACATCAAAAAATTTAAAATGAAACATCCCAAGCATCCACGGTACGCTTTCCTTTGGATAAAACAGTAGCGTGTGTTGTACGCAACTTCGAGTTCTAACACACCGTAACCAATCAAACTAGTTGTTATGAATAGTAATACCTAATTTTTGAAGTTATATATATTTTATATTTTAAAATGGACTTCATTTTTGGATTCGGAATATCAAATTTATCCTAAGGTGAAATTTTGGTACTTTTCGGATAACTTTCATATTTTGATGAATAGTGAAAATTACTAAATTTTAATTAAAAACAACTTTTTTAATCAAAATAATTAATAGTGATAAATTATGAATTTGAGTGGTTTTAAAGTATATTTAGAATATGTTTTTACTATTTAATATAATTTTGGTCATTGGACATAATTTTACAATTAAACCGAACATAAACAAGTGTCAATCTTTTGATAGTTATTATCTCTTAAAAACACGCTTTTTGTTTTGACAGCGGGAATTAATTTTAAATTAATTTCTGCCACTTCTGTGTTTTGAATTTAGGAAAATGGATTCCATATTTGGAATCAGGATGTTCAAATTGTGTAAATAGGTAACTTTTATTTTTAGACATTTTGAATAATTACTGCGGTAAATATTTTATTTACCATGGTTAAGGGTAAATCCGGTAAATAAGGGTTAAAAAATAATATTATAATAATACTAAATTACCCTAAAACGTGTCTTAACCCTATTGGTGGATACATGGTCGACCATGGGCATCTTTGGGTCAATTTGGGGACCCCATTGATCCACTTGTAAGTGATAATGACACTTTATTTTAATTAAGTTAAAATGAATACAAAAATGGCATAAGCTTACATCTTTTTGAAGAACAATTTTTACATAGGGTTATACATGTTGGATTTTCGATTATAAATATTCATTAGAAAGCTAAAAAGATTTCCTACATAATGATGTTTTATTTATAATTTTTAGACATTAAATAATTTATTTTATTTATGACACAATGATGATGCAGTAATTACTAAAATAGTAAAAAATTAACATAATTGATATTATAAATACCCAAATAAATATAATATGAAACTTTTAATGAATTACACTAATTTTCTAGGATAATAGGATATATTAGGATTGATTTAATTGACTTTGTTCGAAGTAATCAATCTGTTATGAGTTTCACAAAAATCAACTATTGAATAGTGTCAAAATTGACATAAAAGAGTTCTTAAAACAAATATTATATTATTAATTGATATTAAATTCCTAAAAATCTAAGGTTCGGCCAAGAGACTTATATTATGATAGGTTAATCATTAATGGACCACTTGGGGGTCGCTTATATGTATATGGTAAGTCTATTAACCATATAATATAAAAATACAAAGAGACATTGTAAAAGTGAAACTAATTAACTTAGAGTTAATACTTAAAGATAAGGTTAATATAAGTACCCAAACCTGTCTAAATTCTATTGGTTGAGTTGTTTTCGACCTATCCCCACCTTAACATTTGAATAGTCAATTTTGGAGCCATTAGAAACCGAATATGAATTTATTATAAATTAATATTTCTAGCTTTTCCAAAGGTGCCCCTCACCCCTCTTATAAAAGGGCACTCCTCCTTCTCTTTTCCTCACACCTCTCAAGCCACTTGGCTCGTCCAAACTCTGCCCAACTAAGCTCCCCACATCCCTCTCCTCCTCCTTGAAGCTTCCCCTTAGGCAGAAAGCATTTCAAGAAGTCCTTTGGTTCCAACCAAAGTGAGTTACCTAAATTAAAGGTAACATTTTCTCTTAAAGTATTTTCATTTATTTTGCTTCTCCAACCCCCAAAATCTTTTTATTTCCTTTCTTTTGTAACAACACCAGTATCCTAAATATACTAGGATGTTGTTATAAGAAGGATTCAAACTACACATACACACAACTCCATCTAATGGATTATGAACATAATGTTTCTGTGGATGGCAAACTAACGCCTCACGAAACGATGATTGTTCAAATACATCTTACCACCTCTCATGGTGGCCATTATGATGGTACTGTAATTAAATATGATATTAATGATATATATTTTATATATAAGCTTCTGTAATTCCATTTTATTTCATACCATTATTCGTTTCATGTTGTATATACATACGATAATTTCATTTGAGGAAGTGCGGACTACCGCCCCCTTAAAATGATATGACTCGTTCATACCACACATGGAACGTATAAAGGATGGTGTTAATGAACTTAAGTAACATATATAAAATATTATATTATACTGGAATAGTAATATACCTATGTATCATTTGGATTTGATTCTTTTAAAATGAAAATCAAATGGAAGTAGCGTTCGTGCGTACGTACGGACTACCGTCTCCACGAACGCGATAAGATTCATTCTCTATCATATCCATTCAAGTATTATTCTCATTTTATGGTTAAAAATAATGTTAATATCATTCTGATTATGAATAAGATATAATCTATCCATTAAAAACATGTCTTACGTAACCAAACATTTAAGAAGAACGAATCGATTATCACCCGAAACGACGATAATACTAAGATATTATTAATAAAGCAATGTTAAAAGATCATATATGATATCATATTAATATATATGATTCTTGTATAATTTAATAACAACTATTTCACCATTATACAGGAGGTTAACCTACCCCAACCAAGGAAAAGTACAAGGTAAGGGTTATTTCACAATCTCTTCATTATCCGAGGTTGTATATACGTAATAATCTACTGGGATCTCTTTATCATCCACATCCATGTTTTCTTAAAAATGTATTTCAAAACATTTTTACTATTTACAAGAATATGGGTTAAAGTCATTTATACCCTTGTTTTACTTTTTATAAGAGGTTTATAAAGGAATCTTTTCGTCGTTTTCAAAACAATGTCCTTTTTAACCTTTTCGACAGAATTGAGGTAAGAATGTTTTTTTTTAACTTATACGGCGGGTGCGGTTATTTTACGCCGTTATAAAATCTTCAAAGCTTTCCTTACAAGCTTATAAGAATATTTTCAAAGAAAATGTTTTATTTTATATGGCTCTTAAATGATTTCAAAAATAGAAAGAGATATTTCTCTAAAAAGTGTTTTGATTTCATCTATGTCAACATCCTTTAATGGATTTTACGCTTATTTGAAGTTGATTTATTATAATACAAAACTTCTATATTGTATTGAAGGTTTTGTGATATGTTTGACTGTGGATGTGCTATTTTATACCATTCATAGTTTATGGTGAAACTATTGACATTTCGTATGCTAGTTTTAATCCGAATGTTTATCTTATATTTAAAACTTTTCTTCAGATGAATGTGCTAAACAAGTATATTCCGGGTTGGGGACCGGTAAAAGTAAGCCCTCCAGGTTGGGGACTGGTAAAAGTAAGCCCTCCAGGTTGGGGACTGGTTAAAGTAAGCCCTCCAGGTTAGGGACTGGTAAAAGTATGCCCTCCGGGTTGGTGTCCGGTTATTAGAGGCACTCCGGGTTGGTGTCCGGTTATTAGAGGCACTCCGGGTTGGTGTCCGGTTATTAGAGGCACTCCGGGTTGGGTTCCGGTTAGAAGTAACCCCTAGGTCTTGGGATGAGGCCTAGACAAAGAAATTAACGTTTAGCATTATGCATTCCAACATTATGAAAGTGGTTATTGATATTGCATGTGATTATTCGATTAGTAGAATATCCATGTGAACAAGTAAATGGCATTATTTCATTTTACTTTTGCCATACTATGTTGAAGTTCAATTTTAAAAGGCTTTTGTTTTAGTAATTCATTTCCTTAAATGTTTATGCTTATTTTGAATGTTCCGCTATATTGTTATCCTTACTGGGCATTTGAGCTCACCCCTTTTTTATGTTTTATTTTTCCCAGGTAGTGAAGAAGTAATTTATGAATGACTTGCAGGGATATTATGAGGGGTTAATAGTGTGGATATGAAGACTTTGTTGTTGTAGTAGTTTTTCACTTTGAAATGTAATGTAAAACTTTATGAATATATCTAGTGTTTCCAAGGCTACTAAACCAATCGGTCTTTCGAGATTTGATCTTTCTTGTGATCATGCCAATGTTACGAAGTAATGCACCGACTCTGGGTAGCTGGGGTCGGGGCGTTACAGTTGGTATCAGAGGAAGTTTAGTACAAACCTTGGAAGCTAGATTTAGATAAACTCTGATTAGAGCACGTAGACCTAAGATGAACTTTGAGGATTAGTATAGAAGAACTTCCTAGAATTTTGGTATTGTAGAGATTTTGTGATTTTTCCGAGCAATACATCCCTGTCTGGATACGAGCAGGTAGAGGCGGCTCTGGCACAGATGTACCTAGGGGTAAAACCCGAAAACACCGCTTTGAGCTAGACTCGAACGGGAACCGGTGCACGACAACGGGCCTTGCTGCACTCTTGGTTACGACACTCCCGGGGGATATGCTTAGGATAACTCTCATTTTCTTTACAAATAATTTTGAAGGGATTATGAGTATATACTTCCTCAAAGAAAACATTCTTATGATTATGGATTATATCCATAAATAGTTCAATTTATGTTAAGTGTTTTATAAGTATGGGATTATGTATTTTGATTCATAAACTGATCTAGTGTATTCCATTGTTTATAAATGGCGCCCAGTAGAAGGAATGAGAACTCCAGAAATGCACATGATCCAAAGAGAAGGAAGGATCATATCTTTCATGGTCTTAAGCTAGAATTTATAAGAGAAATAGTCTCCCATGTATTATCATCATATGAAGAAATAATATCATGTATTGATAAGATAAGTAAAGAGATTACTGAGTCCTATGGATTTGAAGGGAAGCAAGAGAAGAAAAGGATGGAAGAGAGAAAGATGGATAAAAGTAAGAGGGAAAAGAAGAATTTTCCCATATGTGGTAACTGTGGAAAGAAACACCCTGGAACTTGCCTGAAAGGAATGGGAGTTTGTTATAAGTGTGGAGGAAAAGGGCACAAAGTACGTGACTGCAAGGGTAAGAAAATGGTTTTAAATGTACAATGCTTCATTTGCAAGGAGTTTGGACACTACGCGAACCTATGTACCAGTCATCAGACTATGCCTCAAATGATGCTATTGGATAATAATCAAGTTATGATACTACCACAGATGAAGAGGAATGATTAGAGTTCTTATGTTGATTATATCAATTGAGTGTTGTATCAACAATGTACTTGTTATAATAATTATGGAGTATATAAGGATTGTACTGCAGTACTATTTCATTAAGGACTTGAGATTGTGTGGAACAAAGAAAAGTGACTCATTAGCAGGATAGATTTTTAGAAAATATATGGTTGAGAGAATGATAAACCATAATATGGTTCAGATACCGAGGTGGTGATTTTATAATAATACATGATTGATTTGGATAAATTATATTGGATATTATTGACTACCTTGAAGCTGATTAATGATTTGTATATTCCATCATTGTTGGGGTTTAAAACATTTTTGGATTAATGAAGTATATCCAGCATTCTATATGGAATAAGGGAGCATGAATGCAATCAATAAGGAATATGGTAATACATGATGAAGGTATTCATATGATATTACGGGGTAAAAAGGATCTATATTATGTTTACCTTCCTTATAAATGTTGGACTGTGAGTTTGGACAGAAGTATTTTGGATAGTTCTAGTTTGGATTATTTTGGATTGCCATAAAAGGACAACCCGGAGGTCGGGCGGCAACCCGTCGCGTCCGGCAAGGCTGCGAGACTTGAACCCGCAACCAAAGGGCGACAAGGGTGTATCACCTACCACTATCCCACGAGATGTCCTGGATTAAATAAAGTAGTTTTTTAAAAGATCTGGTAGATGAATTATAAATTCGTTTATTTTGGAACCCTCTATGAATAGTATAAATAGAATTTTTTTTACGAGTGAATGATGAGTTTTGGTAGAAATTTATTAATGGATAAAACTCTAATTATAAACTAAGTATATCTCCTTATTATCTTATCCAATCTCATAAATAAATTCCTCAACATTAATAATAGAAACTTAGAACAAAAATGTTGTCCTAGATGGTACCTTAAATCATCACAAATTTATGGCTTTGGGATTGTTGGCTTTTTCATAGCCATGTTCTCTACCACTCTCCATCAGATAATTGATGGCTAGATTTTTCTTCCATATCCATATTTTCTTACATGGAACCCTAGTATGTGTTATTTTCGGTAATCTTCATACTTTCGACTCTTTATTTTAAATAGAGGCCTCGTTAATTCATTTTTCGATGTGGGATTTCAACTAAGATATTTTGAAACGTCAAAAATGTGTTATCCCAATACCCTATATTTTGTTGAACCGATGGTACTTCAAATCATCATAGATTGATGAGTTTAAGGACCTCAATTATACACTTGTTTGTGATTGATGACCTCAATCACTACCTATAAATATTTACGTTTTTCCTCCGATTATATGTCTCTAATTGCCACCAATGTTCTCCTAATCGAGATCATAATTTGGTGGTGACCCTTTAATTTCTCTTTTCCTCATATTAAGACTAAATTTTAGTAACCCAATTTCCAATGTGGGTTTTCCCACAAATATATTTTCTACTTTCAACCTTTTATCTTCGAAGAACAATTTCAAATTGCGAGGACGCAATTTATTGAAGGAGGGGAGAATGTAACACCCCAGGATTTCAGAGTGTGTTATTTCTTAAAAATAATTCAATAACTTGCACTACACGCAACACCGAGTTCAATCACACCATTAAAAGAGGTCATGAATAGTATTAACTACATTTTGAACTTTATACAATCCTTATAATTTTAGAATCCCTATTATGAGTTTCTTAGTCATAATGCAAGAACAAATTCATTTTCAGTATTTCACTTTTATCAACTTCTAATAGTGAAACCTTTTTAAATACAATATTTTAAACTTTTTGACTAAATTGAGACATCAAAAAATTTAAAATGAAACATCCCAAGCATCCACGGTACGCTTTCCTTTGGATAAAACAGTAGCGTGTGTTGTACGCAACTTCGAGTTCTAACACACCGTAACCAATCAAACTAGTTGTTATGAATAGTAATACCTAATTTTTGAAGTTATATATATTTTATATTTTAAAATGGACTTCATTTTTGGATTCGGAATATCAAATTTAGCCTAAGGTGAAATTTTGGTACTTTTCGGATAACTTTCATATTTTGATGAATAGTGAAAATTACTAAATTTTAATTAAAAACAACTTTTTTAATCAAAATAATTAATAGTGATAAATTATGAATTTGAGTGGTTTTAAAGTATATTTAGAATATTTTTTTACTATTTAATATAATGTTGGTCATTGGACATAATTTTACAATTAAACCGAACATAAACAAGTGTCAATCTTTTGATAGTTATTATCTCTTAAAAACACGCTTTTTGTTTTGACAGCGGGAATTAATTTTAAATTAATTTCTGCCACATCTGTGTTTTGAATTTAGGAAAATGGATTCCATATTTGGAATCAGGATGTTCAAATTGTGTAAATAGGTAACTTTTATTTTTAGACATTTTGAATAATTACTGCGGTAAATATTTTATTTACCATGGTTAAGGGTAAATCCGGTAAATAAGGGTTAAAAAATAATATTATAATAATACTAAATTACCCTAAAACGTGTCTTAACCCTATTGGTGGATACATGGTCGACCATGGGCATCTTTGGGTCAATTTGGGGACCCCATTGATCCACTTGTAAGTGATAATGACACTTTATTTTAATTAAGTTAAAATGAATACAAAAATGGCATAAGCTTACATCTTTTTGAAGAACAATTTTTACATAGGGTTATACATGTTGGATTTTCGATTATAAATATTCATTAGAAAGCTAAAAAGATTTCCTACATAATGATGTTTTATTTATAATTTTTAGACATTAAATAATTTATTTTATTTATGACACAATGATGATGCAGTAATTACTAAAATAGTAAAAAATTAACATAATTGATATTATAAATACCCAAATAAATATAATATGAAACTTTTAATGAATTACACTAATTTTATAGGATAATAGGATATATTAGGATTGATTTAATTGACTTTGTTCGAAGTAATCAATCTGTTATGAGTTTCAAAAAAATCAACTATTGAATAGTGTCAAAATTGACATAAAAGAGTTCTTAAAACAAATATTATATTATTAATTGATATTAAATTCCTAAAAATCTAAGGTTCGGCCAAGAGACTTATATTATGATAGGTTAATCATTAATGGACCACTTGGGGGTCGCTTATATGTATATGGTAAGTCTATTAACCATATAATATAAAAATACAAAGAGACATTGTAAAAGTGAAACTAATTAACTTAGAGTTAATACTTAAAGATAAGGTTAATATAAGTACCCAAACCTGTCTAAATTCTATTGGTTGAGTTGTTTTCGACCTATCCCCACCTTAACCTTTGAATAGTCAATTTTGGAGCCATTAGAAACCGAATATGAATTTATTATAAATTAATATTTCTAGCTTTTCCAAAGGTGCCCCTCACCCCTCTTATAAAAGGGCACTCCTCCTTCTCTTTTCCTCACACCTCTCAAGCCACTTGGCTCGTCCAAACTCTGCCCAACTAAGCTCCCCACATCCCTCTCCTCCTCCTTGAAGCTTCCCCTTAGGCAGAAAGCATTTCAAGAAGTCCTTTGGTTCCAACCAAAGTGAGTTACCTAAATTAAAGGTAACATTTTCTCTTAAAGTATTTTCATTTATTTTGCTTCTCCAACCCCCAAAATCTTTTTATTTCCTTTCTTTTGTAACAACACCAGTATCCTAAATATACTAGGATGTTGTTATAAGAAGGATTCAAACTACACATGCACACAACTCCATCTAATGGATGATGAACATAATGTTTCTGTGGATGGCAAACTAACGCCTCACGAAACGATGATTGTTCAAATACATCTTACCACCTCTCATGGTGGCCATTATGATGGTACTGTAATTAAATATGATATTAATGATATATATTTTATATATAAGCTTCTGTAATTCCATTTTATTTCATACCATTATTCGTTTCATGTTGTATATACATACGATAATTTCATTTGAGGAAGTGCGGACTACCGCCCCCTTAAAATGATATGACTCGTTCATACCACACATGGAACGTATAAAGGATGGTGTTAATGAACTTAAGTAACATATATAAAATATTATATTATACTGGAATAGTAATATACCTATGTATCATTTGGATTTGATTCTTTTAAAATGAAAATCAAATGGAAGTAGCGTTCGTGCGTACGTACGGACTACCGTCTCCACGAACGCGATAAGATTCATTCTCTATCATATCCATTCAAGTATTATTCTCATTTTAGGGTTAAAAATAATGTTAATATCATTCTGATTATGAATAAGATATAATCTATCCATTAAAAACATGTCTTACGTAACCAAACATTTAAGAAGAACGAATCGATTATCACCCGAAACGACGATAATACTAAGATATTATTAATAAAGCAATGTTAAAAGATCATATATGATATCATATTAATATATATGATTCTTGTATAATTTAATAACAACTATTTCACCATTATACAGGAGGTTAACCTACCCCAACCAAGGAAAAGTACAAGGTAAGGGTTATTTCACAATCTCTTCATTATCCGAGGTTGTATATACGTAATAATCTACTGGGATCTCTTTATCATCCACATCCATGTTTTCTTAAAAATGTATTTCAAAACATTTTTACTATTTACAAGAATATGGGTTAAAGTCATTTATACCCTTGTTTTACTTTTTATAAGAGGTTTATAAAGGAATCTTTCCGTCGTTTTCAAAACAATGTCCTTTTTAACCTTTTCGACAGAATTGAGGTAAGAATGTTTTTTTTAACTTATACGGCGGGTGTGGTTATTTTACGCCGTTATAAAATCTTCAAAGCTTTCCTTACAAGCTTATAAGAATATTTTCAAAGAAAATGTTTTATTTTATATGGCTCTTAAATGATTTCAAAAATAGAAAGAGATATTTCTCTAAAAAGTGTTTTGATTTCATCTATGTCAACATCCTTTAATGGATTTTACGCTTATTTGAAGTTGATTTATTATAATACAAAACTTCTATATTGTATTGATGGTTTTGTGATATGTTTGACTGTGGATGTGCTATTTTATACCATTCATAGTTTATGGTGAAACTATTGACATTTCGTATGCTAGTTTTAATCCGAATGTTTATCTTATATTTAAAACTTTTCTTCAGATGAATGTGCTAAACAAGTATGTTCCGGGTTGGGGACCGGTAAAAGTAATCCCTCCAGGTTGGGGACTGGTAAAAGTAAGCCCTCCAGGTTGGGGACTGGTTAAAGTAAGCCCTCCAGGTTAGGGACTGGTAAAAGTATGCCCTCCGGGTTGGTGTCCGGTTATTAGAGGCACTCCGGGTTGGTGTCCGGTTATTAGAGGCACTCCGGGTTGGTGTCCGGTTATTAGAGGCACTCTGGGTTGGGTTCCGGTTAGAAGTAACCCCTAGGTCTTGGGATGAGGCCTAGACAAAGAAATTAACGTTTAGCATTATGCATTCCAACATTATGAAAGTGGTTATTGATATTGCATGTGATTATTCGATTAGTAGAATATCCATGTGAACAAGTAAATGGAATTATTTCATTTTACTTTTGCCATACTATGTTGAAGTTCAATTTTAAAAGGCTTTTGTTTTAGTAATTCATTTCCTTAAATGTTTATGCTTATTTTGAATGTTCCGCTATATTGTTATCCTTACTGGGCATTTGAGCTCACCCCTTTTTTATGTTTTATTTTTCCCAGGTAGTGAAGAAGTAATTTATGAATGACTTGCAGGGATATTATGAGGGGTTAATAGTGTTGATATGAAGACTTTGTTGTTGTAGTAGTTTTTCACTTTGAAATGTAATGTAAAACTTTATGAATATATCTAGTGTTTCCAAGGCTACTAAACCAATCGGTCTTTCGAGATTTGATCTTTCTTGTGATCATGCCAATGTTACGAAGTAATGCACCGACTCTGGGTAGCTGGGGTCGGGGCGTTACAGGTTTTCTATTAAATTTCCCCTCATCATGTACAAAATAATTCAACATAATTATTTTAAAGTAAACCAACATTGTTTCTATCTTCAGTCAAAAACTCTTTTTATTCTATATCCATGTTATCTAAAAAATATTTTTTTAACATTACTATGTGATTATTTTATTTCATTTTTACCATTGTATTTATTTTTTATAAATGTTTTAAAATTTATCTTTAGGCCATTTTCCAAACAACTACCTTTTGTCTTTTAGAGAAAATGTCAAAATAATTATTATTTTAACATGTACGACATGATCAGAATTTTTTTCCATCATGAAAACTTAATATTTTTATGTTTCCATTATAATTATCCAATTTTAAAATCAAGAAAGTAAAATTTATAAAATTATTTAAGAATTTCTAGTTTAAAAACGTTATTTTCAAATAATGGTTATTTTTTATGGAATTGTTCTCTGTGATTTTTCATTCAAATTTTTTTCCATGTACGATGATAACCTTTGACATTAAATAATCATTATAGGGGATATATAATACATTGATTCCATATTTATTATTTCTTTATATGGTTTATGATGATGATGATGATGATGATATTTTTATGAATTTTTTATATAGGTCATTCGTTGATGAAATTATTATAAACCCCATTTCATTTCGTGTGTTCTGATATGATGTTTTTTATGATATTTTGGAATACGTATGTATAGACTTCATTATGTGATAGGTGGGACCTATATATCCCTCTAATGAACTTGGTAATTATTAATATCTAATGAGATTAATTGAACTATAATGGGGAGTTATCCCAATCCAGTAAGGGACTTCATCTATTATGACAATCATGGGATTGAACCACGACTACTATGATTGTTTGGGGAGTAGACCCATTCCACTGTAATATAATTACAAATGGGATTTAATTACTATATTAATGAATTAATAGGACTTATTTTAATCCATAATTACATGTCCTATGTAAAAGTTATAATCTAATAGATCATGTTCTGTAATTACTTTATGCTTCATGTATTATGAAATTCCAATATAATGTCATGAATTGAGATTATGATATTTGATATAAAGGGTATGGTTTATTAATTTCATGATCATGTACTTATACCATTATGATCATGTTAGGTTTTTGTATATGCCTTTTTACCTTAACTGAGGATCTTATTTCTCAAGAACATATGTTTCATTTCCCTAATTTGTGAAGAAATTTACTTGGTGCTATAATTATTGGAATGGTTTATGTTATGTGGAACTATGTGGGAGAATATGTCAAACTATTATGAGGAATTTTTTTCTTGTTTCCATTTTAAATATAACTTAATGATTCTATCATGTATTTTTATCTTATGTATTGAATATATATCTACTAAGATGTTAAATATATGTTTGAAATGTGTGTGTACCTATAGTTGGAAACAGAGAAAGTTTCAATTAATCCTTTGGAAACTAGGATGATAGACCTCTTCTGAGAACCATATCATAATTTTATATACAAGATAAAATCATGAAATTTAGGTGAAGGATATGATGAGTGATTTCGAAACCTTACATAATTTTATTGATACTACTAGTGGATGTGGCTCTGGAACAGTTTTACCTAGGGATAATAACTCTGAAAAGGGAATAATAAGATAGATAATATCATCATCTGGTGAATAAAATTGGTCATTGCATCACACTTAGTCATACACTCATAGGGGATAGGTTTTGTAAATTCATAAACACATGATAAACCATCATAAAGGATTTGATTAGAAAATTTTCATGAATGATCATGGTTAATCCCAATTTGTTAAAGAATGTTAATTTTTTGCAATTTTTTAGATATCCAATGAATAGTTTTTGATGATTTTTTTATCTGATAAAACATTCATGATAATAATTCTATCTATATTTATTATACTAAGGAAATCAAGACAAAATGATGAATTTTATGTTGTAATAGGAAATCTAAAATATTGGGGTTTAATATTTATATTACTCATATGAATTACTATTTATCATGGTAAGTATCATGTAATTTTAATTAATATCCTAAATGATTAAATATTGAATTACTATTGAGAACCCCTAATTGTATGTTGATAACATAATAAGTCTTAGATTATTCTCCAGTTGTTATTTGTGTGAATGTGCTTCCGGAATATAACATTGTGGTCGTTATGGTTGAATTTGATATTGTCTTATGTATGGATTGTATTTATCTATAAGAATATAATATCAAATGGATTTTAAGGGAACATTTTTTTGAAATTACAAACTTACCAATGATCATTTGTTTGTGTGATGAAAAATATGAACATCCAATAGAAATAACATCAATTATGTGGGTCATTATTCCTATTAAAATATGTTTTTTATCCCATATGGTCAATGGAAACTCAAAAATGATGATATGACAAGAAATAAACATTTTTAATGCCTTTATATAAGAGTTTAATATTCTTCCAATGAAATGGGAAGTTAGGTTCTTGGTAGAACTCATACCATGTTCCAAAAAAAAATTCATTACTCATTATTAAATGGCCAAAATTAAATTTTAGGAATTAATAAAGAAAATTTAAAATAATCATGAAAAGAAATTTATTGAGCCATGGTTTCCACCTTTGAGAGAAATTGTTCAATATTTTTACGAGAAAATATGAACCATTGTCACTCTTTGTTTATTTCTATTAACTAAATATGATCAAAATCAACAAAAAATTATCCTACACCACATATTGAAGTCTTGTTTGATCAAATACGCAAAGTTCAATACATATCCATGATTGACCATTATTTTTGAAATCATTAATTGGGGGTCAAGAAGGATTATACACCCAAGGTATCACTTTATAAAAGTTACTGAAAATATGAGAATATAGAGATTTCATTTGATTTTACTGATTTCCTCATTATATTTATCGATTTAATAAATATAATGCATATATATTTTCATCCTCAATTTTTGGAAGTATTTATAAATGATATAAATATATATTCAAAAAAATGAAAAATTGGAATACCACTTGAGAATTATAATGAATACCCTGTGTAGTGATAAAATATAAACAAAATTTACGAATTTAGAATTTTGGAAACAAAAATTTTCATTTTTTGGCCATATAATCTCAGGATAGGTTATATCAGAGGATCCAACAAAGACAGAGGTTGTTGAATATTGTCCAAGGCCAACAATAGTAAATGATATCTAATTTTTTATTTAATTTCTTGGATATTATCAATAGTTCTTAGAGAATTTATTTGGAGTATCTAATCTACTAAAAATATTTACTCTGAATGGATACATGTTCTTCTGGTTTAATTAATATGAGGAAATATTCATGTCCATTAAGAGAATATTATCTTGTGCACCAATAGTGACATTAACCTAAAAAGGGAAGGGTTTAAAATAAAAAATTTATATTTCATGAAGGTTTTGAGAAATGTTCTCATCTAAGATGAAATGTTTATATAATATTCTTCATGAAAACTAACAATTCATGATAAAAATTAACCAACTCATTATTTTCAGTTAGTTGTGGTAGTTTTATCAATAAAAAATATATGAAATATCTTTAAAAAGTGTGATTTATATATTTAAAAAAATTATAGTATATATTCACATAGAAAGAATTCAATATATGCCTTAGAAGATGCTTAGAGTTGATAAAATATTATGACTTCTGGGTAATTTAGTTCACTTTTAATGAAAAAAATGATTTTTGATTCCCTGATTTGAAAGGATCATGATATCATATCGATGATGAGGTTCAAAAAAAACATCAAATATTTATGGATATACAATGAATGGATCATTAAATCATGAAGTATGTAGATGAATCATATTTTTATGAAATATTTTTTCTAAAATATTTTAATTTATATATTAAAGATATGAAAAATGATGATTTATAGCTATATAATATGGGGAGTGAAATGTTTTACGGTTTAAAATTGATTTTGAGGGAATATTAAAGTTATGTAGATGTGTATATGTTCTATACACACTAGAATTTATGAAGTAATTGTTATAATAGTTTCATTTTTCTCCATTCTATATTCATCCTATAATTATGGAGATGTATAGATAATTGAAAGATTATTTCAGCTGGTATGTTATGAAGAGGAATATCATAGATTTTTTATCCTGGTGATTGGTATTTCATCAAAAAAATGTTTGAGATACTGACACATAAGAGGATATTAAAACCATTACCCATGCGAGAATGTAAATGGGAAAAACTTACAATTGATTTTTTCAACAAACTCCCCAAAAAATCTAAAAAAAGTATAATTCTATATTGTATATAGTGAATCTTTATATAAATTCTGCACACTTCATCTCTATTATAGAATATTTTTCTATATATATTCTTTCAAATATATTGGATCAATAGGTATACCTCTAGGAACTGCATTCCTGCGTTCCCACCATCACATTTCCAGCCTCATGATATGGCCGACTGGACAAGCATGACACCGGAGTTATTTCCCAAGGCAGGAGAAGGAAGAAGTCATGCCCATCCAGGGCCTGTGGGGATAACTGTGGTGGTGAAACCCACAAGTTCCAGGATTTTTGACGACGAAGGCTGGATTTGATTTTGGCTTGCTCTGCTGGATTGTCTTGACTTCTTTATTTGTTTTCTCTTTTATTCCCTGCTGGTGTAAGTCATTTACACCTAGAGTCTGTAATGCTGCTCTTATTTTTAATAAATTCCTTCGGGGGCTTGAATTGGGGAACCAATTCCTGCCACCATCTTCTAAAAAAAAGGTTACTTGGAGAACCAAATTATATTGTATTTGATTGGATCAACAGGTATACCTCTAGGTTCTGCAAATGTCTTCAGAATTCACTAGATATAGAGTTATGTTTTATCACTACAATTCAAAATTAGATATATGATTAGTATATGTGAATATTTTAAACCCCAAATGATATGACGAGATATTTATCAATGGATTTCATAGGTTACTATGATTAACACCTTCATATAATTGAGTTTTCAGGTACCGATATTTTTTATTGTATCATTCAGATGGATTCTTATGAATACAAATATTGAAATAAGTGTAGAACTCATACATGATGGGATGAATTCAGATTAAGAAAGCTATTTGGACCATATCAAGATGATTAAATGGAATAGAAGGTTAGATCTATTCAATAACTCATAAGGATGGAATAAATTTTGTAGAGAAGTTATATTGATACTAACTGATTGGATATAGATTATGATGATCATCAACATGAATTTTTATAAATATTTAAATGGAATAAGTTAATGATATTTTGAATAAATCAAAACTATAAACTATGTATATTTGTCCCTTTGAACTTTTTGATCTTATTGGGATGAAATCTTAACAGATAGTAGTTCCTCTGAACCTCTCCCATGTCCATGACGTGTTCCATGTATATCTTCTGACGATGTACATAAATGATCCCCTACAATGTACTAAAATCTGAGGTCATACTACTTGAGAATAATAATTCCATTTTGAAATAACTAGTGTAGATTCCAAATCATATGGATAAAGTTATATGAAATAATAAAACCTACACGGTCATGATTCATGGTGAAATGGCCAATTTGAAAAAGGTATATAGAAACTTAATAATGTAATGAGGTATATGAATCCTTGTTTTTTGGTATCATTGAAATGAATTTTTATAGGTAAATTCATTTTTAAGGGGTTTATAATGTGAAAACCTAAAATTTTATGATTTATTTTTTTTAATTTAATTTTGATGATTATTTCCATTATATGAAACAAAAAGTTTTAGTGAACTGAAATATAGAATTAATATTATGATCATAAATATACTATTACAACCTATTTGATAAACTTATCAATATGAAATTGAATAACCATATATTTAAAATCAAGTATAATGGTGTTTTAAAAATAAAACATATTTATAAATATATAGTTAGGTTTTTGAAAAGACATTATATTAATTGAAAATAGTTTTGCCACTGAAAAAATAGATTTTATTATTTTTTGTGAACAAATAATAAAATAAATTTTTTCCACTTTTGGAAAATTTAATTCAAAAAATTAACTTCATTTTTAGTATCAATAATCATAAATTATCTTAGGCTGAATATTTTGATTTTGTTTAAATGCATAATTTTTTTATGAATAATGAAAAATTATGGGTTTTCTAGAAAAAAATTAACTTTTAATACAAATATTTCATATGATTATTTTGATTTACAATTAATTGAACAAAATTTGTCATATTATATATTTTACTTTTAAATTTTATTTTAATCAATTTGATATTAATATTTGTTATTAAAAACCTTTAAACACTTTCATTATTGTTATATATAAATGGTTTTTCATCTCATATTTTATTATATTCTTAAATTAAATTTTTTCCCATTAATTGAATGTAAATTAGAAAAATGGATTAAATTTCTTGAATAATAATCATTGATAGTATATAGTAATGTTAACATAATTTATGGTTAATATAAATAGTAAAATAATAAAAATTAATTACATTGGTTAATGTTAAAACATTTTTACAAGGGGTTTAAATAAAAAGATTAGTATATGATTTACATAAAAACATTTCTAAAATATATTTTATAGTCATATTTCAATATTATTCATCTTTTCTTATAGTATATAGTCATTGTGATGCTTCTTTTTGGGAATGAAATTATCACATATGATTCTATTGGGAAATTTCAAAGTAGATTCCATGTGGGGTCTTTTCTCCCCTTATAAAAGGAACTATTCTTCTACTCTAGAATCCCCATTCCAAATTCATTTTTTTCCATTACCTATAAAAAACATAAATTAATTCCATACCCATATCATAGAGTTCTTATTTTTTTTTGGAATCCCTCTTGTAATGTTTTTAGTTATAAACCTATGAATTCTCTTGAAAGAAGAGGTATTATTACTAACCATACATTAAAATTTTATTTATTCTCACACATATTTGAAATATAATAAAAATATTATTATATAATAACAAATATATATATAATATACTGAATTATTATTATTTAAATTTAATAACAAATTTCTATCCACACATCCATCAAATTGGAAATGAAACAGTCGATCGTGTATACAACAGACCATTTCCTCGCGAACTGATATAATTAAATTTCCATGACTACATATCATGGATTGGTATAATGATTGATATATAGATTAAATAAGAATTGTTTTACTAATTTTTTTCTAAAATTATTATATCACATATTCTTTATTACATTCTATGTTATGGGATATGAAAATGTCTCTCGTGAGTATAGAAGACTACCAAATCACGAAGTGATGTCATGTGTTTTTCACATTCACATATACATTAAGATAATAATTATATTTTTAATGAAATTTGTGATATATATGAATGAAATGATTCAATAAATTTATTATATAATTCACATTTATTTCATTTCGTCCACCAAACTATACAAAGTAGTTATTACACAAAACATATTTTTAACTATGAATTGTTTTTTAAAGGGAAATGAAAGTTGATAATAAATAATATATGTTATTATATATAAAATTATTGTTCAATAATATATATATATATATATAAAATAACCCTACACTTATTATATACTAGTTTTAAACGTGTAAAAATTAAGTCATGACTTTACCTAAGTGAATTTCATCTCAAATTTTCTTCTTTCCAACATATGGTATGTTATGCACCTAAATTATTTTATTATGGGTAGATAAAGACCCTTTAACATGATATATAATGAATTTAATTATAATAATATTATATAATGTTTCATATAAATTTATTCTTTCATTGTGTTTGTCAATGAAAAGTCACCAAATTAGTTAGATATTTTTGATCTTATATCATTGGAGATATATTCCATATTCACAACTTTTTTCTTTTGTGTGGTGTATATAGTACACATGAATTTATTTTATGATTATTATCATTAATATTATGGGATTTAAATACCCATAAAATTTTATCACTTCTATGGGGTATGATTCAAAAGATACCAAAGTGTTAAGGGTATGATATTATAATCTCATTATTTGTCAAGATAGTTAATTATTATAATTTCTATAATGAAATATTATAATATTTTTATAAATAACTTCATGAAATAAATTATCCAAAATTTTATTATTTAAATACATTTTCCCCTTTATTTTATCCTCTTTTTATACTCATGATTCCAAATGATTGTTTTTTAATGAAAACTGAACTCATTTCTCTCTTTAGTAAAAAACTATTTTTCAACCATATAGATGTTTTCTAATGATATTTTAAGGAATGATTTTATGATAATATATTATTTATGATATTCTTTTTTCCCATGTTTGTATTTCTAAAAAATTATCTAAAATGAATCATCATCTCATTTTCCATACAATTGCTTTATGGATTTTAAAAAAATGTGAAATGATTTATTATTTTATCTTGTACAACCTGAAAGGAATATCATGTATTCATTACCACACAATTTTTTAAAATATCCCTTTTAAATTTTTAGTGTTACTTTCACATAAAATTATTTCCATAATATTTTATTAATTTCTAGTTTCAAAATTGTTACTTTAAAAGAATGATTATTTTCAACAGAACTTATTCCATGATATTTTTATTTCAAAATAATTTTCTAAATAAGATGACATATTTTAATGTTATATAATATTTAATAGGTATATAATCCAATGATTCCATATTTATACTTTATCAAGTTGGTTATTTTTTATGATAATACTTTTATGGACCCAATTCATTTTCCTTGTGTAATTCTATGAATAATGTTTTATAGAATCTGTTTCTTTTCATGTGTACTTATATGATATATTTTTTATGATATTATAGAATACATATTTATATATTTAATTATATAAAAATTTATACCTATTTATCCCTACAATTATTTGATTAAATATTGACAGTTTATGGATAAATTAAACTAGAAGATGGTGTGAACACATTTTAGTAAGGGCCTTTGTCCATAATGATTATCTTGATAGAGAACTATGAATGTTGTGATATTTTAGTGATTTAACCCATTCCACTATGATATATATTTAAATAATCATTCACAAAAATGGATATTATTTTCTATACTAATTTTTATTTAATAATTCCATTTCTTATGCGAATGTTATTTTCTCATTTCTCATTTTCACTTATTACCATATTATTCATGTATTATGAGATCCCATACTTTTTTCCATGACTCAATACTATGATTATTGACATTTAGAATATAATTTTAAATTCTCTTGTTCATGTTCTCATACCCTTTCAATCATGTATGTTTCTATATCTCCCATTTTTAACCTTATTGGTCGTCTGTTCTCACCCTTCATTATGTTTATTTTCCTTGGGTTATGAAGAAATGTACAATATATGTCAATTCCTAGGTGGATTTTGGTTATATGGGACTATGTAGAAGAAAATTTAGAACTCTTATGAGTGGTTCATTTATGTTTCTTTGATTGCAATTGAACTATACCTATACTCTTCTTATAAGGATTTTTATGTTCTGTAATTAATATTTTACAATTTAGATCTAATGTTTTTATATCAAAAGTGCGGGTAACTATAGAATCCATCAAGGAGGTATATTATTGTTTAATTTTTTCTTTTAATATATTTTAATTGGTCAATGAAATGTTTCACAAAAATATTATTGGTCTTAAGGGTGTCTCTATGGATTAGTCCATGAACGAGTGGGGAAAATAGGTCATCCATTGCATAGTTCAAGGTGGGATCATAGTTATTATTATCAACGCATCATGGAACAAGATATTGTATAGTTTATCCCCTTAGACATATATTGACACATGATTACCAAAATATTGTTCAAATAATACATGTGGCCCATGAATACCATGTGGCCTTAGATTCATGCAAACATATATACTTTTCATGGTTTTTCAAACTGTGACGGATACCCAAGAAACTATGTGACGTGTTCCTGTCTTTGAAGAGAGGTTAGAATAAAATTTCGAGATGGTTTGGTAAAATATGAAACATAAACATGAACTTCACTAAAAAAATAAAATTTCTCAATTTATGCATCAGTAATTAACATTGTTTACCCAATTTATCTCTCATTTCTACCTCTAGTAGCATTTATTATGAAAATGGTTTTCCTTATCCTTAGAGGGTGATTATGCTTTGATCCTAGGTTATTTTAAGTGTAATTATCAATGAATCTATTCTCTTGGTGAGACTACCCCTCCACTTTATTCTATTTTATGTATGAATCATGTAATATAGTTTTCCATCCTACAAAATTCCTAAAACCTTTTTTTATTAGATGATTATTATTTTAAGAGTTGAGGGTTGTGAGGAATTGAATAGTAGGTTATGATTCAATTATTAGTTCTTTATCAACATAAGGTAGGGGTCTTTATGAGATACCTGTAGTATTTATATTTATTTAGTGTGTATATGGTTGTGATTTTATGATATTATTTTGAACATTTTATTCCTTTAAGGCATGTTAATCCTTTCGATGACCTCGTTCAATCCATTGACGATTAGTTGAATTGGCCTAAGGATACCCATGTGATGTGAAACTTTTATTAACATTGTAATTGAGTTCATAAATGAGGAATTGGTGGGTTTTTATAATAAACCAACTATAGTTGTATTTATCATGTACAAATTTAATGGGGGGTTTTGTGATATTAAATAGGTTGATGAGAGGATTATTGTGTAAAGACCAATGTTCCCCATTTTTCATTCATCATGGCCACATTATGATGTACATGGACCTTCAAGAGTATTACTTATATGATTGAATGAAAAGTGATATTTCCGACATTACCATGAAATGATTTACTTTTAAATAGGTTAAAGATGAATGAAACTTTCATAAGGGTATTCGTTAGTATTTTCTATTTATAGAGTGAAAATGGTAAATTATGTGTATCAAATTCATGATGTGATTACAAAAGACATCTTATGGTAATAATATGATTTGTGATACTAGGGATCGATTAACCAAATCAAAACATTTCAATCCCATTAGAGATTCAATGTATTTAGAAAATTATTCTCGAATATAGCTCAAGGATATAGTCATGTTTCTTGGATTTTCTCTTTCTATTGTATCTAATGATGATATTATGTTCAGTTAGATCTTTTTGAAATGACTTCCAATAATGTTTGCACTATATTAAATTTTTGTACATCTTTTCTTCCTTAATCTCATGGATAGTTAGACAAAATGATTTAGACCTTGTGATAAATTATTAATAATTGTTCAATGTATTACAATGGATGTTGGGATCAACATATAATTTTAGTTGAGTTTTCATTAAATAATAGTTTTTATTCTAGTATTGAGATGGCATGTATTGAATAATTATATAGAAAGTAGTGTTAGAGTTATAATTTTATTGATGAAGTAATAGAATGGAGGCTAATGTGACTATTGTTTGTATTGTAAATGTTTTAAAAGATAAATATGATTTAGAAACATACATAGACAGATCAGAAAAACATGAAAATTTATATGGGTAACTGGAGGAACAATATTTCATTGGGGGTAGAATTTTATGTCTTTCATAAGTTATCTCCATAGAAAAGTGATATTATTTTTATAGGGGAATATATATAAATGGTTTTTTTGACCATATAAAATCATTTATAGTGTCGGATTAATATCCTACCTTGTTTCTTTTCTTCAGATTTTATCGAAAATACAAAATGTATTTGATGTTTTGATGTTAATGATATATTTTTCAAATACACCTCATATTTTGAGCCATGTGATAGTTCAGTTGGAAGATATCATTTCATATAAGAAACATACAGTTAAAATTAATGACCCCATAAAGAATTTATTTTGGAATAATGTAATTAATTAGGTTAAGGATTTGAAGGGAATCAATATGGATGAAGAAGCAGTATGGGAATCTAAAAATGTTATATGGGAAAAATATCCCCACATATTTGATAAGTGAATAAAACTGTAAGAATTTAAGAATAAAAAGATGAATAATGTAACAAACTAGTATATATTTGATTAATTCATTCATTCATTATATATTATTGAATTATATTCATTGTTATAACATTTAGTAATTATTTAGTTAAAAGTAAAAAAAAATCCAAACAAATCAGATTTTCAGGAATAATTAGTTTTTAAATAAAATCATGATTTTAAAATTACAAATTTATATTTTAAAAAATTAAATTAATTTTAATATTCATCATTTTAATATTATTTTAGATGAATTTTTTAATTTTTTTTAAATATTAAAATTTTAATGAGAATGAAAATACATATTTCTATTTAAAATTGATTTTTCATTCAAGTAGTGAAATATTAAAATTATAATAGTATTAAATTTACATTAGTTAATTTGGATTAAAAAAATATAAATATATTACATTGGAAGAATTTCAAACATGAAATTTGTCTAAAAATTATACATAAATAGGCTTTTTTTCAAGAAAGTTGTTTTTCTTTGCATTTTGCATTTTAATTTTAAATTAATTTATGCACATTTTTTATTTCATAAAAATTATTTCATATAAGTAATCATAATATAAATATTTTTTATTTAGTTTTATTTTATTTTTAATCAATATTAATAGTAACCTCAGTAGTTTTTTGTTACAATGGTAAAAAGGTAAATAGAGTAGTAAAAGTTAAATATAAAAAATAAAAAATAAAAAATAACTCTAATATTAGAAAAAAATATATATTATTATTTATATTAGTTAATAATTTAATTCTCAAATATATGGCCTTATTTCAATTTTGATGTGATTATGATCATTATTATAATTTTTAAAATGAAATGTCAAAAATGCCACAATATAGTTTTAATAAATATTATATATTCAAAATGGGTATAACTAGTTGATATATTCGATTATAAATATTATATTTAAATTTAAATGAAATATATTTAGAATGGTAAATTATTTTTAATTTTTGGTCAAAAAATTGTTAACTTAATATCATACGCAATGCTGAAGCAATAATAAATCAATTAAATGAGAAATAAAAAATGAAATTAAAAATATTTAAAGCTATATAATTTCAATAAACTATTATTATATAAGTTTTATAATTACAAAAAATATAATATTACTTACGTTTGGATAAATTTTATTATACTTATAATTTTTTCTTTTTGATTTAAATGTTATATTAAATGAATAGTTTCAAAATTTACATTAATGTAATTTTATAATAAATTATATTTTACTAAATGATTTAAAATTCATAAAAATATTATCACCATAAAATTGAAATATTTTGGCTTATAAAATCACCCATGGTCCATTTATTGGTAGTTTTTCCTTTTATTGGAATTATATTTACCAATTTAGCATAAAAACATTGTTATAACCATAATTATCAAAAGGTTTAATGAAGGGTTGGCAAAGGGATAATGGTACAAATGTGATCCAAAATTATAAAAAAAATTATTTTATGATATTATTTTGAATAATAATCATATCATATTAAAATATTGTCAATTTCATCCAATTTTTTTATTCAATGATTATTTATATTAATTAAATATTTTATGAAATTCCAAGTGTTCCACTCACCTCTCTTATAAAAGGGCACCACTTGTTCTCATTTTTTCACACCAAAAATATATTTGGGTTTATCTAATACCTATCGAAATAAATTTCTCGAATCCATCATCTAATTTTTGAGTTCCAGGTTATGTAATAAAACCAACCTTATAGGGCTTATGAAATTAAGTTAGGGAGACCTTCAAAAGAAGAGGTATAATTATTTTCAATATATATTTTTTTCATAAACCTCCATAAAAAATTCTAAACCATGATAAAATAATAGTATATGTATATTAAATTATTTTTATGTTATAATGTTAACATATTATAAAATATTGATCACCTATTTCATCAAATAGGTAAGGAATCCATCATGTTTGTGTCTGGAGGACAACAACATCTCGAATTGATGTAATTCATTTTCCAATATCATGTCTCACAGATTGTGATAATGATAGAATTAATGATTTAATATGATATTTATGAAAAAATTTATCATTATAAATAAATAATGTATCATTTAATTTATTACCTTTCTAGTTAATGTATGATGATTATGTTGTCCATGCCTATATGTGGACTACCACCTCCACAAAATGATGTGACATGTTTCCCATCCCCATGTAAAATAGATGATTTATATAAGAATGTTACAAAATATTATATGGTGTTTTTTTATAAAATTGTCTTTTTTAATGGAAAAACAACACTTTCCATCTTCCCGCGATGATCGTTGAAAAATGTATTCATTTCTCATGCATTGGTATGGACTACTACCTCCATGATTGTAATGTATTTAATTTTTTATAACCATATTTTACGATTGGTTTTAAATATATAGTTTATGTAAAAAATGATTTTTATTTAATTATTGTTGTTTTTGAGATGGTATGGTAATAACTAATTTGACCATAGTAATCCTATTGATCCCATTTTAGACAAATGGGTTGAAAATCATCAAAACATATAATTAGAACTTATATTATTAAGTAATATTATATGACATGAAAATTAATTAAATTAAAGGAATAATATAGCTGAAAAATCTTATAAATCAATTAAATAATTACATAAATATTAAAATTTCTAATTATAACGATCTTACGTGATAAGGAAGATTCGTGTTAATGGGATTTCTTTTTAAAAAATTCATTTAAAGAATCTCTTTGAACTCTTTTTCTTCTATAACCATATTTTTTAAAAATATATTATGGATGTATTTTATAGAAAAAAATAATTATTAAGGGAATTTTTTATCTATTTTAATTTTCTTTTCAAGGATTTCCAAAGTAGTCATTTTAACATGTCTTGTAAATAATATTTTATAAAAAGATAAAAATAATGTTCTATTTTAACACATATGGTGACAGTGACCTTAACCACAAAAACAACCATTATTTTACATTTCTAATCTAATATAATATTTAGTTTTTTATTCAATTAAAAACACCCTTTGTATTTTTTTTGGTTTATTGAAATTGAAATGGTGTTTTAAAATAAATGGGTATTTTTTATATACAAATATGCAATTATATGGGTTAAAAAGTGTTTCTTATTGATTTTATGGAGAAAATTCAAGAACAAAATTCTTTATTCAAGATATGGTAAAAGAGCATTGTATATAGGAAATGGGGGATCTCAATATATATTATATGATGGATTGGTCCCCATTATAGCTCATGAATAATTGGTCTTTTAAATATAGCTTATAATAATGTTGGTCGTCATTATTTATATCTAATGGATTGAGAAATATTTGTGTTTCCATGTTGATTGTAATGGTTATTCCAATTATACCTATGATTTTTATTTCATGTGTAAATATGATGGTTACTTTATATATAAACCTGATTGTCATTCCATTTGTAATTTTGCAGGTTACTTTATATTAATTTGTGATACAGAAATGATGCTTGATGCTTCCTATATGTATTATTTGTTCTTACTAATGGATTTAATGATAGTCCTTGACAAAAGTTTGTGTGTGATTTTAATGGGGAAATAAATTCTTGCATCCACTCAAATAATATTGAGGTAAAGGTAAATATATCATGGGGTTATATTTTTTCTAATAAACTAATGTATTCCCAAATTTTTATTCTTAATATCGAGCATTTTGTTCTCATAAAATGTTTTATAATGTGTTTCAAATTGTTTAGGTATGGGTGAGGGAAAAGTATAATACATATTGATAGTCAGGAATATATGTAATGGAAAAATAGTGTTTTTTTTAAATTATTATTTTTTGGGAAAATGGATACCAAGTATACATTTCAACATTGTAATATAAATTTTTTATGTGATATTTATAAAATAATTATACAAAAATATAATCTTTAACAAATCCTAAAATTTAAGTGAATTAATTCCTCACAAAAAACACAATATTATTTAATTTTTTTAGTCTGAGTCATGATAGAAACTATATAATAAATAAATAAAATATCAAAATAATTATTCAATAATAAATAGAATATATATTATGATGTTAATTATGTTGATATATAAAAAAATATAATTATATTATTAAAAAACAAATCCTTAGGCATAGAGAAAATCATTAACAAGTTAAGGGTTTATATTTCCCAATTTAAAAATAGTGAAACATATTTATTCTTTCTACAATGTTTTTATAATATAGATTATATGTCATGACCAATCCCCCAGGGCCCATGCCGTGACTACCCCAAGCCTGCCTTCCATAGGCCAAGGGCTGGCGACTAGCACCGAAGCCATATTCTCTAAAACTGGGAAGGCATTGCTTTTATGACATGTAAGCACGTGTAACCAAGCACACAACAAGATAAGAACACAAGTAAACAAAACTATAAACAGAGTAAGTGCAGTAAGTAAAAGTGGCTAGAACACATGCCCAACTAGAAAGTACAAGTACAACTGTGATACAATACAACTGAAAAAAAAAGGGAAAGTCGGTTGGGGGGTCATACTCCGATGTTCCTACCTGAGGAGTAGGTACAGATCGCCTCCTCAACACTCATCTTCCACCCATATCCTATGTGTACCAACACACCGTATGGTCGACCTCTAGGTATCGTCCAGTCTTAGTACTCTCAGCCTTAGTCAGTGTTGTTTGTCGTCTGTATCCAACACAATAAGGTGAAGACATAGCCCGTGCAGGGATGAGTATAATGATACTCAGTAGGGACCCCAACACCCTCTAGGTCTCACAAAATCCATCAATGATAAAACAAAAAGTATGAAATAAACAGATAACCTTACTTAGGTATATGGCCATACATATTCCTATGTTATCAAGTAATCCATGTCAATCATGAGGAAAAACAGAGAGGTATTGACTCAGCTCACATCAAAAAAAATTCTAGGGGTAGTATCATATAACATTCCCAGTCACATTGTCGAACACCTTGGCTGCTGAAGAACTCCTTCTCTATCGATTATAGTGGGTCTGCCGTGTAACACAGAGGCGCTCCCCCTCATGGCCTGCTGAGGTACTCCTCCTGTCGAGTACCATGGGTCTGTTGCGTCACCAAGGCTCTACCCATTGTGGATCTGTCACATCACCAAGGTTCTCTTCACTGGGCTTGTAGAGTCACTTCGAGTCGTAACAGTCAGCAGTCATCATGTCTCAGCCAATCATTGGGTTCTCACACTATGCTTGCTCGTCTCCGGATGGATCTGCTTCTCAAGCTACTTATTGATACACCAACATCCATTAATTCCCATGAATAAGTGTCTCAAAGTTCCTCCATGTCATAGGAGTCTCAACGTAATAGACAGTGCGTCAATCGGATGCTCGGTCAGTGAGTTATTAGCCTTTTAGTCTTGGGGGCACGGTAGGATTCGTGCTCGATCCAACCAGACCATTCCTCATCTTAATCAAAAACATAGTGGGGTATCACTAAAAGGGACCAACTCACTCCAAGGTTCCCAAATCCATTGACAGCTCATCAAAGGGACATCTGATGCCAATGTTATGACCAAAAAAAGTAAATGGGTCGTAGTGGGCCCGGGTCCGGTCGACCCAGCCTGACCCGTTGGGTCTGGCTCAGCCCGCGCTGGGTGGCCTAGCCCACTAGGTTCGGCAGTGCCCTTGAGGGTCGTGAGGGTGTTTTTTGGGCGTCTCGGCCGAAGGGTACCGTGAGGGCTCAGTACGGCTCGGCTCAGCCCGAGGCAGCTTGGCCGAGGGCAGTGCGAGACCGCAGGGCAGCGGTCCGGCCACGTGGGGGTGGTTCGGTCATGGGATGATGGTCCGTCAACGGGGAGGCGGTCCATCCGCGGGTGGCAGACCACCCGCAGGTCGGCGGTCCAGCCGCGAGGGAGCGGTCCGGCCACGGAGTGGTGGACCAGCCGTGGGGCGGCGGCCCAGACCTGGGTCGATGGGCCAGCTGTGGGGCAGCGGCCATGACGCGGGTCAGCAAACTAGCCGTGGGGCGGCGGCCTGGATGCGGGTCGGCGGACCGTCAGCGGGGCGGCGGTCCTGCCACAGGTCAGCGGATCAGCCACGGGACGGTGGCCCGACTGTGGGTCTGCAGACCATCCTTGGGGTGGTGGACCAGCCACAGGGCATCGCCTCGACCACGGGGCGGTGTAGAGCCTCGGACAACGGCATAGAGCTGCAGATGGCGGCGGGGGTTGCGGTCAGCGTGGAGGCCGCGGCGCGGCGACGGTGGCCATGGGGTGGCACCATCGCCTTCATCACTGCCGACGGTGGTGTAGGACACCATTCTTATGCCCCTACCATGGATTATTGTCATCCTCCCCCTTCACGAAGAACACCACAAGATATGTGGAAGGGTCATACCATGTTGTTTTTTCCCATATGCTCCGCATTATGGTGTTAGCATATGGATCATCAATAACATGACAATGAACGTCAAAATCTCATCCTCCCACAATGATTGTTCCCAAACCACAAAATAAAAAGAAGGTGTGTAAATGGGAAGTGATAAACAAATAGGAATAAACCCCTACCTCGGGTTGTTAGATTGTTGACAATGAGGAGAGAAGTTGAAGTCGGCGTTCGTTGGTCCTGTCACATGCCTCTGATCCCTAGCTCGTTCATCGGATTAATGTTCTTCGATGGAGGTGATTCTTCATTGTTGAAGATTTCCACCATTGGAGTATGTCTCTAGGAAGAACATATATTTCGAGGTCGACCTTCTTCATTCAGAGAATAAGTTCTTCGTTGGCATGCTTTCTCCAAGAGCTCTCCCTTTTGCCAAAAGTTTCCCCCAATTCCACCAAAATGAATTAGCCAACATTATATAATATATAGGCATAATTCATATTGGGATAATTAAACACATAGGTTGGAATAATTAATTGAGTATGGTTGGCACAAAATAATTAATTGGAGTGGTGGAACCATTATGTGAGGAGCTCAAGAGGTTTCTCCCAACTTAATAGGGAGTTCAAGAGGTTTTAATCTCAGGTGCTCCCCACCACCATATCCTCTCATGGGAAGTTAATTTAGGTGGTCCCCACCACCATAACCTCTCATGAAAGGTTTATTTTGTGTGGTCCCCACCAGATATATCCACATGAAATCTCAAAATAAAATAAAATGTAGTTTATTTTATTTTATTATTTCCTTGAAAATCCCAAAAATTAACTTTCACCCTTGACCAACTACAGTTGAGGTGAATGTCTTCATAAGCAAATATCAGTGCTGCGAGTTCACCAATGCCCTCAGATTTCAATTACGAGCACCAGTTCAAAAGTTATAAAATCATGCTCGTACGTTTACTGAATGTACCTGAAAAAAAGTTCAGAAATTAATTCCAGGCTATCAGAGCCTCGGAATCAAGCACAGTAAATTTTCTCAGACTCGTAATATTTCTATATATTTAAAAAAAAATACATGAAAATTTTAGGTCTTTACATTCTCCCCACCTCAGGGCTTTACATACCCATAATCCACAACTCATAACTAGGTAAACAAGTGGGGGTACTGAGTATGCATCTGAGCCTCCTACTCCCATGTGCTCTACTGGATGTTCTCATGCCACCAGTGAACACACACCAGAGGTATCGACCATCCATGAAGAACTTGCTCTTGTCGATCCGCAATCTCTACTGGAACCTCTGTAAAAGTTGCCCCATCTTTGACATTGAGCTCACCATGGTCGATGATGTGAGAAGGATCATGCGCGTATATCCTTAGTTGGGACACATGGAAGACATCATGCACATGGTGCAACTGAGGTGGAATACCTAAGTGGTATTACACCTATCCAACTCTACTGAGGACTTGAAAAGGTCTAATGAATCTCGGAGATAACTTACCGCCTTGGCCAAATCTTTGTAGACCTCATCAGGGTGACACCCATAGAAAGATGTGGTCACTATCCTCAAACTCCAGAGGTCTCCATCTCCTATCATCATACGACTTATACCAGCTCTGTGTAGTCTTTATCCACTCCTGGATGATCTACACCTTCTCTATGGTAGCCCATATCATCTCTGGTCCCACTAGTGCTTACTCCCCTGGGTCAGTCTAGCACAAAGGTGATCAGCAAGGTTTCTCGTACAATGCCTCGAAAGGTGTCATCACAATGGTGGAGTGATAACTGTCGTAGTATGAAAACTCCACAAAAGTTATGTGATCCTCCCAGATGCCACTGAAGTCGAGGACACAAAAACGCAGCAAGTCCTCAAGGTTCTGAATGGTCCACTCAGTCTAACTATCCGTCTGTGGATGGAAGACGGTGCTCAAATGAAGTTGCATCCTGAAAGCCTTCTGCAACCCCTTCCATAACCGAGAAGTAAAACATGCATCATAATTGGATACAATCGTAAAGGGTACTCCATGTAATCGCACAATCTTCTGTATATAGAGGAATCATACGCTCTCTACTGAACCCTTCTCTATGATTGGTAGGAAGTGGGCTGACTTGGTGTGTTGATCGATGATCACCCAAATCGAGTAATGTCCCCATGATGTATGTTGAATTCCTGTCCTGAATTCCATGGATATCCCATCCCACTTCCACTCTGGGACCTCTAAAGGCTGAACCAAGCCTGTTATCACCTGATTCTCCGCCTTCACTTACTGACAAGTGAGGCACAGAGTAAAAAACTATGTTACTTATTTATTCATTCCCGACCACTAGTGTTGTCGTCAAAGATCCTGGTACATCTTTTCCACTCCTAGATATACTGCTAGAGGGGATGTGTGTAACTCCCTAAACACTTCCACCTGAAGTGACACTGGTACCATGGTTCATCCTCTAAAGAGGATGACGTTCTCCCCATCTTCAGAAAATCCATCATGTGCTTGCCCTATGGATATCTGAGCATGTTGAGCCTCACAGTCAGCATTCCCATGTTGTACCTCCCTGACACGCTGAAGAAGTGGGGGAGTGAATGTAAGAGACTATAGAAAATCTGCCCCATATCTATCCACAAAGGATATCTGTAAAGCAGCCAGCTGCTCTGTCACCTCACCTAATAGTTGTATATCAGATCTTCTGCTGAGTGAATCTGCTACAATGGTCCCCTTCCCAAAAGTATAGACTATATATAATTCATAGTCCTGGAGGAATGCAATCCTACGTCATTATATCAAGTTCAGGTCCTTGTGAGAGAAGATATAACTGAGACTCTTATGATCAGAGTACACTGCAAAGCACTCACCCATCAAATAGTGTCGCCACATATTCAAGCTAAAGACCACTACTGCTAACTCTAGGTCATGGGTAGCATAGTTCTTCTCATTATTTCTCAGATGTTGAGAACCTTATGCGATCACTTCTCACTCCTGCATCAGAACACATCCGAGTCCGGTCCCTGATGCATCGCAGTAGACTGTGTAGCCTACGTCGTCCTTAGGAAGCCTCTAGATGGGGGAACTAGTGAGCCTCTGCCTCAGCTCCTTAAAACTCTTCTAGAATCTCTCCAACCAACGAAGGGTTTCCTATTATTTTTCAAGGCTGATAGTGGTGCTGAAACTCTGGAGAAATCCGATACAAACCTCTGGTAGTATCCAACAAAACCCAAGAAACTTTGTACCTCCATCATACTCTTGGGTGGCTCCCAAGCATGTACCACCTCAATCTTCACTAAGTCTACTACAAATCCATCCTATGATATGAAATATCCCAGAAAGTGAACCTCTTGGATCCATAACTGGAACTTCGAGAGCTTACCATAAAAATGGTGCTCTCTGAGTGTGTCCAGTACTACCTACAAATGATAGGCATGCTTCTCCTCGGTAGTCAAGTATATCAGAATGTTGTTGATGAATACCACTACAAATCGATCAAGTTGTGGCTGAAAGATTTGGTTCATGAGTCCCATGAACCTAGCTGGATCATTGGTCATGCTGAATGGCATATCCAAGAAATCGTAATGGATGTACTGACACCTAAAGGCCATCTTCTGCACATCCTCATCTCGTACTTTGAGCTGGTGATAGCCTGATCTGAGGTCTATCTTTGAGAACCACCGTGCCCCCTTCAGTTGATCAAATAGGTCATCAATCCTCGATAGTGGGTACTTGTTCTTCATGGTCACCTGGTTCAGGCGCCAATAGTAAACACAAATCCTCAAGCTCCCATCTGCCTTCTTGGCATACAAAATCGGGGCTGCCTAAGGTGAAACATCGGGCCAGATAAATCGCTTCCCTACAATTCCTCTAACTATACCCATAGCTCATGAAGCTCCATGGGAGCCATCTGATATGCTGGTGTAGATATTGGTGTCGTCCGGGGGTATAAGTCAATGTAGTAGTCCACCTCTCTGTGAGGGGGTAAACCCTAAACATCATCAGGGAAAACATCCGCGTACTGGTCCACGAATACAAGATACCTTAGAATCTCCACATCAACAGCTTTGAGGGTATGGCTAGCCAAATGATGAGTGATCGGTAGTACTCTTCTCCAAGTAAGTCCATCCTGTACTATAAAGGATCCCTTATTTCTGGTGAAGGTAAACTTGGTCCCATCCATGAGGAAACACCACACATTGTGCCTAATACAGTCGATCTGATCATGGACTGTAGATAACGAGTCCATACCCAAGATGACTTCGTAATGCCTCGAAGTCGCTACTAGGAGATCTCATCTGAAGCTCTCACCTCCTAAAGTAAACTCACACTACCGGAACCAGTGTGTGACCGTCGAATCTTCTCTCGTAGGAGTCTCAAGCCGTAATGATCGAGCCAACAGCTCCATTGAAATCTTCGAGCTCTGAACAAGGACAGTGGTAATAAAATAATGACTGGAACCTATGTTTATAAGTATTGCAGTTATGGTGGAGAAGAAATATATCATACCTTGTATCATCTATGGAGTGTCGTGATCATAGGCCTCAGCTTCCTGGAGCTGAGCTCTCACATGTCCACTTGCTCCCTACGGTCAGGGTGGACCTCCTGGTGGTGGTGGTGGTAACATCTCGAATCATCGCCCACCGCAAGCTACACAGCCAGCTCCCCTGCCATGTCCTCCTGCTCCCTATGGACCTCCTCTGTCGAACTTCTATCTTTGCCTGGGCGGTCCTTCAATCGTATGTTGATCATATGTATGAAGAGTGTGGAATTCATGAGCCATGTGACCCTACCCACTGCATGTGTAACACTGCCTGCTCCTAGTATAACTTCCTATGCCTTGGGTTCCCTGCACAACCGATCCTGAGTCATGTGGTCATCCACCTATAGGTATTGTCCTCTTAGACCTCTATGACATCTGTCTGCTGCCAGCTGCAGAAGAATCTTCTACGTGATGACTAGTAGTTGATCTTGCCATTGCTGACTGCTCGGAAAGGATTCTCTCCACCAAGAGGGATCTCTCTAATACCTCTGTATGCGTCGGGATGCTGAGTAAGATCATTGAATCCCTAATCTCTTGTCTAATCCCCTACTCGAAGGTTCGGGCCCTGAAGAAAGTTTCCCTCCCCATATCCATGGAGTAGCGTGAGAGTTCAGTGATCCTCGCTGAGTACTGAGCCACAGTCATGTTTCCCTGCTACAAATGAAGAAGCTTCTGTATGCACAATGCAAAAAGGGTCGCTGAGACAAACTCTTCCCCAAACAGGCTCTAGAAGTCTGCCCGGAGAAGCATCACCTCATTGTGAACCAGGAGAATCTAGCTCCACCATATGCCTGTTTCTACCTGTAGAAGGCTAGCAGAAATGATCACCATGAGATGGTCTGGTCTCCCCATGAGTAAGAAGACTCTCACCACAGCCTCCAGCCAATCCTCAGCCACCTACGGGTATGTCTCTCCCTTGAACCTAGGTGGCCTTTAGCACTGGAAATCGTGCAATGTGCTCAAGCGGCATTCACCATCTGCTACTGGGGATGGTGGCATCGGTGGACCAACATGTAATGGTACCACTGGTGCCTCCGCTGGTGCCTCTACTAGACGAGACCCCTGCAACGAGGCATCATCACTCGGTGGGTTGTTAGTGAGTACAACTCTTGGAACTCTAGCAGGTTGTCTTTGTGGAGGCAGCCTAAAAAGAAACAAGTGTGCCAGTGTCAAAAAGAAATATTTGGTGAGTTGAAAGTTATACCTGGTGAGCTGACTCAAAAGATCACAAAGAAAAATTTTGAAAACACACACGCAATCCGTGTTTTCTTGCACTGAGTCGGAAATCAGAAGTTAGGGTCCTTGTGTATGGATACGACGGCTTCCTTTATAACGTGTAAGAACACGTAACCAAGCACACAACAAGATGGGAACACGAGTAAACTGAACTGTAAACAGAGTGAGTGAATTAAGTAAAAGGGGATATAATACAAGCCTAATGGGAAAGTATGAGTACAACTTTGATAAAATACTACTGAAGAAAATGGAAATTTAGATGTTGGGTCATCCTCCAAGGTTCCTACCTAAAAGGTAGGTACATATCACCTCCTCAGCACTCCTTGTCCTCCCGTCTCCTCTGTGTACCGACACGCCATATGGTCCACATCCATGTATCGTCCAGTCCTAGTACTCTCAACCTCAGTCAGTGATGTTCGTCATCTGCATCCAACACAACACGGTGCGGGCATAGCCCGTGTAGGGGTGAGTATAACAATACTCAGTAAGGACCTCGAGACCCTCAAGGTCACACAAAATTCAACAAGGATAAAAAAAAGTATGAAATCAACAAATTACATTACATAAGTATATTCCCATACATATACCTATGTTATCAAGTAATTAATCTCAATCATGAGGAAAAACATAGAGGTACTGACTCAGCTCACACTAGGATTTGTTCTAGGGGTAGTATCAAGTAACATTCCCAGTCACAATGTAGAAAACCTTGACTTCTAGAGAACTCTTCCTATATCAAGTACAGTGGGGTTGTCATGTCACAATGAGGCATTTCCCACTAACCTTGGAATGCTAAGGTACTCCTCCTGTCAAGTACCGTGGGTCTACCGTGTCACACAGAGGCCCTCCCCACCATGGTTCTGCTCTGTCACACAGAGGCGCTCCCCCTCCTGGCCTGCTGAGGTGCTCCTTCTATTAAGTAAAGTGGTTCTGTCATGTCACGAAGGTGCTCCCCACCGTGGGTATGTCATGTCACCAAGGCGCTCCCCTCTGGGCCTATCAAGTCACTCTGAGTCG
Organism: Viscum album; assembly: GCA_963277665.1. Classification (NCBI taxonomy): domain Eukaryota; kingdom Viridiplantae; phylum Streptophyta; class Magnoliopsida; order Santalales; family Viscaceae; genus Viscum; species Viscum album. The sequence goes on along the minus strand of OY728134.1, from coordinate 345,340,929 downwards.
AAACAGTCAGCAGTCATCAAGTCTCAGCTAGCCACTGGGTTCTCGCACTATGCTCACTCGTCTCCAGAAGGATATTCACCTCAATCTTTTTATAAATACTCCAAATTCCATGACATCCCACGAATATGTGTCTCAAAGATCCCCCATGTCATAAGAGTCTCAACGTAACAGACATCGCATCAATCGGACGCCCGGTCTATGAGTTATTAGCCTTTTAGTCCATGTGGCCCGGTTCGATTCATGTTCGATCTAACCTGACTATTCCCCATATTAATCAAAAACACAGTTGGGTATCACACAAAGGGAACAAATCAATACAAGGTTCCCAACGCCACTGACAGTTCGTCAAACCGACATCCGGTTCCAAAGTTATGGCCTGGCCGAAAGAAAGTAAATGGGTTCTAGTGGGCCCGGGTCCGGTCTGACCAGGTTAGACTGACCCGACCCGACCCGACCTAGGCCAACATGGATTGAGTCAAATAGGATTGACCCATTGGGTCTGGCCTGGTCCGTGCTGGGTCCGGACTGGCCTGCGAGGGCTACGAGGGTGCCGCGAGGGTGGCTTGGCCGAAGGGTCCTGCGAGGGCGCATGGCGGCTCGGCATGGCCCGGGGCGGGTCGGTCAAGGCCGACGTGAGACTGCGGGGTGGTGGTCTGGCTGTGGGGTGGTGTTATAGCTGTGGGGTAGAGTTTGGCCATGGGGAGTTAGTTCGGCCACAGTACGATGGTCCGGCCACGGGACGACAGTCCGGCCGCACGGGGGCGGTCCGGTCGTGGGACGGCGGCCCGACCACGCGGGGGCATCCAGTCGGGGACGGTGGTTCGACCGTGGGGAAACGTACTGGCCATGGGGCGGCGAACCGGTCGTGGGTCGGCGGTTCGGACGTGCGGCGGTGGTTCGGCCGTGGGGCGGCGGACCAGCCGCAAGTCGGCTGACTGGCCACGATTTAGTGGACCGGCGGCCCGGCCACAGGGCGGCGGCCCGGCCGTGGGTCAGCGTACAAGCTGCAGGGTGGCGGACCAGCAGTGGGGTTGTGCTTAGGTCGCGAGGCAGTTCGGTGTCACAGATGGCGGCGCGTATCCGCGGACGACGGCGGTGGGCGTGGTCGACACGGAGGTCGTGTGGCGACCGCAGTGAACGCGGGGTGGAGCCGTTGCATCATCGCCTTCGTCGCGGCTGGCGGGGGTGTTGGCCACCATTATCATTCCCCAACCATGGATGATTGTTGTCCCCCTTCTTCGCAAAAAACACCACAATATATACGGAAGTGTCAGACCATGTTGGTTTGGCCCGTACCCTTCGAGTTAGGGTTGTAACATAAGGCTTATCAAGAACATGAACATGAATGTCAAACTCCCACCCTCCTGCAATGATTGTTCCCAACCCGCAAAAGAAAAATAAGGTGGTGTACATGGGAAGTGATTAACAAATAGAAATAAACCCCTACCTTGGGTTGTTCGATTGTTGACGACGAATAGAGATGTTGAAGTCGGCATTCGTCGTGCCCGTCACACGCCTCCTATCTCAAGATAATTCGTCGGATTAGCATTCTTCGATGGAGGTTATTCTTCATTGTTAAAGATTTCCACCATTAGAGGATGTATCTAGGAATAAGGTCGATGTTGAGTTTGGCATTCTTCATTCGGTGAAGAAGTTATTCATTGGAGAGCATTCTCCAAGAGCTCTCCCTTTCTCCAAAAGTTTCCCCCAATTCCACCAAAATGAATTAGCCAACATTATAGAATATGTTTTCATAATTCAAATTGGGATAATTAAACACATAGTTTGGCATAATTAATTGTGGAAGGATGGAAAAAAATAATTAAGGGGGGTGGTGGCACCATTAGGTGGGGAGCTCAAGAGGTTTCTCCCCACTTAATAGGGAGTTCAAGTGGTTTTAAACTTGGGTGGTCCCCACCACCATATCCTCTCATGGGATGTTAATTCAGGTGGTCCCCACCACCATAACCATTCATGGGAGGTTTAGTTTGGTTGGTCCCCACCTGAAATATCCATATGGGAGCTCAAAATAATATAAAATGGAGTTTATTTTATTTTATTATTTCCACGAAAAACCCAAAAATTAACATTCACCCTCGACCAAATGTCGTCAAGGTGAAAATCTTCTTAAGAGAATACCAGCATTGTGAGTTCAACGGTGCCCTCAAATTTCAATTCCGAGCACCAATTAAAAAGTTCAAAAATCTCGCTCGTACATTTACTGAATGTACCTGAAAAAAAAAGTTCAGAAATTCATTCCGGGCACTCCGAGCCTCAGAATCAAGCGCCCTAAATTTTCATGGACTCATAAAATTCCCATAAATTTAAAAAAATTACATGGAAATTCCAGGGTCATTTCATTATAAAATGATAGTTGTATATACTATATTTGGAATTTTATTTTATTAATTGAATTTTATATTCTTTTCCAATACCTCTGTTTATATTAACTTTTTATTAAAATGTTACTCAAACCATAACGGTTTCTTATCTTAGCCTTAAATACCTTCAGACATTGTTCTTGTTATACACCATGTTTTAATTATATTTGTTTATCAACTACCAAATTAATATTTCTTATCCTGATCTTGTTAGTATTTATGGTTTTTAATGATTAATTCTACATTATATAATAATAGGGCTACAAGTAGAATGTTTATAATTTCTTAAGTATTGTTGATAACTCAATTTTATTCCATTGAGTTAAAAAAATTATTATTGAACTCAATTATTCCATGGTTGATTTATTCTTCATAGTTACATATTTTAATTATCCTTACATCATATTTTATGGGGTTTTATTAAACATCCTACGTTCTCATTATGAAATGTTTCTTACCAATAACATTTTATTACATGAAATTGTTTCTCATCATATATTAGGATTTCTTGAGACATATTTCTTATTAAACTACTATTTAATTCTATATATATATATAATATTTTTTATATTACATAATGAAATATCATTCAATAATGAAATTTTATGTTCCATTCAAATCACTTCATCCTTAAATGGTTTTTAAATGAATTTCACTCTCAAGTCATATGGTTTCTATTCCCAACCTCATTTTAAATTTTAGATCTCTAAAATGTCATAACTCATCTGGGGAATTTGGAAACTCATTACATACAATGTCACAATCCTTTTATTCCCATCTAATTATCAATGGATGGATTTTATTTTTATTTCATTTATTTAATGTATATGCTTCTTTAATGTTTAATGAAATATTTTTCTCTATATAATAATTTCAAAAATATAAGATATGGATATTTTTTTATTCTCTAATGTAATATTTGAGTCCTCATTTTTTTTATCTATACTTTTTTGAAAATTTATAAGGTTCATTTTCAAATCACATTAAATTCATTGAAAATGATTCAATATATATCCATTATAAAACATTCTCAACAAGTTGTTTTGAAAAAATTAATATATTTTATCATTTTCTATTGAACAATTATTTCTATCACCTTTCATATTTGATTGGAAACATTATTTTTTTTATATACATGATTTTTAAAATAAATGTTATTTCATATAGATTTATAACATAATTTAATTAATGTTATTTCAATATAAAATAAATTTTCTTACTTCAAAAGTGACTTTTAAAACCCCATAAAATTGATTACTATCTATTTCACCACAAATTGACCAGTCATATACTTGATAAAGGATATTTAACAAATTATACCATCCACCTTCATTCTCAAGATGGCATATGTAATATTATTTTTTAAAAAATATACGATCCATAAAATCCTTTTTATTTCATAACCATCCACTATGAATATGTATTGCATTCCATTTGATGAATTCCTATTATGAAAATATTATTTTACATTTATTTCATTCAATGGTGTTCACCTAGATTCTATTCATTGAATAATTATGGAAATAATTGAATTATCCTTAAAAAGTGTTTCTCTATAGTCTAAATACTTTATTATTTAGTAATACTATTTATTGGTATTTACATAGAACATTTTTGAATTTCTAAAAATACCCATTTATTTTCCATTTGTTTATCATGTTATTATTATTGATAGAATTATTAAATACTAAATTACAGATTAAATTTGAAAATTATATGTATCCAATTTTAATCTTATTGGATTTTCATGAGATGATGAAATGATGAACATATTATAAAACATAGGTATGTGTGGATGAATTATGGGTTGGGCCAAATATTATTCCAAAATACATTAGTTAAAAGTTTAAATCTAGTGAGATATGTATATAAATGAATTATTTAGTCATTAGAAAGTGTGGGTTCAACAAGGTGATTCCTTATGATTATGTATATACTGGTAACATTAATCATTCTCAAAAAAGTTTTTTTATGTACATGACTCAACATGGTGATGTTTCCATGTTCTTGGGGTTGTGTCTTAGTTTTCAGGTATGACTTATTTCTATGATATATTGAAATATCATTATATTATCTTCTGTTATGAAATGAATTCTTTTGTGATTTATAATATATTCTATGTTTGGATTAACATTCTTATGTATCAGGACAATATCAATGTACACATATTTTTATCACTGGCATTCATTGATATTAATTTTATATGTCTGTCCTTATAGTGTGTTAGACCTCACCCATTTCTTTTAATACTATTTTTTTATAATTATGAGTATAACATATGATATTTATATAATGTATTCTACTTTTTTTATATCCTATAGGAATATTCTCATAATTTATGAAATAAGTTTCCTATTTAACTGATCCTAAAACCCACTAAACCAAAAGGTTTACTTAGTTTTCTGAGATTATTATGGGAGGTAAGACTAATGTGAAACGTCATTAATTTTAACCATACTCATATCAAATTGAATCAATTTTAATTTTTAAAATTATAGAATTGTGCCTCAGAGTAAGTTTTTGGAGTTCCTTAGTTGGTATCATAGGATTATTTAGATCTTATTATGGATTACTTCAATTTAGATAACATAATTTTGGTAAAAACCCATAGTGTATGTTTAAGGGATAATTATATGTATAAAATAACATCATAAATTTTTTAGAGGATATGAGTATGTGGTTTTCCTCGAAATTACAGCCATATGTGGATACTACAATTGGATTCTAGCTCCAACACAGATGGATAGAAGACTAATAATCATGAAAATGTATGTTTTTTTAATTCAATCACTATCTTGTGCATGATAAAGAGGCCTTACATAACTAATATATTGAAAATCTAATGGGATATTAATTGTTTAATAATATTCAATTTAAGAACAAATATTATGTATTAGAGTGTGATTTTAACTAATTTTATTTTAGAGTATAATAAAAAAAATGGTCTTGGATAACCAAGGATTTAAGAGAGAGAGTTATAGGTTGAACTATAAATATTGAGTGTTAAAAACAATGGTTTCATTGTAGATTAAATCTTAATATTGATGATACAATTTTAATATATTGAGTATTATTATAATTTTTTTGTGGTTTTAGTATTTGGATGAAATGGGATCCAAAATATGAAAATAAACAGGTGTGTATCTATAAATCCATATGTCATATAACTGAATAATTGAGCATACATAAATGGTTGAGAATAATATTATATACTTATTATTATGGACATGTTATATTTCATAATCATACCTAAGGTAGAGATTATTATATCATAATAGATATTCAATATTAATATTATTCTACATTTTTATATTATAATGTTATTTATCAACCATAATCAAGTATATTATAAAAATTTTAAGTATTATGTGAATCATATGAGGATTATTCATTAGTAGTTTTTCTTTAATTAATTTGAAATAAATTTTAAATGGTGTCAATAACCATCAAATTTCATTTATGAAAGTGATATTTTTGGGGAATAACTATTAGAGAATGCATGATTGTGTTATGGATAAATTCTAGTTTTAATATGTGTGTGATGATGAGGTAATAAGGTTTGACCTATATTCTAATATGTGATTTATTTTTTTAATAGACAAGAAACTGATTATTGATTAAATAAAAAAAATTATTCATGATATTTTTATGATGTTTATCTTATTTTTGAGTTAATTATATATATATAAACACTTTTTGTGGCGTTATGAAATTGAGGTTGTTTAATTTGGTGTTAAATATTGAATTTATGTTTTATAGTAACATATGATTTCAATCTAATTTAATGTATTAGATATCCATATTGTTTTGGAGAAGTTATATTTTCGATAATGCATGGTTTGGTTTTATAGATACTTGGGTATGGGATTATATGGAAGATTATTATTTTTTATCAGAGATGATTAACTTAATATAGCATAAAGGAGTAAGGTAGATATAATGTTGAAATTTATAAGCTAAATGAAAATTATATTAATAATAACCATTAAAATATATATTAGTTATAAAAAATTAAAATTACGTGGAAAGAATTTATTTAAAGGGTGGATAAGGAAACAACTTGAAATTTCACTATATGTTTTCCTTAAATAAATATTATTTTTAATGTATCCTCTAAATTAAACCTTGAAATAAAAAAAATATATAAATGTTATATATGAAATTTATATTATGAATAAAACCAGTGGTAGATAAAAATATAATTATATTGATTTATAAATTCAATGAAAATATTATAAAGCACACTTATAATTTAAAAATGGTCATTTTTTAATTAATGTGATTTTCCATTATGTATAATATATTTATTTAAAATCAATTTTATTTACATTACAATATAAATTTGAGAGAAAAACATCATTTGGGGATTAAACATTTCAATATTAACTTATTATGAAAACTTCATATTTTATTAATATTATTAATTGTTAGTTGAATTGTGAAACAATTGCTTATTTTTATTTTAAAATTATTTTTATGATATAAATTTTTTGAAAATATTTTTATATAATGTTTTTTGTTTTTAAATTAATATAAACCATTTAAAATGATATATTTAATTTTTAAAACCCATGTTTAATAATTTGAAACCATTATTTTTTCTTTACTCAAAAAACTATATTTATTCACATATATTAAAAATTATTTTTCATCCCTTATTGAAATTAAATATAAAAAATTCATTAATGTTTTATATTAACAAGTTATTATTATTAGATAATAAAAATTAATTTTATTGGCATAAAATTATTTTTACTATAATTAATGGTAATATCCTTGATAATTGTAAAACATTATTTACCCAGAATTATTATACTAATATTGTGTGTTTTTTATCAAAAAAATAAATTAATATCTTCTCAAAATTAACTATAATATATTTTCTAATAATTTATTCAAATATATTATCAGTCATTCCATTATTAATCAGTACTAAATAATTTTAAGAACACTTTTTAGTGAAATCAACATTCGTCTACATAATTATTTTTTTCTATATGTAATATGTTTTAATTTCAAAGATAATATTTAAGTATCAAATTTAACTATTTTAAATTTTTATTAATTTTGTGTATTTACGATAATAAAATTAAGATGTTTTAGTTAAAATTATTTTTAAAATAGATGGTATTTATGAATAAACTAGTTTACCTATTAATAAAGTTAAAAGTTAACATATATGAGTAAATGACATGAAACGTGTATAAAAAAAATTAAATATATTTTTGATTCTCTATGTACCCATGATCACCCCATACTCTATTATTTATAATGATTTTATTCCTTGACTGTTGATTATTATGATTATCATAATGAAAATTAAATGCTATTAAACAAACTATGTTTTCGTCACTTCTAAAGGGGACAACATACACACATTATGTGATCCAAAATCCCATTAAAATATACCCGAACCACTTAAAATATCTCTCTTGTATAATTCCAAAAAAATTACTAAATCCCCTAGTCAATTAATGTTATCCCAATTCCATAAATTTTAAGGAGTTCATCAAACGAATGTTCAAGATCCCGACCTATGAATCTCTTACGCTTTATATTTTCATCTTGAACAGGCCGAAGGTTTGCTCCTGGTTGCAGGGCTGCTGGGTACGGTGGGTTTCTCCTTTAGTGGGATTCAAACTTAATGTTGATGGCTTTCTCGTGGGTAGGCTGATGCGAGGAGGTGGTTTGGTGCACGATAGAAACGGTTCGGTTATTATGGCCTTCAGCAGCTTCCATGGTCTAGGCGATTCATTAGGGGCAGAAGTCCATGCGTTACACACAGGTGTGGATCTTTATACTAGTTTATCCCTGGTATGCTCAGAAGTGGAATCAGATTCCGATATCTTGATTAGGTCCTTGCTTGGGAAAGTGAAGGTGCAGTGGGCCTTTACTTACATTGTTTGTAGATGTGCTACTATGATCCCTTATGATTGTTCTACTCGTCATATTCCAAGAGAATCTAACTTTTCGGTGGATGCTCTCTTTGGAGAGAGCGTCCCAGAGGAACCTCAAAGGGTGTTCTTGAATTTGGGTTCTTTTCCCCAGGTATATAAGAACTTTGTCCAAGGGGATGCCCTTAGACTTCATCATATTAGGCCACCCTGATCTCTTCGGGGAGGGGGTGTGTTCCCTATTTGGTCTTTAATAAAATAAAAATGCAATTTTCAGTTAGTAGTATACATAAATGTTATAAATTATGGTATAACCCCTTATTTATTCATTCAGATCCACTTATGAAATGAAAATTATGTCGATTGTGTGTTTTGCGGACTACCCTTGCCTGAGGTGACACCATTCATTTTTCAAAACTATAAATATTCTCTAGTTATTTAGATAGAGTTGAAGAATAAATTTGAAATATATTATATAATTATTAATATGAATATAAAAATAAAAATAAACCTTTTTCCACTCTCTCCTCTTGAATTGAAAATTATAATCGTGCGTTGTTCAGAGTATCACCTCTACAAAATATTTTTTTCCTATTTCTTGGTGTTTTCCTTTTTTTATACATAACCCATAAAATTTGATTCCAATACATAGTAATATATTAGTGATATTAATATTATGCTATTGTAATGAAATAATAAAATTAAATCACCACACACATCCATCAAGTTATAACGTGTTCTTATATTGGTGAGTTTAATAACCTAAAATAATTATGCAATACAACTATTCCATGGATAGCTCTGGGAACAAACATTATAATAATATTATCAGTTACTAGGTAAATAATTATTATTACTTGTTGCTTAAAACATTATATTATGTTTTTAAATTATTATCAAAAACCCAACCCTGAATCAACATTTACATAAAATATCAAACATAATAAAAAATATAAATAATAAATAAATCAACTATGAAAATAAATGAAAATTTGTGACTTAACTATAGATGAGGAATTTAATAAGGGGGTACATAATAAATATAATTTTATTATTTTGGATGTATGTTTCCTGTAAAATTCTAGTTAGGTACAAGGTAAGGGTTTCATTGTCTCATTTTGGATAAATGATACATCTTTGATTTTGGGAACAATGTTTTTTTTAATATGTTCTAGACACTGAACATTCAATATATATTATATCACTAACTGTCTATTAATCATCATCTTTAAAGTTCAATTTGAATCCTACTATTGAAAAATGGGTTATGAATATAATTCTTCTGAAACCATAATGTTGTCATGTCTATATTTTCAATGTCTGAACAAATATTTATTATTTCGCATTATTTTTTATATAAAATGGTTTATCTACTTCAAATTTAATGTTTTATATAACTATAATATCATTATTCATGATATTTAATGATTAATTTAATATTATATACTTAAATATACATTAATACAATTTTTTCTGACATCGTAAGGGGTTGTTTTACCAAAATTTTCATTCATTGATTTAAAAATATTCTTATTGAGCACAATTGTACCATGATTTATTAATTATACCAAATAAATAATTTTTATTTTATATTTATTTTATTTTATGTGATTTTAAAAAATTTCCTTATAACTTCATTATCAAATGGTTCTTACCACAAATATTTTATCACTTGAATGGTTTTCTTGGTAACATTTTTTATGTCTTGAGACATTATTATTTTTATGAACCAATTTACTATTAGATGAGGTATATACTTAATATTTTTATAATATATCAGGAAAATTATTTTAACCAAGTAATTTTTTATTTATTTTATATCTCTTCTTCCATCATTGGTTTTTATTGTATTTTTACACCATTAATATTTTTTCCCAACATCATTTTAAAAATGATATCTCTCAAATATTATAACCCAACTAGAAAATTTAAAATTTCTTTCCATAAAATGTATGAATAATTTAATTCCACTCTGGTTATCCTTGGTGGTATTTTATTCACTATAAATTTATTTTAAATGATTTTTTATTATCTTTTAATGCTATTTTTATTCATAAATAGTATATTAATAAGATAATAAAATACATTTATATTTAGGAAATTATTTTATCATTGGATCTAAAATTTTTACGTATCATTATGATTTGAAAATTAAAAATTTCATTTTTAAGTACCGTCATATTACATGAAAATATTTCAAAATAAAATAAATATAATGATTAAAATATAGGTATTTTTTAAAAAAAATAATGTTTTTTAATTATTCTATGTGAACATGTATTTCTTTAACCCATGTAATCCTATGTGTAACATCATTTTTTTTATTATATATTCTAAAGGAAGATTGTTTCTCCTAATATTATAATATTTTTGTATAAAGAATATTTAAAAATATAAAGCATGTTTTTTATTTCAATTTTAATTTTTATTAAATTAAAAAAATTGGTTTTTTCATTATTTCATTATCATGTTGCCTATCATATAATTTAACATGTATATTATTCAAGTGTTTCTATCAACCTTATTTATTTGGATGGTTGTTTAATATTAAATTTTAGAAAATATTTGATCCATTAATACTTTTTTATTATCTAATAATCCATTTATATTGGGACTAAGTAATGTTATGATAAATTATATTTATAAATACCATGTTTTCCATTTTTTGTATTGGTGGGTGATCACTATAATTCCATACATTGATTCATTGGGGATGTTATTAACATAACCATAATGTTTTTTTATAGTGAAAATATTATATTCTTTATTATCATTGATGAATTATATTCACCTAGAATCTATGGATTAATGACCAGTGACATCCTATATCACAAACTAATTCATTGGTTAAAATTATGAATGTCATGAGAAATGTGTATGGGGGATTAATTTAGTAGGTTTCAATCATGTGTGAAACTATGTGACTAATAAAGGTGATGTTTATGCTAATATAAATAAATTTTCTCAAAAGTGTGAGTTCAAGCGTGTGACACATTATGGTTTTATTTCCATATGGTTATATTCATTCCACAACTCCCATGTACTCCCTATTTCATTAATTTGAAGAAACATCATAATATTTTCTAATGTTCATTCACTCCTACTTCCATGACTTATGATATACTATTTTTTCATTATAACTTCTTATATATCATGATTATACCTATATAATCATCTTATTATAACTTATGGTGTTTGATTTTTATCATTTATGATTACACATACTTTGAATTTTATCTCATCCTTTTTTATATCCCCATTCCCCATGCTATAAAAATTATTGAAACTAATTATTATTCTATATGAGATTATTGTAGCGTTTGATTATGGATAAATGATTACATGTTTTGTAAAATAAGTTTCTTATGTAACTGGTCCTTGAAGATTGAAAACCAACAAGTTCCCCAAATTGTGTTAGATTATTTTTAGATTTAATACTATTATAATAGTTTTCAAGTTTTACCATGGATCATGTCACTTGGTGTCAATGTTAATTTGTTAAATAATGTTTTTTTATCAAAAGACACTATAGTGATGGTATTATGATCCTCAATTTTTATTTCTAAACACATTTATCTCTAAAATTTTCCATAAATTGTGTGGATCACACTATATTCCTATAAGAACCATGATCATAACATATATCTGAAAAACATTTATTTTATCCAAACATTACACTATAATTCAAATAATCACTCTACTAATTTATCCATGATTTCCACTTTCAAAAGTGAATTTTTATATTATATTATTCATAATTTGTATTTCCATGAGTGAAATATTTTTCTATGTGACAATGTTGGTAAAATAATCAATCCACAATATCCACCCAAACATATAAGGCCCCAGCCTTAAACCTTACTTAATATTGAATTAAATGAATAATTCACATTGAGGATCTTTTCAGGTTTAGAGTTTTAGAGAATTAGAACATAACTATTACATCTTAAAAGATTACAAAGTAGACACTTCTACTAAGTCTCCATAAAATAAAAACTCTTAAAAATAAAGATGTCTAGATTCCATGTTTTAGATAGCATGAAATTCCCTTGATCCCATCCTTGACCTTATTCCACTTTAAGTCCTGTGAAAAACATTTCGAAAAACTTGGGGTGAGCATAAAAAGCTCAGTAAGGGATACAAAAAGAATGAAAACTGTTAGTTTTTCAAACATCAAGTAAACCATGTATACTATATCAAAGTAATACCTTCACCTTCATGAAGTAGTAAAAAAAATCTTCACTGAATAAAGTATCATTACTTACCTTTTTGTAACCAAAAGATTACCATAAAACCCATATAAAGAACACATAGAATATATAAAGGTAACTTGGGACATAAACATACTTAAGTGGAATAACCATACGATTGACTTCCACACATATCACTTAATGGAATAGCCATACGGCCAATTTCCATACATACTTAATGGAATAGCCATACGGCCGACTTCCATACCCAATGCATTGGAGGTTATAACGTAACCACCCGTCCTGGTATTCACGGCACCACCCGTCATATGGTTTATAACGTAACCACCCGTTAAAATGTCCAAGTACCAATATAAAATCATAAAACATAAAACCAATATAAAGGAATGATAACATTTCCACATTTCAATCACAATATATCATAAATATATTGACATAATAGAATCATTTATCAAAACCATTTTCAATACCAAAATACATAAAATAGTATATGGTATTTATTTTATTTTAAAAACATTACGGCTTGTTGAGGAAGCCAAAGACCAAATAATACTCGCGGTGGCGGAAAAGGTCGTTGTCACCGCGTACGTTAAAAAAACATTCCTTTTTGTCATTTAGTAAAACGCTTTGTAGAAAAATATTCCTTTTGTATAAAAGTAAAAGTCAAAGGATTTTATACACCGTATAAAAGAAAGTTGTGTATAAAACGAAATATGGCTCAATGAAAGGAGATTGAGACGAAGTCCCTTACCTTGGGTCCGACTTGACTCGATCGTTCTTTAACGTCCTGAATAATAAACTTGAGTTAATTTATACTTGATTAAGAACCTTTTTAAGGTTCATTATTCTTTTTATATCACTTATTTCCATGTTATAAACATTATGTAACCATTTAAGTTAATAATGTTTGTTTTGTCAATATTTGGTTCTTAAGTCGAAAGTTGACTTCTTACAATTACATGTTGTTCGTGTGGTCAAAAGTTCTTTATATCCAGAATGAAATTCCCGATTTGGATATAATATGTATCATATATATCCAGCATATACATGTATTTATAATATTACATAATCATTTAGAGGTAAGAAATGAAATGCACCGTTCATGGAGACGGTAAGTCGTACGTACGCATGAACGCTACTTTCATTTCTTTGTCATATTAGTGGAATTAAAAATAAATGAGAGGTATGTATATTTTAATTCCAGAATTATATTCATCATTTAGATATATCATTAATTATATATATACATTATATTCATGTAATTTTAATAGTACATTACATTTGGGGATAAGAAATGAAATGCACCGTTCATGGAGACGGTAAGCCGTACGTACGCATGAACGCTACTTTCATTTCTATCTCATACTTTAATGGAATGAAATAATAATTATATAGAGGTATATTATAATTCCAGTATAACATCATATATAATAACTTTAAATCCATCCTTTACACGTCCCACTTATGGCATTAACGAATCACATCACTTTTAGGGGGCGGTAGTCCGCACTTCCTTAAATGAAGATATCGTGTTTACCCATAATGGAAACCATAAAGGTATGCCAAAAATGAAAAATACAGAAGCTTAAAGAAAACATAAACATATTATATATCATATATAAAAATAGTGACATCATAATGGCCACCCTTGAAGGTGTTAAATGAGTATTGAACAATCATCGTTTCGGGAGGCAGAATTTCGCCATCCATGGAAACCGTATGATCTTTAACCATTTGATGTAGTTGTGTGAGAGTGTAGCTCAAATAAATATTATAACAACATCCTAGTATATTGAAGATACTGGTGTTGTTACAAAAGAAGTAAATAAAAAGAGTTTAGAGGGTTGGAGAAGAAAAATAAAACAAATGAACAAGAGAGAATGAATTACCTTTAAAAGTGTAACTCCCTTTTGATTTGAGACTAAAGGCTTCCTTTGAAAGGATTCTGCCCAAAGGGAATCCTATAGGATGAGGAGAGGGATGTGGAGAGAGTAATTGGGCAGGGGTTGGCCGAGCCAAAGGCTTGAGAAGTGTGTAAAATGAGGTAGAGGTGGGGACCTTTTATAAGAGGAGAGGAGGGGCACTTTTAGAAAGTAAAGAAATATTACTTTATTTGAAAATGTGTTTCGGTTTTAAAAGGTCCCACATTGATATAATTCGTGTATAAGGTGATAAGGGTTCGAAATCCACTCATCCAATTGGTTTTGGACATGTGTAGTTCATAGATTTTACATTATCTTTCCATTTTATTTAAATCGTCAAATAATGATTTCATCGCTGCATCATTATTATGTCATAAATAATTTAATTTATTTAATGTCTAAAAATTATAAAAAAAATACTATGATGTAGGAAATATTTTTATCTTTCCAATGACTATTTATAATCAAAATTTGTACTTGTATAACCCCACTGAAAAATTATTTTAGTAAAACAATTTATGTTAGTGTCATTTTCACTTTAACATTAAATAAAAATATATTAATGTCATTTTCCAACTAAAGTGGCTCCATGGGGTCCCCAAGTTGGCCCATGGGTTGTCTTGGTCGGCCATGACTCACCCAATAGGTGTAGGACAAGTGTCATGGTGTTTTCACATTCTTATAATACCATTTTTACCTTAAACTACACTAATTACCTCTAATCGCGATTAATGAAAAAAAGTTACTATTCACCAAAAAAATATTTTAATCTCATTGAACCACATTTTACTTCTTAATTACAACCATGTATGTCGGATTTTCAAAATTCAATACACATTAGTGGTAAACTTTCATTTAACTGAAAAATCAGTTTGCTTGATTACCACTTAGTGGTTTCACTATTCATCAAAAATTGAAGTTTTTCAGAAAATTACCAAAAATTCACCCTAAGCTATATTTGATATTCCGAATTCAAAAATGAAGTCCATTTTACAAAATTCAAAACATATAAGTCAAATTAATTAATTTAATAATTAATTCCCGCTGTCATGACAAATAGCGTGTTTTTGTGAAACAATAAGTATCAAAAGATTGACACCAGTTTAAGTCCAATTTCAAAGTGAAATTGATTCCAATGACCACCATTGGATTAACTGGTAAAAATATTTTATAATTTCACTTTAAAACCAATTAAAATAATAATCTAATCATATAAATAATTTAGATTAAAAAGAGGTTTTGAATTAAAATACAACATTTTACACTATTCATAAAAAAATGAACTTTATCAGAAAGGTGCCAAAAATTTACACAAAGTAAATTTTGATGTCCCGATTCTAAAGAAGAGTTATATTTGGTCCAAAATAAAGTATAAGAGTGATCAAAACTATATTTAATGACGGTTCACCATTAAAAGGTGATAAGTGAACCTTTAGTGAAAATTAGAGTATATATGCCCTAAAATTGAACTCTTTCCATATTTTAAGCCTTTATCTTTTATTGGGTAAATGTATAAACATTTAAAAACATATCTAATCATATTTTAGTTATTTCTATCCATTCCCGCTAGTACAACGGCTACTTGTTAACTAACATTTAAAATAATATTATTTTATTACTAGTGTGCTACGTAAGTTTCAAAGAAACTCATCGTTGCGTATCGGGTACGCTATCGAACATAGCAAACCCTTTAAAATAAAATTAATATTTAATTCGTAAATATTAATAAATATGAAAATTCTTTATTCTTTATTTACCTGGGATGTTACATCCTTCCCCCCTTTTGGGAATTGCGTCCTCGCAATTTTATTCACTTATCAAAATAAGTGGGGGTATTTATCCCTCATAGCATTTTCAGATTCCCACGTTGCCTCTTCAATCACATGGTTTTTCCACAAAACCTTTACCTGATGGATCACCTTATTCCGTAACACCTGCTCCCTGTGGTCAAGAATCTGGACCGGTTGTTCCTCATAAGATAGGTTCTCTTCCAGCTGAACTACCTCTGGGCTCAAAACATGAGATGGATCTGGCATATACTTTCTCAACATTGAAACATGAAAAACATTGTGTACCTGAGATAAACTCGGAGGTAAAGCCACCCGGTATGCAACTGATCCAACTCTTTCCAGAATTTCGTATGGTCCAATAAACCTTGGACTTAGCTTTCCTTTCTTACCAAATCTCATCACACTTTTCCAATGAGAAACCTTGAGAAAAACATGATCACCTACCTCGAAAGATAGATCCTTCCTCCGGTTATCCGCATAACTCTTTTGCCTGCTCTGAGCTGTTCTCATGTGTTTTCTGAATCAACTGAACTTTTTCTGCCATCTCTTCTACCAATTCTGGTCCCATCAGCTTCCTTTCACCAACTTCATCCCAGAAAGCTAGAGTTTGACACCGCTTCTCATACAATGCCTAAAATGGTGCCATCTGTATACTGGAATGAAAACTATTATTATAAGAAAACTCAACCAAAGAAAGATGTTGGTCCCAACTTCCCTGATAATCCATAGAACAAGCTCGTAGCATATCCTCCAATGTCTGAATTGTTCGTTCTGACTGCCCATCTGATTGAGGATGAAAAGTTGTACTAAAATTTAATTCCGTACCCAACGACTTCTGAAGGCCTTTCCAAAAGTTAGATGTGAATCTGGGATCACGATCAGATACAATGGAGAGAGGAACTCCATGTAACCTGACTATCTCTTTAAGATACAAACGGGAAAGTTGATCTAGAGAGAAAATATCTCGTATAGAAAGGAAATGAGCAGATTTGGTCAAGCGATCAACAATAACCCAAATTGCATTATTACCTCGAGATGTCCTCGGTAATCCCACAACAAAGTCCATGGATATATTCTCCCATGTCCACTCTGGCACTGGTAAAGGCTGAAGCATCCCTTTCGGTAACTGCTGCTCTGCTTTAACCTGTTGACATGTCAAACACTTCACAGTAAAATCAGCAATGTCTCTTTTCATTCCATCCCACCAGTAATACTCCCGCAGATCTCTATACATCTTAGTACTGCCAGGATGAAAAAACAACTCATTCTTCAACTGTGAATCACAAGGCACACATAACCTCTTCACAAACCTCAAAACACAACACAAACTTATCCAAGAACTCATGGAAAATTTTATTCATAAGGTCCATGAATACAGCAGGTGCATTGGTTAACCCAAAAGGCATAACTACAAATTCATAATGGCCATATCTAGTACGGAACGCAGTCTTCGGAACGTCTGCTTCTTTTACTTTCAACTAATGGTACCCCGACCTCAAGTCAATCTTCGAAAAATACTGAGCTCCCTGGAGCTGATACCACTTCATTCGATGGCCCAACATCTGCTGAAGTTGTTGCAAAGGATTTTACCACCCCTTTCTGCTTGTAGTCTAACTGCTTTCCCCCAGTTGAGCTCTTCGTTGGACACTCGTTTGCATAATGACCCATTTCATTACACTTAAAACATCTTACCGTTGGCTTTTCATTTCCTGCTTGATCATCTTCCTTACAGTTACGAGCAATATGACCAGACTTACCACACCGAAAACACTTACCATACTTGGATAAACATTCTCCAGGATGCATTTTACCACACTTCTCACAGGATGGATATTTGGTTTTCTTACCTCCTTGCTTCTTTGATGAATTCTTCCCCTTTTCCTGCCAACTAGACCTCTTATTCTGTTGTTTTTCATAGAACACCGGATCATCGGAAAACTCCATTTCTACCTTCTCAGCACATCGAACAAGCTTTTCATAACTTTTAAACTCACGAGAAGCTAATGCCCTTCAATATTTTGGCTTTAATCCTGAGTAAAAATGATTGATTTTACTTTCAAGGTCCCGGATAAAATTTGGAGCATACCTTGCCAATCGAGTGAACCTTTCTTCATAAGTAGCCATTGAATCATCCTCCTACCTCAATTCTAGGAACTGTTTTTCCATCCTAAGACGAACCACCTTAGGAAAATATTTCTCAAGAAACATACCTTTGAATTCGTCCCAGTGAATATCCTCAATCTCATCGCTATCCCTTATATTTTTCACCATCGACCACCACTGATCAGCTTCACCTTCAAAATGGTAAACAGCAAGACTAACATTTTGATGTTCTGAACACCACATGACATCAAAAATCTTCTCCAGTGCTTTAATCCATCCTTCAGCTTGCACAGGGTCAGATGATCCTCTGAATGATGGGGGATGTTGCCTCATGAAATGTTCCACCACTGACATGTTCCTCTGCGGTTGATCTGGCTGATCTCGTGCATGGATACCACCACCATTTATAGCCTGAGTCAACTGTGCCATTACTGCAACAAACTGTTCAGTTCTGATTCTGACCATCTCAGGTTGCTGATTTGGAAGGTTATCTTCCTCCTGATGTCGTCCCAACATAGCTGTTTTGTTTCCTCTGCGGAAAACCATTCTGAACACAGAAATATCTTAGGCGAAGCAACATGGTATTCCGTAAATGCTATATCATTTCAATCATATTATAATTTAACACTTTTCTAATTCCTAAAGTTGTCTAAACCGACCTCTGATACCAACTATAAGGCCCCAGCCTTAAACCTTACTTAATATTGAATTAAATGAATAATTCACATTGAGGATCTTTTCAGGTTTAGAGTTTTAGAAAATTAGAACATAACTATTACATCTTAAAAGATTACAAAGTAGACACTTCTACTAAGTCTCCATAAAATAAAAACTCTTAAAAAGAAAGATGTCTAGATTCCATGTTTTAGATAGCATGAAATTCCCTTGATCCCATCCTTGACCTTATTCCACTTTAAGTCCTGTGAAAAACATTTCGAAAAACTTGGGGTGAGCATAAAAAGCTCAGTAAGGGATACAAAAAGAATGAAAACTGTTAGTTTTTCAAACATCAAGTAAACCATGTATACTATATCAAAGTAATACCTTCACCTTCATGAAGTAGTAAAAAAAATCTTCACTGAATAAAGTATCATTACTTACCTTTTTGTAACCAAAATATTACCATAAAACCCATATAAAGAACACATAGAATATATAAAGGTAACTTGGGACATAAACATACTTAAGTGGAATAACCATACGGTTGACTTCCACACATATCACTTAATGGAATAGCCATACGGCCAATTTCCATACATACTTAATGGAATAGCCATACGGCCGACTTCCATACCCAATGCATTGGAGGTTATAACGTAACCACCCGTCCTGGTATTCACGGCACCACCCGTCATATGGTTTATAACGTAACCACCCGTTAAAATGTCCAAGTACCAATATAAAATCATAAAACATAAAACCAATATAAAGGAATGATAACATTTCCACATTTCAATCACAATATATCATAAATATATTGACATAATAGAATCATTTATCAAAACCATTTTCAATACCAAAATACATAAAATAGTATATGGTATTTATTTTATTTTAAAAACATTACGGCTTGTTGAGGAAGCCAAAGACCAAATAATACTCGCGGTGGCGGAAAAGGTCGTTGTCACCGCGTACGTTAAAAAAATATTCCTTTTTGTCATTTAGTAAAACGCTTTGTAGAAAAATATTCATTTTGTATAAAAGTAAAAGTCAAAGGAGTTTATACACCGTATAAAAGAAAGTTGTGTATAAAACGAAATATGTCTCAATGAAAGGAGATTGAGACGAAGTCCCTTACCTTGGGTCCGACTTGACTCGATCGTTCTTTAACGTCCTGAATAATAAACTTGAGTTAATTTATACTTAATTAAGAACCTTTTTAAAGTTCATTATTCTTTTTATATCACTTATTGCCATGTTATAAACATTATGTAACCATTTAAGTTAATAATGTTTGTTTTGTCAATATTTGGTTCTTAAGTCGAAAGTTGACTTCTTACAATTACATGTTGTTCGTGTGGTCAAAAGTTCTTTATATCCAGAATGAAATTCTCGATTTGGATATAATATGTATCATATATATCCATCATATACATGTATTTATAATATTACATAATCATTTAGAGGTAAGAAATAAAATGCACCGTTCATGGAGACGGTAAGCCGTACGTACGCATGAACGCTACTTTCATTTCTTTGTCATATTAGTGGAATTAAAACTAAATGAGAGGTATGTATATTTTAATTCCAGAATTATATTCATAATTTAGATATATTATTAATTATATATATACATTATATGCATGTAATTTTAATAGTACATTACATTTGGGGATAAGAAATGAAATGCACCGTTCATGGAGACGGTAAGTCGTACGTACGCATGAACGCTACTTTCATTTCTATCTCATACTTTAATGGAAAGAAATAATAATGATATAGAGGTATATTATAATTCCAGTATAACATCATATATAATAAATTTAATTCCATCCTTTACACGTCCCACATATGGCATTAACGAATCACATCACTTTTAGGGGGCGGTAGTCCGCACTTCCTTAAATGAAGATATCGTGTTTACCCATAACAGAAACCATAAAGGTATGCCAAAAATGAAAAATACAGAAGCTTAAAGAAAACATAAACATATTATATATCATATATAAAAATAGTGACATCATAATGGCCACCCTTGAAGGTGTTAAATGAGTATTGAACAATCATCGTTTCGGGAGGCAGAATTTCGCCATCCACGGAAACCGTATGTTCTTTAACCATTTGATGTAGTTCTGTGAGAGTGTAGCTCAAATAAATATTATAACAACATCCTAGTATATTGAAGATACTGGTGTTGTTACAAAAGAAGTAAATAAAAATATTTTAGAGGGTTGGAGAAGCAAAATAAAACAAATGAACAAGAGAGAATGAATTACCTTTAAAAGTGTAACTCCCTTTTGATTTGAGACTAAAGGCTTCCTTTGAAAGGATTCTGCCCAAAGGGAATCCTCTAGGATGAGGAGAGGGATGTGGAGAGAGTAATTGGGCAGGGGTTGGCCGAGCCAAAGGCTTGAGAAGTGTGTGAAATGAGGTAGAGGTGGGGGCCTTTTATAAGAGGAGAGGAGGGGCACTTTTGGAAAGTAAAGAAATATTACTTTATTTGAAAATGTTTTTTGGTTTTAAAAGGTCCCACATTGATATAATTCGTGGATAAGGTGATAAGGGTTCTAAATTCACTCATCCAATTGGTTTTGGACATGTGTAGTTTATATATTTTACATTATCTTTCCATTTTATTTAAATCGTCAAATAATGATGTCATCGCTGCATCATTATTATGTCATAAATAATTTAATTTATTTAATGTCTAAAAATTATAAAAAAAATACTATGATGTAGGAAATCTTTTTAGCTTTCCAATGACTATTTATAATCAAAATTTGGACTTGTATAACCCCACTCAAAAATTATTTTAGTAAAACAATTTATGTTAGTGTCATTTTCACTTTAACATTAAATAAAAATATATTAATGTCATTTTCCAACTAAAGTGGCTCCATGGGGTCCCCAAGTTGGCCCATGGCTTGTCTTGGTCGGCCATGACTCACCCAATAGGTGTAGGACAAGTGTCATGGTGTTTTCACATTCTTATAATACCATTTTTACCTTAAACTACACTAATTACCTCTAATCGCGATTAATGAAAAAAAGTTACTATTCACCAAAAAATTATTTTAATCTCATTGAACCACATTTTACTTCTTAATGACAACCATGTATGTCGGATTTTCAAAATTCAATACACATTAGTGGTAAACTTTCATTTAACTGAAAAATCAGTTTGCTTGATTACCACTTAGTGGTTTCACTATTCATCAAAAATTGAAGTTTTTCAGAAAATTACCAAAATTTCACCCTAAGCTATATTTGATATTCCGAATTCAAAAATGAAGTCTATTTTACAAAATTCAAAACATATAAGTCAAATTAATTAATTTAATAATTAATTCCCGCTATCATGACAAATAGCGTGTTTTTGTGAAACAATAAGTATCAAAAGATTGACACCAGTTTAAGTCCAATTTCAAAGTGAAATTGATTCCAATGACCACCATTGGATTAACTGGTAAAAATATTTTCTAATTTCACTTTAAAACCAATTAAAATAATAATCTAATCATATAAATAATTTAGATTAAAAAGATGTTTTGAATTAAAATACAACATTTTACACTATTCATAAAAAAATGAACTTTATCAGAAAGGTACCAAAAATTTACACAAAGTAAATTTTGATGTCCCGATTCTAAAGAAGAGTTATATTTGGTCCAAAATAAAGTATAATAGTGATCAAAACTATATTTAATGACGGTTCACCATTAAAAGGTGATAAGTGAACCTTTAGTGAAAATTAGAGTATATATGCCCTAAAATTGAACTCTTTCCGTATTTTAAGCCTTTATCTTTTATTGGGTAAATGTATAAACATTTAAAAACATATCTAATCATATTTTAGTTATTTATATCCATTCCCGCCAGTACAACGGCTACTTGTTAACTAACATTTAAAATAATATTATTTTATTACTAGTGTGCTACGTAAGTTTCAAAGAAACTCATCGTTGCGTATCGGGTACGCTATCGAACATAGCAACCCCTTTAAAATAAAATTAATATTTAATTCGTAAATATTAATAAATATGAAAATTCTTTATTCTTTATTTACATGGGATGTTACAAAACATCACTATTTAAATCTAAAAATATTGAGGAATGATATATAAAAAATTTTCATCCTTATTACCAAGGATGACATGAAATTTGGTGTCATGAAATATTCAAAAAAGGTAATGAACCATGAAAAGGTTTACTAGTGAAACAAATGAGAAAATACCATGAAAATTACATTTTTTAGTGATAAACAAAATGGTGCCACCTAAACAACCATATGAAGGTCAATCAACCATAAGGAAACTCATGATAAACCACAAAGACTTTTCCATTGTAATCTTAAATATTATAAGATCATTTATAAAACATTGATATTCCATTGATCAAATATGTGATATTCAATTAAAAATATTAAAATCTATACTTTTTCATATTTACATAAATGTATCTACTCAACCAAGAGTTCCACAACCTCTTATTCTATCATTGTGAAACTATATTCCACTATGGTTAAATCATCAAACATTAAAAAGAACAAATATTCCACCATACCTCAATAAAATAACCAAAAAAAATTTAATAATGTTCTGGGATCTACAACTGTTGTATTCCTATATAGAATGGTGATGTTAATATGGTATTATCTAGTAATTTAAAATTATTGACATTTCATGCAATCCTGCATGAAAACCCATTGTGAGTAAAACGAGTAATGGAAAATGTTAATTCTAATTATCTCTACATGTTTAACATTTTAAAAAGTGACCTAAATATTCAAAACTCTAATTTAATGATTCTATTCTAGGAAAACTACATATAAAAAAGTATAAATTAATCTCTATATAATTTTCCTTTATTGTTTTCTATATATACTATAGACACTATTTCCCACAATTACTCCCCATGATATCTATACTATAATCAATAAATTACCATCCCATGCTATCAATGATTCCATTATACTCTATGTTAAATTTAACTGCACAATTTATTTACGCCTATTGTTTTCTTTGATTTTATTCTCTAACATATGTTTCATCAGAAAAATATTAAATACATAAATTTTTATTCTGTTATTATATAAATTATCATTGTTCATACAATTAATGTTTAATACATATCATTGCACCCATCATGAATTTTTCCACTATCTAACATCCACACATCTAATAATAATATGTTATTACAACAAAAACATCTAGATATAGTAATATACATTAGATCCTTATCATTTTTCTTCAAAATTTTAGAATGATTTTTATCATTTAAGAAGCAGATAACATTTTTCAAAACTGTCTACAGATATTCCATATTCCAAATTCATAATAATAGCCTTCAGGAACTTGATTTATGTGAAACTGAAAAATATTTAATAGAAAACTTATTATTTTATTCCATTAATTAATTATTCAAAACTCCAAAAGTGGAATATATGTATATAATAACTATTCACTTCATTATTCACTAGTCAACACATCCATTTTAATCATCTTGTAATCCATTCAACCACTTCAACAAAAAAAATTATAAATCCAATATAAATCATTATGGATTCAATAATATCTATATCCCTAGAATCATTTTTCCACTCGAGGGATATAAAATCATTTATATAAAATAGAGTTATTATTCTATTTCCATCATCAAACGACATAAATTAACTAAAATTATCTCCACTACACTAGATAAACACATTCTATTTTGTGAAAACATCAATTATTTTATCCCACTATCCTTGGTCATATTCATCCCCTAAAAACAATGTTTAACCTTGAAAAACTTATCCATGTTTCCAGTTTCATTGAAACATATAATTTTCCAAATAAACTAATATACTCTAAATTAGTATAAAATAATTTTTAATCAACATATTACAATTCAAAATGTATACCATTCAATTAAACCATTTTGATGACATTTTAAATTATAGTGTACAAAACCATTTGAGAGAATAATTCCATAAAATAACTCTTACCCATTAATTAAAATAATATCCTAACAAACTATAACATATTTAATTTTTCCACCAATAAAATCACTGAATCTATAAACCCACTTATTTTATAATAACATTATTTCACTTTTTCCATTATATTGTGGTATGTTTCATCCCATAAATTCTATTTGTAACATTACAATCCATATCTTTATTTCTAGTTTCATTGAAACATATAAGTTTCTATAAAAACTATTATACTCTTAATCAATATGAATGAACATTTTAATCCAATATAATAACTAAACATGTATACCTTATAGTCAAAACAGTTCGAGAACATTTAAAATTATAGTGTACTTGACCTATTGAAGTAGGATTTCACTAAAATCAATCTCTGCATTTAATTAAAATAATTTCCTAACTAACCATACCATATGTTATTTTTTTCATTTTATTAAATAATTGAATCTATAAATGCACATATTTTGTAGTTATTATTTCCCAATAGATATTTTTTAGTTTATGTGTTTTATTAACATGTAAGAAACCCAACAAGTTTTTTATTATTAAATATTGCTATTTTGAGTCACCTAGATCGATATATTCATCAAATATTATGTGTTCTCTAACACTAGTTCGAAATAATTAATTTATTTTTTAATAAGACCTCAACACTGCTCTACTAGAAATTTAGACCTCCACAACTAAACATAAGGCCCAATTTAGACTTCCCAAACTCTCAGATGTACATCTATAGTTCTTCAAAATTTCAGTATTTATAATATTCCTAGAATTCATAGAACAAGAATATTATTGATCCACTATGAATATTCCATTATCCATAGACAAATAATGGTTAATTAATTAATAGCTACTTGTAAATGTCTATTCAAATCAACATTGCGTTATATATTTATTATTTTATCTCAAAAACACCTTATGCCATGGGATCGACCTTGTATAAGATCCCTTTACTAATATTAGAATTATAATATGTAATTACTATCCAATAATCAATTTACCTATTCTAAAATAGAAATATATCATTTTTATAACACTAAAATTAAACATGTCTTAGAAATGACTTTAGATTATCCAATTCATTGGAATTAACATTGAAATAAGAAATGAAACATAATAATTTTAAAAATTAAACATATACTGGATTTAAATTCAATATTTACATAGAAAAATAATTCCCCATTATTAAATATGTACTCCACTTGATAATATATGACATAAAATTAATTCAATAAACTAAAAAATATTAAAAAAATTCCCAATATAGTCACATAATCATGGATTTTCCAATCAATGTTATATTCATTCATTCCACTTTACTATATTGTAATTGTATTTTATCTTTGTTATTTTAAAACCTATTAACATGCTTATATAAGATTAATTTAATCCTTCTATACTATACTCACTATCAAAATCAATACATAATAATTTTATCTTAAAACAGATCTAATTTCCTACAAAGGAATTGCATTAAATAATTTTAGTGATGACTTATGACTTGTGGTTCTAAATTTTATCCCACACATTGGGTATAATATAATAAATAAAGTTAACATTATATAGTGATCCAAAATGAGAATATGTTTTTTTTGGTACCCATATATATATATGCACAATATCAAACTTATGTGACTTGGATGTTAACATATTCATTGAAAATGAAACCCCTTTTATCTTCGATGGATACACTCTTTACAGGTTATGCACTCAACAACATGAGTTTTAGTACTCCTCCACTATCCATGATTCTAATCACCATATCACCCTTATAACCAAGAAATTAATTCGAAAACATACAATATAAAATAAATAATTTATTGATTTTCGTTTGAAAAGATGATTTTTCATTTAGATAGAATGTTTCATCTTTTAGACCATTGATCATTACCATTAATCCATATTTGACTTTCCACACACTATTACAAAGTGTAGTATAAAGCCCCATAAGCTCCAATTGACCTATTGAAATTATAATTTGTTTGAATATCTGTATGCCTCATACACCTAGAAACTCCATAAAATATCAATTTAATATCAAATTATTAATATCATCAATTCTTATAGTCTTGATATATTATTTATCAGTAAGATAAACCTAACCATAATTTTCCCACTAATAATTTTTCATTCATTATATTTATGATTTAGAGTAAATTAAATATCCAAATTCAATGATCCATGAATTTAATAAACTATTATAACTCAAAAGAAAATATTTTCAATTATTTTAGTAATGGTATTTAATGATGAAAAACAAAATTTTACACTTTATTCCTAATGGTTTTTCAAAAAAAATTTATTAATTTTAGTACTACCATTACATAGGTCTTAAACATGTCGATTTTCATATAATTATTTCAATAAATCCACTTTTCTCCTTCTATTATTATCATTGAGTTGGTCATCTTCTACAATCTTTATTATATTTCTTCTTATAGAGTTATGAAATTACCTTTAATAGATCAATTAATTTAGAATTAGATTCCAAATAATAACAAACACTTAGGAATTATGGTTCCTTAAATTACTCGTAGTCGTTACCATCATATTTTCTGACATGAGAAATGAAAAATAAAAGAATCAAAACCCGCTCTTGACAAATGAACATAACATCCATTGAATCCATCTGAATTTTTTTCAAAATAAAATCAATAAAAAGATTAGAAAGTAACATTCCTATGGTCCTCATCAATCTAAAGAGCCCTCACATCTGAAATATCTTTTTTATACTTATATGAATCTCATATATATATTTGTGAGTATAAAAATCATCACAAAAATAATCTCTATTTTCATATATATTCAAAGAAATATTCCATTATATCATCATCCAAACAAATAAAATATTATCAAAGAAAAAAACATGTAACATATTTTAAAGGAAATCATAAAGACAATGGTGAATAATAAAATTTTAAAATTTTACACCTCCAACATTAAAGAAAATTTCATGGTTTAGAAAATTACCTTTATTTAGATAGAAATGTGGTTTTCCAATTAATGTAATTAAAAAGGGGAAATATCAATTTATAGCAATTAATAATAACTTCTCAGAATGTAATTATAATATTTATCCTCAAATTATCCATTTATAGAAAACCTATTTTTAAGAGAACTGAAATCATATAGATCAATAAATTTTTGGTATATTGGTTGAATATTCATTAAAATTTCCTTCATCAATGGGTGTTACTTCACCCTTTTCATATAACATTCACTTCAAAATATGTAATCTATATCTACCACGATACCGTGATTATTTTTTAATCAAATTTCCTTCCACCTTATAATAATATATAAATGTTGATCTTTTGATATGAACATGTCACCATATATGTTTCCTCCACTAGATCATTATATGAAAATTTTAATTCCATATAATACTTATGTAGTAGATAAATTAGCTTCATACCATTATTCATATCTTTTTTAAATCATTCTCCATCTAGTTCAAAAAAATTTGAAAGGGGGGCTTATTTCTAAGACCTCCCCGTCAACATGTCATGTGATTTTCTCTTGACTGTGAGATCAATATTCAGGACCTATACATTATTTTTTTTAATAAGAGCCCAATATTTTTTAATCTACTCATTTCCATCGGAGTTAATATGATTACATAATTATTTATAATTTGTGATATTATTATGAAACCATTATCCTTGTTTTGGGTTTTCATATATTTATGAATTATGCATGATTTATTTCTATACGAAAGAAATATATATTCCATATTATAATTCAATGGGTGTTTCCATAATTATAAACTATTTATTTTACTAGGCAATTCTTATATATCTTGTGACACTATGTATAAAAAATATGTATCAATCCCCACAGATTATATATTATGATTCTTTGTTAGAGTGACATGGATGATATTTATAATGGTGTATTTTATGGTTCAGTCACATTATTATGACCCTCATGATTCTCATTCACTTAGGATATCATTTTCCATATGATATATTCTTATGAAATTATCTATGATACCATTCATTTATAATTTCATATTATTATTATTGTCTCTAACAATATAATACCTTCATATGTTTTTGGGTTATCAGTTTATTAGAATTATTATCTCACCGATTGGTTTATTAATCTCAAATGTATATTTCATGAATTGATTAGAGTAAAATGATAAAAACAAGAATATTATTAGGATAAAAAAATAATATTTATATGGTTTATTTGAAAATATTCTATTGTATATCAAATAATCCAAAGACATTGGACCTCTCGATTTCTATGTTTATTTTATTCTATATGCAATATGAATTTTTTTTTTATTTTTCGAGTACAATATATGATTATTTATATTATATATTCAAGAAAAGATTGTATATTTTGTGGGATTATGTTAGTGATAATTATAATGACTTGCAATTTAATTTTATATATTGAAAACAATTATAAGTAAAAAAAGACAATATCTATAGGCAGACCCACCACCACAAAAAAGATGGTTTCAAATTCTCTCCCGCCCGCGGCTCCGGCTCCGCTGGGGATATCTTCCTCTATGCTGGGTTCTTCGGAGGCCAGTGGCGGCTCTGATCATCCCCCGATTTCTTCTTTCAAGGAGGTTCTTTTGGGTTCTTATTCGGGCTTTGAGCGGGATAAGGATGATTCGTCATGTGTTCTAGTGGCTTCGTCTTCCTTCTTGGAGAACGGTTCTACTGAGTTTCAGGTTTTGGCGGCGTCCTTCACAGCAGTGTCTGCGGATATTCAATGGACCTTGGTGGCTCATTTTGGTGCTGATAAACCTCCACTAATGGTCTTTCAAGATTTTGTTGGGAGGTGGGGTTTAGATCTGCCGGCGAAAGAGTCCATTTTGGAAAGGAAGGCTTTTTGTGTTGTCCTGGCTTCTAGGGAAGATTTCGTGAAGGCTTGGTGCAGGGGTGCACGCTCTGTGGGGCGGTGGAGATTCTCTCTTTCTCGGTGGTCTATGGACGCTCATTTTTCCCATGAATGTTCCAAAGCGGCGGTGTGGATATCTCTTCCTGGGTTGTCATTGCCTCTTATGAATGAGGCTTTCCTTAAAGCTATTGGGGATTCGTTGGGGGTCTTCCTTTGTGATGATGCTCGTTCTTCTAGGCTGGCAGATACCTCGGTGGCCAGGATTTGTGTTGAATTGGATGTTGCTCAGCCGCTTCAAGATCATCCCGTGCTCAGAATTGAAGGCTTGAAGGATCGTCGTCAACATCTGTTTTATCTAGTTTTTCCCAGATTCTGTACCCATTTCCATATTTCAGGTCATACTTTGCAGGTTTGTCGAATTGCTCATCGGGAGTCCTTTTCTTCTGGAGGGGTCCTGAGGCCCCCCTCTTAGCAGGCTCGCCCGCGTGTTCCTTCAGGGTCGAAGGGGTGTGATAAAGGTAAAGGTATTGCTTCGGTACCCTCTTTTCATCCATCGAAGGCTTCTTCTTCCAGGCAAGGTGTTCTAGGTGATGGGTGGTTTTCTTCTTCTCGCGAGCTATTTCCTGTCAAGAGTGGAAGGGACGAGCTCTCTGAGGATCTGCTTCATAAGGGCCTACCTGGGGGCACGGTCTCCAGCTTCTCTTCAGTTTCTCGACCCCTGGATTTTGGGGATTAGGTTCCATTTTGAAGCTGCATTTCAGAGATCACCATGCTGGATTCCAATCCATGTTTTCTTAAAGCTGAGTCTCCTCATGTGCTTAGGAAGCAGCCTTGTCTGACAGTGCTTTCTTCTTCAGAGGTGTCTTCTTCTCCGTCTGTGCCAGCATTGGTTTCTCCCACTGCCTCTCCGCGGTCCACTTCTTCTCCCTCTGTGGTGGTTACTAGTTCGATGGAAGGGAAGGTTTTTGTGTCTCCTGAAGTGGTTATCAAGGGTTCTTCTAGTGGTGGTTTTGTTGTAGGGGCCTTATTCTCGAAGGTGCACTCTGGTGTTAAAACAAGATCCCAATCAAAATTGGATGCGTTGGCTTCATCAATATTGTCTCATAGTTCAGAGGGCCAAAAGTCTGGGGCCAAAGCCAGACATGTTCACTTTAATGTATAGAATCCTAATCTAGAATGCCCGTGGTCTGGGGGCTAGAGAAAAGGAGGAATTCATAAGCAATGAGCTCAGTAATAATCAGGTCTCTTTAGTTGCTATCTTGGAACCAAAACAAGATTCCCATAAGATTAATGAGTATGCTCGGAGACTCAAGGTTCGTGGATTTTTGCACAGAGACCCTCCTAACTCTCATATTTGGATTTTTTGGAAGGATCATGTGTTGGTTGATTTACTGCGTGCTTCAGACCAGTCTCTAACTACAAGGATTTCGATTGGGAATCTGAGTTTTATTTTTCCTTCATTTATGCTAAGTGCGATGAGCAGGTCAAAGAGTCCTTGTGGTGTGATCTTGATGATGTTAATCCTAATGATTCTCCTTGGATTGTTGGTGGTGAATTCAATATTATCGCATGTCCAGAGGAGAAGATAGGGGGAGGTGATTTTCCCAGGAATTCCAGTCATGATTTCGTGTCCTTTATGGCTAGAAATGGTCTTCTGGATGCTGGTTTTGAGGGCATTAGTTTCATCTAGTGCAATAACCAACGTGGAGGGAGACATACTTATTGTCATCTTGATAGATTCTTATTGAATGAGGTTGCCGTTACAATTTTCCAGGATTCCAGAGTTGTTCATTTGGTCCAGTCTTTATCTGATCACTCCCCTCTCTGTATTTCTTTGGGTGCAGGGACTAGCAGGGAGGATTATGGTGTTTTTTCTAAACTATGGATGGAGGAACCGGGCTTTTCAGATGTGGTTAGAAAAGCTTGGGATCTTCAATTTATGGGGAATCCGTGGAGCATTCTCCATGACAAGTTGAGATGCCTTAAAAATCTTCTATCCAACTGGAAGAAATAGCTTCCTAGCCGTGATCAGGGGATGGTTGAAATTAGCAAGGAGGTGGAATTATTGGAGAGGTGTTTGGAACATGTTTGGGATGAGTCTTTATTTATTGAATTAAGAGATAAAAAAGATCATCTTACTGATAGTCTGCTGAGAAAGGAGAGGTTGGCTAGAGAGGATGCCAGAGTCAGATGGCTTCGGGAGGGAGATCTCAATTCTGGGTATTTTTATGCTTGCATCAGAGAACGTCGTCGTGTTCTGCAACCCAATATTTTTAGAAAAGATGGTTCCTTTACCAGTGATCGTGATGAGTTTGGGGTGATGGTTAATGGGGCTCTCAAATCCCTATTGGCAGAACCCATCCCTGGTATGGGAGGAGGGTATCTGAGAGGAGATGCTGAAATTTTTGAGGTCATTCCAAGATGTGTCTCGGAGGATGTTGATGAGGGCCTAAGGAGGTATCCGGACGAGGAGGAAATTCGTGAGGTAGTTTGGTCATTGAATCTGGATAGTGCTCTAGGTCTGGATGGTTTCCCTGGATCTTTTTACAGAGTAATGTGGGATGTGGTTAAAGGGGAGGTGGTGAGAGCTGTCCAAGATTTTTTCCGGGGTGGGAGCTTGCCTCGTATTGCTTGTGCAACCAAGGTGGTTCTGATTCCTAAGGTGAGTACTCCCCAGGCTATTGATCAGCACTGGCCTATTAGTATGTGCAATGTACCTTATAAGATCCTAGCCAGCATTCTTAATAAAATACTGGCTTCTCACTTGGACTCTTGGATGGCTCCGGAGTAGCATGGGTTCATTAAAGGGGGGTCAATTCAGGGTGCTATAGGAGTCGTCCAAGAAATGGTTAGTGGCATTAACAACAGGTTCTTTGGGAACAATCTATTGGTTAAGCTTGACATGAGTAAGGCCTATGACAGGGTGGAATGGGGTTTTATTCTCATAGTTTTAACTTGCATGGGATTTTCGATGTGGGCTAGTGACCTCCTTTTCCGTTGTTTCAGCTCTTCATGGATTACTACCTCTTTTATAGGTAAGAAATTTGGTTTTTTCAAGGATTTTCATGGACTTAGACAAGGTGATCCTCTGTCTCTCACTATGTTCATTCTCTCTCAAAATGTTTTCAGTTGTTTTATTAATCAAAGCATCAGTTTGGGTAAAATACTTCCTTACCAGAATAGGTATGCTACAAGGGGTATCTCTCACTTAATGTTTTCTGATGACACTATTGTTTTTATCAATGGTAGTAAACGTTCTGTCCAGGGGTTGATCATCCTTATTGGGGAGTATTATAAATGGAGTGGACAGGTGGTGAATAAACAGAAGAGCTCTTTTTACATAACCAGGAAGCTATCTGACTCAAGGGTTTGGGATGTGGAGGATGTTTTGAATATGGAGAGGGGCTCCTTTCCCATGGAGTATCTTGGGGCCCCGGTGAGTCCTTCATCTCTTAAGGTACATCATTTTGATAAACTCATAGGCAAGATTTCTGGGAGAATTTTGAACTGGAAAAATAGGTTTCTCTCCTTCGGTGGTCGTATCACTTTAGTGAATAGTGTATTGGTCTCAATTACCATGCATATTCTTTATACTTTGAAGATGCCTAAAAGTGTGATTGTCGAATTGGACAAGATTATAGTATCCTTTATTTGGGATGGGCAGATGGAAGGCAGGTATCATTGGGCTTCGGGGAGACGTTTGGAAAGACCTCTCTCTGAAGGGGGCATTAACCTGAGGAGTGTTTTCTCAACAATGCAGGGGCTGCATGCAAAGCTTGCGTGGGAAGTTTTGGAAGGTAGGTCTCTTTGGAGCAGAACTATTCAAGACATTTATGGTCAGAATTTTTGTGATTAGATATCTAATTATTCCAAGATTTGGAAGCTGATTCAGCCTCTGATGGAGAGTTTACATTGTCATTCTCGGTGGTTAGTGGGAGCAGGGAACATAAACTTCTGGAAGCGTGATTGGGGGGTTGGTAGGCTGTATTTTCCAGGCTGTCCTACCCCGGACATGTCCTTTAGTGAGGCTAGTGGCTATCCCATTTTTCTTCAGGCTGTTCTGGATGAGACTCAGTTTTCTGTTTTCAGCAATATTGTCACTAGTGATGACTATGATAAACTTTTTTTTATAGGTTCATCTTCAGGAATTTTTTATATTAAGGATTTCATTCATGTGACAAGGGTCATTACAAATGATGATCCCTGGGGAGTGAATTTATGGTGCAATGAGATTACTTCTAAATTTAACTTTCTTTTGTGGCATGTACAGAACAAAGCTCTACCTAATGATGAAAATTTGAAATATATGGGTGTTAATATGGTGTCCAGGTGATGGTGTTGCAGGTCACCTCATACTGAATTAGCGAGTCACCTGTTTTATGGGAGTGAATGGGCTGGAGTAATCTGGAAGTTCTTTGGAAGTTTTTTTTGGTTTGGATGAGTCTAGAGAGGTGCAAGATGATTTCTTCAATTCCTGGTTCAGGGGCACGGATGCTCATGAACATGAGAGGAAGGCCAGGACGGTTTTTCTGGTGGCTGGTTGCTGGATTATATGGCAGGCTCGGAATGCAATGCGCCATAACCAATGCAGGGCTTCTCAGGTCAGTATTTTGTTCCGAATGAAGAATACAGTTTTGGATTTGCTTCGTCTGTGTCTGGAATCCAAAGCAGCACCTTCAGTGAGTCTACTTTTTCCGCATATTGCACGCGATCACTCGGTTGGTCCTCCAAAGCAGGGAATGTGGGTTCGATGTCAGGCGGCAAAACAGAGATTGAAGATTAATACCGACAGGTCTCTTCTCTTGGGGGTGATGTGAGGGGGTGGGGTCGTGTGGGATAAGTTGGGTTCAGTCGTAGCTGGTTTTACAGCTGGTTACAGAGCAGGTGATGCACTGCATGTGGAGGCTAGGGCAATGGCTTCTGGTTTGGAGATCTATAATCAACATAATATCAAGCTGCGGATAGCCGAGACTGACTCTTTGGTCTTGTGTAATGCTTTGACAGGAAAGGGAAATATCCCTTGGAACATTGCTTATATTTTCAGGAGATGCAAAGCACTAATGGGCAGTCATGTGGAGGTTTCCCATACTTGGAGGGAGGGGAATATGGTTGCAGATTTTCTGGCTTCTATGTCATCATCGAATCAAAATATGTTTTCTTTCTTTTCCTTGGGGTCTTTTCTGAAGGAGGGGATGAAGTTTGCAGTCAATGATGCTCTTGGTTTACATTATTTTCGACCTCTTTTAGGTTTATTTTTTGAAGTTTGCTTATACGGGGAGTTTTTGATATCAATAAAAATGTTAATTTTCAGTCAAAAACAATTATAAGTTAGAATATAATAGTGATATATAATTATTTTTATTGAAATTTTAAATTTTCATTTAAAATAATATTATCTAATGTGTTCCCATCGTTAATTTTCCTTCATTTTAGTAGATAAATTAAAATAAATAGAACCATTCCAACAACCAATAAAATTGGAAATGTAATGATTTCAAAAATGACTTGCATAGTTTAGATGGAGAAAATCGTAAAATAAACATGGATATACTTACTAATTTGAATCATGTTATAAATAATAAATTGAACCATGTAGATCTACCAACATCTTATATAAAATGAAAAAAAATGTTATTGAGTTGTTAATGTGACAATGACCCCCCCTTTTTATGAATCCTATGATCTATTAATAATGGATATGTGGGTAAATAGTATTGAGTTAATATTTTTAGTTCTCTTATTATTTGATTAAGTAAAAATAATCCTTTCAATTTTTCAATTTGAGTAAAAATTCAGTTAGTGGTGGATAATGATTAAGAATACCATGTTGAAGGATGATATTAAAACAGTCATATTATAAGAATTAATAAAAATATAATGATTATTTTCCCCCAAAACTATCCATATAAAAATAGAGAGTCAATTTCAAGTACTTAATAAATGGACGTAAAAAAGTAATTCATTTGATGGAAATATCACCATAAATGAAAGTTAAACCTATGGGTTTTTAATCAATCATAAAAGTAATCATAATTGTTTCATTAGTATCATTGAAACTAGGTCGTCGAAAAGATATAGAAATTCATGAAAATGATATTTATAGGGATATAGTATAATGTTACATTAAGTTAGAGATAGTTATTAGAAATCTTTAATGGTCTTATGGAACTTCATATACTGAGAGAAAAATGTAGATTAATTCTAGAAGTCTAACAAATAAATCTCATGAAGGGGAGAAGATCCAAATAATCAAATGTTAATGATATTGGATGATGCACACAGGGATCTACCTAAAAGTAACATAGAATTTTCATAAATATTGGAAATGAGGGAGTGAATACCAATGATATTAATGGTACATGATATAGAAAATTTATTTTAAGGTACAAACTAATTTTTTAATCAATATTACACCCATGGTCGACATTTTCATCTATAAATAATATTGACACTATGAAATTTAATTAAATAAGCTATGTTCTATAAAGGATAACTAACAATAAACTCACCAAGTCTAATGGATTACGGTATACTTTATACTATCACTACTTTTGAAGTTTACATTGAAATAAATTTTTGATATGTACTCTTATAATGTATTATATAATTATAATGAAACATTTAATTCTTGTTCTCTAATTTATTTCATATCATAAATGTTTATATAAATATTCAAATACCACCACAAGATGAAATCACCAAGTGGTTCGGTCATTTCAACTCACATAAATAAATATTCTACAATTATTATTTAGTGGATTGATCCTATAGAAAATCTACATATTATTTATTTTAATAAATTTAATCTTTTAAGAGGCATGAATTGGTTATCCTTATATAGAGCCAATACTGACATCCTTGTGAGGTAACTCAAATTAGATATTATAAATCATACTCTAATCATATATAAATGTAGGGATAATTATTAATTGGAATTGGAAACTCAATCTAATGTATGATCATTATTACATTATTTGAAATGATTTCTAACTCTAATAATTCATACAAATAATATCCCCAAACAAAAGTATATTGAGAAATAATATATTGATGTATTCCCTAAATATTTATCTAAACATTATTTTGATCGAGTGGTTTTGTTATCAATAGAACATATACCCAAGAATTTAATCATATCCAAAAATTTATATAGAATATCCATTGTTGAAAAAAAATTGGTTTTGATAATATATGAGATCTGAAAAGGGTTTTTTACAAGAATGTGTTCATCACCATGTTGTGAATCAACCTTCATTATTAAGAATAATAATGATTAAATGTGTCCCAGTATTTAATATAAAAATCATATCAAGATCATTATATGGAACAAGTTACATATTCCATG
Source organism: Viscum album (assembly GCA_963277665.1). Taxonomy (NCBI): domain Eukaryota; kingdom Viridiplantae; phylum Streptophyta; class Magnoliopsida; order Santalales; family Viscaceae; genus Viscum; species Viscum album. The sequence continues at coordinate 345,303,792 of OY728134.1, read as the reverse complement.
GATTGAGTAATTGTTTTACCAAATAATTGGGGCTCACCACATTTCATAGGTGGGTCTTTATTTGGGATATTAATAATTAACGGTTAGATGTGTGGATATTCCAGTGACTAACTTTTATACCAAATATATACACTATATCCTCATATTTAATTATTTTGAGTAAAAAAATACTCCAAAAAACATTATGGGATTGAGGAATCAGGTGTTCATAGGTTACATCAAAACAATTTTGGAATTCATTATTGTTGAAATTCCAATGTATTCCCATTTATGGAATAAAAAGAGGAAAATAAAAGTATTAGGTTAAATAATTTAGTAAAGTATATTTTGTAAACATTGTATATTAATAGATAATTCTATATTGATAAATATTCATTTATAATCAATTTAATTGCAAATAATGGTGTCTCTATTTTTCTTTTAAGGAGAGTGGTGATTGATGAATAATTCATGCCAACATCTGGGATGGATATCTATAGCATCACTGGATTAGTTAGGTATTAGAGATGGTTTGTGGGGAATGTATCAAAATATTTAAATTCATGTAACAAATGTACTTAGAAAATAGTAAAATCTATCTTTATAAATCAATGTGAAGTGATCATTAAGGATTAAGGAAAGATGCTAGAAGTTACCCATATATTGATTCTAACCTCAAGTGGTGGATGTTATTTGATATAAAGTAATTATTCAAAGAATGGATTTGGTTTTGTGAACATGAAAAATTATAAATTGAAAGTATATTCCAAAATACATTTAGAGGTAAAATAGTAAAATTACCCAATATGTGATCTAGAGTTAGATGACATAATCATTATCTTAAAATTTTTAATTCACTGTCTCCATGGTGATATGTTTTAAATATACACTTATTATAAAAGAATAATGTTTATAGAGATATAAAAAGAGATAAATATAATCTAAGAAATATGATCTATTTGATCAAAGACTAGAAATTCTCAATTCACTACCTTCATTTAAATTAGAAAAAATGGAATATTCTCTATATTGAAATTATCATATAACCAAATAAATATTAAAGAGTTGATGGTTCTAATGTTTTTATATATGAAACATATATACATTTCAATCAAATAAGATGGTATGGAATCCCATCATACACAAATTATTGTTCAAATGACTATATTGAAGAAGATAAAGTTGACACATGATGTCAAAATACAAAAGAAACATGAGGCTATATCAAAGAACAAATTTTCAGAGATTGAAATTACTAAATATGGAGTTGTGGAATTTTCACATGATTATATATATTATTAAAAATAATGATAAATTTGTAGTTATTAAATTAATTACATAACAAATCATTCTTTATTCACCAATGGAGAAAGAATTTGTACTGAGATATTTTAGAAGGATTTTAATTGAAAAAATGATGAATGATATTACTGACTATATATACAAGTGATTATTGTGTTAAAAATTTAATGTAATGTTGAAAAATACAAATTTAGTGATATAGATAATACCCATACCAACATGGAAATTGGGGGAAATTACCCAATATTTTATCAAAGGTCTTTCAACGATATCTCATTAATGAATGTTTATATGGGTTTAATTTGAAAAAAAATATGACTATATTTATCCTCATTGGAGAAGAATTAAAACACAGTTAAATTTCAAATATATATATATATATATATATATCAAATAATTGGTACAACACTATGAAACATTAGTAACAATTTTTTATGATCTAGATTCATTGATCACATCAGATTTCTGATGGAGTCCACAAAAGGAATTGACCATGGATTTGAACATTACTATGGAATATCACCCATTGAAAGATGGTAAATATAAAAATACCAATCAAAATAAAGAACATATAACTAAATCCATCTCTAAAAATTTTAAAGGAATATTAGATTAGAATATTCCTTAGGTTTAGATCCCATATAATATTTTTTCACTCAAGAATATTGAGGGATTCACATTAATCCCATTATGTTAATAAATATATACCTCTAATATGTTGGTATTAATTTGAAGAATCAAGACCATTGGGACTGAAACTACCTAAATAAATTGTAACATCCCAATACCTTTCAGATAGGTACGTTCTAAACCTTATCAGGGTTTTCCTTTTTCATTTCCTGGGTCTGATAGAGAAAGAAATTAGAGAATACATATAATGGTAAAGTAAGATATTTGTGGGAATTTCTGGAATTTAATCTAATGTTTCTATAAACAACTAGAGATTTACACAACATATAATATGGTTACATGACATGTAAACAATAAATAAAAATAAATCTACATTTTATCAAAAGGTGATGAGTACTTCAGTGATTATGAGACATATAAATTACATGACGTGGAATATTTAATACACATCATGAAATTTCATGAGGGTGGTTTTTAAATAGGGAACCCTGCAGGAATTTTCTTTTTATATTCCACAAGGATTCCTTACTCTAGATCTAGAGCCTTCCTCTAGAGATTTTGGGAGCCTCTTACCCTTTAGATACATTTAAATCAGTGTTATATTATTATTTTAATCATAGTGTGTCTTTATAGGTATGCGATATCAATGACTCTCCATCTCTTCTCTACTCATTCCTTGGAGTTTCATGGATAGTCATGTGTCTGGTAGATCTAATCCCAATATTTTCAAATCTTTTTCTTGGTTGAGTTCTATTATATTATCCTCATTGGTTGTTGGTAGGTACGTCACAGGCTTTGTGTTTCCATGATAAAAATTTTTGGGGTTCCTTTCTTATACCCAACATATATAAACCTATAATTTATTGTTTAATTTCAATTTTTGAGTGGAAAAATATTTTTATTTTGTTAAAAATGGATTTCAATTGGTTTTTTGGATAAAATCCAATTCCATTAGATTGGGGGTTTAAAATTATTTTTTTGAATGAAATTTCATAACCTTCAGTTCAATTGAATTGGGGTGTGGTTATGGAAATTAGGAAATTTAAAATTGTTCCATTATTAATTGTGAAATTAATTTGAAGGAATATTGTGAAAATAAACCAATTCCAGTTATTTTTTGGTTTTTTATGAAATTTATGGAATTTATCTGAAAATTAGATTGATGAATTTAATAGTGAGATTAGATTATGGAATTTCATGAATTATTATCAAATCCTTGTTTATGAAAAATGGATTAAATGATTTAAATTAAAACCTCAGGGTTTATCTTTGTGGAAATGAATTTTTTTTATTAAAGACATTTTATTGGTTTTAAATGGAAAATTTTCTTATTTGAAATAGAGAATGGTATTAATTTAATTTTTAGAAGTCTTGAAATAAATTTCCTAAAGTTATTTTTCACTTGAGAATATGAAATACTAAGGTAGTTAATGAGTTATTTGGATGGATTGTTATGACTTATAATATTCTAAAACAACATATCATCACAAAAAAACCCTTATATGATGTTGATGATTCTTCTATATCTGAATTTCAATGTTGTGTATATACATATTATTGTTCACTATGAGTATGGGTTTCTAAAATCATGGAACATCCATACCTTATAAGACACATGAACATGTTGCTCAGTTGTTCATATTTCAAAGGTGTATATTTCATTGTTTTAAACTATTTCACATGTACAAATAATTTAAATATACTATTTTATATAAAATGATTATTTACGTAATTATTTTGAAATGTGACTTTTGTGTGAAGTTCATATTAGTTACCAGAAAATTCCATATTTTGAAATGTTTTTCCATCATTTGAAATGTCAATCATGAATAGAAAATTTACATTAATATTGTTAAATGTAGATTGTGATTTTTTTTATTTTTTCTCATTGAAATGAAAAATCTATTTATTTAAGAATGGAAATAACTTTACATGGTTCTCTTTGTATTGGAATATATTATGAAATCAGTGTTGAAATCCTACTGGGAACTTGATCACAACTAATTGGTGCCATCAAGTTTTTTTGATTATCTCTATCTAGGTTCGACCAGGGTAAATGGATCTTTTTGAGGTGGATCAAGTTGAGGATCCTTTGACTTGGTGAGTAACATTTAAGTTGGTACATGAGATTCTGTCATTGTTTTGGTACTTTGGTTGTAGTAATTTTTGATTAAATTTTTATTTTACTTCTCGTACTTTACTCTTAGTTTATTTTTTATTGAATATTCATACAGTCTTATTTAAAACCAATGTGATTGTGGAAAAACTATTCCCAATTTATGTTTGTATGATGTAAGGTTCTATTCCCCAACCTGTAGGGATCAAGAATTTCATTTGGGCTATGTCAGTGCCTTCATGGTTATCGAGATACCCGGGTAGTCAGGTTGGTTTGTGAAAATGTTTTATCAAAGGAATATGTTGGAAATCCTATCTTGAATTTAGTATAAACTATGAAATATTTTTGGGACATAGGATGTAGTTTCGATTGAGTGTTTGGCCACCTCTCACAATAATGATCCATATGTCACCATGGTTGGTTACATAAATTCATTTTGTGGTTTAGTTCTTGCATTTTCACTATTCTGATTTGGGTACGTTTAAATAGAAATAATGTTATTTTTATCTATTGGGATAAATTTCACTTATTGACCTATTTGAGTGTAACATGATGTATTACTCATTTTCTACTAATGTTGTATAGCATCATGTCATAAAAAATTAATACAAATTAGATACAGGGGAATATATTACAGAAACTTATTAGGAGAATCCAATTGTAGATTTGAATAAAGTTGAGGTGGTTGTACACACTACCCATACTCTGGGATGGGAACCACCTCTAGTTCCCATTCAGGATCGAGCCAAAAAACCTCTTAGTTATGTCCTCAAATTTTATTCTTAGGAGATCCTTATAATAATGCTAGCACTATTCAAAGGCTACAATTATCCTCAATAATCTATGGTCTGGTTGAGCGGTATTCAACTCTAATTTGCATTCATGGACACACCAATGAAATCAATGTTAAGTTCTCCAGCATCATGCTGGAAGTTCCAAGACGAATATGACGGGAGACTATGGTCATAGTGAAGAATAATGAGGGCATAGAGTGGAAGGACATTAATGATCATTTCACTGACTAGTTCTATCTAGAGTTTATGTTGTTATCCAAGGATACATAGTTTTTCAAGCATAACAGGCTAATAAAACCTTGTCTGAGTATCTAAATTGTTTTTATGAAATCCTTCATTTTTCACCTATGATTGAATAATATGAGAAGAAAAAGGATATAGTACAGACATAATTTGGATATTAATTCTTGGTTTTCCATTAAGATGTTTACTTATTATGAATATATACTATATAGAGCACAGATATGCGAGATGGGCCTACCTAGCAAGTCACAATTATCAAGAGATCTGTTCCCTCTTATTGGCATCATGAGTTCCTTAAAAGGAAAGAAAAATCATAAATATTCTTGATATAGTTCTTGATATCATGGTCATTCTAGACCTCCTACCATGTCTAATGGATATTCATTGATTTTATAACAGTGTGGAATGACAAGGAATTCAAAAAGGGGTTTTACTGAGGCACCAAATAACTATGGATCTTGTGGATGTTTAGGGAACATACTGAGATTCTTCTATAACTATACTACTCCACATAGTGTAATAGGATTCTCAACATCTCCTAAAACTGTGGGGAAATCAGATACATCACATATAAAAGGGTTATCACCATAAGAATCCATAATAAATCTCATTCACGTAGTATAAGATTCTCCATAGGATGCAAATATGAGTCTAGAAACAATTAGAGGTACCATTATTATAGCTTAGTAATTAGTGAATTCTATATTTTATTTTGGGGAATCTCATTCATTTTTTCAATCGTTATTATTAATCATCGTAATAATACTATATATATTTAATCATTTTCAATGGATATTAAAGCACCACTTTGTATGAAGAGAGAGATGGGTCATTGTACTCCTTGTGATTTCTCATTATCATATGATGGTATTGTTTGGAGTTTTTAGTTCATGATGAGAAACCACTTGATGTCATATTCAGGATGGATGGGATAATTTCAAATAGATCCTAGATTGATTCCTATCTTTGATGGGTCTCCTTTACTTCACTCAGTTGTCTGTGTCGTGGATTTTAAGGATAATGGGACTAAGGTCAAGCATATCTATACATTATTATCTGGAGTTGAGGATAATAATATGCCTTTTTTTCCATTGAGCTAGAGTGGGATTCTTGGAGAAGTGATCTCCCACCAGTCTTCTTCTTCTATGCAAACATATTCCATTCTAAAATATCTAATTTCCACCTATAATTGAGTTAGTGTCTTCAATTTAAATGAATCCTGATACTAAGCCAGTATTTATTCCATCCTACTGTATTACACAAGCTACAATGAAAGAGTTAAGTCCTATTTGGAGGATCTTCTTAAAAATGGTATTTTATGCCCATGTGTGTCACCTTGGGTTCTGCCAGTTCTCTTTGCTAAGAGGGACGATGGTTCAGTTTGCCTATTCATTAAATACAAAAATATAAATCAAGTTAAAATAATGAAAAAGTATTTGTAAACACAAATATAATATCATTTTTTAGTTTGAAGGAGAAAAGTGGTTCTTGAATATTGATCATCGATCTACTTACAATCAGTTGAGGATAATATATTAATACATTCATAAAACCTCCATTTGGAGTAGGTATGTCCATTATGAGTTCCTTTTCATGACCTTTTGTCTAAGAAATGATTTTACAGTTTTCATAGCATTGATGAACAGGATTTTCCATGAGTATCTTAATAGATTCATGGTAGTACTAGTTGATCATATCATTTTTCTAATCTATGTAAAAGTAGGATCCTGTGAATCATCTCGAAATAGTTTTTTTTGTTATGAAATCAGTGACACTATTCCAAGATTTTGAAAAGTGATTTTTGGATCTGAGATGTGTAGTTCATGGGACACGTAGTGTCTAAATATGGTATATTAGTTGATCTTGATAATATAAAGGTTGTTATAACTTTAGAGAAAGTATGAAATTCCATTGAGATTTAGAGATATGTGGGATTAGATGGATACTATCACCGGTTCGAGATGGAATTATCAAAGATAAATTCTTCGATGACTACACTAACTTGGAAGGGAGTATGTTTTCTTTGGATGAGAAATGTTAGAATTTATTTGATGAGCTGAAATATCATATGACAATTGTGTTGGTGTTGACTCATCCAAAATCTTTATAGGGCTTTGTGGTCTTTTTTGATTTATAGGGTTATAGTTTGGGATATATTTTTATACATTTTGATCATGATGTTTAATATGACTTTCATTAGATTAGGCAACATGAAAAATAATTATCTAATCCACAAACATGAAATCACACCTGTGATGCACATTATTAAAAGATGTTGGAATTACCCTGACGTATAAAGGTATTCCATGTTTTAGACCAAAAAATCTTGAGTAATATCTTCTCTAAAAGGAATTAAATATTCTCCATAGATGTTGGGTGAAATACTTGTATTGCTTCAATTTTGACATCACATATACCCTGGGAAATGAAATGTCATACTATGTTATTTATATAGGTACCTTCCAACCCATGCCATGAAATAATTTTCATAAAAGTGTGACTTGATTGATCAATTTTCATAGTTTCATATTGGAGTCCATGAATCAGGAAACAAGGTTCCCTTGGAAAGGGTCTAGTTGATATACACTCTACTAAAAATGATTATGTAGAATCGCTAGCTTGATGTTGAGTTCCATAGAACTATAGAATAAATTTATGAAGGGTAGACGTTAGCCTAGCGTTGTTCTCCTAAGAGTGTATTCAATTTTATGAGAATCACTTTTAGTTTGGTAATCATTAGCAAATCATGTAATTGGATATTTCCATAACTCCCAAAGGGAAATTCACTAAAGAACTTGTAATTTGTTCTCTAATATGAAATATAAGATATAGTGTCTAGGTATGATATGAGATATTTTTGATTTTCTCTCGTGTTGTTATACATGCCAACAGGTGAAGGTCATGCCCCAAAAACCATTGGGTTACCTGAAGCCACTTCCAACGTCAACCAGGACGTGGGATGCGATATCAATGGACTTTGTGTTTGGGTTTCATTATACCTAGATAAATAATAATGTGACATGGGTGGTGA